>JAUPFZ010000004.1:653750-1297500 GCA_036937285.1 Euphydryas editha
TCATATACATCACTATTAAAATGTAAAAAATAATTAAAAAGATGTACCTATGCTATATTATAATTGTCTAATAATAATAATTGTATAAAGAACAGTATTTAAATGGTGAACCTCTCATTGACCGACTCATCAAGAATTATCTCATACTACTACATGGTATATTCTGAATTCCAAAAAAATTGCTTCTTTGTAACATAAGTCAAAAAGAAGACATTTTTTGACGTTGCTAAGGTGATAAACAAGGGCAAATTACAAGGTTACCGGTTGCGGTTAAATCTCTGCCTTTACAGAAGTTAAAAAAAAAAACTATTGCCTGATGTAACGCTATATATGATAACAACCGGGACGTACAGCGATCCGAAGCATGGTGGGAAACCTATAATGACCCAAACCGAAAACAAATATTTGTACCTATATAAATATCTGCATTACACCAAAACGGTTGGAGCGATTCGTTGTCTAACTGTATGAAATCATCAGCGAGTGAAACTATGCGGGCCGGCTAGTATATAACATAATTGTACTGGAACACGAACACCAGACATTTTATGCAGTCTCACTCTTTTTGAATTACTTTATTTGTGAGATTACTTGTCGTATATGGTTAATGCTATGTTACCATATATCATATCGTGATATTATATAGCTTATAACATTCGTTGTTTTGTTTGCTGTAAAATACGATTTGTCCAATCAGTTCAATATTGAATTTTATCCGAACAAACATCCAAAAGCATTTCGATTAAATATATTAGATATGTTTCAAAGCAAAGCTACGCTTTACTCGCATATTTATGTTAATTTATCAATTGAATAGAAATAGTGAATATTCCAGTCGTTGGAGCGTACGCCACTATAGCTAGCAGGAATTCGTTCCCGTTACCCTAACGGGAGCGGAACATTGCATTAACCACTTAATCGGTGGGCTCGGAACAGGGACTTTGGTGGAGAAGGTGGACCTATATTTTTTTAAAATGTTATAAAGCTTAGCTAGAATTATTGTTTAGACCTCAATAATAGTGACAATGTCGTAGCCAGAAATATCCTTAGATTCGAAAAAAATTTTTTTTTTTTCTATTAAAGGATGTTACTTAATAGAAGCGATAATGTACACAGCGAAGCCGTAACGTGTAGAAGTTGATGTTATAAAGCAATGCATTACATAACAAAATATGTATAGATAATTCAACACATCTTAGCGCGTTTATGTGTGCGTGAGCATGTAAATATGCAACTTTGACTTGTAAGACAGTGACGTGGCGAATGGCGATCGTCGACCGAGTGACACGTGCCTTATCGCGTACAAGTACAGTCAATACAAAATAAAACTTGACATTTTGGATGCAAATACATATTTTCTAATATTTAAAACTTGGAAAACAACAAATCGATATATTTAACATACATTTTTATGTGTAATATTGCACTCGAATGTACCTCCTAACACACACACACACACACATAAGAATTGTTCTCTATTTGTATAGAGAATTGTACCTAAGTGTGCTATACTTGTATGTTTTCTTAGCGTACCCAACCTCTCGTTTCACATTATTATTTATGTAAATTGTCATTCGAACTAAGTGTTGGAATTATGCTTATTAAATCCATCCCGCTTTACTTGTTTCGGTATTTAAATTAATTAATATGACTATTTGTTGCAGGTATGTGACCGTCAGCTTTTAAGGTAAAAGTATACAGACACATAGCTAGTTTTTAATTGTAGATCTCCTTGTATTCGAGATTTCTTTTGCGTCTCAAAATGGAAATAATTATTATTTTGTCTACATTTACTTTTCATTTTAATAATTATAAATAAATAAAAAAAATTGGCGTATTTTTACACATTTAACTATAGACGGTAGATGTAATCGCACTTATATCTGTTCTTATGGAAATAGCCAAAAATTTGGACAAAATTGTAATTAGTCCCTTATTTATTTGTACAACTACCTATAACATGGTAGTGGTCTAGCTTTAGCCCAGCGTTATCGTTGGGCGAGCGTCACTGAAAAACTACTTAATAGATTTCAAGAGGCACTTCGCCCTTACCCTGTTAAAAATATTGCGTTATCTTAATTCAATATAAAGTTATTAAATAATAATAATATTAAAGTTATTAGAATTTTAAGCAAAAATTATTTTCATAAGCTCTACGTGCTATGTGACGTCTCAACATCGTGTGTCAGATCGCAAGCCATTTCCAATGTTCCCCGTTCTCAGAGCACCAGGTTTATAGAACGCATTGGGTTAATACAAAGATTAACTTTACATAGAATGCCCGCATTTACATTTATGCACAAATACTTTAACTCTAACCTCGATCTAGGATTCTTTGGAAGTCATTGAACTCGCCGAGAAATATTGTTACATATTATAGTTCAATGATCTTAAATCTTATATGTTATGGATATATTTATATGTCGTATCATCATTATTTTCACGATTCATTTCCATCGCGTTATTGTGATTCATATAGTGGACGTTATACGGAAAGTGTTGATTCAAACAAAGAAAAGTGAAATTTGCAATGAAGATTATATTTCAAATTAACAATAATAACTTAGTACTTTATTACACAACTAGCTTTCCGCCCGCGGCTTCGCCTGTGTGGAATTCGATTATATAGCGCGACATGGTAAGCGCGCCGCCGCGCCGCCCCCCTTTACCCGTGAACGCTTTTTTTGTCTTTGTCTTAAACAATTGAAAAATCTTACATGATTTTATGTTTGATAATAAGGAACTTCCATACAAACTTTCGTCCCCTATACTAGACTCTGTCAAGCACTAGTAAATGGCACTTCCGATTAATTTTGATTATGACTCGATTCCGACATGAAAGAAATAGATTAAATTAGAGTTAGAAAGTCGTTAGTGTATATTTATGTACGAACAAGCTGTACTTTCATCCTTTTTATCCGCTCAACTACCCGTGTCAACTACTCGCTGACAAGAGTTTACAAACTAACCGCAAGCGCCCGTGTCAAGTTATGGTCGCCATGGCTATATTGCCCATGTTAACTTTTTTTCGACATGGGCATTAGTACGCGAAGTGCACCACTCAACTATAGGTTGATTAACGTATATTACACTATCACTGGTGGGAAATTACGTAACAAAACGTGAGAGGCCTCGGGAAGTTTTGTGCAGTTGGTAAACTAAAAGGTCATTGCCCGGACACTCGAGCGGTTATCAAAGGAAATGTACTGAATTTCGAGACATAAAATATCAGGTGTCCTAAAGCTCATAGTATGAACTGAAGCCGCGTGCCTAGTTTAACTCAAATAAACTTAGTAGTTTCGGTGTGATACGCGATCAAGATAAGACAGACAGATCAGATAGAGAAAAAAGAAAATGTTTTGGGTTCACTATCGCTTACAGACTACCCTCCGCAAAATTTCTCAGTAGCTTCTATGTACAGAATTGATCCGGTTTCACTTTCATATAAGTATTTGGATATCTTCTGTTAAATATAATGAGAACGGATAAACAAACTAGATCATTATTAATTAAATTATGAACTGAACTGGGAAATAAGTTTTTAACTGTCCCACTGCTGGGCAAAACCTCTTCTTCTAAATAGGAAAACGATTTAAGCTTAATCCGTCTTCATTCGTCGTTCTTCACCTTTATGTTATGAGACTGGTTTCGACGCATTTATAGTATCATATTAGAATTTTCTTGCGAAATTGGATATCGTATTTTATGTTTATCATTTAAAATTTTTGCAATCTGAATTAGTATAATTGTAGAATTAAATTGCGAAAAGATATAAATTATTTCGCATTATGTTAATATTATATTGATACAAAATATCAGCTTGTTATTTATATATTGTTTATTTATATATTGTTATTAGAAACGATTGAATTCATGACACGGTTTTCTTCGCGGTGACAATAGGGGATCGGACAATAATCAGATTAAAATCTAAAATGTGCTTAGATAAAATAAATATACTGTTTTACGATTATTTACCTAATAATAATTGAATATAATTCATTTAAATATTTTTAAATGAAGAAATAAAATGTTGTTATTTTCAATATTTTTAAACTGTAGTGAAACACCAATCACAGTGCGTGACGTCATCTGTGGACAATCATTGACTGCATGGGTACTATCTACTTAGTTTACTCAGTTATTTCCATAATTTTGTTGAAACTATAAAAGTTGCTAAAAGATTATAGATAAATTAGGATACGATAATCGATTTAAAAGCTGTCACGTGGTGTTTAACCAGTTTTTTATAATGAAAACAGGATTTACGAAAGCCGACAATCGAAATCTTCCCAGAGTGAATACGTTTCTAATTTGCAATTTCTTTGCAAGTAATTCAGACTTTCGTGACAAAACTTGTGTTTTGAAATGTGAAAACTTCTGTATTACTATTATAAATATAAATTATAATATATTATTTGCCATAAATACCTAGGTACTTTTAAAAAAATACCTCCTTGAAAAATAACCTCTAATATTACACAATATATGTATTGTACCTACTGTACTGTACTAGGCTGTAAATCACCCACTGCTGAGCGAAGGCCTCTTCTCCATATAGACAAAGGGTTGGAGCTTAATCCACCACGCCGCTCCATTGTAGGTTGGCGAATAATATACTACTATGAGTAACGATCGCTATCAGGTGTATATGATAACAACCGGGATCGACGGCTTTACGTGCTCTCCGAGACACGGTGGGGAGAACCACAAGGACATACACCCAGACTGGAAACAAATATTTGTACAAATACAATTATCAGTCCCGAGCGGGAATCGAACCTGCGATCGCCGGCGCGGGGTGTTGAGGCGACTACTCGCACCACTACACCAGAACGGTCGTCGCAAGTAGAATACTGTCAACACTATATCACATTCTTTAGTGTTACAAAAAAAAAATACAAAAAGAAAAAATCTATAATAGTAGTTGACACTAGAGAGAAAACAATAGGTATTTAATTTACTAAAAATTAATTTAAGCAAATTTTATTCTATTTATTTGTAGTAATTAATGTACATTTACGTCAAAATGATCTTCACAAAAGTAAATTGGTGAATTCATTTCGTTGCGTTTTCTACTCGCTAAGTCTAACCATTTTTTTCGTTTATCTGCTTATCTTGGCACATCAATGAATATTTTATTTGGAGTACTTTTTGATGTGTTCGTACATTTGAGGTACTGTACACCAACGATATGTTTTGCGTTCCATAAGAACAAATAAACAATCTACTCCACGAAACAAAACTTCTCGTGAACTTATGCTCATGCAGCTGTTTTGTTATAGCCCCAGATTACGTCACGCGCTCTCAGATGAGATAGCGTGGCGTTTTGGCGGGATTTTTAAACAGACAATATTAAAACATGATTTTGAGTACCTAAACGGCTATATAAAATTAAGTTTTATTTTTTATGGGAATAAGTATCCATAAAGATTAATTTAAAACACTTTCTGAAATTTTGTCCGATCCCCTATTGTAGTTAATATTTCGTGTATATTATATTTACTTATATATTCGTGGTCTGGACGTTTGTGCTTGTGTATTGTGTGTGTTTCCGGACCCCCGACGCAGGATTCACATCCTACTAGGGGCCGTTGAGTGTGAGACTCAGACGTTTATTTATTTGAGACTTAAATATTTATCTGAAACAATAAACTGTTAACATATAGTAAACTGATCAAGGAAATCGTAACAAAAGGTGTTGTTTTCCAATCGCTTACTCTTTGCAATTCATCAGGCGATCTGCTGCGAAGTAAAACATCGTGAATGAACCTACGTGTTCGGGAATATATTTCAAGCTATACATTACGCTATCACGCTTTTACGTCTGACGATGTAAAAGCGTGATAGATTAAGCCTCACCGCAACCAAACAATTCCTATGCGCTGATTATAAGCGATAACTGCTCTGGTGTAGTCGCCTCAACACCGGTTGTCGCTGATTCGATTCTCATTCGGGGTAGATAGACTTCTATTAGTACAAATATTTGTGTCTGGTCGGGGTGTATGTTCTTTTGTGTCTCCCCACCGTGCCTTGAAGAGCATGTTAAGCCGTCGGCCCCGATTTTTACCACAGAAACCTGATAGGGATCGTTTTACATAGTAGGGGAATTATCTGCCAACCCGCAGTGGAGCAGCATGGTGCATTAAGCTCCGAAAATTCTCCTATATGGTGAAGAGTCTTTTTACTTTTTTTTACCAGCAGTGGGGTGTTAATAAGCTAAAAACGCAGTTTAGTTCATTAGTAATTATATTATTGTAATATGAAACATCAATGAAAAGCGAGGAAGATCGTTTCCGGTATCTTCGGTCGTTGAATATCAAAGCGTTCCTAATGAAGCAATTACGTAGAAAACTTACGAAAACTTTAGTGCTATAAATACTGTTTGTCTTCAATGAGAAGCTTTCCGAGGTCCTTCGAATAATTGAGACGGAAATTTTCTTAATTTACTATCATTAACCTATTACAGAGCGACGTTTTAATAAATAGTTTCGATTTACAAAGAAATTTCTGCAGCCTACATTTTATTTCTCTTCATAATTTATTTTCGAGCACTTTTGTTCATATGCCGTTATGGCTATAGAAGAATGAACCCTCAATCGCTTATATAATGATATCCTTAATCGCTTATAACACTATACGGAATTATTTTTATGGGAAAAAGGTATAATAATAATATTCGTTTTATGTCTAGAAAGAAATTTAAAAAGCAATCCAAAATCTATAATGTTTAAAAATTATTTTAAAAGAGTAACTACTGAGTTATAACTTATACTGGTTGTTTTCGGTGGATAAGGTGGTAGATTTAAAGGTACATTAAATGTTCGGGGCGTCACGGTTGCATGCGAAAGCGACCACCAAGACGACGAGGGCACCGCTGGGTTTTAGTGAGGTATTCTGGCACGTCTGCTGTGTCAGTGAGTCTCACATACCCGTCACCTTGTGCGGCGGGATGCGTAAATGCATTTCCCAGCGTAAAAAAAGGTACATTCAATGAAATATATTTTATATCAGAATATTTATATAGACCTTGTTCTTGGCGGTAATGCTGTTATTATATTAAAAATTTTCACGCGTACGCGTTCCAGCTGCACTTGGCCAGCATCAATGAAGCGCGCATGCGGCATTCCTGTAACGTGTGAAGTGACACTGACACTATGACGCTATTTTTTTACTTTTAGTTACGTAACAAAAACGCCGCGTGCAAGCAACTTTGACGCTGACGCGTAACGTCAACAAGCACGCATGCTCTAGAAACGATATTTTGGAAGCGGCTTTGAGGAAAATCGTGTTTATTGATATTATATATAACTCTTTTCATGTTTTAAATTTTGCACAGAAATAAATAATAATTTGCATATATTAAAGAAAATCTGGCACAATAAAATTTAAATATACTACGTCTTTAGTATTTTATACAGTATTATTTTACGATCTTTCAACTAATTCATATCTTTTCCGTATTTTATAGGAAACGATAAGAGCTCAGAGTGTATCACAAGACAATCGTATTAAAAACCTGTTTATATATTTTAATATTTATATGTTCTCGAATATCATGGAACCGTGACGTCACAAATTTTGACATAATTGACGTCAACATCGAATAATATTTGAATATCGTATGTAAACAGTTTTTATATTATGTAGTTTAATAAATAAACAAGTTCGAATTCGTTACGTAACTATTTAAATGTCGACATCTTAATGGTTTTGTGACTCAAAATTTTTCCTAAAGGGCAGTACTATTGATGTTTCTCGCATCAGAAATATCTATTCGTGATTATTTACTTTATTCAAGTGTCTTTTAAAAGCACTTATGGATCGTCGTTTAGTAAAAAATATATATTATTAGTTAATGTGACGCAGGACGCTACAACCGGATTCAAAATGTAGATTCTACTGAAAAAATTCGGCAAGAAACATAACCTCTTAAAAACACATTAAGAGATGTATTGTAAAATAATATTAATGGATGAAATGTGAAGATGTGGCTTCTAGTTAAATATCATTTAATTTTAATATTCTCTACCCAAAGCGTACCAACAGCTGAACCCTATTGGTAGACTCCGCTTACCTTCCTATCACGAGGCTATATCTTTGGCACCCCAATAGTGTAATACTTTGAGCGTTATAACAGCAAATAAAAAAATCAAATGAGATGTATTCTGGTACAGAATCCTACGTTTACTGGCAAAACTTCAAAATCTCTACTAATTTTGCCAGTGGAATTACGCCTACAGTTTGAATTTCAAAAACGCAGTAAACTAATATTTAAATGGGACAAGTTGGGATTAAAACCAAAGTAAGGTTATTTATAAAAGGGCGAAAATATTTCTGAATCGACATTCTAAAAAATTAATTTTTGTTACGACATTGCTGCGGAATTCGGGTGGAATGGAATTTTATAAAATTTATTTTAAAAAAAAATGTACGCATATTTTTCATTTAAATACCAAGATATTATATTAAACTAGCGGCCCGCCCCGGCTTCGCACGGGTATTTAACTAAAATTTTAAAAATTATATATTTATATTTTTTATCACCTACATGCGCCATCTATCGTATAATGGAAGCATATCGTTTTTATTTTTAGTTACATTTAACATAATAGTACTTATATTAATTGAAAATGATGTTTATCTAAAATATTAAAACGATTTCTATTCCTATCCGACATATTTAGTAAACTTTTAAGTTTAACAAAATAATAACTCAAAAGTAAGTTTTGTGAGTTTTTAAGATTCCTTAGACCAGATGGCGTTGGCGGCGTAGGTACCTATTTCTATTTTCTTAAATATTTATTTTTAAATTTAATTACAATGAAACAAAAACTAAATTATACTGTGAGTTATGCATAATTTTTATGTATTAAAGTTATTTACATTGGTTTTGTACATTTTACGTGATACGTGCACGACCAAAAACGATAAGAGATGGCGCTGATACAAAAAAAAAGTTAAAATTTATTCTTTTTGATATATAGTGTATTAATAAAACGGAGGTTTTAACAGATTTATTATTTGTATAGATAAATAATATTTAAAAATAACATGAAATTAATCTTACAATAAAATTTAATTTAACCTTCAAACAAGAATAGTTATTAAAATCAATTGAAATATAACTATTCCTTGCCAATAAACGCCAAAAATATTATAAAATCAATATTTTATAACATAAAAAAAAATATTATGTTAATGTACACAAAAAAAAGTACAAAACAGTTTGACAACGTTCATAAAGTATCAATTTAATGAAAAGTAAAAGAACCTGTTGTTGAAAAAACTACTTAAAAGTACAAAAAATCGTAAGAATAATTAAAAATAATGTTTTATATGGAAATTCGAGGTCTCTCGACGACTATCAATCATATGCCGTCACTTTTTTAAATCATATTTTTGTAATAAAAATTTAAATCGATTTAAAAAAAGGTTTTATTCTTTTATAATTCCTTTAGTTATTTGTGTATCTGTTATGAAATGTGTTTGGTGATATTTAAAACTTCGATGTTCTTTATTTAAAAATGATTTTAAAAGTAAAGAGGATTTACCAGAATGCAGATTCTGATTAAAGAAACTGGTATGAAGCTCAACAGTCATTCTTTTAAAATTTGTCAGTACATCATTTGAATATAATAATTATCTTACTTTTACTATAAAAAGCCATGGTTACTAATTTATGAGAAGTCAGGGCAAGTAGGTAGTATTATCTATTATGATGATCATTATTATCAACTACGTGTGATACAGGTTGACCGTGACCGAATCGTCGTTTACTACTGTCGTATTGTGAGGCAGCCTGCCTTGTAACGAACTGTCATATCGTTACACTTCACCCGTATTGACGTTTGTGATTAGTGTCCCATAGGTATGAGTCATAAAGTGCTGTTTTACAGCCTATGTTAATTTAAAAATCACTCCTGGATCCGTATAGTGGATTAAGATGGATTAAGCTATGATTTTTATCTTTCATAGGAGAAGTATCTTTTGTCCATCGGTGGGACGTTTATAGACCGTTAAACATACGTATATATTAGTGAGAGTATTACGTTAAACTTTAGTATTCATTTAACGACCTGTTGGTACTGTTATAGTAATTCGTTTCGCCGGGGGTCGTGGGTTCTATCGCCGCGCATGACAAATTTTTGCATACGCCTTATTTATTTATTTATGAAATCTTTTTGCAATCCAATACCCAAAAGAACAATAAATAGAATTTAAAACAATCAACTTGCATCAGTATCGCTAATACAGCGATCTCTTCCAGGCAACCTTTGGGCAGAGGACTTGTATATAAACTAGGTATGTGTTATGTTTGTATTGTGTATTTCTGGAATCCCAGCATAAGATTTTCTATCCTAATAAGAGCCATTGAGTCTGTATATATATGATAATTTATATATAAACATAATATAATTAAAAATATATATTTATTTAGCTTCAATCGTTGCAGAACTAAAATTAGCGATGAAGTGTCAGTTGCGATGATTGATGACTTAATATATTTAAATATAATCGTTGTTAACGACACATTGTTACTTATGAAGATTGTTTTTATTGCTTGTTATTGAGACAGCAAGACTTGTTAAGAGCATTAGGTATCCAGATGTTAGAACTGAGGTGGCTCAGAAGATAATACAGATGAATAATAATTAACGATTAATAATAAACGTCTGACGATGAGATACTGTATCGGGATCACGAAACACACACAATAAAATTGTATTACACTAGGGATGTTCATGTAACAAAAGTATCGATATTTTTTCGATATAATATATCGTAGTGTTGTATCAATACTTTGCTATCGCAATACTTTGCGATATATCGTACAAATATATCAATATTTTCGAAATATCGGAAGTAATTTGTTTGTATTCTTATAGTATTCTTATAATATTAAATATTAGATAGGGTTCAGGTTAGGGTTCAACTTTTTATCTCTATGAAAATGCTCTGTCATAAAAATATACTTTCAAAATAAAATGTCAAAATATGTACTCTGTTGACCGAAATAAATAATCTTATGATTTACAACCTTTTTTGCATTAGAAAGCCCCATCATTGATGTTATAGGCTATTTAATTTCAAGCTACGACTCGCGCTGCCAACCTTAAGTCTCACTAGAAATAGCAAAACCCGATTAGTACATAGGTATTCTACAGTTTTATTCCATCGCTTTTATTTTCACGTTGAATTAAACATACTCTGTTTATGTGCTATTAAATTGAATTGGAACATTTCCAAAAGTACACCTGGCATCTGTTTTAAGCCTATCAGAGATATGTTTAATATATATCCGAGATAAAAAAAAACATTAAAATAATAAATATTTGTTAAAACCATAATTATAAGGAAGCAGTTGTCGATATTTATTGAATTTTTGAGATAGCCATAGCTAGCTTTTAACCGCGGCTTCGTCTACGTCTCTTATTAAATTTTTACTGAGTTTAATGTACAGATAAAAAATATCTAAAAATATCGGAAGAATAATATAAATAATAACTAAATACTTACAAAATTTTCTTGTAAAAATACGTAGTGCTTATAGAAACCCTTGTTTATAAAAACTTCAATAAATTTACATTATAAAAGATATCTTTTTTTTTTTAGACAGTTGGTCAAGTTTCTAAGAAATAAAACATGAAAGCTTAATTGAAATCTATCCAGTAGTTTTTCCGTGACGAGTACACAACGGCAGACCTCTCTTTCATTTTAGTTTATAGATTAAACAATGACTTAATCGATGATAAGGTTTTATTACATCATTTAAAAACTATCATCCGGGAGCTGTCTCGGAGTTACAGCATTTGTACGACCTGCTGCCACTTTAGTAATATTTAAAGATGCAAGTTAATATAAGTAAATGTAAGAATTTAATGCTTGTTTACAATTCGGCCTTTAGTTGTACAAAATGATTTTAAAAAATGTTTATCGGTCACATAGCGACAGACCTCTACCATTTTATTTATAGATAAATTACTTTATTAATAATCAAAGTTATTTTGTTAATTTTAGTATTGATTAGATATTTTTCGCTGTTGCACTTTCTTTTGATATAGAATAGAATGATTAATTAAAAAGTTTTTACTCTCCGAGGAAGACTGGTTAATTTTATTATTTGACGAGAGATACGATTTTTATACAGACAATTATCTTTATGCATTTTTTTTTGTATTTTAAATGACTTTATTGCTGTAATTTACTAATGAATAAAATTTATTATTAATTTAGTCATAATAATTATAAACTGCTAAATATATATATCCCCGTGATGGTCAGACGTCTTGAGGAAAGTCGCTGGAAGCCGTTGGATGGAGGCTGCTTTCAACCGGTCGCTCTGGAGGTCGATGGGGGACATCCAATGGCTGATATAATAATGATGATGATGAAATATATATAACCAGTCTAACGGAAAAATAATTTTTCGAAATGTGTATACGTGTACGGTGTATGTGTATGTGAATATGTGTACGGTATCTTTGAGAGCGGAGCGCTTGAGCAGACGATCTATCGATTGGTACGTTATGTCATTATTAGTAACAAGATGACTCACTTCTTATTAATAATCAAAAATATTCCACTAATTCATATAAATAATTATATTACTATATATTATAAGCCGTTCTGGTGTAGTGATGCGAGTAGTCGTCTTAACGTGGTCGCGAATTGATTCCCGTTCGGGAGAGATATTTGTATTTATGCAAATATTTTTGTCTGGTTTCAGTGTATGTCTTTGTGGGTACCCCCACAGTCTTCAGAGAGCACGTAAAGCCGTCGGTCCCGGTTGTTATCATAGAGACATGGTACCCATCGTTACTTATGGTAGAGATGCTATCCGCCAACTCGCAGTGTAGCAGCGTTGTGAATTAACCTCCAACCGTTTGCCCAACAGTGGGACGCTTAAAGGCTGATTCAGTTAAGTTTAGTATTATAACTAAACAAATGATTTATTCATCGGCCTTGAATGATTAAAAATTCTTAAATATTTTTTAGTACGAGTATTTACACAGTAGAGTCAACACAAATCGTCTGTTTATCTGTTTTTGCGATCATTACTCGCGATGATGTCAAGAACATTATGTGTTTTCCAAGTTATAGTAAGTTCAAAGTTTATATAACTAACGAATATAATATTTCTATTTGAAATTTTTTGAAGAAAAGTAAAAATCGAGGCCTCTGTAGCGACATCTATCTCGCCACATACGAACCGACGTATCCTACATCGCGCTATCAAAGTTATCCGAGCGGTTGAACATATATTATACAAGAACCCGACAACAACCGTCGGGGGGCAGTAGCCTACCAGATACAACACCCGTCTGGTCGAAGGATCCTGCCTTTTCAATGGTGGATGAAAGAAAAAGATGTGGAGGAACTTTACACCCTGTTCCTCACACTAGGATGAAGAATCATGTTTAGTGTATCCGAAAACATTTACAACGCAAAAAGAAACATCCAGATCTCACTAAACATCGGTATATTCTAATAATATCTCTATTATTCGTCACAAAATTATTTTAATGACAAAAATGTGTGAGTTTGGTCACGCTAGTTTCGTAGTTCTTGCTTGGCATATTACTAAATTTATAATTATCAAATAATATTTTAACTTTTAAAAGAGTAACTATTGAGTTTCTCGTCAATTCTTCTCAATAGAATCTACGATACATTTAGTGAAGTGATGATTCAAAGTGCTATTTGAATAAAGCTGAAGTGAACTAAGCCAAATCAGCCTATACGAGTCCCACTGCTTTGCAAAGAACTCTTCTCTATGTACGAAAATTGTTGAGCTTAATAAACCTCTCTGCTCCACCGCGGGTTGATGGATAAACGTCCGTACTATGAGTAACGACCGCTAACAGTGTCTCTGGTAATAAGCAGGCCCGATGGCTTCACGTGCTCTCCGAGCCACGGTGCAGAGATCCACAAAGACTCAAATCAGAAAACAAATATTTGTATAAACACAAATATCGAACCCGCGATCACCGGTGTTGAGACGACTACTTGAATAAAAGAAATTTTTGATTTTGATATAAGATTTAATAGATGACGGAAATGAAGGCTCTACAAAAAAAAAAAAAACAGATATCGAATAACGTACACTGAACACGCACACCGTTCCATTATCGACGAGTATGAGAATCGCTGAGTTTGCTAACACTTGATCTCGTGATCAATTTTCTAGATCTTTCTAATAAAACTTTACCTTTTTCGCGGTAATTTTCGAGATCTCTTTTGTAATAGACTTGTAATAATACAGTTATGATGAAATTTTATATTTTTTATGAAGGAAATATGACATAAGAACTAAATTGTTTTGATATTAATCTATTTTTATACTTGCTAATATTAAAAGCAGGAAATATTTGTTTGTTTTTCAATACATTCTAGAAGTAATGGAAGGATTTTAATAATTCTTTTACTATTGAAATCTACGTTATCCACACGTCAATCACATTTACTAAAAAATGTACTTTTTAATATATTTTAATTTTATTTGTTTGTGTATAATATATCTCATCAAATTTTGAACAAAATTTTGGATACAGTCATAAATGTTGTTTGCATATATCAAAATGAAGAATGCATCATAAATGTATAATACGCTAATTTTTTTGTTGAAATAAATGTACAAAATAAGTTATAAAGCATAATGTTATGATTGACAGTAGCGGAATAAAAACTATAAATGAAAAAGTTAATGAAAACGCGACTCACTCATACATCTAGCCTACATGGATCAGTAAATCGCTTAATTCTCAACGGCCTTCAGTATGAAATCCTGTATCTGAGCTTCAAAACACACACACACACACACACACACACACACACACACACAAACACACAGAAACGACCAGACCAAAAAAATTAACTCTAATATATAATACACTACGAAGACAAATAAGTATAAAGAATATAGGTAATATATAAGAAAATAACAAATATTACATGAGGGCGTAGTTATTTATATAGGAGTGTGAAATAATTCAAGCGAGGTAAGTGTTTTGTAAGGGGATGTGGATCCTCACTTGAGAAATAGTACTCAGTGTGCGCTGAGAACAAACAATTCAGCGATATATTTTTGATGTTTATTCTGGAACATTAGTTTTAAGATTTACTGCGTATATCTTTTATAAATAAATAAATATGTTTTAACATACACACACGGTCGACTGTCCCTTAGGTAGGCAACTTAATGCCTGTGTTTTAGGTAACAGCAGACTGATATACGTTTTTTTTTAATAAATATACATATTACATATACATATAAATAATATATATAAATAAACTTAATTACACCCAGACTCGGGGCGGGAATCGAACCCACAACCCTTGGAGCAGAAAACAGGGTCACTGCAAACTGCGCCAACGGGTCAGTCAAAACATTACATAAAAACGACATATATTATATAGCAGACGAACGAAGGTTGCCGACATATCCCAACAGATCTGCAAGCTGAAGTGGCAGGGGCCAGGCCACATAGCTCGTAGAACTGACGGCCGATGGAACAGAAAGATTCTCGAGTGGAGACCACGTACCGGCAAGCGCAGCGTCGGACGGTCGTCCACGAGATGGACAGACTTAAGGAGAGTTGTCGGAAGCCGTTGGATGGAGGCTGCCTCGAACCGGTTGCTCTGGAGGTCGATGGGGAGGTCAACGTTCAGCAGTAGACATCCAATGTCTGATGAGATGAAGATTATGATGAAGAAGAACAAGAATAAGAAGAAGAAGAAGATGATGATGATGATCTTTATATTAATGATAGTATGGTTTAGTTAAAAGAATTGATATAAGATATATCTGTTGTGGCCATATCGTAGAGTTGCTCACATTATTATTATTTTTTCTTGAATATAATATATTCCTCATCCGCGGTTTCCACAATGTCATATTTGGATAGCCAATAGTCCGTAGACTTGTCGCATGGTCACCCTAGTATCATTTATTTGTTTTATTTATAAGCGATATGATCATATAATCTTGCCCAATTCACGAAGTAGCGCGCCTTAGTTGACTATATCGACAAACGATTTCTTATCATTGATCTGGCCAAGGCACATCACGATGTGGCCAATGGACAGTGAAACATTTCATGAAATGCGACTATTTCATTAAATTTTCGAGCATTTCATGATGTGGGCGATTTTACGATATGATAGATGTCGATATCATGACTTAGTCATGGACTAAATTTTCATTTTAATATATTTATTGATTTTCAAATTATTAGTTTTCTTTATCAGAGGCATTACAATAAATTGGATTATGATTGCGTATTTAGATTTACAATTAATTAAATTCAAAATTTTCGAATTAAGAATAAATGTTTTTTTAAACTGAATACGTCAAATTCTAAAGTAACCAATATTGATTTGACGTTATAAATAGGTAATAACATCACGAAATCCCTTTGTATTCAAGTAGACACGAACGTCCGCAGAACTAAAAAAAACATAAAAATGGTAACGAAAAGATCTCTTTCAAAAAAACACAGTGGTTTAATTTCCTGATTTTACTTCGCACTGCCAACGTATTCATTGTTCTATGTTTAGAACAATCATGTGCATGTAAATCGTGTTTGACACTCACGCGCCGGTCCGGAAGCTAATGGCGTCTCGCCTTCCGTACCTTTCGTAAGTACTTATCGAGAATTTTTCTATTGATTAACACCAAACACTGTCACGTAATGTGACCTTTTATTTCAAGCTCACATAACACGTGTGACGTATACACGTTTGTTTGTGTATACCCAAATGTTGTATAATGAGCGGTTGTTTACAGAATTTTTAGTTTGTTAATCGTATTTTAATCTAGAATAGTCTCAATCTGAAACGCAAATAAAGTCATATCCGTCCATACTTTATTCAATTTGGCTTCAAAAACATTTTTAAATCATCATTTAACAAAATAATTATTTATTTAATTAATTATATTAATTGTTACGTAAGCTACCACTGATTCGGTATGCTAATTTAGCAAGAAAGTGTTACTCAATAAAAAAAAATTGTCAACACATCATTTATAATTATAATAATATATCCTGCATAAAAGTCATCGTTATTAATTCCACAAATTATTTACCTTTTAATCTTTAAATAGGTGACGGTATGTTTTTGAATTTGTCTTCAAGGCTAGAGACTGTATATAATGCCATCAAAAACATAACTTGTAAAAAGAAACCAAGTCTCGCAACTCACTTCTTCTTCCGTAAAAAGTTGTGAGATCCATGTAATACCAAGTCGGCTAATTTATTCAATCCCTACTTAAGGGTTCTTCTATTTTAAGTTGTTACGTTAGTAGCTAACCTAACAACATCGTATAGTGATCATATCAATATTAAAAATCTTTGATGTTTTAAATAAATAGATTGACTTGGCAATCGCACTAAACAATCTAATTTAATATAATATTCCTATGTGTTACTTCTTAGATACATTGTTTTCATGCGATTGCCAAGTCAATCTATTTATTTAAAACATCAAAGATTTTTAATATTGATATGATCACTATACGATGTTGTTAGGTTAGCTACTAACGTAACAACTTAAAATAGAAGAACCCTAAAGTAGGGATTGAATAAATTAGCCGACTTGGTATTACATGGATCTCACAACTTTTTACGGAAGAAGAAGTGAGTTGCGAGACTTGGTTTCTTTTTACAAGTTATGTTTTTGATGGCATCTCATTTCTTTTTGTAGACAGTCCTACTTATTTTTCCTTCCGGTGTCTTCTACTTCTTTAATATCAACAACGTATTTTCTTAAAGCCTTCGCTCGGTCTAATGAGATTTTCTTATTTTTGTAGATATTCTTCCTCTTTTTCTTTTCCGATACGATACAGATATATTATTTTATTGTTATGTCATACATATTGTGATCTCAAGTTGACAACTTGAAATACTTGACAAGAGAGATGAATGAAGTATGTTTAGCCGGAAACAGTGTTTTCAGATTGCTGTCGATTTTTTACACCTAAACTTCCATAAAAATAAACTTTTAAAAAATATTTAAAAAAGTGGATGTATACTTATGTACGTACGTAAAAAGTTATACTTATAATAAGACGATGCGCCGAGTTAATGGTTGGTGCGCGCCATCTGTAATCAAACCCTGAAAACCCACTAAAACAAAGTACTCGTCAAGACGAATCAAAGGAGCTGAAACTCGATGGGGTTGCGTCGTTTCATTACAGAGTTCCTATGACCACCTTCTAGATACATCATCAAACCCTGGTTACCATTGAAAGACAAACTACTCGTCTAGAGGATTCAAACGAGCCCGAACTCGATGAGGCTGTGTCGTTTCATTGCGAAGTTCTTATGACTGCGTTCCAACTCCATTATCAGATTAGACCCTGGTAACTATCTAAAAACAAAGTACACGTCAAGACAAATCAAACGAGCCAAAATTCGATGGGGTTACGACGTCTCATTACAGAGTTCCTTTGATCACCTTCCAGCTCCATCATCAGACTCTGGTTACCTTTGAAAGACAAACTACTCGTCAAGACAATTCAATCGAGCCCGAACTCGATGGGGTTGCGTCGTTTCATTACAGAGTTCCTATGAGCACCTTTCAGCTCCATCACCAGACCCTGGTTACCATGAAAGACAAACTACTCGTCAAGATGATCCAAACGAGCCCGAACTCGATGATGTTTTGTCGTTTCATTGCGAAGTACCTTTGCCTGCCTTCTAGCTCCATCAACAGATCAGACCCCGGTAGCCATCTAAAAATTAAGTACTCATCAAGACGAATAAACGAGCCTAAATTCGTTGTGGTTGCGTCGTTTCATTATAGAGTTCCTATGACCACCTTCCAGCTCCATCATCAGACCCTGGTTAGCATTGGAAGATAAATTACTCGTCAAGACGATTCAAACGAGCCCGAACTCGATGAGGTTGTGTCGTTTTATTGCAAAGTTCCTATTGCCACCTCTCAGCTCCATCATCAGATCAGACCCTGGTAACCGTCTTGAAACAAAATACTTGTCAAGCCGAATTAAACGAGCTGAAACTCGATGGGGTTGCATCGTTTCATTACTGACTTCCTTTGACCACCTTTTAGCTACATCATCAGACCCTGGTTACCATTGAAATATAAACTACTGGTCAAGAAGATTCAAACGAGCCCGAACTCGATGAGGTTGTTTAGTTTCATTGCGAAGTTCCTATGGCCACCTTACAGCTCCATCATCCGATCAAACCCTGGTAACCATCTAAAAACAAAGTACTCGTCAAGGCGAATAAAACGAGCTGAAACTCGATGGGGTTGCATAGTTTTCATTAGGGAGTTCCTATGACCACATTCCAGCTCCATCACCAAACCCTGGTTACCACTGAAAGACAAACTACTCATCAAGACGATCCAAACGAGCCCGAACTCGATGAGTTTGTGTCGTTTCATTGCGAAGTTCCTATAGCCACCTTCCAGCTCTATTATCAGTTCAGACCCTGGTAACCATTTCAAAACAAAGTATTCTTTAAGACGAACCAAACGAGCCAAAACTCGATGGGGTTGCGTCGTTTCATTACTGAGTTCCTATGACCACATTGCAACTTCATCAACAGACTAGAGGACTCAAACGGGCCCAAAATCCTTCCTTTGGCTATCTTCTAACTCCTCCATCAAATCAGCACCATGTAATCATAATATTGCATTGTCACATGATTTACTATTATTTTGGATCAAATTTAATTTGCAAGATTTGATGACAAATATCGAGACAGATGAAACAAAATAAAAGCTTGTAAAAAGTGAGTTGACACATCCAGCGCAATGAAGTAAGTTAGCGCAATTGCCCAGCGTCTACTACTTAGCTTTACGTTGTCGGTTTTTTGTCACAGAGTGCACGCGCATCGTATAAAAATTTACTCTCATCAAGAAGTTATAGCTTTAAAATACAAAAGTTATTTTGAGTCCTTATTTTCTATATTTATTTTTACTAAATTAATGTTAATATACATTAATTAACATTTATTGCTGTTATGACTCACTTAATCAATCGGGTGCATTCTAATAATGACATAATTATATGAACTCAAAAATGATGACCACGCTGGCAAAATGATGCGCGCTGTTGTATATTAAGCGGGAGATCCCGTGTTCAATCCCCGGCAGAGTAAATTTTCTTTCTCTGATCTGCTTTGGTAGGAGTCTTTGGTAGTGGCTAGTTACCACCCTATCGGCAAAGATGTGCCGCCAAGGGATTGAGCGTTTTGCTACAATGCAGTGTAGAAACCGATTAGAGGGATAGGTTTAATATAGCTGCCAACTGAATAAAATAAAATAACTTACGTACGGTAAGCGTGGAAGCCGTGGAGCGGGCAAACTATCTCAGCCAGTCGCGGTTATGATTTATTAGTGTTCTTTAATACTTTGCGCGATTTTGGTACAGCTATATAACACATGTCTCATTCTTGCTTTTTCATTCGGTTGACCATTTTACAGGTTACCTTTGAAGAGAATTATATCTAGGTACCTATCTACACCTACTATTTAACTATATTATACTTATACGGGTACATTGATTCATTCACTGCAAATGTAACTTTGTAATCTTATATATTTATATGGGATTACAAAGTTATTTATGCAGTTGGTGTATCTAGAAAACTGGACCGAAATTGCAAAATATTTGAATTTTTCCTTGGTTTATATACTAAACACTAATGGTATTCTAAATTTGAAGCTTCTATGTCTGCTAGAAGTGCCTTAGAGTTTTGATGATCGGTCAGTCAGTGAGTGACAAAATTCGAAACTTTGACTAATTATAATTCTTAAACTACTGGTTCAAATTGAATGAAATTTGAAATATACCGTGTTTATACAATGCCTGCTTGGGTATTGAAAATTCAGACTTCTAGTTTAATCCACAATGAAGTTATAGGGGGTCGAAAATGGCCTGAGTTGCTTCGAGAAAAGGATAGTACGGCCGTGCCACTTTTTTTTTGCTCGACTTGGCGGAGGCACTGCCGTGCCTCCAGATGTTATGAACTGTCAAATTAATAATATACTAATTGATAAAGGTAAATTATTTATTAATATTTCATTATTTTGTTCCGTTTATTAACTAGTCTATAATTAAAAAAATCAAAAAACCCGACTGCGTAAAATACTCTTATTATAATCTAAAAAGAATAAAACAATTTACGAGCTTTCATTTGATACCCATATTGCTACAGTAAGAAAAAAAAATTCAACTCCCCCCCCCCCCTTATTCCGCCATTTGCGGGCGCCATTTTGAAAATTTATACAGCCTATGTCACTACTACAATTTAGACAAATCCAACGACACCTCATATGTCAAAAACCGTCCAACCGTTTGGGCTGTAGGGCGTGCCAAAGAAATGGACATACCCATACATACATACATACATACATACTCTCGAAAAACATAACCCTCCTTCTGTCTCAGTCGGGTAAAAATGTGATGATTTTTTTAAGAAACTTGTATTAATGTTACTAAGATAGAACATCTTCCCTCTCATGATGATAAAGTGAAGGATTATCACTGAATTATTATAGTTGATGTATTTTTTGAATTTGATTAATTTTTAGCTCAAAACTAGAATATACAGGACAAATAATAATTATTGTCTTCTGGTGTACCTATTTAATAATGCGCAATTTTTTTTTAGTTTTTGTACTTCAGCGTAACTCTGTCTTTAAGAATGTCTGTTGATTTACGATTGACTTCCGCTCCACGTATCTCTTGAAAGTTTCGAGTTCATCATTGTTATTTTCGTCCAGTTGGCGAGGAAAGTGCGAATTTGGGTTGCAGATGCGGAGATTCCGCGCTCGTGACCGGAATGCAAACTATCGCTACCGGAATCGAGATACGAAGGTCGACTGCGGAACTAATCACGAACACAACATACATTTAAATTATTCGATAGTAGTAAAATTTATGTTTCAAATTTTCTAACCAATAATATGAAATTTTATCGTTATAAACTTCTCTATATAGAAGGGCTGGAACTTAATCCACCAAACTATTCCATAGTCGATAATTTCCCACCATGAGAAACGATTGCTATCAGGTGTTTACGATGACAACCGGGACCGACGGCTTTACGTGCTTTTCGAAGCACAACGAGAAGATGCAGAAAGACTTACATCCAGAGCAGGAAGCAATATTTGTATAAATGCAAATGTTTGTCCCTAATCTGCTTCGATATTAGCCGTGTCCAGACCAACCGAGCACGGCTCGCGAGCCACGCTCGGACTTCCGGCTCGCGAGCCGTGGTACCCGAGTCAAATTTGAAAGGTTGCGAGCGGGGCTCGCTAGCCAAGGTGAGCCATTTTGAGCATTTAGTTCATCTCCGGCATACGATGATAAATCACGTGTTTTTAGCTGCTAAATGATCTGGGTCTTTTGAAACCCACAACTTTTTGGAACTTCCGTAAAGTTGTATAAAGCGAATAGAGTCGTATTTATCCATTTTCAATTCACTGGCTCGCGAGTGTCGTTATATACGTCCACACCGTGCGAGCAGCTCAGACTGAGGCGCCTTCGAGCATCGGCAAAAACTGACAAATTATGGCAGAGGCAGCCCAAGCCGCGTCCACACCGGCCGAGGCAATGGCTCGCGAGGCTGCGAGGCAGCAACTTATAGGATTATTACACTAGAACAAACGTTTATCATACGACTTCCTGGTTACTAATTAGTAATTGAAAGTCTGTTCTATAGGTATGTGTTCCTCTTAGGATGCAATTATGTCTCCCCTGTGGTAAAGTGTTTCGGCTTATATCTTTCATATTGCTCACGTAATTACGTAAATCAATATAAATAAATAAATATAAATATGTTTAACATACACACACGGTCGTTTGTTCCTAATGTAGGCAACTTAATGCCTGTGTTTTAGAACAGTCTAATGATATACTTTTTTTTGTAATATATATGCATACAAATGATACATATATAAATAAATATATTACACAACACACGGCACAACAACACACAAAGCACGGTTACTGCTATCTGCGCCAACGGGCTAGTTTAAATGGAAATATAATCAAAACAATGTACTGTTCTCTTATATTTACGCGAATTTTATTCATTTAATTAAAAGTCTAAAAACGGGGGACTCCCCCGAGATCATGGACGCTGTAAAGGGTCCGAAACATCGGGAAATAATTTAAATTAAATATTGTTAAACAGTAACTTTAAATAAACGCGATAAAATCCGTTTTTAGACTTTTAAATAAACAAAGCAATGTATCAAAATTTACTTTAAAAGCACTTTTAAATCAAATCAATTGTATAATTATATATTATAGTAAATGTGAAGCTACCACCGGATTAGGAAATAAGTAGTTTTAGTCGGATGAAAATCCTGTGTCAAGTGTCACACACACCTATGACCTATACGAATATTTATCATGAGCGGGGATTGAACCTGTGGTTTGGTGCTGCGGTTGAGCAATAGCCAGTTCTCAGTTAGAAGGTGTATTAATTTTTATACATTTTACTTAATAAAAATAAAACTCAAAATTTATTCCAACTATATCACAATAGTGACTACAATTACAATCTTAATTTCCATTGATCCCCGACCTCGGCCTTGGGGCGACAATTCAGCGTAATTAACGCAAGTGCAATTATTATGATTCATATCATCCGAGATGGAATGTCCGATGAGGTCCAATTGATGCATCCGTAGCTCATCTTAATTGTGGTCTTTGATGTATTCCTCAACGTTTTGTAGAGGAAGTATTTTTAGAATATTTTAGTAACTGATTATATAATAAAGTTTTAAGTAACCAGGATTAACCCTGGTTTTATTTTACACATATTGAATGAAACATGAATGAAATAGTGACAGGCGGCTAGTTTTAAGAAAAGTTGAAAGTATTGAATGAGCTGAAATGTGTGTCAAGTTATCTTTGATTTTTGCCAATAATGTGAAGTGACCTTCCTTTATAGTGAATCGCTTAAATGTCACGATGACTTGGTTTATACGAGACAAAATGGTTTAAAGAATTCGTTTCTCAACGAAGCGTATTCTTCCGTCTATATAATGGAGAGTATTCTAAAGAATTTTTTGCCACAGTGCTGTCATAACCTTTTTACCATCGTACACATTGCCGTAAGGTTGAATGTTATCCACACATCTCAGATGATTGGAATTACGCAACCATGCAAGAATCGTACATCAACTGTGAAATGATCTTTGGTTTTTCTTGAACGCTATAGTGTCGATACCCACACTGTCGCATACTGTCACAAAACGGGTACAAACACACACTGGAGTCAAGTTTATAAGTTTCTCAAAGTATAGCATCCGCATCAGCTTTTTTGTTGCAGATGTCTAAAAACGATAAGAACCACTTCCTATCAAATAGACAACCTGCTCTTTTGCTTTCCAATGTATGAAAATGTCCAAAAAATTTCATAACCCTTACATACGTCACTTAAAACACTATAAATCGCTAAAGAACTTTATTTAACACTATACAAGTACATATATCAGTTAAAGTTTCATAAAACTCAGCCGATTCTCTCAGAGGGAGTTCTTGAAGTATCGAGTTAAAACTGATAGCGTTTCAGGATTATAAAACATGAACATACCATCAAGGGAATCAATTAGAAATATATTAAGATGAAGGTCGTAGATTTATATAAAGTTTTGAAAATATTATTCTACAACGAATCTTATATTTACATTAAAGCATAATCGTTATTCAATCTATATTACATAAGCATTGGGCAACGTCAATCGTCCAGTAAGGCCACCTCAGTGACCCGGTTTACTTACCAAATACGTCAAGCTCTTCGTTATGGAGATGAAACACCCAGCTTTGTTTATCAATATTTGAATATGAGGTAGTTTTTTTTTTTTTTTATTAATTTTCCTCTACGAGCTTACAGACGCCCGTACCATTTTTAACTGATTTTATAAATTGTTACACAGGCATTATTACATCAGCAGACTATATTTTATCATTATTTGAATACCTATGAACTATACTTAGGATCTCTAGTTCTGGAAACATGAGTCCACATTGACCACTTAATGCTAACACTTATTTCTACCACTTAATTCTACAACTTGATTTGATATTGATTTGATATTATGAATATGAGGTAGTTAAATTCGCTGTCTGTTTTTATTTATTAAATCGTATCGAGGTAATTCTTCTTCTATATAATGACGCGTCTGCCCAGCAATGGGACGTTTACACGCTGATTCAATTAATTCATTATAGAGGTACATTATGTAAGTTTAATATTTTTTTTAAACAGTAATTGGTACATTTGGAACTTTTTCTACAGTGTTCTTCACTCATTTTGTCAGATAATAATTTTATATATAGTGGGTTATCCCTACTACGATCTAATACGGTTTTGATAAAGTATGAATCATATTTAAAACAAATGTAATAGCTAAAATGTAATATAGCTAGTGTATTGTCAGTGAACCGAGTTAAATCCGTGGACTATTATGTAACTTGCGCGATCGCAAAAACTCGCTATGATGTCGAATTTCAATACTAGCTGAGCCTCTATTAGTATTGAAATTCGACACCAGAGTGATTTCTTGTGATTGCGCAACTTACATAATAGCCCCTGAACGCATACCCCGTCGTCCGGGCAGATATCGGGGTAGTGTGGAGCCCTCACCCACTAAAAAAGGCCGCCTTGCGTCCTCACCCGTCCTTGCAAGGCGGGCCATGGGTACCGCGTACGTTGCTCCGTGGCCCGCAGGCGGCAGCCCCATCGGGCACTCTCTCCTGTGCGACGCCTCGCGCACTTGGGCATCGCATCTTCGCCGTAGGCTGTTTAGCGGACGGTGGGCAATCCTACGTAATAGACCCACCGAACAACTCATATCCGACGGTCTATATACATAGAGTAGTAATACGTATGTTTCAATCTCTTTTCGAAATAAGAAAAAAATATCTTCTCCCGTAGTGAGACGCTTACAGGCTGTTAAAAGTACAATAATTATAATTATGGCTTTATGGGAACAGCTTATGTAACTATTTCTCTTTCAACCAATTTAGTTTGGTTATAAAAACTTGACAGACGCAAGCTATTATACATTTATATCATTGTTATGGAGTATAAATAATCGCTGAATCTAAGCAGGAAACAATTTTATAAGATCGTTCAAAATTAAGCTTTGGTCGAAGAAGTCAATTTAAGCAATTCTGTCATTATGAGAACGTAAAACGATCATTAGAACTATGTTTTTTTTTTTTTTAATTCCGAAAACGTTTATATTTTTAGTGACCAGTACTCGAATAGCTAAACATATTTTTAGACTGACCTCGCGGTTTTACTCGCGTAACTTCTGATGCTGTGGATTGTCGTGATGAAAAGGAGCCTATTTTTTATTCTGGATTTCCAGCTATGTACGTGTTAAGTTTTATTTCAATCGGTTCAGTAGTTTTTACGTCAAAGTGTAACAAACATCCATCCAAACTTTCGCAGTTATATAATAAATCAGAAGGACAACATTGGCAAGTTAATTTGGATTACCGAAATGAAATGATACTCTTTCGTGCGGGACTTATAAATAATAAATAGGTCTAACTTATACATACGATCGTCTATTTCTAAGGTAAGCAGTTTAATGCCTATGTTTTAGGTAATAAGCGACTTATCTACATATTAATAATGTTTTCTTAAATAAATACGTAATAGATATCTAATATTACAACCAGACTCGTGATCGAAATCAAACCCACGATCCTACAGCGGATAGCAGAGTTCCTGCCAACCGCACAGACAATTGCAACTTGTTGAGAAATTATTGACGGTTTTGAAAAGAATAGCTCTTGAGTTTCTTACCGATTATTCTCAGCGGAATCAACATTCCGAATCGGTGGCAGCTTCACATTAATTATTTGGTTGGTCGATTGATCCAGCTTGCTGATGTAAAGGTATTTAAGCCAGCCGTTGGATGTCCCCTTTTTTTTTTTTTTTTTTTTACGTGGGGAAAATCCATTATGGATACCACTCCGGCGCGGGGGCACCGAAGTGATTATGCCCGACTCCCGCGGGCTAAAAACCCACGTGTGAGCAGTCATCCGCCTGGGTGGGGCGAGATGGGGTCGCGCTAGCATTCACCACTTCGCCTCGGCGGTAGGCCCGGATGGACATCCGGGGCCCCGGCACAAGGTGGGCGGCCTTGCTCACAACAAAGGCCACCCCTCAGACATGTGGGGTCGCGCTGTTAAGTTGGCCGAAGTCCCCCGACTATCGGCCAGCGACCCCATTATTACGAGGGGGGGAGGAGGTGGGCAAACCGTCTCCTCCTTACCCCCGTGCGTCTGCGTCGGAGCGGATCAGCAGAGGCGTCATCCTCCCTAGCCCGCTCCGCAGTCTCCTTCTGCGTCATTACCTCTTCGCAGAAGGAGACCGCCGCCGTTGGATGTCCCCTGCTTAACGTAGGCCTCGCCCATCATCTCTGGGGGGGTGTGCAACTATGGCCTTTTACGACACCTCGGCAAGAAAGAGGTCGGAACTATTCTTCTCTGCCGGTTACCGCACGACATATTTACTATCACATTAACTATTATTTATCAATTAATTAAAGAAAAATATTGATAGAGCTTTTGAAGCTTACTTGAATAAAGATTTTTTTTTGATTTGGTTTGTTATAAACATTGATACCGATTTAATACTACAGAACACTAATAATGCAAGATCAGCTTGCACTTGACAAGTTTTTGTATGCCATGTATTAAAAACCAGTTTAGCTAGTACAAAAAGTGACTTATTGTTGATAAGGAAAAACTGCTTTTTAAGTGGACATTTTACTGAACATAAAAAATATGAATGTTCGTCTGAATGTTGATGTCCTTTATTGCCTTTTTTACTTAAAAAATATGTACATAAGTATTCATTTATTTTTTTACTTATTTGCAAAAAATAAAATTTAATTACTTATAAAAGAATATTATTTAAATATTAGACAACCGTTCTGGTGTAGTGGTGCTAGTAGTCTTAACGCCAGCGGTCGCGGGTTTGATTCCCGTTCTGGGAAGATATTTGTGTTTGTACAAATATTTGTGCTTCGGAGAGCACGTAAAGCCGTCGGTCCTGACTGTTATCAGGTGTGATGACACCTGATAGCGGTAGCTACTCATGGTAGGGAAATTATCCGCCAACTCGCAGTGGAGAAGCGTGGTGCATTAAGCTTCAACCCCTATCCTATAGGGAATATTCATAACTGACTTTAAAAAAGGAGGTTCTATGTTGAATATATGCTGTTATTATTAAGATAAATCCAGAATGAAAATGAATGAAATCAGGATTTCATAGTAAGGTCATATGCATCTGAATCATTATTCATACTTTTTTATAAAATATTTTACTGATTCCCTATATACTTTAGGTAATTTGACATGTATGTTGTCATTATGTAAAAGAACCTTGACAACGCAATAAAAAAATGTAATAAAAATACACACCTTTTTATATATGTGTATAAATGTTTATAGTATATTTATATCGTAAAATATATTATTACTACGAGTTTATAAATATACCAGCCTTAGTATGTAGTTGTGTAAGTACGAATAATTAAAAGGCACTAACTAAACACTATTTAAAAAGCGCAATCAGCGCCATCTATTGTTAGTGTTGTACTTCAAACTGTTGTAATTTTTTTAACGTTTTTTCATTTACTGAGTTTTTAATATAAATATCAATTATTATTATTAATTATTATTAATTAAATGCTATAAAAGATTATTTTACACAAAGTTATTACCATGTTTGGATCATAGTTAAATGTATTAACTTACCCTAAACTTTACCCTAACTTACTCTTCCCTAATGCCGTTATTAAAAATTCAAAATACAAATTCCAATAACTTTTGATAGAGTGAAACAATTTTGATGAAATAAAGACTAAATATTATCTAAGGATACGTTTTATGATTGTCATGTTAAATTTTTAACTTACGCGTAGTACTTTAGCAGTGATGCGTATTCAAACTAACAGACAGATAGATAGACAAACAAACATATAGACATTTAAAATAATAGAAATATATTATTAAATTAGTGTTTTTAGATCCCTATAAAAACTTTTGTCAAAAAGTCCTGAAAAAAAAAAACAGACACGGGCAATTTACAATTTTATTATATGTATGTATTTTATACATAGATATATAAATCGTAAATCGTAAAGCCGTTGGTCGTTGTTATCATGAAAACCTGATTGCCATCGTTACTCATGGTAGGGAAATTATTCTCCAACCCGCAATGGAGCATCGTGGTGGATTAAGATCCAATTCTTCTCCTGCGTGGAGAAGAGATCTTTGCTCGGCAGTGGGATGTTAACAGGCTGAATTAATTCAGTTCAGTTAGTATAGATTTAAAATGTATTTTTTCAATATATAGAGTATATATTGAAAAATACATTTATATATAATATATATACTAAATTATTTTTATGTGAGTATCAGATTACTATCGACATTTTATCGAATTGTCAAATACGGTGTCGCGAAGATTTCGAAAACTATCGCTCGAGGTTATTGACCCGTTTGTGTAACGATGTGCTAACTAATCAGCTTATACGAGTACACAAATACGATACAAAAATTCATTGTTTACTAAAATAAATATAATGAAGAATGAAGAATATTCTAACTGTAATGTTTAAAACTATATTTGTTAAGATCAACTAAAAAAAAACAGAAACAGGCTTTTTTGTATGGGAATCACTTCCAATTTTACGTTTTTAGTGTTATTTGTCGTTGTAGCTGTTAAGTGGCCAATTTTAGTTTATAGCCGACTCACTACCTATGTATGTAGTAAAGCGACTGGCCCGTTGGTGCAGTTGGCATTGATACTGCTTTCGGCTCCAGCGTTGTGGGTTCGATTTACACCCCGAGTCTGAGTGTAATATATATTTATATATGTATTATTTGTATTTACACTTATTCAAAAATAATATTCAGTCAACTGTTACCAAAAAACACGGGCATTAAGTTGTCTACCTTAAGATCATACGACTGTGTGCTTATATTCAATAAATTCTCTGTTATAGGCTGATTATGTCCGGACCGTGATGATCGGTTTTCCTGAAAGGATAATGATATGATTATTTTTAAATCGCACTGGTATATATGGCATAAACAAACAAATTATATATTATATTAATATAGGTAAATAAACACACATTAAGGTACCTCATTATACTCAAAGTTCCCCAGACAATTATATCGCTAATAAATAGTTTATTTTAACGTATCATTATACCTAATATTCACACACTCCATGTTTCGAGAGCATTACATATAAAAATCTCTAACAAGAATCTGTTTACTCGCAATGTTTATACAACGTAAAACGAATATCCATAAAACCAATCCTGGCGACGGAATTGTTATTGGACTGTGAATGTTTTAGTGTCACGTAAAAACTTATGCTGCTTCCACACAAACCTACTACCTAGAGTCGCTTAAGGAACTTTTGACCGAACATCGATATATTTGATCAAGATTTATATGATGAACGAGTGCAAACGTCGTATCATTTTTAGGATTGTTTAAAAATTCTTGCTAGAATTTTTCATTTTGTACATATACACTGAATATAAACTGAAAAAGCCCAGTGGATGAAAAACCTAAAATAAATTATCGGATTGAATTTCAACACTTCAGTTTCAAAAGGAAAGGGAGCTTTGCCTAACAATAGGCCTTTTACAGGCTATTACAGTACAGTAAAAATACAGAATACACTTTTAAATATACATATACACATCCCTTACGGTGTCACCTGTATATTTGCGTCTATAATTTATTGCTTGATATGTTTTATACTATGTAATATAGTAAGTAACATTCGCAAGATATAAGAAATGTTAATATAATTTCAATAAATAATAAGCTATGGATTTTTCCTCCTTATTATATTCTCGATAAGCGATAAGATCGTATTTTTAATTCAATTATGAAAATTGGAATTATTATCCATTGACAGTTTTTACTGATATATTCCAAATAAGTTCATATGAGTTCGTCTACCCGTCCGGACTTCGAGTCGGTCGATTACCCGCAACCGGGGTGATGTTGACTTTATTTGATTGTTTGAACTTACCTTTTTTTGTGTAATAAAAAAAAAAAACTCGATTTACTTTACGATTACTAATATTTTTTGTTAGGTAATATTTTTTGGTAGGTTTTTAACCTAATCGATTTTAAAAACTAATTCGCGTAATTATTTATGATTAAAAGTATTTATTTATTTATTTGACAGTTGAATGATCGCGTTTAAAAGGAATATATGGAAGCAGCTTAAGCATAACATATTTATAACCCTTATACATAGTATTTTATGATGATCCTTATATTCCATTTCAATGTAGGTATTAAATAAAATTACGTTTATCGTTTAAGAATATATAAATTTGATGATGTTGAGAATAGCTAAGTATCTTTAAGATATCTATAGTTGTTTTATTAATTTAAATATATACGAGTATAAAGTAATTTTAAATGTGTCAATATACTTATTTTTTTATCATTAATCAGCAAAAGTTGAAATATCTTTTTTTACAATGTTTTATCTCCTATAAAATTAATTCTTATAAATAGTTAAAAATTTAAAGCTAAGTTTTAATTTTAATATGTTTATAAGCTGTAAAATAAATTAATGTATATATCAGAATTTTATTTTTTATTTTTGTTTTATTTATATTAGATATCTTAAAAAACTTAAACACTACTTATGTATACTATTGTGCGATCGTCGCCATCGCTATTGCAATTGTAAAAAAAAAATATGGGTCGTTTATATTTTAGATTTTCTAAGGCCATAAAAATAAAATATAAAGTCTTAAAATTCATTGTATGTGTTACATATCTTTTATATAGCAATCGTAATAACTGTTAAAATAAAATTTTAGAATAAAATTAACCATATATTTGCTTAATATTTAAATATTTTCATGTATTACATTAAGAAGCATCGCGTTACGTACGTCGAAACGGTAGAGATAATTGTAGCGAGATCGTGTTATTAATTTATTATTATATTTATGAATATTTAAAAGAAATAATTATACCAAAAAAATTACAATGAACTTTAATTTGAACGAACAATGACAAGTTATTATAACATATCAAAGTATTGAAATTAGCGGGAAAATATATTGACTTTCTTACATTTTCTCTTCGTTACCATATTCTTAACCGATAACAGCTATTTCTAGTTTTAGTAATATTTGACTGGCCCGTTGGCGCAGCTGGCAGTGATACTGCTATCTGCTTCAGGGTTTTGGGTTCGATTCCCGCCCAAGTCTGGGTCTAATATATATTTATATTTATATATATTACAAAAAAAAGTATATTAGTCGGCTGTCACCTTAAACACAGGAATTAGGCCACATTAGGAACAGACGACCGTATATATATAAATATATAAATAGAAATGCTTAAAAAACAATGTTTACATTATTTACGGTTTACGGTTTAAAACTTTATTTCTCTAAAGACATTACATCACTTATTGAGAATAACTAAAACGAGTTATTTTATAATATCACCGCTTAGCGGAACTTAATTACATTACAAAATTATGTTCAATATGATGATTGGACGTTCTACAGTAATATTAATAATTTAAAAATTAATATTTATTAAATATATATATACATATATATATTTCAGAACCCAATTTACGTAACGTTTATTTATAATTCAAATAAAACACATACATTCAAGTTCAAGACTTCAATGACGAAATCAATTTGTAATATACAATGTTTCATAACTTCACACTTTTATTGCGTTTTAAATCGATTGTGTAATCCATCCGCTTACACATGTTCATAATTTTGCATATTAATGAAATTTCTAATATGTATTTATTTTGTTTTCAGGTAAACACGTGGCCTTGGTTTGAGTAACGTAATTTATACACATTTATGAATCGTATTAACGCTAAACCTACCAGATCGGTGAAATGACCGCTTTTGATACTTAATTAAAATATGTAGTTAAATTCTAGGTTTACATTTTTCTTGAATTTACTGCACGACTTTTTTTTATAATATATAGCTTGTTAAGAAAAAGGTTTTTTAGGTTCTTTAAACCTAAAAAACCTAAAAAATAATAATGTAAACCTAGAATTTTAACAAGTCTCGAAAGCGGTCATTTGACCGCTCTGGTAGTTTAAGTTTTAATGCATTGATTCAATTCATTTCTTGTGCAAGGTTTGTTTTAATAGTGATAAGAAAAAAAAAGCACTATATTATGAATCAAAGCGTGATGTTTAATAGCCTGTAAAATTCTTTAATAAAATAAATCAAATAGTAGTATATTGTAGTAGTTCTTACGCTTAAGTCGTTAAACTTGTACCTTTCGGAAGAAACTCTAGAATATGCATATCTGTCAAGCAGCAGTGGAGCAGCGTAGTGGAATCAGTTCCAACGCTTCTCTTTGAAATAAGAGGTCTATGCCCAGCTGTGGGCTGCTTATAGGCAATAGTAGACTAGTAACGTAAAAAGTATTAGCATATATAGATGGTAATATTTCTTGTACAATTTTGAGTAGCTGTAATTAAAACAACGTGAATTTATTGCAAAATATATTTAACTAGCGGCCCGCCCCGGCTGCGCCCGGGGTATGTAGGCCTGAACATTCCTCGTGAATTACTTTATCTATTAGCAAAAACCGCATGAAAATCGTGCAGTAGTTTTTGATTTTATTTCGAACAGACAGACAGCCGCGGCGGAGGACTTTGTTTTTTATAATATGTAGTGATTCAATTTAAGTCAGTTTTCAGAAATCATACCAATAATAGTCTCGTGTCATCTGTCCGTCCTTTTGTCATAGAGCTGTATCTTTGAAATCGTAATAGATTGACTTTTAAATTTACACATAATATGCATTACTATTACCGCAATAACGACAAAAGAGTTACTCGTTTTGTGCAAGATATTTTTATTTTTTCATGTTTATGCGACTATTCAAAGGTAACTGTAATAGTTCAATGAAAAATATATGAAAAAGGGACTATGATAGGTAATCTCTGAACTATTTTAATTACCTAGTCTGACCGTAACGTTACAAATTAATAACAAACTCTGTGTTAACCACGCACAACGGAATTACAACTTTAATCACATAAAAATACCAGAACATAAGGTTCAAAATTGTTTATAATCAACTATAATTAATAGTAAGATATTCCATATCAGGTCCACAGGTGTATCATTTGGTATGGACCGGACTATTGTCCATAAACATAATTGTCCATTTACGCGAATTAGTTCTTAATAAGGTATTTCTAATGCTATCTTGTTAATTGGTATTTTGTGGTAAGGAATTAGTTAAATCATTCTATAATTGTGTAGTTTAGTTGATGATAATGAGCTGAGAATGTGACTACACATGAATTATGACTAAGATCTTTAAAATAAGAGATGTTTTTAAGTTTTCAAAGTATCGTTTATTTTATCCTGAACTGAACTGAATCAGCTGTAAACGTCCTTTTTTTACGCTGTGAAATGGGTTTATGCATCCCGCCACCCGCAGGCGACGGGTATGTGGGACTCGCTGACTGCGAAGTCAGAATACCCACTAAAACACAGCGGTGCCCTCGTCGTCGTACAAGGACGCCACGGGATCGCTGGCGCATGCCACCATGACGCCCCGACAGCTGTAAACGTCGTACTACTGGGTAAATGCCAATCCTCCATATTGGAGAAGAGTTGGAGCTAGATATACCACGCTGCTCCAATACGGGTTAGCGTATAATTTAACTAATATGAGTAACAATTGTTTTTATATGTCTGTGATGACAACCGGAACCAACAGATTAACGTGCTCTCCTAGGCACGATGGGGAGACTTACAAGGACATGCAATCAAACCAGAAACCAATATTTGTATAAATACAATAATCTGCCCCGAGTGGAAATCAAACACGCGACCGCCGACATTGAAGTGACTACTCGCACCATTACAATGTACATCAGAACGATAATCTCTTTTATCCATTAAAGATGAAATACACGTAAAATGGACACATATTGTTTTCAAAATAAACCTAAATAGTGTTATATTTGTTTATTTTTTTTTTACTTCGATAACTACTACCTTCTAATAAAAAGTCCAAAAATAAATACCTATACATATAATATGTACATAGATATTTAAAGTTTTTTAAGTAACGCAACTTTTATACAAACTTTCAGCCCACTATTTCACATTTTTCAAGAATAGAATTTACAAAAAACCTTAAAACGCATATTTAATTATTTCTAATAATTAAAAACCCAAAAATATTATATATATATATATATATATATATATATATATATATATATATATATATATATATATATATATATATATATATTACTTCAATTAATATCGGAATTTTATAAAAACATTTACACCTATTTTTTCTCTTCACGAGTAGAATTTTCAAAAATATCTCTCTTAATGTGTGAATACATTTTATAAGAGCTTAACTTGTCCAATTTCGAATACTTCCAGCAATAAATAATTTTATTAATCAGCCAGTTCTAGCATTTTGATTTGATTTATTTTGATTCATCCTCCTCAAGTTGTAAGTGTAATGTTCTTTCTTGATATCACTCTAAAGTACTAAAATTAATAAACGATTATTTAATCAAATAAAGAACCGTAACAAAGGACAATAATAACGTCGTTAGACGCCGGGATCTCGCAATGATGTCGTTGACACGACGACGCCCCCGTGATACGCTCGTCACTGAGATTTTATAGCGTAATTTGTTTGTATCAAATGTTTGAGATTTGATGGATGTGTCATCTATACTTATAATTGTAGATATGTTTCTAATTGCCAATTTTTGGAACTACAGAAATATCTTGAATGATTTTTGCCATGATTTATATATAGATATATTATTCAGAAATAATTAATTATCATATGAATACCTTACACTAAACGGTCTCCGGTGAGATGCGAATCCTGTGTCCAGACCACGACAGATATTTCTCCACATAAATTATGGTAACTTAAGATTGACCGCTAACACAACAGCCACTTTCTGTGACTTAAAGCGAATTATACTTCAAGTGACATAAATTAACGCGATAACGGATGACACATTGAGATATAATGACTGTTTGATATTTTCGCGTCGCATCGTTTCACGTCGTATTGTCATGTTGTCACGAACGCTCACGAAGAACAACGAATAAGTTTTGCTACGATTAAATAAGGACAAATCTTGGCACTAAGAAGTAATTATATTTAGATTTGTTCTACCAAATCTAATTATAATCAGAATTTGTTCTTCATCAAATGAGGAAGTGAAAACAAGTCAGTAACATGGCAATGATATTATTTTAAATATATCAATGAAGATCATCCGTATTAGTAAAATGAGGTTGTATTTAATTAAAAGTCTATAACGGATTTTATCGCGTTTATTATTCGGACACCCACCACCCCGAGACCATGGACGCTGTAAAGGATCCGAAACGTCGGAAAATAATTTAAAATATTGTTAAACTCTAAAGTTTTAAATAAACGCGATAAAATCCGTTATAGACTTTTAATTAAATGAGTAAAATTCGCGTAAATATAAGAGAACAGTATGAGGTTGTATGTTAAAAGAAATATCCTCCAGATATTAATACATTATCCGCTAACACGCAGTGGGACAGCGTAGCTGATTAATCTCTAATCCTTTTTCTTTATAAAAAAGGTTATTGTTACTCTTGGTAAAATATCTTATATCAAAATATCTTAAAATAAAAAATATATAAAAATTAAAAAAAAAAAAAACTATTACACGTCATTTTCTTTCAATTTTAAAATAAAGGTTGAACACCAGTCCACGAGTGAAGTATAACTATTTCAGTCAAAACTATAGTTCAGAACAACCTAAAATTGAGTACAATTAAGCCCTAAACTGTACCGACCTTGCATACAAATAGCTACGATATCAGCTATTAACCAATTATGTCGTTAGTCTGTCATATTCATATAAAGTAAAATGATAAATTGATATACCACTGATGGCAATTGTTATTGGCGTTTGTTTGAATTAAATAAATGGATACAGTTATATATTTAAAACTTTGAATATTTATATGAGCTGTCAGATTAGTTCCCAATTTTAGGATTATGAACCAGAAGCGTAAAAATAAGATTAAGTTAAAAATTAAGTTGTTTTTTGTATTTCTTACGCTCGGTTTTAACAAAAAATAAATATGCGAATGTTAAACTTTACAGTCGTACATCGTTCCAAATACTTATATGACTAAAATGTTTTGAACAAAAAAAAAATATCGTATTGATATTTCTTTTCTTAATCTCAATAAACCTAAAACGATGTACTGTACGCGGTGCGACACATCGCGAACCAATACGACTTTATACGACATCACGCAAATATTACGTTAAATAATATGACAACCATGGAATATAGAGATAAAGAACACTAACTCATATGGTTGTTTGACACAAAAAGTGTCTACAAAATAGCATTAAAGAAAGAGGGTGCTGGTGTAGTGGTGAATATGATTTGAATTTAACTGTTTTAGATAACTTGAAGTTTTCTGTGTGGAAGTAAGTATAATTTCAAGTATTCTCGTGGAAATGTGTTGTAATTGAAAGTTAAATGGCTAGCGGGTTAAATAAATTATTTATTAACCTAAAAATAGTCCTCTGGTATAGCGACGCCATCTTTATTTAAGGTTATTTCAGGGACACTTTTCGTAACACAAGATAGTGCATACCTCTATACTCCACTCCATGATGACAACGTATAAGAACTTATGACATAATGACTAATTGGTAGTTACGCATCTCGTCGCGTCGTGTCGGGTAGATTGTCGCACTTGTCGGTCACAAAAGACATAAGGTTAGAAGAAGAAGAAGTACTAAAACTTACATAAAATTATATTAAATAAAATCATTTTCTTACAACACTAATCGTCTTTTTTATTTTTATATTAATAATACATGTATATATACACTAATGTTTGCTATATAGGTATATATTTTTACATCATAGTCCAATCACGACCAACACGACACAAAAAAATAATAATTAAATAATCGATCTTAAGTTAATAGCAATAAGGTTAAAACTTGTTTTTTTTTTTTGTTGAATGAATTCTAGAATAATTTATATGCGACATATAGATGACATAAAGGTTATCGTACCCATTACCATATAGCATTCCTGTGAGTTTCAATCATTTTGTAGATTATATTATGGTGTCGTAATACTGTTATGGGTTTGATTGATCGATTTCATGATCATTGGTGTCAAAAGTCACTGCATTATATAGTAAAGATTCTATCTCGCCATAACTTACCATTACCCTATACCATGTTAGTATGTAATAATAGAAGTGAGAGAAATGCTTGCACATCACACAGATTATACGAAAAATAGTGTATAGACAATGTATATAGAACTGTTCTAGTGTGTCTAGAGAGATGGCGCTAGTGTGTTTATTTGATGTGACCAGTAATATATAATAAATATTTCTAACAATATGGTGATAAAAATTAAACATAACTCCCATCTTAATATGTAAATAAATGTTCTTGTTAAATATATAACACAATTCCTCATACTTAACGGCTGCCAGTAGAATGAGAATCCTGTGTCGGGGGTCCGAAAACACACACATACACAAACGATCAAACTACGACGCACATCTGTAATCATAAGCCAATTGCTCTTTTAAAAAACAAAATCTTAACATAACACAGCCTTGCGCTAATGGATATCAATATTTTATGTTCATTCATTTACCGTAACGTTGACGCGTCGATATCGCCATGTTGACAATGAAAACAAATATTTGTATTATGTTAAACATGTTCTGCGTCTAATGGAATGACATTCCTTATTACTTACTTGCGAATGGATATAAACGATCGCAAATACCTTTAAAATACATACATATTACATGTTAACTATCAGCCACGAACAGGCAAATAGAGTTGACGGATACAGGCGAAGATTTACGAAGAGTCACGAATAATAGCTGTATAAAATTTTCAAGATTTTCTGATATTGACTGGCCCGTTGACGAAATTGGCAGTGCCTGCTTTCTGCTCCCCCTGGGTTCGATTACCAACCCGATTCTGGGTGTAATACATATTTATTTATATATCTATATTTAATACAAATATATATCAGTCGTCTATTACTTAAAACACAGGTATTAAGTTGCCTACCTTAGGAACAAACGACCGTGTGTGTAAATTATTATTTTTTATTTATATCGAATGGAAAGCAAACTTAGATGTTTTCTAACTGTTTATAGCAATTAACACGTTAATGATTAATTCGTTTGAACTCGCTAAGAATACAAAAGAAGAATACAAATACAAAAGAAGAAGAAAAAAGTACATTTTGGGTCAATTAGTTTTTAAAATTAAATTAATATTATATTTTGTGAGTGTTTGAATATATATACAAAAGGTCAAAAGGTCGGTCCTTAAAAGGTTATTTTTGTATCCGATTCGTTCAATTTAACGATAGATTTTAGAAAACATAAAATTTTTCCATTATTACGATTTTTTTATGGCTCCTACGATTTATTGGTTTTACGATTACTTGTGAGAAAATATATATGTTATTTTTCAACACGAACACACCCGTGGGCAGCAGCTAGTACCACCGTTAAATATATATTATAAATGTCATACTGTGGGTGTGACAATCTTTGTGGGTTTTGGTATTTCGATTTTTATTTGACGGTCACATAAATATTAGTAAGCAATTATTTAAATATTTGGTAATCGCCGCCTAAGCGGGTACATTAGTTATATTTCTACAATAAGTACCTAATATTGTTCATAATTAGTGTGAATATGTGTAGGGCTTATTCTATACAATTATTTACGTAACGCTTTCCTTAGCGGTGACGTTGCAGAGCCCTTGTCCACTGGAGCGGAGGAAGATTTTTTGCAATCCTATTGGTTAATATTTCTCCGTTTCTCCGCTCCGCCGCCTCGCTCCACATCAATGGACAGGCACACTTACCTACACTGAAATGTGTACGACAACCCTATGATACCCTAAAGAACAATTTACGAAAACTTAAATGAAAATAAGGACAATATTCTACACTTATACATAAGTATATTTAAGTTCTTAGCATTAATAATTACTTGTAAAGTAATGTAAACAATTCTGTTTTGTTAACACATTTTGAAATACATTCACATCTCCTGTGGCCTCCACCATCATCTCTGGGGTGGTTTGCATATACTCGCCACGCTTGGCAGGCAGATTGGCGAGCGCAGTGTGTTGTGGCAGGATATGGTGATTGCCCATCACTATCCTCTGGTTGGTGTGCAGTTGTTCGCATCACTATGGCCTTAGTCGCCTTTTGTGACAATTTGGCAAGAAAGAGGTCAGGACTATTCTTCTCTGCCGATCACCGCATGCTTAGAACATTCAAACAAGAACGTGTTTAGTTAAATCTTAGTCAAGGTTATAGTTAAGTTAAAATTGACGATTTTTGTGAGTTTTACTACCACGTACGATCGACCAGCGCATTTTTTCCAAAATTTTCATAATGTTCTAGAATAATATACGTATATATGTGTTATATGTAATTTTATCTGGTCGCTCTCAACCGTTAGGTAAGGTTAGGTTAGGTTAAATTTTGCTTCATCTGTTATGCTGACGACACCTTGCTCACGGCCCGGGCGAGGAGCTTCGAAGAGGCGGCCCGCTTAGCAGAAGCCGGCACGTCGATAACGGTCGACCGTATCGAGATGCTGGGCCTGAGGGTCTCTATATCCAAGACAGAGGCCCTCCTATTCCATGGCCCACGCAGAGGCCCCCCCCGAGGTGCGCGGATCGCCGTCCAGGGAACGGAGGTGGAGGTTCGGGCCCAGATGAGATACCTGGGCCTGATCCTGGACGGGCGATGGAGTTTTGGTCCACACTTCGAACAGCTCGCTCCGAGGCTGCAGAACGCCGCCGCTGCGTTGGGACGACTCCTTCCCAACGTAGGCGGACCAGACTCCCCTTGCCGGCGTTTATACGCCGGTATAGTGCGGAGCATGGCACTCTACGGTGCTCCCGTATGGGTCGACGCCCTTAGCGCTCATAACAAGGCTCTCCTGAGGAGACCCCAGAGAGTCATAGCGGTAAGGGTGATACGGGGATACCGTACGGTGTCCTGGACGGCGGCGACACTTCTCGCGGGCGATCCGCCCTGGGAACTCCAGGCGGAGGTGCTCGCGAAGGTGTACCAGTTCCGGTCCGGGCAGAGAGCGAGTGGCGAACGTCCAAGTGTGGACCAAGTCGGCAGGATCAGGGCTCTAGCTCAGAGAGCACTGATCCAATGGTGGAAGGAGGATCTGGGGTCCCCAGCGGCGGGCTCAGTGACGGTGGATGCTATACGTCCTCACCTTCGTCGCTGGGTCAACAGGCGGCATGGGGTGCTTACGTTTCGGCTGTCGCAGGTGCTTACCGGGCACGGTTGCTTCGGTAAGTACCTGCACCAAATCGCTAGGCGAGAAGCCACCCCTGCTTGCCACGAGTGTGGCGCGCCAATCGACTCGGCGCGTCACACCCTAGAGGAATGCGCCGCTTGGGAGCCCCAGCGCAGGGCCCTGGTGGCAGTGATAGGTGGAGACCTCTCGCTGTCAAGTGTGGTCCGCTGCATGCTTGACAGCGAGAGGTGCTGGTCGGCCGTGACCTCATATTGTGAGGAGGTCATGGCTCTGAAGGAGGCCGCGGAGCGAGAGCGGGAAGCAGCAGCACACGCTGACTCGCTCCGCAGAAGACGACCAGGGAGGAGGAGACGCCAATATGCACTCCTCCACCCTCCGCAATAGAGTGGGAGAGGGCACCACATCCTCCCACTCGCCACCGGGGCAATAGAGCGCTCACAGTGCCCGCGAGCGCTCTATAGGCGAAGGCGGTCCGCATAGGCGGGCCAACCGTCGGGGCGTCACGGTCGCATGCGAAAGCGATTCCCGTGGCGCCCCACTACGACGATGAGGGCACCGCTGGGTTTTAGTGCGGTATTCTGGCACGTTCTGCCGTGTCAGCGAGTCCCACATACCCGTCGCCCTCGGGCGGCGGGATGCGTAAATGCATTTCCCAGCGAAAAAAAAAAAAAAAAGGTTAAATTTTGCTAATAAAATTTTCATTATAAATTTTATAAAATATTTATTTAATTAGTAAACACAGTCACACTTTAAGATAACTCGTGAAGCTTTCTCGTAAATCAAAATATTGCTTTAATTGTTTTTAAGCTATTTATATTTTTTAATGAAATGAAATTTCCTGTAAGAGAAAGAGGGATGTCAAGATTTTTCTTAATTCCTTTCTAATTGTTAGTAAAGTATTAATTACTAAATCTGGGTCGTGTTTGCGAAGACACGCTCTCAGGAAACTATTCCTATCGCCATTATCTTAGAATGAAAAGAGCTATCTAGAACAATAGCTTTCAATATGACCTAAAATGGATTCTTTATTTGAAGAGCTGTCTTTTGGCATTATTTTTAAGTAGGTACCTACTCGTATTATTTATAAAGACTATGGTAATGTACAAAATATACCAATCACTAGTGTTGTTTTTTGATATTGATATTTTTTGACAAACATTATGTATTAGTGAAAATGAATTTTGAAAACAAGAAATCATCATATTCAGCATGCAAATTTCACCGGTTGCTGATAGATTTTTCTGACTACTAACGGTATTCAATATAGTGGTGCGAGTAGTCGCCTCAACACCATCAGTCGCGGATTCGATTCCCGACCGTTGCAGATATTTATATTTGTATAAATATTTGTTTCCGGTCTCGGTGTATATCCTTGTGGGTCTCCCCACCGTGCCTCGGAGAGCACGTAATGCCGGCGGTCCCGGTTGTTTCATATCGGGTAACGAAAATTATCTGCCAACTCGTAGTAGAGCAGCGTGGGGGATTAAGCTCCAAGCCTTCTCCTATATGGAGGAGAGGCCTTTACTCAGCAGTGGGTATTTTACAGGCTGATTCAGTTTAGTTCAGTTCATCTGTACCACTTCAGAGGTGAGCCGGACAGTCCCCATGGAGGAGAAGTCTGGCCTTTTCGCCGAGGCCAGCCTGTCGCTGGAGGGATCCTGTTGCCTGCAGATCCGGGACCCTCCAATTAAAGCGGCTGAAGGCTCCCGCAGGGGTTTAGTACGGTATTGCACTCCCAAAGTGCCGAGTCCGACATAGGTCTAGGACTGCCGACCCGGTCATCCTGGATATCATCCGTAAATGGATTCCCCTGCGACAAAAAAAAAGAAAAGTTCATCTGTACTAAAAGCTTTTAATTCTAATAAATAATAATAATAAAGATACGTAAAGAAGACGAGGAATTGTGTTGTATAATGTGCTAGGTTATTTATGTTTTTTTTTTGTGAATTGTTTATAAGAATATAATTTATTTGACTAAAAATAAAAATGATTTTAAATACAAGGGTCAATGACCACATGATGTAATACGTGTTAGTGTTAAAACAAACATGGGAACGAGTGGAACAATGCCTAACGGAACGATTTACTTTTCGTTCTTAGAACTCGAAGACTTATGAAAAATTTATTAAAATATAAAATTATTATTTTTTTACTTTATCTTAAATAACTTTCTGTTCCTGTGAGTAAAAAGATATTTAATTACCTACATTTAAACTGTATACAATTTGTAAGAATAATAGTACCTCATATGTTTATTCAATTCGTTACAAATAATATTGATGGGTAAAACGATATACTGATTAAGTCTGTCTGTAAAAGTGTTAAAACTTTTGAGGGTAGAATGAAAAAATCCATCACCACATTAGCCGTTGGATATCCACTGCTGAACTTAGGCCTCCACTATCATTGCCGAGCGGTGACCGGCAGATAAGAATAGTCCCGACATAATTCTTTGCCTGGGTGTCATAAAAGGTGCCTAAGGCCATAATGTTACGAACAATTGTACACCTACCAGAATGGTGATGGGCAGCAGCTTCCTCATATCCCGCCACAACAAACTGCGCTCCAACAGGAGTATATTTATTTACTTTATTTATATTTTTCTTATATTCAGTCAAAAGGAGAATTATGCGTATTTCCATATCCATCATTTACAAATTCACTAAAATTTGGTTCTCATTGTGATGAAATGGAATAAAAAGCAACAAGGTCGCCAGTTCTCGTACTATCACTATTACAATATCTGATTGTTATTCTCTTTAATCACAAAACTTTCACATGTTGAGTTAACATCTGACGAGATAAACAGTTAAATATTGTGAAATTATAACAATTCATTGGCATTATTATTATTAGAATAATAAATTGTATAACACATGTTTTCAAGATGATTGTTAGCGATTTGTAAAAGAAAGTATATTCAACCCAAATTGCAGTATTTCAAAATTCGCGTTAAAGTCTCACAAAAAGTCACAAAACGTTCACGATCTTTGTTTCATAAAAATTTGCATTGTATTTTAAAATAAATTTAATTTAAAATTTCACATTTTTGTACTCAAAAGTAATGCATAATTCAACGTTGTTTACTAAGAAAGTTAGAACAAATCATTTGTAATATATGCACAGGGCGACATCAGTCGTGTGTCAGTCAGGTCACAGTTATGCCAAAAAAAAAACCGATGTATTTTATAAAAGTATACCCTATAGCAAGATAATTTAACCAACCCTCATTTTATAACTAAGAGCCGGACTTGCGTTAGCAGATAATGTCAAACCGACTATTTTTTTAACATACACAGACGGTCGTTTGTTCCTAATGTAGGTAGGTAACTTGATGTCAGTGTTTTTAGGTAACAACCGACCGGGGCGGGAATTGAACCCAAAACACATCACTGCCAACTATGCCAATGGGCCAGTCATAACATTTATGTGTACCTATAGCTAACTTTTTATCACATCATTCTAGACGTTCCAATTTTCTTTCTTGGACCATTTTCATATATACGAGTATAATATTTCAGTCTTTTAAGCTGTTATTAACAAACGTAACATGACATTGTCTGACAAGAGCTGGCACGAAACAATACTATCAAATATATATTATTATTACGAGTAAATATATAATTATTCAAATATATATTAGGTCGGGGAAAAAGTTTCTTCGTATTTTATATACAAATTCAAGATTTTTTTTTTCAAACTTTAATTATAATATATACTATTTTGTTCAGTAACTTGTTGCCATCTTGTGGATAGTGATGTAATCCCTTGCCTTTACAAATCTTGGGATTTTCGATCAAAATAATGAGACAAGTAATCCTCTCATTTTAATCCATTCATAAGGTTGCCTGTAAGAGATCACTTTTAGTGATAAGGCCGCCCTTGCACCATTTTCTTGTTTATTACTGTGTATTTCATTATTTTCTGTACACTTTGATGTGATAAAGTATTTATCTATCTATCTATCTCTCTTGATGTTAACCTAACACAACCCAAATGATGATGAGACCGAAACAGATGAAATCTGAGGGTGCAAGGTCAGAACTATATAGGATTCATTAAAACTTCCCAACTAAACTCTTTCAAATTTTGATATGTGGCCAAAGATGTATGTGGTCTGGCGTTATCATGATGACCACTCCTTTTCTGTTAATCAATTCCAGCCGTTTTTCTCAATTTCTTGCTTGAGTCTCATTAGTTGTTGGCAACAGAAATCCGAATCGATGGTTTTGCCCTGCAGTAAAAGCTCATAATAAACGATGCCCTTCCAATTCCACTATATATACAGTATTACCTTATTGCGTGTTATTATGAGTTTTGCTACAGTCTGTGGAGGATGACTAACCTTTTGTAATACTTTGAGGTGTTCCAGGAGCTCTTAAGTGTGATCTTTTTCGCACGTTTTCCACTTTTTTATCACACATCAATCAATTCAAAAAATGGTTCAGTTTTATTACGTTTCAATTGAAAATCGCAAAAGAGTACACTATTCATTAGGTTTTTTCACTGAGCTTGTGGGACATCCAAATATCGAGCTTTCTTGTATTGTCAGACTTTTTCAAATGGGTCAAAACTGTTTTGTGTTCAATCCTCAGTTCCTCGGCTATGTCGTAACTATTAATATGCCGATCTTGCTCCACTACATGGAGAAAAGGCTTTTGTCCAGCCGTGGGACGTTTACAGGCTGATGCAGTTCTGTTCAGTTTTTTTTTACAAGGGTTTATCTTGTTGTTTTATTATTATTATTTTTTTTTAGTTAATTCTTAAAGCGTAGTAAAGTTACCAAAAATAAATTCTCTAACCGTACAACGATCACGTGATTTTAAATTAACTGTTTTTTTTTTACACAGCGTGTTTAAAGAACAATGCTATCAAGTGCTTAATATTCTATATCGATAATGCAGACGTTTTTCGTATTTTTTTTAATTAACGCATTCCTATACATACGTTCTTGACCTCATTAAATAACTTGTTATAAAACTCCTCCCTTTATTGATTAAAAACGTATTTAAACTAGACTTACCATGCGGTCCCAATCGCGTTGAATTTTCATACAGTTATAATATCGTGTGTCGTGCGGTGACCGGCATAGAAGTATGGTTCCGACCTCATTCTTACCGAAGTTTTGTAAATAGTGACTAAGGCCATAATGGTGCAAACAACTGTTCATAAAACAAGATGGTGATCGGCAGCAGCGTCACTATATCCAGCCGCAACGCACTGCGCTCGCCAGACAGCTTGCCAAGCGTGGCGAGTATTTTTTCTGACAAAGACCCCCAAAATACCAAAGTACATGGGGAAGGCCTAAGTTCAGCAGCAGACATCCAATAGCTGATGTTATGATACGATAATATCGGGTTCGATCCCCGCACATGACAAATATTTGTATAGGCCATACAGATGTTTGTCGTGGTCTGGGCGTTTGTGCTTGTGTATTGTGTGTGTTTCCGGAACCCCGACACAGGATTCACATCCTATTGGGGGCCGTTGAATGTGAGGCGTTTATTATTTATTATTCTTATAGGCTCTTTCTTCTATGAAGAAGGGCTGGAGTTTAATCCACGACGTTTTTTCTTTTGGTATTGGTAGATGCACTTAGCTTAATAATCTGTTGCTACCTTTTATAGTACCTAGTGGAATCTTATATAGTTTATAAAATATGAAATAAATGTGCATATATACATATATATAAGTTATGTAATTTCTGTATAATATATAGTTAAAATCTGTCAAAAACTTTTATTTAAAATCGTGTTGAAAAATAAAATATTCTAAAAGATAGTTACGTAACGTAAATTATATTATGTGTTTGGAAGTAAAAGTAGTTTGCACAATTTACCGAATTAAAAGGTAATTATATCATACCTACAATACGAATGACATGAATTATAACGTCATAAGTAGCTTAAGCTAATATTTATTTCTAAAAATATTTTCCAAATAAAAAAAAAAAAAAAAAAAAAGAAAGTAACTTGATTGCATTCGATTATAATTTACTTTTAATTAATATTTCCATTACACAGTTACATCTACATCTGACTCAATGACTGTATTGTAATATCAAACATACCTTCCTCAGAAACCCGATTGTCTAGAAGAATGTTTGTTACCTTAGATCCCGAGATCTGTGGATAAAACAGACAAAATACTGCAATTTATAATATTAATATAGAAGAACGACGCGGTGAAAGCGTCACCCACTTACACATATATGAGCGTGCGCCGGTTGGACGGCCCTTATTGTTAAGCTGGACGTCCATGGAAGCATAGCGTGCTATAACGCGATATAAAGACAAAATATTATACTCACCAAGGTCGTCTTTGAATGATCTTTACTATGACGTCATCGCAACTGGTTGTACGCTAATGGCCGTTCGATCTCGTTCATAATAAATGTTACTATAGACATATATACAAGTGTTTCTCGAATTCTAGGCATGTATTTGTGTTTCTGTTGTGTGTATCTTCGACAACGGATTCTAATCCTAATTGGGAACGTTGGGTGCAAGGCGCGAATTTATTAATTAACAAGCTTAAGTTACACTAATCATTATACTATTGAACTGAATTGAACTGAAACAGCCTGTAAACGCTTCACTGCTGAGAAAAGGCCTCTTCTCCATATCTGAGAAGGGTCGGAGCTTAATCCACCACGCTGCTCCAATGTGGGTTGGCGGATAAATTCCCTACCATGAGTAACAATCTTCATCAGATATCTATGATAACAACCGGGAGCGCTAGCTCTACATGCTCTCCGAGGCACGGTGGGGAGGCCCACAAGGACATACCGTTAGGAAACCCTTAAACGTTACTGCGCTTCATCCATTTGTCACAGCGCTGTATCTTTTGAACCTTATTAGATAGTAATTATTGAAATATCCCAAGTAGTTTACGTACTGTAACCATTGTAACAGCAAATACGAAAAATAAAGAAATGGTAACAATTACAATTTTTGCCCATACAATAAACACGTGTTTCTTGTGTTGGTAGTATTCTTGTGTTTCTAGTACGGAATTCTTCGTATCCGGATCTAACTCGCACTTGGCCGGCTTTTCATTTTATCAATGTTGCGTTGTAATCTATTATATAGAGAAACAAACAAACAGACCTTGTGAGTCGCCTGAGCTATAATATGCTATCATATAATATACATTAAGTGGATAGTTCGTATAAAATCCGACCTAATTATCAACTTGTTTGACACCAGAAATCACTATAAGCCTTCCGAAGTAGGTTACAATACTAGTCACTTCATGTCAGGACTTGTTCTGTTAACGAACTGCGCCTGCGCATAGTTAGATAATATCCTTAGATTATATTTTTAACTCTTTTCAAGTAATCCTAAAATAAATTTACTTTTTTTTTCTATGAAATATGCATAAAATATAAACGTATGATCTAAAAATAAATACGTTTTTGTTAAAAAAAAACACTATTAATATGAATACAAACTAAATCTTTTAATGGCTGCAATAATTATAACTGAATATAATTACCTACTTCATAAAAAAAATAAAAAAAACGTACCTAAGTTTTACGTAAAACGGAAGTAATGTTACTAAACGAATAAATGTACACTTGACCTGTATTTAAGACTAATTTAATAATTATAAAAAAAAAATACTATTTGAGTTATACTTATTTAAATAGATGCTTTATGAATCATTTTATATAATAGTTATCTTAAATTAACAAAAATCTACTAAGAATTTTTTATAAGTAAATTATGCGTAAATTCTTACGTTGTATATCTTACGTAATAAATTGCTATGAATAATAATATGTAAGTCGTGATCGACAGAGAAGAATATTCCAGACCTCCTTCATACCGAGGTGTCGTAAAAGGCGACTAAGTCCATAATGGTGCGAACAATAGCACACCAACCAGGATGGTGATGGGCAGCAGCGTCACCATATCCTGCCACAACACACTGCGCTCGCCAACCCGCCTGCCAAGCGTAGCAAGTAATGGCAAGTCCCCCCAGATATGATGAGGAAGACTTATTTTCTGCAGTGGACATCCAACGGCTGATCTGCTAAATAAGAGTTTTAGATAATGATATCACAGCTACCACCGTCAACCAGTAATTGATCACTAACTTCATAATGGTTGTTTTGACATGTACATCATACAAATTTGATCGTGTTATAATCGCGTCATTATAGTGTCATAATGATTTTTCAATGCCGTACCAGTGGTACTAATAATTTATAATAGTAGTTGCATAATAATTGTCATTGATTGGGTCGTGGAATATGTTTGAAATACAAGAATCGTGTCTCGGTTGTCATAACTTGTCATATGTGAGTGACAAACGAGGCAAAGCGATGCGATGCGAAAATAGTCAATCATCAAATAGTCATTATTAACTTTATATACATTTACTTTACATATATATTTAAATTTCTTATATTAGTATTAGATATATGATACATATGGTTGTCTTAAGTTGTCGCGTTAATTCACGTCACGTGTAATATTGTTTACGTGATGTCATATTACCTTAAGTCGCATCGCTTCATGTCGCGTCGCGTTTGAACCTTATCTAGGATAACGGCCAACACTAACTGAGTGATTTACTGACACGCATTTGCTGGAAAGTACTTTTATAACTTGCACTAGAGCTCTAAGAGGCTCTTTGCTCTTAGCAGTAAAAAGTTTTTTTTTAATTAGTGAGAGTAAGTTAAATGCATGTCTAATGTCTGTATTGAAGAAAGTAGGTATATAGGTATATGTTACCGTATTAAAAAAATATTTAATTAAAATGAAAATATGTTAATAAGATATTATGAAATATGTACGTAATAATTTAATTTATTTATAAATTCATTGTTTAATTCTTAAACGCCAAAAAAATATTAAAATTTTAATCGTATTAGGAAGTAAAAATTAGCCCATATAAGTGCATTATATATATAATAAATATTTATAGTATTATTGCCGCATTATTCTTTGTAAATGTTAAATCGTGGTAAAGGGTACGTTGAACTCCACCAAAATACGTTTAGTAGTGAAAGTGAAATCACAACAGCTGACCATTGTTGTTCTCGTAATCACCTAATACACAAATCGACATTGTTGCATTGGATTTATTTTGTTCTAGAAATGTCTCACGATCTTAACAAATGAGTGAATATTTTTGACACAAATAGGTTATAGGATAATACAGACAAAAGATTTGTCTGTATTATCGTTATCATTATTATTATCGTTTTTTTTTAATTATTATTTAATTAAGAACATATTCTGTATTATTTTCTATGTATTTATTTATTTATCATCGCCGATGTCTTCGTCAATTTTGAACCGATTATAAATATATGTTTTTGTTTAAAACCACTCACTCCAGAAGTATATTCACGAAAACAGAGTATGATGGAATTTCTGTTAAATCGAGCAAACCCTGCTTAAATTGTACGTATATTGCCTCTTTGTATGTACCTACATCGATGTCTTTTTGGTTTCTGAACTTATTAGTATTTTTTTTTTGTTTAAAGATGTGAAATGTAAGGTGGTACAAAACCATGGTTATGATCTGATAATAAACTTCAAAAATATACAATAGAACTCCTCAAAGTTTGTCAGTAAATTAAAAGTGTTTTAAATTTTTAATATTGTTTCTACTGAAAAGATATTATCCACCAACTCGCAGTGGAGCAGCGTGGTGGTAAGCTCCAACCTTCTATATAGAGAAGAGATCTTTGCTCAGTTGTGAGACGTTTACATGCTGATTCAGTTCAATAAAATATATAATTATAAAATTATTTGATCAGAGAACATAAAAATAATGTCAAGGTTATTGAAACGGTTCCGTATCAAGTCTCCTGATCCTTAATAAAATAAATTAATAATTAAATTTTATTGTGGTAAGTTTTTTATCAAAATTCTTTATATGCAAATCAATTTATGAATTATTCGCAAAAAATATAATTATCATTTGATGTTTACACCTTAACTAGACGTTTTCGGCGGCGATACCTACGTGGAATTTTAATATTATTCAAAATGACTGATATTTCTGGTTACTGTGTTAGTACTTTTTTTATGGAAGACTAGTTAAAATTTACGGTTTTATCTGCGCTGATGTTATGTAGATATCGTTTAGTGATTTTCTTATACTAAGTTTTATCAAAATCGTTTTAAAAATATTCTATGTACCGAATTGATTACGCTAAAATTGCATTAAAAATTGTATGGAAATTATATAGAATTACAGTAGATATTGTTTCATTCCAATATGGCGCAGGTTAATGTTCTAGAACCTTCCTCAATTAACAGAAGAAGTGAGACTCCTTTATTAAGAGAAATTATATGCTTATATGTGATTTAAATTTCGATATATTTATTTATATTTTTTAGTTTTATTATTATATTATATTTTTAAGTTTTTTTAATTATATATTGTAATAATAATTGATTTATATTCTATAACCTGCCAACATAAGTTTTAAATATGTTACGTTGTGTAGTATATTTAAGTTATTAATGTGTTATTAATATAATTATTTATTTAAATTCATTAGCAATATGCAGATGTTATGCTAGATTTTTCCGTTCTCAAAGGCTTAAATACATTTACATCAAAAGTCTGAATCAATAAAAAAAAGGTCTCATAAACTAAGTCAATAACCGAAGTATGCCTAGATCTATCCGCACGCTTCGAATGAGAGAAAACGATTACGCAACCACGAGATACGAGAATGATGTAACGTCACCTTAAGTAGAGTGATCCCAGTGACAAGTGTTATTGGGATAATCCTAGTCATATTTGTGTATATTTTTAGTTTTTTTTTTTGAGTTGAATAAAAAAAATGTTTTAAATAATAATATAACAAATTAACAAAGTCAAAATAATTTTGTTATAATTAATTTTTATATTTATTTACATTGATTTAGAAGTTAAACAGCGCATATCATATCATACATCACATACAGTTTTTTTTAATATTATAAAAAAAATATACATGTATTCATTTAACAGAGAGATAATAATTTATTGTTTTAAACTAACGCGATCACTATTCATATTTAAATTTATATTTGTACGGGTGCGTAACGCGTTTATAATTTTGTTGAGAAATATTTGTCAAATAAAATTATATATAAGTTATTTCTTAATTTATATTATGTTCAATGAGAAATTTTTAATTTTAACGTCATATTTTAGACAGCGTGGTGTTTGTTATATTCATTTACGATTTTTAATTATTAAGAAAATACCAAATTGCAATGTACAGAATATGTGTACACCATGGTCACCCCGAAATGTACTTGTGTGCGTGAGAAATTTCTTTATGTAATACAAAATCAGACCACGTGTGTGCCGGAAACCGTTTTTTTCCGTATATCGCTCGTAAACGAATCATTTCTCAAAATCGCTGCGTTCGCCTGAAGTTACGCTGACGACGCTTTCGTACACTCACACAATAAAATCCTGGGTTAACCCGTTGTTATTTGATACTTGCCAAATCATTCGACGTTCACATTTATTATTTTGTTTCTATGCACTGTGTCGTAAGTGTCCATCGCATTTTTTTATTTTATTTTAAATATAATCTATCGTTAGAACCTGTTGACGAAATAAAACACACAGATACATTATGCTCATTTATTTTATATTATATTGCATAATAATATGTTATTGAAATCTTAAATAATGATGATATGGTGTTCGTAATACGTAATTCTCTTTTTAAAAAAGACAGATTGTTTTTGGACAGGATTCGTATACAAAAAAATATTAATGGTCTCACTAATAAATAACTAATCACTCAAATAAATATACTTTTCAACATTGTATCATAAAAATACTTTTCAACATTGTATCATAAACATTTTTTTTTTATTTATAGCTCTACAGTAGATAAAAATATTGTATCAGATAAAAATAAGGTATTTGATAAAATGTTATTTTTTTGTTGTTGTAAGAAAAATGTTAATGCCTAAACCCTTTTCACGGTCACATAAAGACGGCTTACTGGCAACGACCTTATAATGTCAGCTTGAGTTAAGATCGTCGAATTATATTCCTATTAGTTTCATATCAAAGAGGACGTAAACAATGTACTAACAAAAACAATATGAAATTATACCGAAAATAACATTGTTTTTGTTATGCGTTATATATTAATAATAACAGAGAGAAAAGAATTGTTTGTACGGCTGTAATTGATAAACTCTGAATCATTTCTCCATCGCAAGTTACATATTATAGTCTTAGAAATCAGAAGTGAGTTTTATTAAAAAGTAAAGAAATACTGATAACAAAATAGATTTTAATTAACAATTACAGAATAATTAATAATTAACACAAAATGTAATCGCAATTATAACAAAATCTAGTACGCCCGTCACGTCCGAATGCCGTAGTGCCGCCGTAACGTGTAGTCTGCGTCCGCGCACCCCCTCCGCGGCCAGCCGCCGCAGGCGCGTCGCTCGTCCGACCAATCATACGATCATACGCCACGATGACGCAATGCCAGACCCCGTCTTCCGGGCTGACTCTTCTAACACGGCCTCTCCTGACGGTGCTCCGTCCCCGGGCACCTCTGCAGCATTTTGCGTCACACTCTGACCTGGCAAAGTAGCAGCAGACGAAGGTCCAGCCATGATATCGTCATCGCTTTCATCGTCAGCATCTGTTGAAAAAATTACACAAAAGATTGCAAAAGAGTAAAGGAAATGTTTTAATGTATGTCTTCATTCATCGTCCCACAAGGGTCCGTCTTTCTTTTCTCATTCGCTCAATCATATTTCGCAGAACGGACAAAACATAAATAATGTCCTTCGGGTAGAGGCAGTATTACACGATACCTACTGTGCGATAAACGGACAGTATTACGCATTTTCCCTTGGGCAGAGGCTGTATTACGCGATACCCATCACATAACATTTACTTCACCTTAAGGGCAGAGGCAGTATTACGCATTACCCATTGTTCAATAAACAGACAGAGGCAGTATTACGCTTGTCTCAAATAATAACAGCCATTTGTCACGTCGTGCTAGTAGCACGCGACTCAATCGCGTCACCAGGAACCTCAACATTGAAAGGCTGGGTAGCGCTAGGAGCTATCGAATCCTCATCCTCGTCGTCTGCACCTGCACAGAACGAAATAACCGCACAGAACAAATTCACAAAAAGAAATTATCAAAGTTGATAAATCCTTTGTCAGCGCAAAAGGTTATCTTTCAACTTGGTATACTTGTAGGCTAAACTGACAAAATAGAACAGCCTAAACACAGCGGACATAAAACAAACAGATATGACTACCAATCACCCGAGGCAGTTCCCGCCGGGGGAGTGCACCCTCATGACTCGATAGGGGTCTCTATGAGACATAACTTTGCATGTGTGAATCGGTACCCATAAGCGCATGCTTCAACCCAAGTTTGTAAGCTAAACTGACAATCCACCGCCAATACGACTTAGCACAGATCTTACGTCAGATGACAGCAAGAATCTAAGAGAACGGTCTATTTTTATAATAAACGGTGCCTAGGACGTAAAACATAAAAATAGACACTTTAAACATTAAACACTAGCAGAGTCCTCAAGTTACTAGTTACCATACAGAGCTCTCGGATGTATGACTGGCAGAGCCCTCAGGATACCAGAATAACACAGCACACGCCATAGGTAGCGGTATAAAGCCCGCGCATGTGGCCAAAAGATATAGCATCTTGTGAGAAATATATACTGCACACGCCATAGGTAGCTGCCGTAAGGCAAGCGCACGTGGTTATTAAAACAATAGCACACGCCATAGTTAGCTGCCATAAGGCAAGCGCACGTGGCTATTATTATAATACAGCACACGCCATAGTTAGCTGCCATAAGGCAAGCGCACGTGGCTATTAAAACAATACAGCACACGCCATAGTTAGCTGCCATAAAGCAAGCGCACGTGGCTATTAAAACAATACAACACACGCTGCCCGCAGCAGCTCGTCCCGCAGGCCGTGGCGCGCCAGCCGCATCGCCTACACCCCTTCCCCCGGTCCGGTCCTCTGCGTAGGAGTATTATTTAAGACGGCCGTTCCTGACGGCGCGGCGTCCTCGACCACAGCATCACTTGCATCATTGGTATCAGATCCATCTCTCCCAACCTGGTCATTATCATTTTGGTTATGCTCTGAAACACATAAAGAGAACATGTAAGTAATTTACTCAGTTTCGTGTTATAGTCTAAAGCATATATCTTGGAGGTAAGAAAAAAAAATGACTTTTATATTTTTTGTGACCCATACCATGGGCGCAAGCGTGCACTCAAGCGCCCACAGACAAAGGTCTATCGGAAAGTGTTATAACATTAAATAGCTTTAGACTTAACACGAATAAAAACAAAATTCAGTGCATCGTGAATGATAGAATCCGGACTTCCATCACTCGCCATACACTGCCACATGACAGAGGCCACGAGTTCGCTTGTCATTTTCACGTATTCATAGCATAGGCCCATTAGGCCCTAACGTTTGCATACTATGACAACGTAACACATAAACACACTTTCTCTCATAAGAGCAAAGCTGTTAAAACAGAGACCCATACCTTTGTATGTTCTCTCAGTGGCCTAAAACATTAGCACCACTGCCTACTAAAACAGAGACCCATACATTCGTATGTTCTCTCAGTGGCCTAAACACATTAGCACCACTGGCGTCTGAAACAGAGACCCATACATTCGCATGTTCTCTCAGTGGCCTAAACACATTAGCACCACTGGCGTCTAAAACAGAGACCCATACATTCGCATGTTCTCTCAGTGGCCTAAACACATTAGCACCACGCATTCGGCCGCAGCTTGAGTCGACCGCACTCCTCGCGCACTCGGTGAAAGAGTACGCGGTTGTGGCGCGTTAAGCACTCGTTGACGAAGACGCCCACGCCTCCGTCCGCCGCCAGGCCGCACCGCACGCACGCTGCCCGCAGCAGCTCGTCCCGCAGGCCGCGGCGCGCCAGCCGCACGACGAGGCAACGCCTGGCCCGGCACGACGCCCACGCGCTCCGCGAACACCACGTCGCGCGCCTCCAGCGCCAGGCTGCACCAAAGCTAGCTGGTAGCCTTGCACGCCCTTGAGGTGCACCCGCAGGCCTCGCGCCGACGGCCGCCACAGGCGCCGCAGACCCGGCCAACATCGCCGCAGGAGCACAGCCGCTCGGCCTTCCCTGCGATCCACGATGCATATCACGTCGTGGGCCTTGCAAGTCGGAGTCGAGCTTGCAAGTCGAATGCGCCTGTTTAATCACAAAAACAAGAATGTTAGTTTCAAACGCTTGTGGGGTTTTTCAGTCAGCGTTTCACGGTCGTATCTTGTCAACTTTGATTGACTCACAGGCGTTCGGAAACTCGATAACGATGCATTTCCCTTAATGTCTCGCGATTTTTATGTCAATGCTTAACTGTGTTAAAAGTTTAATAAATTCAGAGCTTTAAAACATTCGACCACGATCTGCTACAATTAGCTAAGGAGTTCCAAATAAAGAGATGACATTTGTTCGGTCAATTACCGATCATTTAAGTGGCTCAGCAAAACAACATCGCACACGCATGGCGCCGCGCTAAGTATATTAGGCTAACGCCGTGCATTTAATTTCAGTGCATATTTTACCGTGTCTTCAAGCGGATGGGCTCATTAACATTTATACCATTAACATTCATAACATGACATTAATAACATTTAAATTTAATAAACATTTTGAACCTATAGTTCTTTCTAATTTAACATTTATACAAAAACATTTCGCTAAGACTCAGGCACACTACAACATTATAAAACTGTCGTTTTAATTCGTTAGCGTCTAAGAGTACAAGAGATAATACCTCGAAAAAGCATTTACGACAATTAACACATACCTACTTATAACCATTTTGATCGGTGCAATTCTAAGAGCGAAATTGGGTACATATCATCGAAAACAGCTTACTTAGCCTTATAATTGACGAGTTTGCTTAACTTTCTTAGGGATAAATGTTTTAATTAAAACGTTAACTTTCTGTTCGCTCGGTCGTACCTGACCTTGACTTATAGTTCGTCCCAAATACTCTATCTTGGTTGTCAAGAAAGAACATTTATTTAAATTAATAGAAAGCTTAGCACGGTCTACTTCTTCACAGCAAGTCTCTATATCATTGACATTCGGATTAAAATTGGAGATATAATTAGATTGGTTAGATCTCACCGGTATATTTATGGATTGTAACGCATCGACGATGCGATTAGTAGCCCTGAAGTGGTCCACCGTTGCACTCGCAAACCGCTCCGGTGAGGACGAGGCTACTGAAGCCGGTAGCCTTGCACGCCCTTGAGGCGCACCCGCAGGCTTGGCAACCGCCGCGTGCTCTGCGCCGACGGCCGCCACAGGCGCTGCAGACTCGGCTAACATCGCTGTAGGAGCACAGCCACTCGGCTCTCTTCGTTGAGACGAAGCCGTGTGGTGTTGTTCCTCTAGTGACACCAATTCACCATGCCTGTTGACATACTTCTAGGACACGCGAATTTTACCATCGATTAAGCTCACCTCGGTCTATTTCTGCACACCAATGTTGTACAAATTGGAATCGAAATTAAAAAAAGGTAAAAATCTTGAATAAATCTACCCGTGTTATTAATGGAATGAATCACATCTACAATACGCTCGGTAATGGTAAAATCATTGAGGTATAATCATATTACTTCAATGGGTAAAATGCACCGACGCATCCACCTCACTACTACGACGTGACGATTTGGATCGAGAACGTCGGCGTCGACTAACTTCTCGAGTAGACGATACATGGTCACGCGATCGCGATGTCGTATACTTATTAAGGGAACTTAACCTACAACGTGGTGACAACGGAAGACGTACACTATGTGAAACCGTGCGATTCGCAGATCGCTAGGCATTGCGCCCTAATAATCGTGTTTGCCGGCGCCGCGATTGCGATATTTCGTTCACGTTTTACATGACACTAAGACACTAAGACATGATCACCAGATCCCGCCATGTATTCACTCGAACGCGCTGGAGTAGCCCTAGATCTATTTTCTAACGCACTAAGACGAGTTATCATTGTTTTCACTTCGAGCCTCAACCTAGTATTCTCGTCAGGAGATCGTTCACGACGCCTACTATCACTCCGATTACGGTCACTGAGACTGTCGCGATGCTGAAAGTCATCACGACGCTCATGACCATCGTGACAACCACAGCTATTGCGACGACAGCGACACACATTACTACTACCACCTACTACTACCTACGTATTGCGTATCAAAACGAAACTAAATTAAACAAATAACCGGTAAATCAAATAACGTAACCGAACACTTAACAAAAACCACTTGTACACCGATAAGAATACAACAGAACGACCGAAAGGAACTAAAATACCGATGTACTCACAAATCACCACCAAATATTGCAACTAACTTGCACACTCGCTAAAAATAAAACTTCAAAAAAATCAACCACTGCAAAACAACAAATGAAGTGGGCTAAATGAGATCTATCCCACTTCTGATCTTAGAAATCAGAAGTGAGTTTTATTAAAAAGTAAAGAAATACTGATAACAAAATAGATTTTAATTAACAATTACAGAATAATTAATAATTAACACAAAATGTAATCGCAATTATAACAAAATCTAGTACGCCCGTCACGTCCGAATGCCGTAGTGCCGCCGTAACGTGTAGTCTGCGTCCGCGCACCCCCTCCGCGGCCAGCCGCCGCAGGCGCGTCGCTCGTCCGACCAATCATACGATCATACGCCACGATGACGCAATGCCAGACCCCGTCTTCCGGGCTGACTCTTCTAACAATAGGTTATGTAATATTACTCGTAGAGGTTGAGAGTACTATACGTCGGTCAAAAATAAACAACAGTATAAGTAGTAGGCAATCTCGCACACAAAGCGTTTCTTTTAATATTTAACACTAAATAAGTTTAGATGTCCTTGTGGGTCTCCCCACCGTTACTCATAATAGGGAAATTTACTGCCAAACCGCAGTGGAGCAGCGTGGTAGATTAAGTCACCATATCCTTGGCTCATCAGTGGGTTGTTTACAGGCTGATTCACTTCAGTTCAATTTAAGTTCAGATCGAATTATAAACGCCAAAACTGACGTAGGTATGATTCCTCCCTTTGATTTTTAAGTATATTTTATTTATTTACAACGACTATAATAATACATATTCTGTTAAAACTTCAAGTGTCTTATTACATTCAGATCGAATTTAAAACGCCAAAACTGACTTAGGTATGGTATATGATTCCACCTTTTGATTTTTAAGTATATTTTATTTATTTACAACGACTGTAATAATACATATTCTGTTAAAACTTCAAGTGTCTTATTACAATTCTAAAAATACAGTTCTGCAACCAATGTACAGATTGACAGGCTGCTATTTTGGGTACGGAACCCAAAAAAACTTAACTTGCTTATGAAATTGTTACGCAGTAGGATAGCAAATATTTTTCGCTCAATTGATCATATTTCATCAATACGTATTAATTGGAGATTACGTATCAAATTAACTACGCCTTTTTCATACACAAAAACATCCTTGTAATATCTTTAGATCTTTCGCCTTTATAAATAAATAAATATAAATAAATATTAACCAACAATCACACCACGTTAACCTAGCCCCGTGGTAAGTTCGTAAGAACTTGTGTTACATGTACTAGGAACGGAAATTAATTTAAGATATAAATACATATATACATAAATACACATCCATGACCCGGTGCAGACATCTATATTCGTCATACAAATTATCTGCACCTGGCGGGATTCGAACCCGCGACCGCTGCGTAAAGTGTCCAGTTGCCTGACCACTCGACCAGCCGGCCGTCAAAGTCGTCTTTAGGCCGTCTTTAGTTTCGCATCATTGTATCATTTTCGATAACAAATGTCAACAATTGTTGAAAAGTATTTTTGTGTTTGTAAGTCTAAGAGTACCATAACAAGCAATCGCTTAATGTCACGAGGTGTTTACAATACAAACACAATTGTGTAGATTGATTTAAGATTTGATAGTGACTGATGATATTGATATACACGTGAAGGCGTTGGCTTAACCCACGCTGATACTTGGCCTAAATATTTCATAACTAATTTAAACATTAGCATTTAATTATAATAGTATAATTGTAATATATAATTATTAACTTTTTTTTTTGTTGTTGCAGGTGAGAGCTGCATAGAGAAGCCACTTGCAACGTTATGGCGAAACTACCAACAGTCGACGAAGCCTGATGTTGTGATGAAGCTGTCCGTCACCAACTCCGGCCTCAAGGGCTTCACCAAAGAACACGGACTTACCGAGTACTGGTCCCACCGCATAACCTACTGCGCCAGTCCACCTCACTACCCTAAACTATTCTGCTGGGTGTACCGGCATGAGGGTAAGAAGCTAAAGCATGAACTGCGCTGTCACGCTGTTCTTTGCACCAAAGAATCCGTATCAAAGAAAATAACCGAGGAGTTACAGATTAAATTGAAACAGGCTTTAGTTGAATTCAAGAAGGACAGAATCTCCAAACAGAATGCTAGGTTGAGTCTCGCTAATAGTGTCTACGATAACCCCAGCATGCCTCGCAGGAAGATCCTGCTCAGTGTAGGAGCTATGAACTACAGACCCCCACTCGAAAGGTCGAAGTCAGCTCCCAAACTCGGTGCCATCGAAGAACTTTGTTCTGAGGAAGATGAGGAAGAAGCGGAAATGAATGCAAAGAAGGAATGCCAATTCACAACGGGTCTCACAACATCGCAGTCTTTAGATAGACGGCGACAAGAGATGAAATCTCCACGCAAGTTGTCGTGCCCTGAAGGTGTCATGAACAGAAGTCATTTAGATTCCGAAGAAAACAAAGGAGATTCAACAAATAATCTAATCGACTTCCTTGTCAAAGAAAGTAACTTAAAAAATGAAACCGAATTTCATAGTGAAACTAGTCAAAATAGCGAGAAAGAAGAATCGAGATTAATGACATTACAGTCTATCGAGGAGACGATCGAATTAAGCGACGCTGCGATGTGTGAAGGCAGGAAGAATTTAATACTAGCTCAAAGTAACTACCTCGTCACTGATAGCGACGATGGGTCGGTTTCTTCGGGGTGCGAGACGGCGAGCACGGTGACATCATCTGATGCAGAGCCCTCATCGCTTCCATCACATTTTCCTCAGGAAGAGCACAAGGAAACAGACAGCGATGAAGAGAGAGTACCGGTGTTTGAAAGAATACGTAATTTTGAAAGTGCGTCAATGATAAATAGAGACTACACGAATTCCATACACGCTATAAACAACGCCAGTGATGGAGCGAGCACGGTTACTTCAGACGAAGTAATTCATGTGCCGATCGGTGAGAGGAACGCTTTCCGTCGACGTTCAACATATCCCCCACTGAAGGCTGGCCACGGTAGCCTTCATAACTTCGAGGGTAAATTTGACACGCTAATAGACAACTTGACAGACGTCGACAGCTTGAACTCTAGCACGGAGACCGAGGTTTTTAAAAACACCGGGGACAACGACAGCGCTTGCAGCGATGAATCTGGCTATTCTGAACTCCTCGATGCCAAGGAGAGCATCATAGGCAACACTATCATGGTCTAATATTATTAAATATTCGTCACCAAAAGCCACAGCAATGCACTGTTTTTCTAATTTGAATAGTTAGTCTGTTTCTAACGTAATTGTATATAACAGGGTACTGTATGTACTTTATCCAGTTGTATTTTAGATATTTGTATATATTGTAATATAGAATGTAAAACTTCATTTTAAGTATACTAGAAAAATGAATTTGTGTATTGTTTCTCGTTATTTATCTCGAATGACCGCTTCATCACGACCGCATTTATAAAATGTTTTTAAGATTAAGGTATTTACAGTGTAGATGGTATAGGTTTGAAGATCATTAGGTACTTACACATTCCATTGTTATACACATGTCATTCGAACTCGGGTCATTCGTTTGTCTTTAGTGCGGAGAATATTAAAATATAATAAATATTATAAAATATGTCTCGTTTTATTTACCTATAAGCTATAAGCAGTTATTACAGTACGCCTTGGGAATGATGTGATCGCCTCCAGGCTATTTCAATTTATAGATAATTATTGTTAATTACAATTTACTTTGAAAAAAAAAAAAACCATTACATAAAAAAAATATATTAGTCCCGCTGAGTTTCTTTCGCCAGTTCTTCTCAGGTCAGAGGCTTCTTCTTTCCGAACTGGTGGTAGACTCATGACGTTCAGTAAATAATTGTAATAATTTTATGCTGAATAAAAATATTTTGATTTGATTTGATTTAATTACAACCATAATAAACTCATGAGGTAATAAATATTGGCATGTCCTCAAAAGTATCTCGAATCGATTATAATCTTTATTAGCGATATATAATTTAAGTTTTTGTTTTAAAATTAAATATGAATCGATAAAGGATTAGAAATTCAATAATGTATAGTTAGAACCGGTCCTAATGACCGCCAAACCAGAACTGAACTATCAATTTAATACGTTTTTATATTAAAAAAATAGTACAGACTTTGGACTTTACAGACAAAAGAAAAATATGAATCAAAGTTCAGAAGTGTGTTAAGGCTTTGATTTTAGTGGAAAACACATTTTATCTATACTTATAATAAAACTGTAACATATCCTATATTTTATACTAGCTTCTGACTTCTATCTTCGTATCCTATGTTACTTCTAATACATCCAAGAATATGTGTACAAGGTTTCATGACGATCGGTTAAGTAGTTTTCGCGTGAAAGCGTAACAAACAAACTTACATTTCACATTTATAATATTATATAGGGATTGATGGCAAAACTTTAATCGTTTTTATTTTTATCGAATTAATTTTAATGGAATTTAGCTCGGTTTCAGTTCATATACTACGAACTAGGATACAGCATACTATTTATGCTGTAATTCATTACGATTCCCTTGGGGGGAGGGAGGTGAAATTAAAAAAAAATCATCGAGAACGAAGTCACGGTTTCAGAATGACATAACTGAAATCATTGTACTTAAGTCTGATAGGAAATTATTTACAACAAATATGTAATAGGAATTTATAGTTAGCGGCTCTTTAATATCATTAAAGATTTAAGTCAGGTCCTAAAAAAAATTATGACGCATCTAACACCATAACAAATAAGTATGAAGGGTTATAAATGAGATAACACTGAAGGCAGTGTATTAATTTTTATCGTGTCATTAATATATTTTATGATTACGACTGTCTTGTCGTCCTTGTGTATTGTCTTAAGTCAGAGCTGTCCCCAATACTACGTAACGATAAAATATTAATTAGATATATTACATAATAGATATAAATATAAAAACCTTTAGAGATTTTTGTTGGTTTATTTGCTAACCGCACAAATTTCAGTATCAATAATTTAAAAAATAAATGAGTTTCATAGTCTAATAATACTAAAGAAGACTTATATCACTTGTTGATGGAATGTGTCAAATTGCAGTCTCAGAGACAAGTATTGTTTAGGAATTTTAAACTTTGTTCGTTCGATGTTGGGGCGGTGCAAAGCATTCTATCGGATCCCTTATCAGAATCTGCTAGAATGATTTTTGATTTTTACAAGTTATCCCTTATTGATTTATTTAATTAGATTTTAGTAATTGAGGAATTTTTGTTTAAGTTTTTTGTGCGTGTTGCAATTATGTTGTAAAAGTTACAATGGGACTGGCGTGTCCATGTAGGACAAAAGTCCCTAAAATTAATAAAAGAAAAAAAAAATAGTCTAATAATAAATTTTATAGGCCGCATAAGAGCACGTTACGGATCATAGGAGTAGTAATCGTAAAGGTGATCGCGAGTGACACCAAATAAAAGTTAAACTTTTTTTTTAAACGTCGCACACTCAACGGCCTCCAGTAGGATGTGAATCCTGTGTCGGGGGTCCGGAAACACACACAATACACAAGCACAAACGCCCAGACCACGACAAACATCTGTATGGCTTATACAAATATTTGTCATGTGCGGGGATTGAACCCGCGACCGCTAGCGCATCAGCTAGTTGCTGTGACCACTGCGCCAACGCGTCTTTAACGACTTAAATAAGAGGCGACTGTCTTATCGCATACGTGTATTGTCTAAAGTTTGTGTTCACAACAAACAACCGAGATAATATACAGAATGTTAAATGCATTTGATGCTTTAATATTCAAAAGGAACAGGTTTAACTCGTATAGGAAGACAAATATATTAAATTTTGTATTCGCATATACTGTTGGTATTTAAACGAATGTCTTTGCGAGGTATAGTTTTTTATTTAACTTCCCTTTTGAAGATATTACCAAATTATTTCAAATAAAAAATAACTTTGAAAAATACTTTAGATTGGCCGTTGGCGCAGTTAGCAGTGGTCCTGCTTTCCGCTCTAGGGTCGTGGGTTCGATTCCCACCCCAAGTCTGGGTGTGATATTTGTATATTATGCATGTATAAGCATATTTACTAAAAAAGTTATATCTATAACAGTCGGCTGTTACCTAAAACACATGCATTGGGTTGCCTACCTTAGCATCTAACGACCGTGTGTGTATGTTAAACATATATTTATTTAATTATTATTTATAACTTACTAAGAGTAAGGAAGGAAGAAGAGTAGAAAAATAATAAAAAGTAGTATTTAATATATGTCGAGCGGTGACCGGCGGAGAAAAATAGTCCCGACCCTTTTCTTGTCGAAGTGTCGTAAAAGGCGCCCAATGGTGACACTGCTGCCCATCACCATCCTGTTTGGTTTACATTTATTTGCACCACTATGGCCTAAACCTTGGCAAGAAAGAGTTCAGGACTATTTTCCCTGCCGATCAATTCACAGCATTAATAAAACTATAATATTTTTAAAATTTTAATATTTACAACAAGGATGTAACTTATATACGAGTCAAAGCGCATGTATATCCCTTAAAAGTTCATTAACCCTCTCACAATTCATTTGAGCTAACTACCTAATTAAAGATTTAATTCACAAGTGATGGATTTTACAATCTGTTCGTTACGATGCGCATAAAGTCTTAATTAGAATAATAAACATGTTAAGTCACATAAATTTTCTTTTAACGGATTCTGTTTGTGTAATATGATTTAAGAAATAATAATATTTAGAGTAACTATATAAATGAGATCTAATTAGAGGCAAGATTATTTTCCTCCCATCATTATTAAATATTCTCTTATCTTTAAAATTTAAACTACAGTTTGTAATAAAATTAGAAGTAATGTTAAGTATGTATGCATACACATGTGGTACATCTTATAAAGCAATATTTATAAATAAGATTTTTTTTAATATCATCTGAAAGAAATTGTTTTTTTTCCATCAAAAGGCGTTTTAAAAACTAGTATATTATTTTTTTTCTTCTTTTCCGTACGTCTTTTCTTGTACGTCAAGGTTGACTGGTAGGGAAGGTTTTTAACATTAAGGCAGCTTTATTCTCGTAATATAATTGTACGAGTATTATGCAATAAAGAATTAAAATAAAATATAAGGCTTCTTTTGGTAAGTTACGATATTTTCTTTAAAAAAATTTAATATTATAATTATGTTTTATTGAATAAAAATACAAATAATTATGATTAATTGTTATGTGTAACTGTATCCTTATTAATCTTGGTACGACCAGACTAACCGGTTTGACGGATTTTAATATTTGAGGTATTAGATTTATCATAACAGTGTGACACATGGTACATACGTAGTTTTGTTGTTTTTACACTTACATTTTAACTTGTGTGTATGCGTGCCTGTGTGTGTGTGTGTGTAAGTGTGTGTGTGTGTGTGTGTATGTATTATTTATGTTTTTTGTGAAATTATTAAATGAAATACGTCTACTCATCCTCCGTTGATATTGGAGCTGCATCTCTTTCTTACTTTAGTAAATATTCATTGCCAGAACCAGGACAATCAGGATCATCATCATCAAGATCATAGAACTGACAACATAATAATATCCGTTCACAATTAATCCACTACCTACCTCAACAAATAAAACATTAGACCCAAATATATATTTCTCATTTAGACTCATAATTTCTGGAGTACGTTTGAATAACCAAAGCAATTTCAATATTTTAATATAAAAGCTCTACCTGAACCGAACCCGCGTTTAAGTTCAAATGTTCGCGGGTTCAAAACCGGACTAACAGCACAAAAACCGAAGTGCTACGTTTGTCCTCAAAATTCACCTTTTCTTCTGCAGTAGACCTAAAGATTAGAACTCTTGAACAAGCTATCATACCGTTCAATCACTTACACTGAATTTTCACTTCATCAAACATAATTATTTCGAGAAAGCAATGAGAAAAACAGAATTCCCTTAAACTTGATTTCCTAAAACAATTATTATGTTATCAAACTTTTATTTAAATAAAATATAGCTTAGATACTCATCATGTACTCTCTAAACATAAATCAGTGGAATTTTCATTAATTACGCTAGTGAAATTGTGTTCACTACATAATCAGTGAATTTCAGTAACAAGTTAGTAAATGCTCACTAATAAAGTCGCCGTTAGTCGTTGGATGGAGGCTGCTTTGAATCGGTCCCTCTAGAGGTCGATAGAGGAGGCCTACGTTCAGCAGTGGACATCCAATGGCTGATATGATGATGATGAACTCAGCAGCATAATTTTCATCAGCAAATTTTTGATTTTCACAAATCAACTAGCGATATCAGTAGATTCTCATTTTTATTTATTAATTCAGTAAATTCTCATATTCAATATATAATATCATAGATAGAATAATCACTAATTCTGCGTGGTACGATTCTCACATTGGTAATAAGTGAATAGTCACTTAAAATTAGTGAAATTCGACTGATTCATGTTTAGAAAGTATATTATATAAAGTATTAGTAAAATAATTTTTAGAATCGGTTAGTGGTTTTGGAGGTTAACCCCTTTAATGATTCTAACCGAAACGACATCTGTTGCGTTTCGTGTCACTGAGTACTTGCGTGCTAACTTCAAAAAAGCTGTTACGGAGCATTTTCCGTAAGCAAAAATGTTTAAAATAAAAAATTTAAATAAGATCACCATATGTTTTTTTTTTGTTTTTTTTTTAAATAATTATTTTTTTTTCTTGTTGCGTATCATTTTTTTCTTTTCGATTCTGTATTGTACTGTACCGTATCAGCCTGTAAACAACCTACTGCTGAGCGAAGGCCTTTTCTCCATATACATAGAAGAAGCGTTGGAACTAACTCTACCTCACTGCTCCACTGCGGGTTGGCGGATAATATCCCATGAGTAACGATCGTTACCGTGTCCATGATAACAACCGGGACCGACGGCTTTACTTTCTCTCCGAGCCACGGTGGAGTAACCCACAAGGACCTACACTCAGACCGGAAACAAAATATTTGCACAAATACAAATTAAATATCTACTCCGAGCGGGAATCGAACCCGCGACCGCCGGCGTTGAGGCGACTACTCGCACCACTATATCAGAACAGTCGAATTTTAACTAATATACTAAATTAAATAATATAATTTAACATACTTTAAAGATACAAGCTATTATAAGATATACAATCAGGCAGGCTTGCTTAAGAACGATTTCTTGCAGACAACCACGACGATCGACGGTGAAAGGAATACTGCTTTGCAGATGGGTCATGAATTCATGATATATTGTTTAGTTGGTGATGATATGAATAACTATAAATGTGATGTATTTCTGCGATTATTAATTCATCAAATAATCGTAAAAACAAAATAATTGAATTGTAAATTCATAACAATATTATAATAATAATCATGTTACAAGCAATATTCATAAATAGAACGATTTAGTTAATTTTGTACACAGCGTCCAACGAGTCTATTCATACATTCCTGTAACTAAAGTAGATAATTATCTTTACGATATTTTGTATTCACAGTTTTGGTACTCTAGTAATTTAATTTCTTATCTAATATTTATAATATTTATTATATTAAGTAATATTTTATTACACGTACTCGTACAGGTCAATGTCTTTCTTGATGTCAATTATTGGTATAATATTTTGTTGAAAAATATTGGTAAAAGTAGAGTCATTATGGAAATATCTTAAAAAACTCCTACGCTTTTTTTTAAAGAAAATAAATATTATCACACTATTAAGAATACACTATGATTTTAAATTTATTGAAAATAGTTCTCTAGTTTTTAGTTTGGTTTTCTATTAAAGCGTGTTTTTTTATTTTTATTTTTTTTATTTGAAAAATCGCTGACCCTCCGGGTCCTGGCAAGGATAATGGGAAAACCTATTTAAATTATTTGCTATGAGAATCTAAAGCGATCTATAATCTAAACCTTGCTTTTAATTAACTGAAACCATTGCTTGTAAATATCCCACAACTGGGCAAATGCCTCTCTTCCATACAGCAAAAGGAGCTCAGTCTGCCACGCTGTCTCACTGCGGATTACTAAATACTTTCTTCATCAAGAGTAACGATCGTTATCAATTGCTTATCGAATCAGACAACTGTACGTGCTCTGCGCAACATTTTGACCCGCAAGGATAGCCCTGAATAAAAAATTGTATTGATACAAATATACGGCAGATCGGTCATGATGCATACACTGCAATGCACGGTGACGATGCACAGGATTTTCAATAAACGAAGGGACCGAGTGTAAAGCGTTTGTTTATTAAAAAAATGAAAATAAAATATTGATTTAAATTATGCAATATTAAAATTTAATAAATAATGCGTAAATAATCAAATGAATAAACTTTTATCATTGTAAGATAGAAACTAGTTCTGCTGGTTTTTATGGCTGAAAACCTAAAACCCGGCCTCACTAAACAGACTCAAAGAATACGAGTTTGCTACATCCAGTTTTAAAGTTATTTTTGGATTAAAATTTATTGCGCTGTATTTCATGCAAGATATTACTAATTTTGTACTAAAACACAGTTCATATATTATTTTCGAAAGAATAACTGCAGAGTTTCTTGCCAATTATTCTCTGCAGAAACTACATTCCGAATCGGTGGTAGCTTTACTTTTACAAAAATAATAATCACTTTAAAGTGTTAATTTGTAAAATGACGATTCGAAGGTGCTCGTGGGAGCATTTGAATAAAGTTGTTTTTGATTTTAATTTTGTAAGGGGGTGAAGCGATAACTATCTCATCACATACGAACTGACGCATCCTACATCGCTCTATCGAAGTTTTCAAAAGCAATTGAGTATATATACAAGAACCCGACAGCAAATGTTAAGTGGCGCGTAGCCCACCAGACATACACCCGTCTGGTCGAAGGATCCTTCCTTTTCAATGGCAGCCTCTCCACTACCCCAAAGGGGCATCCATTAATTATGTGACAAGTTTAGGGAGGTCGAGCGAAACCTCACTCATCCTCACGTGGGGTGAGGGTCGTTTCGGCAAATATTACATTTCCTCAAAAAACAGTAGAAAATTGCAAGAAAATTTGGTTAAATTAAGTTTAAAAAAAATGTGACACTCACTGATTGTCACACGTCGAGCTATTGAACTTCTGTGTCCAAGCTATAACGGGTTAGAATGGCTTAATCATAGCGAGCTTATATATATATATATATATATATATATATATATATATATATATATATATAAGAGCTTATATAATATAAGAAATTTGTTGTTTTAAATAAAACTTATGTAATCGGGCACAGACTAACTCATTTACATTATAAATACTTATTGTTTAAAAATCTTACGTGACATTAGACCTGAGGAGTCTAGTAAAGTCTCACGACATCTTACCAAGGGGTCGAAAAATCGCCAAAATTGTCTAACGTAATTAATGGATACCCCCTAACCAACTCGAAGTAGAGCAACGTGGTGTATTAAGCTCTAACCATTTTTTTTTTTCATAGTAGATAAAGCTAATTCCCAGGATATATTCCTAGTGGAGTTCCCTTCACTATAAAAAAAATTACATTATTCATAAGTTACATAAAGTGTACAGAATTTGTGCAATATTTGGAGCAGTAAAAATAGTAAGCGTGTTTTTGATGCAAAAACTTACAACAATGAACAAGTAGTGAGGAAGATATTCGACGATTTTTTTTTTAATTTTATGTAGAAATTGTTGCTTCAATATTCGATCAGGCGTTTTGCTTGGACATAGATTATCAAAATTAAGTTAGTAGTACAATCAAAGGAAAACTAAAAAAAAAAGTAACAAAATATTAAAAATAAGATAATAGAGGTAGAATGAGTTTAAAATACTTATTTATTATTAGTTATTATCACACTTTTCTTTATTTTTAAAAGATTTACGCCCGGTTTCCGAAAGGCTGATCAACTAATCATAGACTAGTTAATTTTGCTCTGAATGACGTTTCAGCAAACCAAATTGATTTAACAGCCGTGTTAGATTGACAGCCGTGTTAGTTGATCTATACTTTGACAAGCGTTTCAGAAACCGGGTGTTAATCTAGCAATGTCAATAATGCTCCACTGCGGGTGGGCAAATTGTTTCCGTACCAGTAACGATTATTATCAGGTGTCTGTGATAACAACCGGGATCGACGGTTTTACGTGCTCTCTGAGGCACGTTAGGCCGACCCACAAGGACATACACCCAGACCAGAAATAACATATTTATAGAAATAAAAATGTCTGCCCCGCGTAGGAATCGAACCCACGAACGCCGGCGTTGAGGCCGGTTGTCAATTGGGTATTACAGAGTAATTTGACACAATAGGTATTTCAGAAGATATGTGTTAGGAAACCTAGATCTTGTTTTTTGAAAAACAATCTTGATATCGTTATTTGTTTGCTCAAGCGTAAGTTGTCCTTAAAAAAATAGAGAGATAGAGAGAGAGATATCGTGTTTTTGATTCTGTTTTATGAAGGGATAATAATTTTATCCCAAAAATAATCAGAATAGCTGAAGTTATACATAAAATGTTATTTTTTAAACACATTTTTTAAAAGGTTGCATTCTTATGCTATTAAGCTTAAAGATAAAATACAAGATTACGTGGTTATTTATAGATACCACCATTTATTTTCGATAAATACATAGGGTACACATAGGATATGCCTTATTAAGACATATCCTTCTTTTATAAATAGTAATTTAAAAATTAATATTCGTTCTCCTCATTGTCGATGATGCATCTCATGTAAACTTTATAAAAAGTTCAATTATAATTGTATGCCCTTTAGGAGTCCGATGGGTTATCACTCCCGTGAATTGAGCTGAACCTTCGAGAAAAATATTTCGAGTCAACGACCTCAAGGTAACTGCAATTTTAACGATTAAGCACGAGTTAAAACATAATTGCTATTTAATTTCCGTTGCGATTTTTTTAAGAAATCGTTTTAAGTAATCCTTGGTCCTGACGGTGTAATTTAACTTCACGATAACGTAGACGAAGTGATTTATTGAAAAAAGTGATAAAGCTCATTATAATGGACTATCGAAACTAAAAAAAAATAAAAAAATTATAATAATACCATTACGTTAAAAAAATAATAACATTAGTCCCGCTGAGTTTCTTTCGCCAGTTCTTCTCAGGTCAGAGGCTTCTTCTTTCCGAACTGGTGGTAGACTCATGACGTTCAGTGAATAATTGTAATAATTTTATGCTGAATAAAATATTTTGACTTTGACTTTGACTTTGACACGAAACGAAATGTATCGAATGTAATTAAAATAATTGATGGAGTTTTTTCCTATATAAAGAGAACTGAAATTAACTGAATCAGCCTGTAAGCAACTCACTGATGAACAAAGACCTCCTCCTCATATATAGAAGAAGGATTGGAGTTTAATCCACTACGCTACTCCATTGCGGGTTGGCGAATAATTAAATTAACGAAAATTATTAATAGCAACCGGCACCGACGGCTTTACGTGCTCTCCGAAGCACGGTGGGGAGACCCACAGAGACATACTTCCAGACCAGAAACAAATATTTGTACAAATACAAATATCTGCCCCGAGCAGGAATTGAACGTCGGCACTCGCTCCGAGCAGTCTTTGGTATAATAAGAAAAATAAATAAAAATCTCACACTTAATAGCCCCAGAAGAATGAAAATCCTTTGTTGAGGGTCTGGAGCACACACAACACAGTAACAGCTTGGATAACGACGAATATATGTGTTAGTTAAACAAATATTTGTCAAGTAATCTATGAATAAAGTGGGTCTTCCCACTACACCTCGAAGAACACGTAAAGCCTTCATAGACATTCGTTCATAACATATATCTATATACCTGATAGCGATCGTTACACATGGTAGAGAAAAATATCCGTCAACCGCAATGGAATAATGTAATAGATTAAGCTCCAATCCTTCTACATTATGGAGAAGAGGCCTATGCCCAGTAGTGGGAAGTTTACAGGCTGATTTAGTATACTACTCCAAATATATAATTAAACAAATATATATATATATATATATACAGTCGTCTGTTCCTAGGGTAGGCAACGACTGCTATAGTCTTTAATATCAACACAGAGCATCAAATATTAAAAAAAATCTAAACATTCGAAAAAGTTTAAAAGCCAAAAACTATAATTATATTCGACAAAAAATATATCAATATAAAAGTGTACAGGCTGAATCGGTTTAGCTTATTATGAATATAATTATATCTTACTGCAAGGCAAAGGTTTTTTGTCTCTGTCCCATTTAAAATATAAAACTCCATATTATTTGTTATTGCGTCCATTCTTTATATATACTATTAGTTAGCAGGGAAGAGGACATGTCCAAAAAAAAAAAAAAAAAAAACGAATAGTATATAAAACTCCATATTCCACTGCGAACAGATTAATATATTACTGTCAGTATTGGTATAGATGCTTCAAGAATTCATAACGACTTGCTTTATTAAATACTGTCACTGTACGTTTCAATACATATATTCAAGAAAATTTTATAAAAATCATCTAATAAAAAATAAAAATAAAATCTTTGTTTCGTAAAGTTTTCAATCATACATCTGTCTATCAAATATCAAGATTACTTTTAAATTACACACAACATAAAAGTATCAAGTGAACCCGATTTTTTTTTCTTAAGTCTGTAGTGGTTAATACCATACCACATAATACTTTGTTTTAAACTAACGCGATAACTATTCATATTTAAATTTATATTTGTACGGGTGCTTACCACGCTTATAATTTTGTTGAGTTCCTTATATTTCGGCAATGTTTCAATCGCCATGATCACGGGGAGACTGAAACATTGCCGAAATATAGGGAACTCAACAAAATTATAAACGCGGTAAGCACCCGTACAAATATAAATTTAAATACCACATAATACTTTTGAATTATTAATAAATCTGTGTGTATTTGTGTGTACGAAATAAAAAGAATAAATAACAGATACTCCAATAAACTTGGTAACTTTTAAAACACAGCAGCGTATGTTACGACCACGATCATGATCATGATCACGCTTCGCACATTCACAGTATCACAAGGTCAAGTATGTATGCACGTTGAATTCTACTTATGTAACAATTTTCTCACGATGTCTTCTATTTGTCACAAGATGAATTCAAGTAATAATAGAAACGTTAAAAACTCAGTGTTGCTAGATCGATTTGGAACCTTGGTTAAGATCTACTAGAAAAACTAAATAAAAAATATTAATGTAGAGTACATAATAATTAGTGACTAAATAAGAATTAGTGACTTTTCACTCATTTAAAGTGAATATTCACTATTTATCAATGTGAGAATCGTACCATGCAAAATAAGTGACTATTCAATGTATGAATTTGTAAATATTGAAGTCCACTAATTGATCATTGAATAAATGTTGTGTATTAGTAAGTATTCACTAACTTGTTATTAAAATTCGTTGATATTTAGTGAATACATCTTCACTAACGTAATAAGTAAAAATTTCAATTATTCATATTTAGAGAGTAGGCGTTTTAATTTTATTACATAATTTGTATATAAATATACGTAACGTTTATAGGGACCATACCGTGCTTTGACCGGCAGAGAAGAATAATCCCGACCTCCTTCTTACCGAGGTATTTTAAAAAGCAACTAAGTCCATAATAGTGCAAACAACTATGAACCAAGCAAGATGGTGATAGGAAGGTGCGTCACCATACCTTGCTGCAACACATTGTGCTCGCTATGGTTTAGCGCCAAAGCCTGCCAAGCGTGGTGAGTATTGGCAAACCTCCCCAAAATGATCAGCAATCCAGGCAAACGTTCCGGAGGTCGATGGGGCATGCCTACCTTCAGCAGTGGACATGCAATGGCGGATATGATGATGATAATATCAGGATGACAGGATGGAGGAAAGCACTTTTTTAAAGGCGAATTTCGCATGGAAACACGAGTAAATCTCTCTCTCGCTCGCTTTATGTTTTCTCATCCTGAGACGTTATCAATAAGAAATCCTTTAAGGCCGACGACCAGAACTAGACTTATAACGATTATTTAGAAGATAGTATTATACACTTTATCAGAATTTATTTGCACTCAGCGAGAAACTTCGACTTGCCTCGGAGTCGAAGGAATAAGTTTTACTTAAAAGTATGAAAAAGTTTCTTCTAAGAAGTTATCTCGGAGGTCGAGACGGACATAATGAAGTTAAGTCTTAAAAACTTTTGCTGGTAATGAATCCTTTATGTTTCTTCGAAAAGTTTTACGAAAGTAACACTTATTACAAAAGTAAAATATTAATAGAGTTAGCATTTATTTCGAGCTAGTTTTGTTTATTAAGATTTTGTAGTTCAGTCTTTGAACTTATGTTTAGTAAAAAGACCATTTTGTATTATGAGTGTACTATATTAGGTCGTTTCAAATATAATTTGAAGAAGACATTCGATAAACTTTTACAATAGTCGGAACCGGAAAACAAACAAAGCGTTACCCCAACGTCCACAAATTTAAATATGCCGTTTGAGCGATCGATTCGAGCGAACGATGAAGGACCAGTAATTGACAAAAGGTATATAGAGCAATGAGAAAATTTTCATCAGTAGCGTAATCTAGAGCTTTTTTCAATAACTAAAAAAAATCTTATTATTCAGTAGACAAAACTATTCCCGAAGTAACGCCATGCTGCTTGCAAGTGAATGGGCCGTCGCGCCCGGGTAAGTATTTCGCTCTCACTTAACACCGAAGTGAAATGACGGCACTGTCATCGTGTTTCGTTCGGTTTGTGAGAGATCCAGTGGAACATCCCTCCCCTCCCCTCCCTAAAGGCTGGCAACGCACCCACTAATCCTCTGATGTAGCGGGTGTCTAAGGATGTCACTTTTACTTATCACCAGGTGAACGGACTGTCTATTTCCCCCCTATACTATGATAAAAAAAAAAGAAAAAAAAAACTATCAATTAAAACACTTACTTCTAAAATAATTAAACAAAATAATTTGGTAATCTTATTACCAGCTTTTGATTTACACTCAGTAGGCAGATCTGAAGCAGATGTGTCCTGGAGTGGAGACCGCGTATCCGGCAAACACAGTGTGGGGCGTCCTCCGGCCCGCTGGACTGACGACTTACGTAAGGTCGCTGGCGGAAGTTGGATGAGGATTGCAAAAAACCGCGATATTTGGCGCGAACTTGGGGAGGCCTATGTCCAGCAGTGGATTGCGATAGACTGAAGCGAGCGAGCGAGGCAGATCTTGGGCAGGTACGTATGTCAACTAGATCTACACATAGTCACGCCGAGATATAGACATGCCGAAAATTATTAAAAATATCATAAATATTTACTAAAGTTATCTAAATAAACATAAAAATCTTTTCTTCCTCAATTTCCCAGTACAATGGCTCGGCTACGTTTTACATTTTGGGCCGTAAACATGTCTTATCTTAAATCTAAATTAAATTCCCCATAAATTAATGATAAGGGAAAATTCCTGCTTAAAATGTTTCGTTTAAGTAATATTACAATAGTAAGAATTGTATTTTTTGACAAAAAAAAAATATATATATAATTATATATATATTCCAACCATTCAGTTAATCTTCTTTTGCATTTATAATATTGCATAGGGTATATGTTAAATATTTTTCTAACCCTATTATATACGTAAGTGGACTGGGCAATATATTGCCTTCTAGCAAAGGCTGCACGTATCTCTTCTTCGTACCTCTTCTTTTTTAACTTTATCAGCAACCACTGAAACAAGCCCTTATGAGAAAAGTTCTTTGCTCACCAGTCCCACTTCATTTTCAGGCTGATTTAGTTCAGTTCATTTGGCACTGTACCTTTCAAACTATTAATATTTTTGTCGTCAGATAAAACGGTGAAGTCCAGAAAAAATAATAAATATGTTTAACATACACACAAGGTCGACTTTACCTATGGTAGGCAACTTAATACCTGTGTTTTAGGTCACAACCGATTGATATATACATATTCATATATTTTTACATATTGTGTCGGGAATCACACCCACAATCCTGGAGCGAAAAGAAGAGTCACTGCCAACTACGCCAATGGGGCCATTCAATAAGGATGATATTTAATTAAAATAAAGAAATAAAATATGACTAACGCTAAATCTATGTCGAATGCGAACTTGTTACAACAGACACCCTGCCTCAATACTTGTGCATGATTTATGTTATACAGTGTTGTGATGCTGTTGTCATAGCGACGACCTGGTTCGATTCCCGACCGAGGTACATTGACCCCCTTAGCTACCCGTTATAATTATACTTTATTAGTAGTAAACTTAATGTTGTTCAAATTATTTGTATTTTCGTTTGAAATTTAGCCTTTTAGATTTGGAAATTTGGGTTTTCTCACATTGTTTTCGCCCACTAGCGATTGTGGGATTCATTTTTAACACAAATTAAAGCACTTTAAAATGTCCAGTCCAGTTATTTTTTTTTTTTTTTTTTTTTGTGTAACGGTCTGATCTTTATTTTTACATTCCTCCATCCTTCAATTCATTATTGACCTACCCTCACATCTTCCCCTTTTAAATTAAGAAAACAAGTGATGAATTACATCTAATATATTGTATACATAATCAACAATTAATCAAATTCAATAATATTGATAAACACAATATATCACAAAATACTATTAAAAAATTAATTATTTTTCAATATTAAGATTTATATAAGTAGGTATAGGCAGTGCTATGACCGGCAGAGAAGAATTATAGTCCCGACCTCTTTCTTACCGAGGTGCTGTAGGAGACGACTAAGGCCATAATCGTGTGAAAAAATGTGCACAAAACAAGATGGTGATGGGTAGCAGCGTCACCATACCCTCCCAAAAGGACCAGCAATACAGAGCCCAAGCGGGCGCTCTGGAGGTCGATGGGGGAAGCCTACGTTCAGAAGATAATGACCCATAAAATTCGAAGAATTATGTAATACAATTATATTTACTCCTTTTAAATTCAATTTACTATGTGTCTCTGAGTTTTGATTGCTTGTGAATAAAATATTAGTGTTATTTACGAGTATTAAAACAAGGAATGCTTTGTATCCATTTTATTTACATCTATATTATTTTCTCTTATTTCACTTGTGTATTATTTATACTTTAGTAAATTAATATTTTACAAAACCCTATTGCTTTTTTACATTATCTCCTTAGATTGATTGTCTGGAAGAGATCGCTGTTTAGCGACAAGACCGCCTGTTGTACATTATTTTATGTTATACCTAAACCGTGTTTCTTTTTTTGGATGTACAATTCGGAGTAAATAAATAAATGTATAAATAAAACCCATTTCTATGAAGTGACATGAATAGTCATTTGTATGTACCAGACAATAAATAACCTTAACACAGTATGTGAGTCCGTTATTAAAATAATTTTAGAAAAAAGACTTGTTTTGTGGCTATTTTTAATTATCGGAACAATGAGATCGAAAGCGTAAATCCGTTTTAGTGTTCATGATTTTTTTGATGATAATACATCCGTTACAAACGTTATGACAGCTCACGTGATGGTTATTCGTCGAATTTTTGTAATCTTTAATCTTTATTCGTAAAAATGTCAAACTGATTTAAATATAATATAACCATAATGAATTTGTAAACACGTCTCTTTCCCAGAATTTTTGACAAAAATTTTGTAGGTCTGTCTATAAGCACTAATTACATGGGCGTAGCGAGGTACAGGCAGGGGGGGCAGCTGCCCAAGAAAAGCGGTTGGTAACTGATAAAAATGATTTTTACATCTTTTCTTACTCTAAGATATTTGGAATCACGACACATATTATATGATAACAGTTCTGAATCATTGTTGGTTACTACCGCATCATCTGGTATATTGGTGCGAGTAGTTGCCTCAACACGCCACGCGCCGGCAGTCGTGGGTTCGATTCCCGCTCGGGACAGATATTTGTATTAGTACAAATATTTGTTTCCGGTCTGGATGTATGTCCTTGTGGGTCTCCCCATCGTGCCTCGGAGAGCACGTAAAGCCGTCGGTTTCAGTTATCATAAACACATAACGAGCGTTACCTACCTATGGTAGGGAAATATCCGTCAACCCACAGTAGAGCAGCATGGTGCATTAAGCTCCAACCCTTCTTCTATATGGAGAAGAGGCCTTCGCTCAGCAGTGGGTGGTTCACAGGCTGATGCAGTAAAGTAAGTTACCGTATCATAGTAGTAGTGTGTGGGTAAAGTAAGATTCATGCAGGCGACGCCGCAGGCACAGTTAGTTTTAAATAAAATGCGTGTTTCATAGATTCATCTTTTACCTAAATTTATCAAAAAGTAGTTAATATTCTCAAATTCTTCGGCGTAGCTTATAAAATTATTATGTGTACAAAGCGACAACCGTTCTGGTGTAGTGGTGTGAATAGTCATGTCAACATCGGCAGTCACGATTTCGATTCCTGCTCGGGGTAGATATATGTATTTGTACGCATAGTTGTTATTGATCTGATTTCCTTTGGGTCTCCCAACCTGCCTCGGAGAGCACGTAAAGTCGTATTGGAGAAGGATTAGAGCTTAATCTATTACTGCGGATTGGCGAATATATTTCCCTTCCATGAGCAAATACTTCTATGTATACTACATAGAAGTCTTTGGCCATGAGTGACGATTGCTTTCAGATGTCAACCAGGAGCTCAGTCCGGTTGTTATTTAATAACCTTTTTTTTCGATTTAAACATTTGTGAAAAAAAATGGGTCACATATTAATGGTACTTTCCCTTATGATAAATGCTTAGGAATTTTATTTAAAGCAATGGATTTATGTATAGTCATGTGTTACTTATGTAAACAGATTCGTAAACGAAAGAATATAATAGAAAACCCAGCCACAGCCGACTTATCCCATCCGTTCCTACTAGACACACTGCGTGTTTTATAAATTTAATTATAAATGTTTAATACTTCGGAATAATTTTAAATTTAACATTTTAATTGTCAGCTAAATTACCAGTTCTCAATTTAGTTTAGAGTTAACAATATAGGCATCAGTGAAGCGTTTCAAACACGCGATATATATTCATTCGGTTAGTCGGTCATATCTTTACATTTAATTTTTTAATCGAATTAGTAAAAATTAAAAATAGTTTAACGTTCTTCAATATGTATTTTCTATTCGATAGCGCGTGAAATAACAGAAACAAAAATAATAATAATACTAAGCGATAGAAATCATACGGTCGATAGATTATATCTGGGCTGGTATCGCAGTTTTAAGTGCTAAATTTGTCTTCGAAGATCATTTAGTGCTCGGCGGAGAAGAAAAACTTGAGAGAACCGGCGTGAGTAGGAAGAAATTCTGAAACAGCTTTATAGACCAATCCGAAGTGGAGTAGCGTGGCGTGTTAAGCTCCTTTTAACCGACTTTAAAAAAAGGAGGAGGTTCTCATAACTTTTTACTGGGTGTACTGATTTTGATGATTTATTTTTTATATTCTAGATCTGATACTTGTCATGTGGTCCCATTTAAATTTGAGCGAGATATGACGTGCAGTTTTTAAGTTATCTCTAATAATACGTATATAATTGACTTCAACTACGTTGATGATGTTCTCATTTTATTACTTGTTTTTGTAAATGAACAAAAAAAAAAAAGAAGTGTTTAGGATGATTTGGAAGAGCATCCCGTGTTCCCTTTCTAGTTTGGTGATGTACTGATGAAGATCTTCGGAGACATGCAACGCGACTATTCAATAAATAACAACAAATCTGTCGTGGTTGCTGCAATCTCATGTATTATATATACATCGTTTACATGATCACACAAAAAAAAGGAGGTGTTGTTTGGTATACAAATGATAAAATCTTGTGGTTAAGTGCAACAAAAGTTTTGGTGAGTACGTTCTAGTTTTCCTTTTTAACAAAAATGTGAATAGAAGGTTTATTTTCAAAACGGCTATTTTGCGTAACTTTTTGATATTTTGATTTGAAATACGCCTAATTTAAAGTAATTATTAGAAAATATGCGTAGTAAACAGTGAAGTGCAGTAGCCGTTCGTGTAATCGCAGTTCATATTCTAGCCAACGTGATTCGCGTCATAGCTGACGTATCATCATCATCATCATCTGAGGCATTACAGCCGCGGGTGGGCCTTAGCCTGGTCCAGCAAAGCTCTCCAGTCCGATCTGTTAGAGGCTTTCCTTCTCCAACTTGTTACTCCCAAAATCTTGATATCATGTTCAACGCCGTCCAACCATCTGAGCTTGGGCCTGCCTCGACTTCTGCGGCCCTCCGGTCGGCCTTCTAAAAGGCGTTTGGGTACTCTGGCCTCGTCCATTCGCAGCACGTGCCCTGCCCAACGCAAGTGCCCGATCTTTATGGTCTTAATTACGTTTGGCTCATCGTACATTTGGTATAGCTCGTGGTTATACCGCGTTCGCCATCTCTCATTTTCCATCACAGCGCCGAAAATGCGTCTTAGTATTTTCCGTTCAAATACCAACAAGGAATTTTCGTCTTTTTTGCTCAGCACCCAACATTCGGAACCGTAGGTGAGTATGGGTCTTAGTAAGGTTTTGTACAAGAGAAGTTTTGTGCTTCTTGAAAGAAGTTTCGAACGTAAGTATCTTAGTAGTCCGAAGTAGCACTTGTTAGCCGCCATTATTCTCCTACTTATTTCTGAAGACACATCGTTGTCATCGGTTACTAAGGATCCCAGGTATACGAATTCATTGACACTAGCGAAGGTGTTGTTGCCAATATTAACTCCCTGTAGTGGAGTTTGCGGGTCTTTTGACGCTTTCAGGTACTTAGTCTTAGCCCCGTTAACTTGGAGACCGGCCTCCGCGGTTGATTTTTCAAGAGCAAGGTATGCCCTCTCCATTGCAGGTAGAGATCTTCCTATCACGTCCAGGTCATCCGCATATCCTAGAATTTGAACGGACTTGTGGTAGATAGTGCCTTTGGTCTCAATCTTTGAGTCGCGAATACACTTGTCGAGTGCGATGTTGAACAGTAGGCACGAGAGCGGATCCCCTTGTCTTAAGCCGTCCTTGGTCCTGAAGGGTTCTGATACAATTGTTTGAACTCTAACAACGCTCTGAGAGTTTCTAAGAGTCATCTCCGTCAGGCGCACGAGCTTTGTTGGGATGCCAATCTCCATCATCGCCTGGTACAGAAAACCTCTGTGCACATTGTCATAGGCAGCCTTAAAGTCTACGAAAAGATGGTGAGTGTTCACGTTGTACTCAAACGTTTTTTCAAGGATCTGCCTTAGCGAGAAGATTTGGTCTACTGTGGACCTGTTTGGACGGAACCCACACTGATACTCTCCCAAGCTGGATTCTACGTATGGCTTTAGTTTATTAACAAGCACATTGGCAAAAACTTTATAACCGGTGTTCAAGAGAGATATGCCTCGGTAATTACTGCACTCCAATATGTCGCCTTTCTTATGTAGGGGACAGATCACAGATGTATTCCAATCATCAGGCATTTTTTCATCGTTCCAAATTTGGAGCACCAGGTGGTGAAACTCTTTCTCGAAACCAGTTCCGGCATACTTCATAAGTTCGCCTTGGATATCATCCATTCCCGGAGATCTGTTATTTTTAATGAATTGAATGGCTCGTATAGTATCCTCTATAGTGGGGTACAAGGATTCATCAGTCTATAGCTGACGTAGCCCTTCTAGCAATGCTTTAATCGAAACAATGCAACTATTTTTTATACATTAGTGTCACTGGAGGAACAACACCACACGGCTTCGTCTCAACGAAGAGAGCCGAGCGGCGGTGCTCCTACGGTGATGTTAGCTGAGTCAGCAGCGCCTGTGGCGGCCGTCGGCGCAGAGCACGCGGTGGAGTCCGAGCCTGCGAGTGTGCCTCAAGGGTGTGCAAGGCTACCGGCTTCAGTAGCCCCGTCCTCACCGGAGCGTCCCGTGAGTGCCACGGCGGACCACTTCAGCGTTGCTGATCGCATAGTCGATGCGTTACGATTCATAAATATACCGGTAAGATCTAACCAATCTTATTATTTTGATCCGAATGTCAATGACATAGAGACCTGGTGCGAGGAAGTAGACCGTCCTGAGTTTTCTGTCAATTTAAAGAAATTGGGACGGTAATGAACGTTTGTCTAGAATTAGTAATTGTCTCAGGGGTGATGCCAAGTCTTGGCTCCGAGACTGGTTTACCAACGATCGCAGTTAGACAAATTTTAAAATAAAATTTAAGCCCTTATGTGCACGAAGAATCGATGTCGCTGACATTTCATCTTATCTTATATCTTTAAACGAGCAATTCTTGTATATATATAATCTGAATCTCGGAAACGGCTCCAACGATTTTCATGAAATTCAGTATGCAGGGGGTTTCGGGGGCGATAAATCGATCTAGCTAGGATTTATTTTTAGAAAATGTCGTTTTATCCCTTTTTTCAGGTAATTAAAAAATATCGTTAAAATACGAAGGTAAATTTCGCTGTCATTGATAAGTTTATAATAGCTCCGAAGTGAACCGGGCGGATTCGAAATAAGAAAACCTCAGGTTCGAATCCAGTCTCCAGGACTATTTTTTTTTTTAAAGTTCGTTCTTTTGTGAGAAAAACTATTATTGGGAGCCCTTTACTAACTGGATGACCGAGCTTTGCTCGGTATTTTATTTTTTTATTTTTTGTTATTCGTGTTTTTTGGAAACTATATTTACATACGAATTACGAACTGATGATATATGAATAATATTTTTCGATCTTACCGAAATAATAATAAAAAAATATGAACTGGTTATTTAAATAAAAAATCACGAGTATAATTAAAAACTGTTAGAATATTATTAGAATACGAAGGTAAATTTCGGCATAATCTACAAGGTTATAATAACTTAGGTGGGAAATCAGTATACCTGGGTTCGAATCCCGATGCCTCAAGTCCCACTTTTTTTTTGCTTTTTTTTTCAAGTTCCCTCTTTTGTAAAAAAAAAGAACTATTATTGAGAGCCCTGTACTACCTGATTTCCGAGTTTTTCTCGGTATTATTATTATTTTTTTTTTTTGTTAATCGTTCTTTTTTTTTGGAAATTATATTTAGATACGATAGAACTGATGAAATATGAATAATATTTTTCGGTCTTACCTATATAATAATATAGTATTTTGTGTCACAAGGGGATGAAAGTACTATTTTTTGACCCTCATATGAAATTGCCGCCCGAGCCGAAGGCGAGGGTAGCAAACATACGGGAATGGATGTAGTACTTTCGTCCCATGTTGCACATACTTTTTTTTTGCCTACCTAGGACTAAAGTTCAGGTTTTGTTCCTGTGAAGCGGGGACAGAAAGTGTCACTTTTGTCCCGCTTCACAGGGACGAAAATCGAACTTTCGGCAGAGGTAGGAAAAAAAGATATAAACTGGTTATTTAAATAAAAATCACGAGAGCAATTAAAAACTGCTAGAATATCATTAGAATAAGAAAGTAAATTTCGCCACCATCTGTAAAGGACATGGACCAAAATTGCCTAGTAGGAAAATTAATTGTGCAAAAAATGTCTTTTGTAATATACGTTTAAAAAAAGGAGATTATTTTTTTAGTATTATGCATATTTCATTTGAACTTTGGAAACAAATTACAATTTTAAATAGTAATGAATTGATTTATTATTTACGTGACGAGGGACGACCCGATTTGTCATAATTGTATTCGATAAATCGTTGATCAAATTACAAATTAAATCGATTTATATCAAATATAAATATAAATAAATAAATATAAGTAAATAAATATAAATATAAATATGTTTAACATACACACACGGTCGTCTGATCCTAAGGTAGGCAACTTAATGCCTGCAACCCCGGCACAGGCGACGAAAGTGGACACCGTGTGGTTTTAGTGGGTAGACTGCCAGCTTACTTCAGGAGTCCCACATAACCCGGTCGTTCCCCAGCGGCCGGGTATGTTAAAGCATTTCCACACGTTAAAAAAAAACAGTTGACTGATATACATATTTTTTTAAATCAATATACATATAAATAAAACATATATAAATAAATACATATTACACCCAGACTCGGGGCGGGAATCGAACCCTCAACCCTGAAGCAGAAAACAGGGCCATTGCCAACTACGCCACGGGCCAGTCAAATCAACATTAACGTTTAAGCATTTTAAAAAATATACATAATACGTTGAATTGTTTTTTTCTTTAGTACCATACCAAGCAAAAAAGTTTTACACACAAAAAAGTCCCACAAAGCTTTTAAAAATTGTGAATATATTATGTAAGAATAAAAATAATAATATAACATTTTTTTTGTAATTATGTATGTAGATTCGATTTTTGTAATTATATCGATTTTCTTTGGAGTTTGTCTAATGCGCTGTCATTTGCATGAATGACGAATGTCATTATTGCCATTGGGAATTTGCTTTATCGCATGTTTTTTAGGTTAAAAATGTATAAATATAATTCATATTTGTTTTTATTTATATCAGCTTATGTTGAGGAAAGAAAAAAAAATGCCCACCTGTAAGTAATCTGGCGTAAGGATATGTATGTTGAGGAAAGAGCCATAAATAGCACGTTGACAATATTATGAGGGTTTATTTGATTTATAAAGAGTTTAGTATATAAAAAGGGTAACATTTTGTTAAAGTGTAAAGATCAAAGTGAAACTGGTAAAGTTACTCGTATATTTAGTACAAATTCAAACATGTTGTAATTTTATGTACGTAGACCCGCTGAGTTTCTTTGGCCAGTTCTTCTCAGAGAGAGCTAGGTTAGGGAACTGGTAGTAATATTGAATAAATGAGTTATTTAACGTCTTTTATTTGATGTATTTATATAGATTCCCCTTATTATGGGCTCCGTCCATCCCCTACACTACATTAACGATGACACTCACATACGCAAACGGAGGCGAACCTCTAGCTTAATATTATTAACATTACATTTTAACATGAATATTAATTAAACTACGACTTGATAAACTCCGACAGTAGGTTGATCTACCTTCACCAATCCGCAGTGGGCATAACTTAATATACCCTTTTAAAGAATTACGCCTCCCGCGTTTTACACCACCCTTATTAGAGCTATAAATACGCAAGTAACAAAGCTATTCGCTTACTACCTATTTTAGGCTATTGGCGAGGGAATATACTACACGATAAAGTAATAAATATGATTTTTGCGCTAGCTCCTGTTTTATTTCTAGTATACAAATATGTTAGTTATGTAAAATTGCTATTACATTACAGTCAGGCGCTACATCCTATTTTGCGTTATTTCCAGCAACCTCGAAGTTCCTCGACGCTACCAATTGTTGATTTTGAAAGAATATAGCTATCAGAATTCATATTGACAAAATTATGGCTGCACATTAATTTTTTTTACTAGGCAATGCTCCATAGTAAATTCGTCTATGTCGTTTATAATAGCTCAGGTGGGAAATCGGGCGGACTCGAAAACGGAAGATTTTTTCTTTTTTTTTTTCAAGTTCCTTTTTTGGTGAGAAAAAATATTATTAGGATCTCTTTTTATTTTTTTATTTATGTAACCAGTGACTATTGTTTTATTATTATATCGGTAAGATTGAAAATATTATTCATATATTATCACTATGTAATTTGTGTCTAAATATAGTTTAACCGAGCAAAGCTCGGTCATCCAGGTACTCAAATTTTGATCATTATACCACGTAGTAGCAGATTAGGCAAGGCGATCATTATTGCGCTTAAACATTGTTAAAGATCTAAGTGACGAGTTAAAAGTTGCGATCATCATACGAGGTATAACAGACCCTCACATTCGTGCGGCGGCGCTAAATTCTAAATTATCACCTAAAGATTTGGTAGGTTTCTTCTCTATTTATTTAAAGCCAAAGCGTTCCAATGCCTGTGCGTAGCGTACGAAATATTAATGAACGAAACTTGGGAAAACGTTCGTATAACAGTCACAATTCTAAAGCCATAAAAATGTTTTTCATGTGGAGATGTAGATCATACTCAAAAATCATGCTCAAAGCGTTCAAAAATTGTATTAAATAATAAGCGTGCATACGGTAATTTCAATAATACTTGTACAAAGGAAACTCAAAATATCGTGTTCTATTTTTAAAAAGACGGGACAAAACGCAAGTGAGTTTGTCAAAGAAACTTTCGAAATGCATAAACAACAAGTAAATTTTTGTTCTAGACCCTCCAAGGGTAGATCGATCGATAACTATGTAGTGACCGCGGTGATATAGAACGTTCCTACCGACGTACTTATAGATAGTAGATCTTGTGTTTATCTTATTTCCTCGACACTACTTAAACATTTTAATTACCGACAAATACCTACGTAGTAGACGACCGTTCTGACGTAGTGGTACGAGTAATTGGCTCAACGCCGAGCACTGGCAGTCGCGGGTTCGATTCCCGCTCGTGACGGATATTTGTGTTTGTACAAATATTTGTTTCCGGACTGGGTGTATGTGCCTCGGAGAGCAAGTAAAGCCGTCGGTCTCGGTTGTTATCATAGACACCTGATAACGATCTTTACCCATGATAGAGAAATTATCCGTCAACCACACAGTGGAGCAACGTGGTGGATTAAGCTCTAACCCTTCTTCTATATGGAGAAGAGAAAAGAAGAGGCCTTCTCTCAGCAGTAGGTGGTTTACAGGCTGATACAGTACCTACGTAGCAATGTACCCACAATTATAGGTACGGATGTATTAAACCGAAAGGGCGTTGCATATATACGGGTTCATAAACAACAGCGTGTTGACAAAGACAGAACAGTGTATTTCACATTATTTTCAGTGAGTACTTGTTCGTCAATACACCACTTGAGGGATCTGATCCCGATGAATTACTGTCGATTGTTGTCGAGTTTAAGAATAATTTAATAAGAGGCACAGCAGTGGCAACCGTTAGTACTGGTATCATGCGTATACAGTTGAATAGTTACACACCGGTTTGTTACAGGCCGTAAACACTTTCTCTTGACGAGAAGATTAGGGTGCGAAGTATTATAATTCAACACTAATTAGAAAAGTACATTCGTGACTACGGAAGTAGAATACTTAGGTCGTATAATTACTCAAGGTCAGGTTAGGCCAAGCGATACGAAGGTACAGGTTAGGTTAGTTTAGGTTTATAGCCAATTCGCTTATTGTTAGACCCACAAACGTAAAGTAAGTTAGACAGTAATTAAGGTTTAGCTGGATACTTCCATCGTTATATAGCCGATTACGCTTTTAAAACTGTGCCTAGCGCCAGTATCATATCCGTGACAAGGTCTCTCATACACGATGTTGCCCTGAATACTCCCAATCCAAATCGTGAGGCAATGTGAGAATTACACTGTCAAAGAGCATCTGAACTGATGAAGAGCAATAAAGTAAAACAAGATGTTTACATTTTTGAAACGAATGATTTTGTTTTCTTTTCTAAATCTACACAGACACGCGGCAAACTAGACTCTAGAATGTGTGGTCCTTACCGCGCTGTGAAAATCTTGTCTCACGAGTGGTATGAACTGCAACTGTTAAGAACGTCACTTAGTAAGACCACTCAAGCCACAGCACAGTACATGTTGTCGTGGAAAAGGGAATGGTGTCCCGAGTCTTGCGCTGCATTTTATTTTTATTTTTTGAAAGTGAAATCTTTCAGTTTTTATAATAATTTTGTTTTCTGTGCAGAGTAACTGAATGCTGCTGACTCAAACCGAGACGAGTCGGCAGGAGTCTGATGCGGCCTTACAGCCGTCGGACGCGGCCTGTGTGGCGCGTGGCGGCCTGTGTGGCGCGTGGCGGCCGGTGTGGCGCGTGGCGCGTGGCGGCCTGTGTGGCGCGTGGCGGCCTGTGTGGCACGTGGCGGCCTGTGTGGCGCGTGGCGGCCTGTGTGGCGCGTGGCGCGTGGCGGCCTGTGTGGCGCGTGGCGGCCTGTGGCGCGTGGCGGCCAGTGGGCACTGGTCTTTCAGACACGATTTGAGACAGGGGCTCTATCGTGATCTGGTTAGCGGACAAGGTCCGGGCAGGCTTTGTTCATTCGGACACGATTAAAGACAGGGGCTTTATCGTGATCTGAATGGACTATTGCCTTCGAATGCATCGTAAAGACAGGGGCTTTGCCATGCATTTGAGACACACGTCGTGTGGCGTGGAAAGTGACGGTTGGCAATCGCGAGTCAACCGCCACCTGTAGCTAGTCGTGTATGATTGAGACGATGTGTAGCGAGTATGATGTATGAAATTCAAAATGCGTGGTTTAGCTAGGAATTCACTTGAGTGCCAGAGTAATGCCAGAGTGTGTACAAGAGGCCTTGAATGATGAAGGATGAAAGATAGGTAAATTTGGCATCGTGTTTTCGATATTAATTTTATTTTTGTGTTCTACAGACACTGATTCTGAAACCGAGGCAGATGATGTGGAAGCTGGGCCCTAATCTGCACGCTTTGCAAAGTTGGCAAGTGACGACTTGGAAGCGGGACCCTCGTCGGCTGCTGCAGCAAACGAGCTGCTGCGGGTTGTGCGTGTGCGGCGCGACAGCTACCTATGGCGTGTGCTGTATTGTTAACCACGTGCGCTTGCCTTCTGGCAGCCGCCTATGGCGTGTGCTATGTTGTTCTGGTATCTCGAGGGCTCTGCCAGTCATACATCCCGAGGGCTCTGTATTGTGACTAGTAACCTGAGGGCTCTGCTGGTAAAGTGTCTATTTTCATGTTTTACGTCCTAGGCCCCATTTAATATAAAAATGGATCGTTCTTTTAACTTGGGTTAAAACATGCTCTTATGGGTACCGATTCACACATGCACAGTTATGTCTCATAGAGACCCCTATCGAGTCATGAGGGCGCACTCCCCAGACGGGAACTGCCCCGGGTGGTTGGTACTCATATCTGTTTGTTTTATATCCGCTGTGTTTAAGCTGTTCTATTTTTGTCAGTTTAACCTACAAGTATACGAATTTGAAAGATAGCCTTTCGCGCTGACAAAGGATTTTACAACTTTGATAATTGCCTTTTGTGAATTTGTTCTGTGCGGTTATTTTATTTTGTGCAGGTGTAGACGATAAGGACGAGGAGTCGACAGCTCCTAGCGTTACCCAGCCTTCCAATGTTGACGTTCCTGGTAACGCGATTGAGCCGCAACTCAGCACGCCAGGGACGCAGTCACGAGGCGAAGAGCCTGCTGCGCCACCCACCTTCACGTCGAGCGATGACGGCTCTCGATGCCGATTTTGGAGACTGATCTTCAAAGCTAGAAGACGAAGGAGTCCGAGGACGGTCTCCTGTCAGGAGAGGCCGTGTTAGATGTACCCACACTTTGTAAAATATTAGATGTACCAACTCTGTTAGATGTACCCACATTTTGTAAAATCACTATGGCGGGTAGAAGTATAAAAGCATGCACTTAGCGATGCACGCTTCTCTTCTTTGGGAGCCAGCGCTCAGAGCAGACGTATTTTGTAGATGTATTACTACCCGGTATACGTGAGCCATTTTATCTTTCTTTTTGCAGTGTTTAGTTTTATTATTCTTTTGTGTTGATTTTAATTGTTTAGCTTCTATTTAATTAATTTTGGTTCAAATTGTTAATAAACAGATTTCTTATTGTTTTTGTACTTTTTTTTTATTATTAACCACTTCTGATGCTAAATGTATATATAAGACCCAGACTCGGGGCGGGAATCGATTCCACAACCCTGGAACAGAAAGGAGGGATCACTGCCAACTGCTCCAACGGGCTAGTTATTATTTAGAGAAGTTTAATTTAAAGTTATAATTCTTGTTAAATAAGTGATGATTCACTAAAAGATTTTTCACCTTTGACCCGATTTAAGTGCCAAAGTACCAATTAATTAAATCATCTCCCCAGAAATGTGACTCATTCGACCCGGCAAAAGAACTATGTACATCAATGTAATGCCTACAAGCTGTTACGTTACGGTACAGTACATTAAAATAATAATCGCATTTTAAATAATAAAATTTTCATTTGCAACATAAAAAAAATAAAGATTATCAAGCACCATAGACTACAAATAAAGCATTTATTTACGCAGGATGGATGGAGAAGCCACGGAGGAGATTGATTCGGTACGCTTTGGTGACTACCTGTGCCGGACGGCCCAGAGGGAGCCGACGACTGAATGTCACGATTGTGGCGCGGCGGTGGACTCCGCCCAGCACACCCTCGAGGTGTGCCCGAGATGGGCGGCGCTGCGTCAAAGTCTGACGTCGGTCCTCGGAGGGGACTTGTCGCTCCCGAGCATTATCATCGCGATGCTCGGCGACGACGAGTCCTGGAAGGCGATGGTCTCCTTCTGCGAGACAGTAATGTCCCAGAAGGAGGCCGACGAGCGGGTGAGAGAGGAGGCCGCCGACGTGGCCTCCATCCGCGGGCGACGGATGGGGGTGCGTAGGAGGCGCTACTTAATGCGCCTCCAGTAACGCCCCTGTGCCCGTATCGGGCCGGGATGGGAACCCGGTCCTGCTAGATACGGCGTCGTCGGGACTGTTCAGAGGTGAGCCGGACAGTCCCCATGGAGGAGAAGTCTGGCCTTTTCGCCGAGGCCAGCCTGTCGCTGGAGGGATCCTGTTGCCTGCAGATCCGGGACCCTCAAATTAAAGCGGCTGAAGGCTCCCCCAGGGGTTTAGTACGGTATTGCACTCCCAAAGTGCCGAGTCCGACATAGGTCTAGGACTGCCGACCCGGGCATCCTGGATATCATCCGTAAATGGATTCCCCTGCGACAAAAAAAAAAGATTGATTCGGTGCGGTGAGATTACAACCTCTTTAGCATTTTGAAGACCATAGAAGTAGGGGGTATTTTATGGTTAACCCTTAATTTAGAACAATAGAAACATTTTAATAAAGTATAACAATACGCACAAAAAATGTGACCTTTATTACATCAAAGCATTTATTTTATTATTTTTTTACGACGTTATATCAGAATCAATTGTGTAGGTAAGTTGTTAATGTAACTTACAATTAGCGATTTTCAGCAAGCGAAAAAATCAAAATTATTAAAATATAAAACGAAAATATTTTCAATAATTACTCTACTACTATTATATACAACAATAGCAAGTGTAATAAATAATTGTCGCTGTTATCTTAGCATTCAATTAAAATAACTAAGTAGATGCTTACATAAAAAAAAAAAATTAACATTCCTTTTCGAGTTGGTGCCTAGTAACGCCACCTATTGGTGATATGTTATACTATTAGAATCATTTCATTTTGTTTTATAATTGAATATCGTAAAAAAAGTTTAGCTTTCATTTTTAATTCATAAATATAGGTATCAATATTATTTTAAATTTGCAAAAGTTGAGTAAAAATTAAATAAGAAACAAATTTAATCCTCTAAAATTAAATTATTAAGGCATTACCACGCCATCTATTGATACCCTTTGTAACCTGTATGTTATGCTAATGTAGTGACATTAACATGTAAAAGGTAATACATCAACTTATCAATAGATGTCGCTACTTAAACGTGAATATAATTTTTATAAAATTATTCTTCTTAATTTTAATGAAAAAACATTTAAATTTAAATGATTTATTAACATTTGAATATCAGAATTAACTATTGACTAGCATTATTTTTCAGACTTCCATACCTAAAAGATTATTACGAAACCCTTAGGGCGCTTGTGCACTACACGGAATTTTACTGCCCGGCAGTCCGATTTTTTACTGTCCGATTTGGTAATGAAAAAAACGGATAAGCGTTTGTGCACTACACGGAATTTTACTGTTCGGTAGTAACCTTGCGAATTTTATATCACTGAAAAGATAAGAGATTTTAGACTAGTTATTTAACATAATTATTCTAATATAGTGTTCTGTGATAGAATAGAACTTATTAAACAATTATTTTATAGTTTAATTAAAATAAAAAAAACTGCAGATACGTATAGCGCCATCTTGTATATCAATAAGATACCGGTAGTTTTGAATCAATAACTAATCACGCTCAAACGAGATGGCGCTTAGAAGTGATTTCCTTTAAGATTATAATGTAAATAATAATAAAATATTTGTATAAAGACTTAACTGTGCATAAATATGTAAATAAACTAGGATTTAGAACGTTTTGGTAAATAACATTATAATAGACAAATCGTAGTTATGAAAATATATATACGTACAAATGTACATGTTTATTTATTTATTCGAATATTAACTAATAAAATACAATCAATTTATTAATAAATGTTCCTTATATATAAAACTTAAATATTTTGTATTTTATTATTATTTATTTTTTAAGACTCAAAAAAAAACGGTCCGGAATAGGGAAAAGTAAAATGTCGGACGGTAAAATTACGGATAGTGCACAAACGCTCTATACATTTATATGGCGTGCCATGTCGGACCGTAAAAAATCGGACCGCCGGACAGTAAAATTCCGTGTAGTGCACAAGCGCCCTTAGGCTGCTGTTGGATTGTCCCTTAATTTGTCAAAGTACTTACTTATTGAAATTTTCACCAAATATATGCCATGGCTGCTATAACTGGCTAATAGTATAAGCAAAATAAAATTAAAAAAATTAAAGGTCTTCCTGAAGTTATGTGTTTATTTTATATTTTTACCTTAATTCATAATTATGTAGTGTTAAAATATTTTGCGGTGATACGGAACACTTGTGCAGTCCGACTTGCACTTGACCGATTTTGACCGATAACTCTCTGTGAGTAGACACTATAAATTTTGTTAAAACACTTTTTTGATTTTAGAATAAATTAAAATTAGAATAAACTTTTGATATATATATTTTGAGATTTCACTTTAAAATTATGAAAAAATCTGAATAAGAATCACCACAACCGTTTTGGTGTATGTAGTGCTTTTTTCTCGCAGGTTCGAGACTCGTTCGGGGCTAATATTTGTATTCTGGATAAATATTTATTTCTGCTCTAGGTGTATTTACTTGTCTCCCCACCGTGCCTCGGACAGCATGTAAAACCTTCGATCGGTCCCGATTGTTATCCTGAGACACCTGGCGCAGAGAAGTTATTCGCCAACCCACAATGGAGCAGCGTGATGGATTAAGTTCCAACCTTTCTCCTATATGAAGACAAGTTCTTTGCTCAGCAATGTGACCTTTATAGGATGAGTTGAGTACATTTGTTAATGAATTTATTTTTTTACTATTACAAAACATTATAAAAACTCTTTTTCAGTGTAAAAATTGTAAGGAAAAAAAAAATGAATTAAGAATCTCTCGTTTTTTTGTTTTTGTTTTTAATGGTTTTTGTTTAGCTTTTTTTATGTAAAGCTGATATTGAATGTAACTGTTTAAAAAAAATGTTAATTCGTGGATCAATAAAAAAAAAGTATGTGCTTAGTAGCAACAGCAGTAGCCAGTTCTAAGAAGTAGGGGTGTGCATGGGAAAAAAATATCGATAATTTTACTATCGATAATTATCGTATTGTGTTATCGATAGTTATCAATAATTATCGAATGAACACTTATCGATAATTATCGAATAAAAAGTTATCGATAATTATCGGATAAAAATTATCGATAGTTGACGATAGTTATCGATAATTATCGGTTCAAATTTCGGACGACGAAAAAAAAAAAAAAGGTCATCCTGCCTGCAGCATGGACATTTTCCTCCGTACTCTATACGCATACCTAAAAATAAAAAAAGGTCCTCCGCCGTACCATAATTATCGATACTTATCCGATTCAAAAACAATTATCGATAATTATCGAATACCACAATATTATCGATAATTATCGGATGGCACAAAAGTATCGATAATTATCGGATCGCAACAAATTATCGATAGTTATCGAATGAAAACTTATCGATAGTTATCGATAATTATCGAATGAAAATTTATTTATTTATTTATTTATTCAGAAGTCAACACCAACAAGTAGTACAACAACAAATACAAAATGAATAAAGTAAACATTGGTATCTAGATAATTGCCTACTTTACAGGTGTTCTTAAGTTACTAATAATATCGTCAACATCGAAATAAGTCAAATTTAAAGTTGTCCATGTAGCATACATTAATGAATATTTTAGATTAAATTTAAAAACCAATGTCAGAAACTAAATTATGAAGAGTCAAAAAATAAAGTCAAAAACATTTAAGAAATATTATAAAAGTGAACATCATCGGTATTTAGCAGATCGAACAATTATTTAAAGGTGTTCATAAATTACTAACAATATTAAAAACGTAAAATAAACCAATCGAACAACCGACCATGTAACAAACAAACATCAACAATTCAAAATAAACATCAATATAAATATACAAAATAAAATCTTACATGAATGTCAGAGACCAATATATAAAATTAAAAAAGTCAAAACATCTAAAGTTTGTTAACATTGAGTGTGAGTGTACAGATACAAATTTCATTTTTACAAAATAAATTAATTCAAATTAAGGTAGGTTATAAACTATAAAATTGTCAAATTATAATTTTGGAAATATTCAGATTTAAGTCTTATGAAGTATAATGATGATCATCACGAGTCTGAGTACATAAAAAATAAATAATTTTATACAAATACAATTATATAAATATGTCAAAGTATTAAATGTCATTGTTATTAATAAGATACTCTGTTGTTTTTTTCTTAAAGTACCTTAAATTATCACCAAAAATGTCGAGGCCAGAACCGTCTGCTGAGCTATCTTTACATTTTTTATTCTTACAATTTAATGAATTCACATTTCTGTACATGCTATTATAATTAGTGATCATTCTATTTATTGGCGAGTGACGACCGTAACGTGAATGTGAAAATCTCTCAACAAAAGGTGTGTGAGTTACTTTTCTAACGGATTTCACTGGAGCCCGAAACATAAGTCTAGACAATAAGTAGGGAGAGTCTATTAAACCATTTGAGAGCTTAAAGAGAAAAGTGTTGTCTAATATGCGTCTACGGTTATGAAGAGAAAAAAGCTTAAAATAGGATAACCTTTTTTCATAACTTGGTAGTTCTTTGGCCAGGTTGAGACTATAAGATAAATGCCATAGAAACCTTTTCTGTACACTTTCGATTCTTTTTTTATAAATTTCGTAGTGAGGGTTCCAGACTACACTACCGTATTCAAGGATGCTGCGCACTAGTGCTGTAAATAGCACAATTTTTGTCTGAGCATTATTGAAGTGCTTACAGTTGCGCAAAACGAATCCCAGAGTCCTAAACGCCTTGTTTACCATGTCATCTACATGTAGATGAAACCTCAACTTGGCATCCAGTGTGACACCGAGGTCGCGGATATATTCAACCTCTTCAAGCGTATACCCGTCAATTGAGTAAGTTCTATTAAGTGTAGTCTTTTTCCTACTGAACCTAACCACAAAGCACTTGGCAGTGTTAAGACTCATGCAATTTGTCTGACACCACAATGCCAGGCTGTCAAGGTCACTTTGAAGACAGATGGCATCCGAATCAGTGCAAACAGTTCTATAGAGCTTCAGATCGTCGGCGTATAATTGGCATTTGGAGTTTCTGAAGCATTTGCTGATGTCGTTAATGACAATATTAAAGAATAGAGGACCCAAGTGAGATCCTTGGGGTACCCCAGAATAGGATAGAAAAGGACTAGAATAGTATCCGTTAACAAAAACGACAGATTTTCTGGAATGAAGATATGAATTGCACCACCTTAGTAAAATGCCAGTCACACCAACCATCTCAAGCTTCTGCAATAGTATAGAGTGATTAACTTTGTCAAAGGCCTTACTAAAATCAGTGTAGATAGCGTCAACTGAGCCGCCACCATCCATTTTCTCAGTAAGGAATTCAACAAATGATGTGAGGTTGGTCGTAGTAGATCTAGCTTTCAAAAACCCATGCTGCTCAGAAGCAATGGTTGTCTTAAACTGTGAAAAGAAGATCGGGTACAAAAGAAGTTCAAACACCTTCGCGAACACCGAGATTATTGATATAGGTCTATAGTTATTAATAAGACTTCGATCACCACTTTTATAAAGTGGAATCACTAGAGCTTCTTTCCAGGCTGCGGGATAGACACCTGTGCTCAAGGAACGGTTAATAATAACAGTGAGTGGCTTTGCCAAACCTACCTTACACCTTGTCACAAACAAAGCGGGAATACCATCTGTGCTGGCTCCTTTTGAGACATCAAGTCTTTTTAAAACCCGAAGGACTTGACCGGTGGAAAAAGATAGTGAGCTTAAACAACTACATGGCTGTGGTTCAGGAGGATTATAATAACTCGAAGAAGAGAATGGTGTAGTGGAATAAGCAGTCGAAAAGTGTTCAGCGAAGAGGTCAGATATATCCGCACCCCGGGCAACCGCTGAGTGATTAAGCTTCATTTCAGCTGGATAAATATTACATTTTTTTTGCTTTTTTAGATAAGACCAGAACAACTTGGGATTCGATCGCAGCGATAGTTCTAAACGCTCCATGTATTTGGCGTAGGATTCTTTTAATAATTTAGAACATCGCTTTCTCAAAAGCTCAAACACTACAACATCGCGGGGGTTATTATATTTGCGTATTTTTATTCTGTATTTGTATTTTTCTTTTATACAGTTTATTAGACCTTTACTAAACCAAAATGGATATTTTGGTTTTGTAATTATTTGGTTTGGTGTTGATTGGATGTTTGTAATTATTTGGTTTTGGTGATTTCTGGGCTTACATAATGGCACATGTTTTCGAATGAGAATCCGTAGCTGATTATAAAATACCTCGACCATAGTATCAACAGAGTCATCCGCCCCCAATAAATCATCCCAACCTACTTTTTTCAATTCTTGTTGAATTTTCTCATAATCCGCTTTACGAAAACAATACCTAGGAGCATTGCTATCGGGAAGCAAGTCAGGTGCCGGTTCGACATTTAAGCAAAACGTTAAAGGCGGGTGTGAAACGTCTACAGAAATGAGCGGATCCGAGCATTCGTACAGATCGATTACAGATCTGTTAGAAAGCACCAAGTCAAGGATTTTATTTTTGTTATTATTAACAGAATTGTACTGAGTCAAGTCGTTGAGGGATAAAAAGTCGGACAGCATGGCATGCAGTGTGCTGTTAGAAAAGGTTGAATGGTTTTGAGTGTTCATAGACCATGACATGCCGCCCAAATTAAAATCACCCACCACCAACGAAGTGCCAACAAAGGACTGTAACACTCTGTTAGTATTGTCAATAAATTGTTTAAGTATATGTTTTTGAACAGGGGGTGGGATGTATACACCACATATATAAATATTCTCCTTAACCCTGCCTTTGTTACCAATTTCCAATCCAACCCATATGTCCTCACAATTAGATTCGAGACTCTGTAGACGATAAGATATTAAATGTTTAGAAACGGCGATCAGAACCCCACCACCATCCTTCTTATTATGAAATCCGCTAGTCATGCGGTCGCGTCTGTAGACAACATACCTGCTATTATCGAATAACTCTGAGTCATAAATACTACTATTTAACCACGTTTCCGTCAATATTATGATATCAAATGAATTTATTATCGATTCAAAATTATCGAAAAACACTTATCGATAATTATCGAATGAAAAATTATCGAGTAGTTACGAATTATCGATAATTATCGCACACCCCTACTAAGAAGTAATGCATAGGCATACCTTACTGGTGGCGGCATGTAGGACCCCCGTCGTGGAGTGGGCGATTAAAACCTCTAATTGAGGGGAAAGAAATCTCGATCTCCATCCATTCCACGGTCCCCAGTGTGCCATGCCTCTGCTCATATGACATGAAACCATCTCTCTCAGCTGTACATCGCTTCGCTTCAGCCCATCGTAGTCCACTGCTGGACATGGCCTCCCAAAGTAAAGGAGAGAGCTTGGAGAGGCTGTAAATAATCATCATCAACTCTTTCACCAAGTTGCTATCATCCAAGCCTAGGTTGGTCATACCTTACAACAGCTAAAGCTATCACAGGCCATGTTCATGGTGGTAAATACAGCTGGGGTGGCCGTAGCCAGCCTTGCGGATTATTGCCCCGGCCGCGTAACACCCCAATGCTTTCACGCCCACCGGATCGTTAGCCTTAACCAGCAATAATTGGGTTATTCCTGACTTTTGCTGACAACGTTACTCAAGGTGCACCACATAGCACCTCATCCTACATACTTAATGTAATCTTTTCTCACCACACTCCCGCCGGTGTGTATTATCGAAATCGATTTGTTTTATAACTATAATAATAATAATATTTAATAGTTACGTAATTGATTTTTTTAATATTATTTTAAAAACCATTTTTTTTTGTATATTGTAGGAAATATATGTATGTATTTGTTAAAATATAATTATCAATTGTCTTTGTTTCGTTCGGTTAAGGGAAGAGCTTAATCCAGGCCGTGTTCCGACACACACTGTGGGCACTGTAAGGCGTGATGTCAATTCAGTATACTGCGAAGCCGTTCATTTTTAGTATGCTATACTGTGCTACACTGGTTACTGCTTAAAACGTAATACAGTCCAGTATACTACCCTCATTTTCCGACACTGTTTTCAAATGAAAATATTTATCATGATGTACACGTTTTCTGTTCAACAAGAAAAAATATTATTTGAAAATTGTTGAAATTTTTGCATAACACTAATAATCAATAATAATAACAATAATTTACGCTGTTATATTTTTGATCACGTGATCAAAGTACTGAGGGAACCTTACATCAAAAGCGCCAGCGATTACAGTACAAAAATGGCGGCGATTCATGACGTCATATATTTATCTATGGTGCTGCGACAGTGTACTGCCAGTACTCGCAGGCTGTACTGGCAGCGGTTACAAAAACGAATTTTTTTACCAGTGAAAGCACTAAGCAGTGCTCGCAGTGTATATTAGAAGACGGCCCCAATATGATACTTTACCACTGATTAAATATAAAAGTGTTCATGAATTATGCATTTTTAGCACAATTTTATTTAATAAATCCAGAAATCAAGCTCAGTAATGCTGGTCCGGATTTGAACTCCGGCCTATTTACTTGGCCATTTCGAATCCTTATCGCATGTGTGCTTAATAAGTTAATAGTATTGTAGCAGCTTATAGATTATATTAACCAATGCTAGTGAAAATGTTTTCTTCACATAAACAAGTGAGATATATCTAAATGAACTTCACAGCTTTTCTGCGAGATGTACATGAAATTCAATAAAATTCAGAAATTATTCAAACGCATATAAATTTCCCATTTCATAAAAATCGAATATTAAAATGAATCTAATTTTAAAATAAAGTTTAAAAACTCTGTAGTAGTATCTACTGGTCAATTAAAAAAATCATTGCTGAACTGCATATTTATTACCTACTGGACAAAATCAACGCTCGCAGAAGCACCGCACAGCACGCTTCAAGAAGCACAATTGCAGATTGACGGATAGACAAGTATTACACTTGATTTTCTGATATTGAAGCGACGTTGTTAACAATAATAATTGTCAACTTGACAAAAATTCTTTACATAGCTTGATTTTACGTTAAATTTACCTAGAATAGGCTACCGAAGTGCTATTGTTCTAAATCGTCCAAAAAATTGTACAACTAAAATATTTTTTTTTTTTTACGCCGAAACATACTTTATATTTTTAAGCAATTTTGATTCTAATTCATTGGGATACAGAGACTGTTATCGTGTAAATAAAGATATTTTACTTTAAACGTAATTTTTCTACAATTTAACATTGAAAAAACGACTTTAAACTATCGAGTAAGAGTTCCTTTTGTATTGTTAAAACGAATAAAAGACTAAATTAATTGAAGTAATGTTGTTGATGAAATTTGAATTGTATTTTTAAGAACTTAAAAGTTGATTTAGTTTAATTATTTCTGTCGTTATGACATTTCATTTCTAGTTAAAAGTAAAGGTGTCCAATAAATTTTAAATCAAGCAAGTGCATCGGTGACAGGTTCGACAATGAGACAAAGGGCCTACGGGACGATACGTCGATACAGTAGCCTTTTATTAAGGTAAATATTTTTGGTCTTACATTGTACAGGTACATTAACTCAGCAGGTGCTTTTGTTAATTTTATTTTTTATTTCTAACAATTTTCTGTGTATGAATTTATTGATAAAATTAAAAAAAAGAACACGTTTTTTATATATTTTTTTTAAACGAAGCTGCGCGTTGAGATTTTAATTTTTAGTTTGTCATTGTAAGTTAATTTTATAAAAGTACATACCCAATTAAACATGAAATAATTTTGAAAATACATTAGCTGACAGCATTTACATTACAGGCGACATATCATTCGAAACAGATGTATTCATTAGAATCAGCCATTAGAGCCACTGCTGAACGTAGGCCTCCACCATCGACCGAGATTGAAAAAATTTGATTATGGTCTATAGTTTTTCTTGTTACTTTGTACGTCTATTTTATTTTATGTATTTTATTAATATACCCGAACTAATGGTTTTTATTACAAAGTAAATGTAATTAGAAATAAAGTTCTTTAAAAATGCTTCAATAGGTAAAGAATATAATACATTCCATTCAAGAATATATGGAGAATATTGATAGCTAGTTTTTTAAAACTAATTAGTTTTCCTAAAGGATATTTAATTTTTTAATTCTTTTTATTATATGAGTAGGTAGTATTGTTAAATTTTTAAAAGTATTTTTGTTTTAAATAGTAGAATTGTTGGTTAGAATCACTATTTTTTTTTTTGTTCTTAATTACTGTACTTTACTGTAACAGCCTGTAAACAACCCACTGCTAAGCGAAATCCTCTTCTCCATATAGAAGAAGGTTTGGAACTTAATCCACTACGCTGCTCCACTGCGGGTTGGCGGAAAAAAATTCTTAATACGTGTTAAAATGTAAATGTGACTAACTCGCTCGCGATTATTTACATGATAACATGCCTCGGGCGTATCTTCAGCTCCATAGCTGATGAAAATATTCACATACAAAATTGGAGCTTAGATGTAAGGAGCACACTCTCATAATCGTCATTGTCGTAGAATAGTGACGGATCTGACAAATTTAAAACTTTACAGGGCAGACACTTCAAACAACTATGTTGTTGTTGTTGTATGTTTTGTTGGTGTTTCGTTATAGTCGTAGAATAGCGACGGATCCCACAAATTCAAAACCACACAGGGCAGACATTTCAAATATACAACAACAACAAAATAACTGTTTGAAACGTCTGCCCTGCAAAGTTTCAAATCTGCAAGATCTGTCACTATTCTACGACTATGACGATAGTTATTTGATTCAAAAAGTGCCCATAAAATAGCATTAAATAAAAGAATGGCGCTGGTATAGTGGAGAGTATGATCTCAACTTAACTGTTTTAGACGACTTGAGTTTGCTGAATGGTAGTAGTAAAATAATTTTAAGTATTCTCATAGAATAGAGTAGTTAGTAAAGTGTTGTAACTGAAAGTTAAACGGCTAGCGTCGTTAAATAAATCTTTGTACCTAAAAATGGTCCTCTGGTACAGCAATGCCATCTTTATTGAAGATTATTTAGGGGACGCTTTTTGTAACACAGTGTGTGTGCTCCTTAGTTCTACCCTCCATAAGTATACCTAATGCATTCCCGGCCACACAGTAACGCATTTGTGCAAAGGAGTATGCTTTGTTATCAGAACAATAAACACACACCTTACTTATTTCTATTATATCAGACAAGATTCTCTTTGCTACTGGTTTTTTAAATCTTTTGCACGGGCAATAGCCCAGCGGTGGGCGCGCCTTCGAATACCTGTATCTAATTATGAATAGGTATAAATGTTTTGCGTGACGAAACGATCTTTTACGAAGTTAATATGTTTTATACATTTCGTTATATAAAAATGTTAATTTAGTAACACCATTTCATCCGGTGTACTTTTAATGAATTTTTTTTTATTAAGTTACATATTACACCCACAGCGCTACAACTACATATTTGGAAAATGTTTAAGATAGACCATTCTCTTTTGAATAAAATATTTATCCTGTTTTAATATTATTATATTTTTGTTTTAAATAGCTTTATTCATAGAAAATAAACGCTTGAACTACCGTGAATTGTTTGTTTATTATTAACAAGAGAAACTAATTATAAGTCTGATTGTTTCGGCTTGCAAATGTATTCAAACCTTTGAAGGTATAATGGATTTTTATATTTTATTTATCTTTTTACTCTTTATTGTAAACACAAAAAAGAAACATAGGTACTGTTTAAATATAATATTAAAAAACTTATTATAACAGACGGTAAGACCGTCTCGCTAAGCAGCGATCTCTTCCAGACAAGTTGTCTGGACAACCAACGTGAAGGAGTTAATGTGAAAAGCGGAGAGACTATACAGAGTAAAAAAAGACAATAATAAATAAATAATCTGTATATAAACAACTAATCAATAAAAATCATTATAAAATAAAACAACGTATTACATAAATAGTGTATGTACATATAAGTACGTAAAAACAATAAATACAATTACATATATAACTTAGTATAAAAGATATATGTATATATATGTAACAGTGTATTATTCAGTAGCTATTGATCGTGTAACAGAAACATGATTATCCATACTTATAATAAAACTATAACAGGTCAAATTCTGCATATCGAAGATATTAAAAAAAAAATTTTTTGAATACACTGTAATCGATACTAAAGCCTTATTTTTTTGGAGTTTATTGGAGTTTACTCCTTAAGAATCGATTTTCATATATAAGGCGCCCGGTATGAGAAAAATATGAGAGGTAAAATCTACTGATGAATGACCTCGTTACTTTTTCGGTGCGCGCGCACCTATGGTGCGCAACTTTCTAATTTGGTTGTGAGTGTATTAAGGTGGACATGCATAGGTCGACTTTCATACATTTTTATTTTTGATTATTCTTGAAATGTATACATTTTTTTAAACATTTAATTTGTTTTATCATTTCTTTAGAGCTATTTATATGAGCAATGTTCATGTCAGCTGTAATTAAAAATGAAAGTAATGTTGATCTAATTAATATTGAAAAATAATATTTAAAAAATAAATGATAATTGTCAGATAATAATAATTACATAATTTATCAACATTCCTAATGAAATATTTGTGCACATCTGAAATTGACTATTGTGAAAAGTTTAATGTAAAATATTTCGCCGATTAGTTATAATAAATGTATATAAAATGAATAAATATATATTTATATATGTATATTATTTTCATTAATTTGTTAATTTACCCTTTCATATGGTATTAATCTTATTTTCAGTTGGATAAACTCTTTTTGCGTATGTTTAGACAATCGTACTTAAGGAGTAAACTCCAGTCGTGCGTCGGAGCTGACACACACAATTTTTTTCTATCTGTATATTGGCCACGCATCATGACAAAACTACTAAATTAATTAAAATTAATTTTGGTGTTACCATACTACCACCGCCACATCTGAACCGCCACCACATTCTGAATGTAGTCCCCATACAGATATATACAATACTTCAGGATAAAAGGCGATTATATCGCGAAAAAAGCGATTTCTGCCAAACAGGACAGTGTACAAAATAATTATAATAGGGTCAAAATAATATGTTTAACATACACACATGGTTGTCTGTTCCTAAGGTAGGCAACTTAATGCCTGTGTTTTAGGTAACAGTTGACTGATATACATATTTTTTTAATAAATATATATATCAGTCATATGTGCCAGTGGGAGGGATGCGCTGTGCCGCGCTCCCGGCTGCATGGGTACCACCATCTTGCTTGTTTCTTCCGTGAAACAGCTTTGCTGTGTTTCGGAAAGAAGGGCAAGACAGGCAGTGTAATTACTGGCACCGAGACTTAACATCATATGTCTCAGGATAGGCAACACATAAATGAGTTGGCTGGGCTAGTTCCATGTAAACTAGTTTATGTTCATGGACGACGTCGACCACTTACCATCAGGTGGCACGTCTGCCAGTTTTTCTATCCAACTAACATAAAAAAATATATTTAAATAATACATATATAAATAAATACATAAAACACCCAGACTCGGGGCGGGAATCGAACCCATAACCCTGGAGCAGAAAACAGGGCCACTGTCAACTGCGCCACGGGTCAGTCAAAATAGTACAAATATACACGTAGATGCTTAATATTGCAATGCATAACATAAAGTAAAAATGTGTATTAAACAGTTAAAAAACCCTAAAGAATTTTTTTTTTTGATACGCAAAGTATAAGAGAAGCGTGTGCGGTCCAAAAAAACGACAATGGAATAATTGTTGTGTTGTTGTCAAATTGTCGGAACCGGGTCGTTCGCTCCAATTGCTCTTCGGGTTAACGTCGCGATCTGTGACTCGGAACCTAGCCGTTGTAGGGTATGTCCTGTTAAAAAAAAGTTAAGAAGTTTTAAGTAAATTTGATTCAACGATGATATTGTTTAAATTGAAACATTTTTTAATGGAATTATTTTATTTGTTAGAGTTTATTCACTGAGCTATGAGAATAATAGGACAATTTTAAAAATTCTTTTACAATTGTTAGTAGAAAAGTTTTATTGACTTGCTGTACGTCTGAATTCTTTCATAATGGTCTTTCATCAAGCCTTTAAGATAAAGTAGGTACTCCGTGTTTAAAAAATAGCCGCAATTTCTATTGTTTCTGCACATTCCGGGTTTTAAGTTATCTGGGTATTATACTAAAATTTATAATGTCTGTTATGTTCGAATTAAAAAACCAATGAATTTAAAATATTTACAGGACAATTTTTAAAACATTCTGTGAACAAACTGTAAACAACCTAACTCGTTGTATGAACACAAATCATACGCACTTTTATTGAAATTAAATAAGTAATTTTATCGTGATGAAGAGGTCCTAGGCAGGGCATTTTTCAACAGGCAATATGAATGATGATAGGCAGGATAAACGATATAACACACAACTCAAAACTTGTGGTTTTTCGCTGCGCTTTAGTATTAAATTTATATAAATCTTTTATGACGAAAACAATATGAGACAGTAAAAAATAAAGAAAAAACAAAAAAAAACAACTATATTTTGGCGTTCTGTCATAACAATTACAAAACAAACAATTATTTACCGATGACATTATAGTTTAAATTAAGATGTCCTTCATTTACTAAAGAAACACATGTTTGTTATTCTATTATCACTCACAATGTGAAATTTAATATAATGTCAAAACAAATAATAAAAGAAAGCAATAAAAAGAAATTTGAAACAAAGTGATCCTCTAATTGTTCTTTCTTTTATACAAAAAGGATATCATTTGCGTAACACAATGTTTACCAAATGTTTTCACGCAAATGGCTTAATGAGAAACACGTGTTTCGGTTGAAAATACCTTTTTTTTTTAATGCAATTGCTTAACAACAACACTTTTTTAAAGTTAATGTGTTTTAGTAATTACATTGTTTGATAGTTTTTGAGCCGCGATAAAAAAAACAGGAGTGTTATAAGTTATGAGTGTGTTAGTATCTTTGCATCTCGTATCTGTGGTATCGTAGCACCGAAGTTAGTGAACAAATTTTCATTGATTTGATAGTTTTTCTTTACTTGAAAGCTATAAAAACACTCGTAATTTATATAGAACAATATGGATACATACTTATTTTGGAAATATCGATATTTCATCGATAGTCGCGGAAATAAACCACGCTATACATAGTATAGCGTGGTTATATATATAATCTTTAAAAACGAGTTTCAAAATTAGAAAAATATGACAATCAATAATCCAATAAAACTCACTTTTTCGAACACTCGATAAAGTAAGTATTATTAGATGCGTTTAAGGGAATTGTTTAATAAGAATCTTTAACAATGTTAATTCAATAATATGTCTAATAAAGTATTAAAATAAAATAAAATAAAATAAATAATAAAATTAGTCAATGTTATAAGGAAGAATTTAAATTATTTTAATTCACGAAAAAAAAAACACATATAATACATATAGAATTTTTAAGCAAAAGTTGCAGGTATGATGGGGTTATACCTAACTTTCTCGTATATTAATTTATTTGTAATATTTCATGTCCGAATTATTTAGCAAGCTTTTTGTTAATAATAAATGATGATGTCAGATCCATTAACGTCAAGTCCTGCTCGGAGCAGATATTCGTACAAATATTTTTTTTCCGGTCTGGATGTTTGATGATTGAATGTCTTTGCCGTGCTTCGGAAAGCATTTAAAGCCTTTGATCGCTATTCTTATTATAGTATGTGAGAATGATTTTTACACTTCGTAGGGAAATTATCATCAACGCTTTAGATCTAGTCCTTCTTCTATACCAGAGAAGAAGAGTTATTTCGAGAATGTTTCAATTTAATTTTTCATCTATACAAAAAATAAATCTGTTAAAACCTCCGTTTTATTAATACACTATATATCATCAAGAATAAACGCCGCTAACGCCATCTGGTCTAAGAAATCTTAAAAACTCACAAAACTTATTTTTGAGTTATTATTTTGTTAAACTTAAAAGTTTACTAAATAAACTCTTTTGCAAAAAAAACGGGCACTTAAGCAAAGAACTATTTTATAGTTACTATTAGTTTGTTTGACAATTTTAGGTATTTTTATCCTCAGAATTTTATAAATTAATTAGGAAGGAATAGTTTTCATCAGTTTTATCATAACATTTTAATTAAATTATTAAGAAATAATGTTTAAGCTCAAAACACTATGATTGTACCTGCTCGCTAAATAAAAATGAAACGCGTTAATTTCTTTGTTTTTCTTGAATACATTAAAAGCAGATAAAAGTTTAGTATTGAGTGTGACCCCCTCTTGCTGAAATCACAGCTTGCATTCGTCTGGGCATGCTAGTGAGTATATCTTATATGGTTTCTTGGGGAATACGTTCCCACTCCGCGGTAATCACATTCTTTAGCTCTCTGATGGTCTGCGGAGCCGGCTGCACTGATCTCACTCGTCGCTTCAGAACGTCCCAGACATGCTCTATGGGATTGAGGTCCGGACTTCTAGCTGGCCAGTCCAAACGACGAATTCCGACTTCTAGCATATACGCATCCACACCGCCAGACCGGTGGGCGCGAGCGTTGTCGTCCATAAAAATTGAGTTTTCGCCAAGAGCGGTTAAAGCGGGTTGTGCATAAGGAATTAGAACTTCCGTTATGTATCGGTGTCCAGTCAGTGTACCGTTTTCGATGAAGACTAACTCCGTACGATCCATAGAATTTATTCCTGCCCAAAACATAACAGAGCCCCCTCCATAAGGTGTGATTTCTTCAAAACATGCCTCTGCAAAGCGTTCTCCTCGTCTACGTAGCACTCGCCGACGTCGGTCTTCACCATGCAGAGATATCCTGGCTTCATCGGAGAACAATACCCTATCCCAGTCTTCATGAGTCCATGACACACAATTTCGAGCGAAGCTAAGCCTGGCAACTCGATGTCCACGGAGTAATTTAGGGCCGCGTGCCGGGCGATGACTGTGTATATTAGCAGCGAGAAGTCTCCTCCTGACCGTCCATAGACTAATTTGCACATTTCTTACTTCTTCGAGGGTGTTCTTGAGGTCCACATAAGAAGATTTGCGATTTCTCAACGCTTGACTAACTAGAAAACGATCATCCCGTGGTTCGGTACATGTCTTTCTGCCAGAACCAGGCCTTCTTTTGACGGAACCGGTCTCTTGATAGCGCTGCCAGGTCCTTTGAACTGTCGACCGACTCACATTTAGCCCCTGAGCCACGAAGCATTGACTGCAACCTTCTTCAAGCAGCGCAATAATTTTGCTCGCTTTTATCACTTTATCTACCATTTTCGAGATTGCTAAACAGCAATAACAATACTTTTAAATGTCAAGGACACCAGATAATTTAATAAAAATTGACAAAAAGTTAATTAGAGTCGATATTAACTATAGGGAATTCGCGCCACAAAATGTAGTTAAAAGTTATTTTCTTTGAAAACCAGGCTCAGTCAAAAATTTGAATTTGGAATGTACTCTTTTATACATTATGGCACTTTTATAACTGGCCAGTAACATGTTCAAATGATTAAAACCTTTTTGGTATTTTATTTTTTTCAGCCAGGAAGAAAATCGAAACCGCCCGTTTTTTTTGCAAATGAGTGTATGTCGGATAGGAATAGAAATCGTTTTAATATTTTAGATAAACATCATTTTCAATTAATATAGGTACTATTATGTTAAATGTCACTAAATATAAAAACGATATTCGTGCGAAGGCGGGGCGGGCCGCTAGTTGTAAATAAATATGTATAGAATTGTACGAAATAAATATGTTTTCGTTTATCTTGTATCTACTACAGATTATTTAAAATCTCAATTCCAAATCTAGTTTAGCATATAACGTGCATACTGCATACGTTTCGCTTCGAAGACTGCGCGGTATGGAATGCGTAAAATCACTGTAGCGATGCAACAGTGCTTCTGAAAATATAACGTCTAGACGTGGAATACTTTAAAGCGGTGAAGTAGCTGCATATCTGTATGACTCCTGGCATACTTGGAGAAGTATATCTAGCGTTAAATATCATGATCGATATAAATAGTATTTTAAATTGAATCGCTTGATTTTTAATATATTTACGAATAAAAAAAAAAAGAGTACAAAGTAGCTTTTTTCTATAACAGTTCTATATAACGGGGTGAGGGAAAAGTATGGTTGGGGTCAAACATAACTGAATCAGTCTGTAATTGCACCATTGCTGGGCAAAGGTGTCTTCTTCATATAGGAGAAGAGTTGGAGTTTAATCCACCACGCTGCTCCACTGTGGGTTGACGGATAATTTTCCTATCATAAGTAGTGATCGTTATCAAGTGTCTATGATAATAACTAGGACCGATGACCTTACGTGCTCTCTTAGATTGATGGCATCTACAAGGACAAACGTTCAGACCGGAAACAAATATTTACATAAATACAAATATCTGCCCCGAGCGGGTATCGAACACGTGACCGGAATCGGTGTTGAGTCGACTACTCGCAACACTACACCAAAACGGTCGTCAATATATTAATTACTCACACTGATCGTAAAAAAAAAATGCAAACCAAACGTAATATATAACCAGACAGACTTCGAAATAATACAAAGTAATATCCGAAATAGTACAAAATGATAGTATTATTTATGTATGTGATACACGTATCATAAGACAATACTATCACTTTGTACTTTGCAGAATTTTGCATTTTTTTTTACACATATGTATGTATGAAAAATTTTGCAAAATTCTTCTTTGTATATTTAAAATCAGCAAATAGTTTCGGTAAACGTACATCTATCATCATCTATATTGAAATTCGCAAAACTGTTTTATTTTATTTTGGTGTTCGACTTTTTTTTATAATAAAAGGTTTTATAACGTATGGTAGCGGCAAAAGACAGTACACACCCTACACAAAATATAGTACACACCCTTTTAGAGACAAAGATTAGTTAAATTTTTGTCCCTAAAAGGACCAGTAAGAGCATAATGAATTCAATAAAACAATAAAATTTTTATGACGTGCGGACGTCTGTCTGTTTATATTTTATAGCACCTGTAACGGAGCCGTGTCGAAAGGCACACATTGTTGTTTCAACCATTTTTATTATTTGCAACATTGTTTCCACAACTCGAACATGCCCTTTCCAGCTTTATTTTTATTAACATAAGGAATTGTAAGGAGCAGGTATTGGGTAGTCAAACAAAAAAGAATTTATTATTTTTTGTTGTATTTTAAACTTTAAACAACAACAAAGAGTTTTAAAAGTAAAAGAAAAGAAGAGATGCCGACAAAAGCATATATTTAAATTTAATTACGAAAAAAAGTTCTATTTAAAATTTAGTTAGTAAATTTAATTTATTGAAAATTTCTTTTTTGAGTTATTAATAAAAGAAAGGAATTATTAATGCATAATTATTTTAAAAAAATTAAACATCCACGAATAAATGATTTACATACGAATACTTTTGAATTAATTAAATAAAATAAAAATACTATATTTATATTACATTAACGGAACAGATCAATAAATTTCAAATTTATACTAATATGCATAAAACTGAAAGCGCAGCGTCAACCGCAAGATGGACAGACGACTTGAGGAAAGTCGCCGGAAGCCATTGGATGGAGGCTACTTTGCTCGAAATCGATGAGGGAGGCTTAGGTTCAACAGTGGATGTCCAGTGGCTAATATGATGATGATGACGATGATGCATAAAAAACGGTGCAAATACGGTTTTAATATTGTAATATCACGAGTTCAGCAGTATTCCAATATAAACAAATATATAAGTTAGTTTGTTTATTGCCATTTGAAGAAGCAATGGCGTAAAACATTTATCAAAATCACGACAATTTTTTTTTCTTTACAGTCGGTATGAATATCTAAAATCAACTACGATTTAATTTCAACTCAGTCAACTCTCCTAACTCTTGTCAACTCAGTTACTATTTATTTTATAAATTAATTGATTGTAAAAATAAACCGATCTTAACGAATTTCCAACTGTAGAGAACAGTTAGTTGTTCATGCTAATATAATTTAAAAAAAAGTGTAAATAATATGTATCTTTTTCGCTCCCACTTATAGATATTAATGTAAATTTTTTTATATTTCTAAAAACTGCAATTTTTTAATGTTTTTAGTTTCATTATTTAGATTTTAATTAGTGCATTTTAATAGACATGTACGTTAATCTATAAATACTTTGAATTACCATTAAGAACGGTCTGCCGATGCCAAAGACTTCTATGTGTAGTATACATAGAAGTCTTTGGTCGATGCCGTTGAAATCTTTTTGAGGTGCTACGTCGTAGCGCGGTGCGTTTGATTAAAATTGTTGTAGTATTTTTTTTTTTTTTTAATTAAAGTAATTATTTAAATACAAATACAGTCCAAAAGTAATTTCACTAGATTATACGCGCAATTCTTTCTGTGTTATTCTTCAATAAATATTTTAACAGAAACAAAAAAAAAAAAAACATAGTTTTGACAGCTCTTGTTATTGTCATATTAAAGCAGTCAACAACAAACAACAAATAAGGAACTTCGTTCCAATATATTCTTCAAATATAACTACATAAATATTTACAGTTACAAAAATGTTACAGATAATTATATTTTATACATATTTAGCAACAAAAACAAAACTTATCTGTAGTCGATTCTAAAAAAACCGCGAAAACTGTAAAGACATTTAAAAAAAAAATAATACCAAACTTGACACATTAATCTAGATCGAGCTGATTATGTTCATAGACATTTTATTGTGAGCTAAATTCTTAAGCATTTCGTCGCTTGGTAAAAACTAACGAATACACCGTTAAGAGGCCGTCAGATAAGTGCCGCTGTTTGGCGTGTTTAGGTACGATGTCTGATTGTAGCAATTTATAATGTAATATTGAAAACAAAAAGATTCTTTGATCAAAATTGGGAAACTACAGAGTCTACTTATTAGTTAAAATCATTGTTTCTAATATTGTTAGTTAAATTATTTCGACACAGGACCTTAGAACCATAATAGGTATAAGGGAATTTATATTTATCAATTTGTATACGAAAGATAATTATTATAAATACATATGCGCGAGGTGGACAGACGACTTGAAGAGAGTCGCCGGAAGCCGTTGGATGGGGGCTGCTTCAAACCAGTCGCTCTGGAGGTCGATGGAGAAAGCCTACGTTCATCAGCGGACATTCAATAACTGATATGATGACGATGAAATACATATTAATTAAATTATTAATTTATGCATGTAAATAATTATGTATGTTTGATTACATTATACTTAAAATGTTATGCACCAATTGCTTTGTATCGAGATAATCTAAATCTTCTACACATGCAATTTTGTTATAAGCCTTTCATTTGTTTATTTATTTTTCGACACCAACTACTAGTAAAACAATAAATATAAATACAAGAGTGAACGTCGGTATTTAGATAATTGTCTACTATTTTTTGTTCTAATATTGTGTGTAATAAAATATTAATTGATGTATTTAAATTATATATAATTTTATCGGCTGTAGAGGACGTACGTCTTGTCAACTGAATGTATACGATTTCAATCTGGCTAAGAAATTAAAATGTGGCATAGGAATTTGAATAGATTCAAAAATAGAATATACTACGGTCTGAGAACTGGCCTGTCCTTTTTTTATATAAAAGAGAGTAAGTGAAATAAAGAAAAAATAATCATTGTATTACTAAGACCGTTGTAAATAATATATAAAATAAAGTTAAAAATTTTAGGCGGTGTGCTGGGATACAAAGAACGGGTTTTTTCAAAGTTATACTCGTATTAGATCGATTTAAAAAAATCTGTATTGTTTATTATTACAATGGTTGAGAAGTATTTGTGTGGCAGTCCTTCTCTGTTCTTAGTTCTTTGCTTGCACTGGGATTATTTTTTATTATTATTTTATCGATAATACTGTGCTATCAATTTGTACATTTTTGTAAGTTTTTTTTTTTTTGGATAGTATTTCAGTGATTGAAGTACAATTTATTCCCGTTTTCTTCAACTAATTTTGCCTTTGATATGCCAAATATACTGATTGTGCACAAAAATAGGTTTATTAAAATATTTTATAATGAGCATCTATTTAATAACTGTTGCAAATTTGTAAAAATAATATTACACCTAATTATAAAAGGAGCATTTATTTTTTGAGTTTTACTTCAGATAATGTACTGCAAAATATATTTTTATCAAACACCAATTAATGGCTAATGTAGTTTTATTAATCAAAAGTAGGTATAATACTTCTATGGCTGTAACTTTAAAAAAAAGACCTAACAACCTATCCGATACTAGGATGCATATTAAATATAATGTGTAACAATTAGGAATATTGGCGCACAATCAGTATTTTTTGTGAAAGAAAAATATAATTACTGTTATGAGAGAATATTTGCTGCGCAATAGAATAAAAAAGTGTAATATCTTGGTGATAATTTTGAATTGGTTTGGTGTATCATATTTTGTTGGCCGAGTAGTTCCATTGCAATAAAGTAATTTAACGGGTTTTAGAGTAATACATATTTAAAAGATGTATACATAAGTTCATATTTAAGTTCATATTTCACCGGTGGGAGGGATGCGTTGTGTCGTGCTCCCGGCTGCATGGGTACCACCATCTTGCTTGTTTCTTCCGTGAAACAGCTTTGCTGTGTTTCGGAAAGAAGGGTAAGACAGGCAGTGTAATTACTGGCACCGAGACTTAACATCATATGTCTCAGGATAGGCAACACATAAATGAGTTGGCTGGGCTAGTTCCAAGTAAACTAGTTTATGTTCATGGGCGACGTCGACCACTTACCATCAGGTGGCACATCTGCCAGTTTGCCTACCCAACTAACTTAGAAAATAAATTAAAAAATAAGTGTATATTTAGATGTTTGGTGAACAGTTAAAATTACCCTTTTTTTGTAACATTTACTCTGTTCCGAAGGTAGGCAACTCAATGCCTGTGTTTTAGATAAAGCAATCTGATAAGTATAAATATTTTTTGTTTTAAATGTAAATATAAATAAATATATATTACACCTAGATTCATAATCAGAGTGGGAATTGAACCTACAATTTAGAAAGCATTAGAGCTTAGAAAACAATTGCTGCAACTGTGCCAACTGAGCCAACGGACCGGTTGTTGGGATTTCGTGTAATCTTTGATATTCTTATGCCATCCTAAAAATTATTTAATTAATAGGTAGTTACATTATTCCTTATTCGTAGGCTATGTTTTATATTATCGATATAATTATGTATATAGAATGGCCTGTTACGTACTACGTTTACTAAATAGATATTTATATAAATGTACATTAGTCGGCTGTTACCTAAAAAATATGAATTAAATTATCTACCATAGGAATAGACGACCGTGTTTTCACGTTAAACATATTTCTATATAAAAACTATTAAAAAAACTTTTTGTCAAATTTAAAGCCCTTTGACAAACGGACAGTGGGTTATTAATAATAGGGTAAGGTAAATAATAAATAACATTTAAACAATTTTGTTAACATTACGATATGTTGTGTAATCGGCTGCGTCACATAACGGTAATATTTTGACTCTCCGTCACAAGTTACGCTGACCTCGATTATACTTTGATATATCTAATATATTTTTAAAGATTCACTAGACGTCACGGTCGCCTTAACATACATTATTACCCGACTGCGACAGAAGGAGGGTTATGTTTTTCGAGTGTATGTATGTATGTATCTATGTATGTATGTATGTATGTATGTCCATTTCTTTGGCACGCCCTACAGCCCAAACGACTGGACGGTTTTTGACATATGAGGTGTCGTTGGACTTATCTAAATTGTAGTAGTGACATAGGCTATATAAATTTTCAAAATGGCGCCCGCAAATGGCGGAATGAGAGGGGGGAGTTGAATTTTATTATTTAGCAATATGGGAATCAAATGAAAGCTAGTAAATTGTTTTATTCTTTTTAGTTTATAATAAGAGTATCTTACGCAGTCGGGTTTTTGATTTTTTTAATTAATGTTTGTAATTGAATAATACGTAAAATGACAACATAATATGTTCTTTTATGCTTATTTTCTTTACTAATTGGCCGAAACTGGCTTACGTATTTAAGCTCAAGACGAGTAATTATAATGATTGTTTTTAACATTTAATTTTGACATATATCGTAGCATGATTTATTGATGTACTAACATTTCAAAGTAGGTCAGTTATTTGTCGAATTTTTTATGTCAATTCATAGATTAATAATGTCATATTGAAGCAAAACACAAAAGTTGTTAATTTGATTATATTAACTAGTGACCTCTCTGGCTTCACACGGTGCTAGTTAATTTATGGTTAGAACGCGTCGTCGTATTAACTTTTAAATGCGCGTTGTTATAAAAATAGGATATCTTTTAAACTGTTTATATAAATGATTAAATGTCACTTTCATTTCCACTTAATGCATGTAGTAATTATTATATGTATCTGGATATAAATTAATATGAAATTGGCGAAAATATCTTCTCAAATTGATATTTATTTATTTTATATTAATTCTTTAAAATTCATTCATTCATTACAATAAATGGCTTTCACTAATACCAAAATATCACGAACAATTTTCATTTAAGATAAGTAGACAACCGTTCTAGTATAGTGGTGCGAATGATCCCTGCTCGGAGCAGATATTTTTATTAGTATAAATATCTGTTTTCGGTCTGGGTGTATGTTCTTCGTTTGGGAGACTCTCCTCACCGTACTTCCGAAGTACGTAAAGCCGGCGGTCCCGGTTGTTACAATCGTACTCATGGTTGGATATTATCCGCAAATCCGCAGTGGAGTAGCGTGGTAGATTAAGCTCCAGCCCTTCTTCTAGATGGAGAAGAGTTCTTTACTCAGCTGATTGAGGGCTGATTGAGTTCAGTTTCTTTCGGTATATATAAAACTTTTCTAGTATGACAGTACAATCTAGTCCAGTGTCCTGTCCCCAGACTCCAATAAAATAATGTTTAGAACATAACTTAGGTATAATTATACTTTTGAATAATTTATTTATGGTAATATGTGTTTCTGTTTATTTTAATATAATATAAATAATGAAATTAAAAAAAAAAGTTTAAGTGAGAGTAATTCATTGATATTCCGAGATAATGAAATTTGAAATTTCTTTGTGTACTAAATATTCATACATGTCATTAACTAAATTACTTCGTTTTGATTTAATTCAACTGAGAAATAGCTTAAATATGCAAATTCTTTTAAATGTTCCGAATATTGATTTATTAATTAAAAACTATGTCGACCTGAACGAAACCGTATTATCGAGTTAGTTAAGAAAAAATGATACCGATAAATTAACTGTCCCGTTTAGCGTGATTCATAGGTTGGAATTTATAACTTTACTTAATTATAAGGCTGGCAAACAAGATTGATACTTTTTCTATGATTGGCACAACTGTATGTATGTGGGTGGGATTTTTCTTCTAAAAAAAATACGCACTGATAAATAATTTCTTTCTCTTGTAACAATAAGAATCTGTACATTATACAATTTATTTATTTATTTGATTGATTGATTGATTCAGCTGATGATTCTGCTGATGTAAATGTAATTAAAAGTTTGAGGGTAGACTGGAATAATCCACCACCGTATAAGCGGTTGGATGTCTACTGCTGAATGTAGGCCTCTCCCATTTTCTCGGAGGGTTTGTCAATACTCACCACGCTTGTGCTAATGTTAATGTATGTAAACAAAGTGCGTGACACTTTGTTTAAGTAGTTATTAATATAATTTAAAATATTTCTTTTTTTGTATAATTTATCTGTGAATTGGTTGCTATGGAGCTGTTGTTATATTTTAATCGATTGTGAAAATTATATTGTAATTTAAATATTTAAATAGTAGTTACTAATAAGGACTGGTGAAACAATAGCTTTAAATGTTGTTTCTCTTTTCAGGTGAGATTGTAATAATTTAATATTAAATAAGATTTTGTAAAAAGTAGTTTATATAATAAAATAAAAACATCTCTTTTCAGAGCAACTCAATTATAGTTTTATTGGTCACCATAATATCCAAATATAATTATAAATTAAGACATTATATATATTTAAACCTTTAAGGTTAGATGGAAAAATCCACCACAATATCAGCCGTTGGATGTCCACTGCTGAATGAAAGCCTCCCCCATTATCTCTTTGGGATTTTGTCAATATTCGCCCCGCTTGGCAGGCGGGTTGTCAAGAGCAATTCGTGGTGGCAGGATATTGTAACGCTGCTATCCATCACCATCCTGGTTGGTGTAAAGTTGTTCGTACCCCTATAGTTTTAGTCGCCCTTTATTACACCTCGGTAAAAAGAAGTCGGGACTATTGTTCTCTAGCGGTCATCGCACGCCAAAGCACGTTTAACATACACACATGTTAAATTATTATTTAACCTAAACACACACAAAATGTAAGTCTACACAAACACAGTAGTTAACGTTAATTTAAAAAGTATTCTACTTTTCATTTCGGTTTTTAAGTATATAAAAAATACTAAAAAACAGTGAAAGACTTAATAATTTAAGAGACTACTGGAACGATATAAATCAATCAAATAAAAAGAATTATTACAATTTAATGTTAAAAAAAACTTATTTTTATACATATTGAAATACAGTATTAGTTATTAACAATATTGTTACAGTACGATTAAATATGACGAGCCTATTGGCAAAGTTAGCAACGAACTTGCTTTCCGCTCCACACTTACGCCGAGTTGCACGAAACAAATTTTAAATTTAAGTGTTTATTAAACTAATTTAATCACAAGAATCGTGATTATCTGTTGCACGAAACCTACATCTGATTAAGTAAACGAAAAAATTTAGTTTAATTAAAGACCTATCTAACGGATGATTAATTCCAACAGCTTTAAATTAATCATAAGATCAACTAATTTTAAGATTAATTGCAACTTAACTAACAGAAAGTTAGCGACGGTTTCGTGCAACTCGCCGTTAGACTCCTACAAGAATATTCGTCAAAAAATTCTAAAAAAGGGAAACACGTCACATTTTAAATTTTATTTCATGTATAACTTAATATAATAAAAAATTTATACCGATTGTATTCGTAGCCTAATTTATGTAATAATATATGGAGTATGAGGAGTATTATTTCTCTAATAAAAAAAATTGGAGCTTAATGCTGCTCTACTGTGACTTGGCGAGTATGTCTTGTATTTTTTTCCGAAACACGTCCCTAGGCTTTCCTTCAACATGCGAACACGAGATGCATTTTAAAGTTAAATTAAGCATTTTAAAACTAAGCAGTGTCGGCCCGAATTCGAACCGCTACTGTCCGTGATAACATCTGAAAAGAATTATCATACCAGATTAAAGTAATTATACAAATGATACTTGATGTTAAAAACTGAGTAATCATCCCAATTTTCACTCATTACATACGAAAAATAAAATCAATAATGTTCTCGCTATTATATTTACGCGAATTTTACTCATTTAATTAAAAGTCTATATCGGATTTTATAGCGTTTATTTAAAACTTTACAGTTTAATAATATTTTAAATTATTTCCCGACGTTTCGGACTCTTGACAGTGTTCATGATCTCGGGGGACTGAGGTGGTGGGTGTCCAAATAATTTTTTCGGACGCGTTTCGCGTTTATTCGGATAAAATCCGATATAGACTTTTAATTAATAAAATCAATAAATTAAAATATATATCAAGAATCATCGCGAACAGCTTGAGGCAGCTTCTGTCTCCAAAACTCGCTTTTATATCAGATGTAATGAAATCTTATGCAGATTAATAATTCATTTCAAACGGTTGACTTTACAATCGTTAAGACAAATATAGTATATTGAACGCCTCATAAGCGAAACGTTGAGGTGGGTTCTACTCTCACTTCATGCAAAACGAGTGATTTTTCGAACTTAAAATGAGTCTATTTTTTATCGTAGGTATATTGCACTTGTAAAATAATGTATACATACACATATTAAGAATAAACACTATTTTTAACACTCATGATAGTCTTAATTTATTGATTTGACTACTGTTGTGATGTTGTGGTGCGAGTACTTGCCTCAAATAACGCGTCGGCGGTCGTGGGTTCGATTCCCGCTCGGGACAAATATTTGTATTTGTACAAATATTTTTTTCCGGTCTGGGTGTATGTCCTTGTGGGTCTCCCCACCGTGCATCGGAGAGCAGGTAAGGCCGTCGGTCCCGTTTGTTATCATAGAAACCTGATAACAATCGTTACCCATGGTAGAGAAATTATCCACCAAACCGCAGTGGAAAAGCGTAGTGGACTTAGTTCCAATCCTTCTTCTATATGGAGAAGAGGCTTTCGCTTAGCAGAGGGTGGTTTACAGGCTGATACAGTACAGATAATTTTAATGCCATTTTTTTCATTTAAACTATTATAATTAAAAAACTGTTTGCGTAAGAGAAAGGAAAGCCCCATAACACGTTACGTAACGAAGCGATTTACCCTCCCATAAGAAGTTATCATTTCAAAAGTTCTGTCTTGGACATCCGTGTGTCTGTATCTGTGGATCCTGTATGTGGTCACGCTATCGACCGATAGACTTCACTAATCGAGTTCTTTTTTTTTTCTTACGCTTTAATATGACTGATCCGTTGGCGCAGTTTGCAGTGACCCTGTTTTCTGCTCCAAGGATTGTGTGTTCGATTCCCGCCCAGAGTCTGGGTGTAATATATGTTTATTTATATATGTATTATTTATATGTATATTTATTTAAAAAAAATATATCAGTCGGCTGTTACCTAAAATACAGGCATTAAGTTGCCTACCTTAGGAACAGACGACCTTGTGTGTGTGTTAAGCATTAAAAAAAAAGTTAGGAATAGGATCCTATTTAATCAATCATTAACTATTAATCACGGTCTAATTCGATGTGGTTTAATTGTTTTAAACAATTTAATTGTGAAAAATGAGATTATGAGGCGTGCATTTTTGGATTTTACAAACTATATTTTTATACTCACGATGTAAGTTCAACCGCTCGTTATAAGCTGCGATATGATGCAGTGATAACTAATGGGTTACGGTGCGGTTAAACAATGCGCAGAGCGAACGCATGTGAGCTTAACTTCTTTAGAATTCGCTGTTCATAAGGAATTTCTATTTATGTACACACGTTTTTTGACACATGTAGAAAAAACAATCGATCACGAGGAATCGTTCAAAGCTAACGGCCCGTTTGAATTATCAATATACAGAATGACTGGTGAATTAGGATCAATATTTAAGGAGAATACTCGGTACATGTTTCTCATTCGAATTATGTAAAAAAAAAAATGGTTTTCTGTAAAGTCGGTTTACGGACGATAATTTTACGTGATAACCTCATAAGAAAAATGAACTGAATTATTATCACTAAGTTATCATTATTTTGTATAATACAAAGAATGAGTTAATTCAATTAATTACATTTTTTTTCGATAAATTAACATTTATTTGCATTCGTTAATTCAAATATTTTTTAAACTAAATTATACAGATTAATTACAAGTTACAATGTGCTATTAACAATTTATTTACAACTTACATACATGTGTGATATTTAAGATCCTCCAATCTGCGTTAATGTTTTTCATTCACAAGCCGAACGCTTAGGCCGTTCGTGTCTCTCTATCGCTTGTTCCGCGCTCTCGCTCGCGACACGTGACACTTCTTCGTGCGTGCAGCCGGCGTTCATCGATTTACAAAACGTTATCACGTCAAAAAATGGTAAATATTAATAAACTTCTAAGTAAAGTTACCCAACAGTTATCTAATTATTTACGCGTCGTCCAGACACCCTAGCAGCTAGCTGCGCTATCGACTCAAAACAGGTATGTAGGTATGTACATTTAGCTATCGCGCGGTAGTTTACCTAGGTCCAAACGCCGCCAACAAAAATACCAAGATATTTCACTCGTCTAAGCAACAAATTTGTTGACTTGGTAAATTATGTGAACTTTGGACAAAACTTAATATGAACTGTTTACCTATCTTGGTATTAATATATACAGAATTGTGTTTCTATTAATTTTGTATTTTTAATTTTGTAATTTATTGTATTATATTTATTATAAAATGGATTTAGATTTGTGTTTCTGATTATAACGAAAAAGTTTAACACAAAAGATTGCATTTTAAAAGCTCTGCATATTTTTATATTATAATTAAAAAATCAGCTTTCATTTTCTAGTTTCGAAATTCGACTTTCTTTTCAAAATGTACAAATTATTTATGTGATATACTTTTTAAAAACGGTATAAATGTTTTAGAATGCGGCGACATCTAAAAGAATTACAAATAACGTTTACAAATAACAGCTGATCCGGCAGAAGTACAAAACTCTCTCAGAAAATTGAATGGGGAACCATACACCCTAATAATGAATTTGATGTTAAATATGTTGTTATAGTAAATAGTAGTTTATATATAAGAACAACTTTAAATTTGGTATATTGCTTCTATATATGTACTGTACCTACTGTACTGTATCAGCCTGTAAACAATCCGCTGCTGAGCGAAGGCCTCTTCTACATATAGAAGAAGGGTTGGGGCTTAACCCACTACGCTGCTCCACTGCGGGTTGGCGGATAATTTCCCTACAATAAGTAACGATCGTTATCAAGTGTCTATGATAATAACCGAGAGTCGATCCCGAGACCCCGGCGTTGAAGTGACTACTCGCACCACTACACCAGAACGGTACTCACCATAACAGTAGTAGTAGTGTATAATCATACATATTCAGAATATTCTTTAATTATTTCATTCATTATAGTTAATGTGAAGCTACCAACGATTCAAAATGTAGATTCTGCTGAGAAGAATCGGTGAGAAACTCAACAGTTATAGGGAAGTCGAAAACTTGGAGCTTGGATTTCATAATTTCTTCTCTTGTTACACAAAATTTGTTACTGTTTTTATCAAAGTAATAATTTAAATTAAACAATAGACCAGTGCCGAAGCCTTTGAAAATGGTAAAAAGTGAAAAAAATAATAGTAGGATGAAACCTATTGGAAAACGAAGAGAATATAACAAAAATGCAGGGAAAACTAAATTACGGGAGATCTGAGGTCAGGAAGTGGAAGGGAGGGGGGCGGTTATAAGGGTAAAAAACTGTTTATCGCAATTTTCGGCAGAACTATAAGTCCTATGGAAAAAATTTCAAGGGCAAAGTTGTAGGTAATAACAAGATCTACAACTTTTGCATTTACACTTTTTTCACATAATCTCAAAATTTATGTGAAAATTCAAATAACCTTGTTTGTGGTTTTTTATTTTTATCTTTTACAAAAATAATTTTTTGTTCACGAAATTTGGTGAAAACTTACCTTTTGATGTCCCGACACTATAATTTTTATGATTTTCAAATATTTATTGTTTCACCTTATTCTGACTTATTATCGAAAAAGCACACTAATTTTCAATCTAAAATTATCACGTCAAATAATATTTGCTTTTTTTAAAAGTTTGTTGAGTTTTTCGTTCGTTGAAATCTTTAGTTTTTGATGGTGTAAAAAAATATACATTACAATGGTAAATTTTCTAAGAAAATGCTACGAAATAACAGGTAGTATGGTTAGTGGTGCGAGTAGTCGCCTCAACGCCGGCGGCCGTGGGTTCGATTTCCGACCTAGACAGATACTGGTATTTGTACAAATATTTGTTTCTGGTCTGGCTGATTGTCCTTGTGGATCTCCCCAGAGTGCCTCGGAGAGCACATTAAGTCGTCGGTCCCGGTTGTTATCATAGACATATATCTATATACTATGGGCAAGTGCGGAACATGTGGACACTTTCCAGAATTTGGAATAAAACATTTTTTATATCTGAATTAGATAAGTTTTATTTATTTTTAACATATCACATATCTTAAGAGATAATCAGCCTTTCTTTAACTAAAATTCTAGTCTTAATATCACCTATACTTACAAAAATAATCACTTTTCTTAAAAAACACCACATTTGTCCACAGGTTCAACAGACGATTGTACCTATGGACAGTAAAATTGTACCTGTGGACAGTTCAAGTTAATTTGAAAATAAAAATAAAAAAATAATTATTATACCTATACTTCTAAAAACAACTTCAAACAAACGTAAAAATAATAGAGTATTTTTAATTATATTTATTACGAAAAGCTTCGAACAGTTTTTCAGTAAATTCATCACTATCGTCATGTTGTCCAATACGATGCAGGCCACGCATTCAAAATCTTCACTCTCATCATCAGACTCAAAATTTTATCTGTATGACTTCGAAACACAACAAATGTGATAGCTATGATTGCAAAAACAACATATGAGTATTTGGTTTTTGTCTTTGGAATAAGTTTTACACTTCAAACATCTAACAAACGATAACTTCTCTTGTTAAATTATTTTAATCATTTTTTTGCCGGATTTCTCAGTGTTTTCATTCAAAAGTGCTTTGGAAGGACTAGTTTCAGAAAGATTATTAGCTAACAGAGGGTTTGGATGACATTTTGAGCAAACTAGCATCGCCTTTGGAGGAACCAGAAAAAGCTTTGATAACAATTTATTGTTTTTTAAGCAGAGTTTTTTTTGTCCATTTTCCGGGCCTACTATTTCCTTCTTTTTGGCTTTTTTTAAATTCTTCTGGGCTTTTATCCACGTTGAACACACTTTCGTAGGCCAGCTTTTTCAAATGGGCGGACGGTTTCGGGTGTTATTTGTAGATCAATAATCCAGCGGGGTGCGAAATCCAGATTGTTCTGGTATCAGCCGATTATCCTTCTGGATAAGCAAGATTGGTTATGTGATAGTCTGAATAATAGGATCTGCAAATAGGTCGTTTCGATCCAAGTCCTCCAGAAAGGATAGATTTGGCTGGAAATCTGCTCAACTGGTTGCTGTAATCTAATTTATCTAAATTAACCGTTGGTGTTTCTTAATAAGTTCCGGTGACTTTAATATAAGAAATAACAAATCAAGTAAAACGACTGATCATATTTTGTAAGTAAACATTATAACACTTTTGTACTTGTGGACAGTCCACAGGTACACTCGTATGTTTGTCCACAGGTACAAATTGAGACTTATAAAATAAAACAGATCAATCTTTGATAACAAAACAGACTTAAAGACATGAGATAGCCACCAACTAAACGATAAACAACGCCCATTATACAGCAAACACGATCTATCTGATATCATAAGTATTTTGACGGTAAAACACATTTAAATTAAGCAAAAAAACTTACTTTTTGACGAAAAAAACTTTCATAACCAGCACAATATCAACCATACCGAAAACAAAGATGGTAATACGTCCAAACAGTCAACCATAGACAAAGCTTTACGGTCAGGTTTAAATTAGAATTTTAGGGTTACTAATTTCGACGGAATCGATTGTGTCCACAGGTACAAGCGTCCATAGGTACAGCACTTGCCCCTGTATATATCATTACCTAACCTGGTAACGATAGTTACTCATGGTAGGGAAATTATCCGCCAACCCGCAGTGGAGCAGTGTAGTAGATTAAGTTCCAATCCTTCTTTTACATGGAAAAGAGGCCTTTGCCCAGTAGTGGGACGTTTACATGCTGATTCAGTTCTTCTTCTTTCTTACGTTTTTGAAATATTGTTATATTAATTAATTATAGTTAAAATTAACATCTGGTAAATCACATAGATTAAAGAACAACTAAACAAATTTGAGATACAGGCGAGTAGGCACTGTTTTGTTTTATTCGAATATTAAATAATTAGTTCCTCAAAACACACATCAAATTCACACCTTTATGTCAATTTCATACTAAAAAGTGGGTAAAAAGCATTTTTGCACCTTTAAATATGTTTCATAACTCGAAATAAGACATACATAAATGCGTTGGTCAGACTGAGCGCGTCCTGGCGTCACGCACTGACGTCGCGCTGTTGTCGTAATATATTGTAATTTTTTTTTAACATACACATACTATCGTCTGTACCTAAGGTAGGTAATTTAATGCCTGTGTTTAATATCCTACTGATATACGTTTTTTGATTGGAATAAATGTAAGTATAATCAAATATATAGAAATTTAAACCCAGAATCGGGGTGGGAATCGTACACAAAACCCTGGAATATAAAACAGGGTCACTGCCAACTGCGGCAACGAGCCAGTCAAAAATAAAATACTCTCTTGTTATTGTACGAAATTGTCAAACAGACAGCGATCATTCTACGGTGTGACGTCCCTGCGTTTCGCTAACTAGGTACGCGTTCAGTTTGGCAGAGGTTTAACTATTCTATATCTACTGAATAATTTGACAAAGTTTGCTAAGACCCAGTTTCACCACTTGTAATTATATGGGTTATCTGTCAAAATAAGTGCCAGTTAGGTTATCCGGAACTTAATAGCAAGTGGTGAAACTGGCTCTAAGAATTATAAATTTACAGAAAATACTACACTACTAAAAGCCTGTCTTTGTCTTACTCGGTTGTCGACTCTTGCAGTTAGCGCTAGAAAATAGATGTGAAGCAACATTGAAGAATTTTACTGAATTAGATGACTTATGTGGCTTCCCACGACAACAGATTAACCAAATTTGTAAGTACACATGTGAGTCAAAATTTTTTTAAATAATGCTACGATAAATTCTAAAATTTTATCCACTTTTATCTCAACATATATCCCTTCGTAGATCAGCGTAATATAAATATGATTTGAAGCCTGAACGCTTGGAATTCATTTTTTAAGAGTCAAGATTGTTTAATGAAAAATGTAAATTATTAATGTCAATAATTTTCGTTCAAATCCGTACTGAACCAAACTGAACTGAATCAGCGTGTAAACGTCCCACTGCCGAGCAATGTTCTGGTGCTTATGATAACAACCGGGACCGACGGATTTACGTGCTCTCCGAGGCACAGTGGGGAGACCCACAAGAATAAACCCAGACCAGAAACAAATATTTGTACAAATACAAATATCTGCTTCGAGCGGGAATCGAATCCGACAAAAAAATAATAATAATCCTACATTATAGCAAAAAAAATGTTTTTTTTTGTTGTTCTACTTTTACGAATAAGCCGCTAAGACCTATAGCCATGTTTAGCATGCACGTAGCTTAGGACCTTGAAGAGAACGTAGGCTACCTGTCATCCCGGAAAATCCATAGTTCCTTAGGGAATGCGACCAAACGCTACATACGCGACTGTCCCTCGAGCGGTTTTTTCATGAATGAAAACAGAGAAATCTCACGATTTCAATACAAATTAGCGAAAGAATCCTCCAAGTATTTCAAAAATTGACAAAGTTACGCATTTTTTAAGGCTTATTACCGCCCATCTCTTTTTTTTATTCTTATACCACGACGGTGGCAATTAAGCATACGGCCCACCTGATGGTAAGCGGTTACCGTAGCCTATGGACGCCTGCAACACCAGGCAATCTTTATTATTAGGCCATAAAACATCAAACTAAGACAATAACGAAGCATTAAGAATAAAATTTAATTGATCTAAAATAAACGAAAAATTTATGCAAGTGAAACCAGAAACAGTTCAGTTAATATTTAAATTTTGAACTTCGTAACGAGTATAATTTATAACGGTACCGCGGTGATTCGAATCCACGACCGCGGTGTTTATTTATCCACTGGACCATCACCGCTTTTGCATAAAGTACAAGTCGAGTACCTAATTATTAATATGCAAAAATTAGAAATTTACAAATTTTAGAAAAATATTAAGGTTTATAACATTATATAATAACATAAAAAATAAAACTCAAACGAAACTACAGTTATAAACTAGTAAAAACTTGTAAAAATATATCTAGTTAAATGACACGTAATTAAATTGATCTGAAAGATTAAATTGAAATTTATAATAAAATCTTAGTAATAAAACAATAGATAACTATTCCGACTATATATTATACAGAATCTACATGACAATTATTAACTTATCACGACTCGAAGAGGACCTTGCGAGGCCTCAAGAGGTCCCATAAAGAAAACCATCGCCTGGCCTACTTACTAACTTACTTACAAATAATAAATTTCATTTATTTTAAGCTAAATTGAATTTTATTTTTATCGTGATAGGAGCTAGTATGGGCGAAAGTAAAAATTGTAGGTCTGTAGGCCTGTCGTTTCGTTGATGTGTGCGTGGTGTGCTTAAGCTGTGTGCGTATACGCATCGGAGATAGTATGCCGCAGGGCTGCTTAAGTGAAAGAGAAATGCGCCGCTTTGAAATTATTCCTATTTATTTATATATATACACGAAATTTCTTATATATTTTATGATATATAAGAATAAACAATTTTTATATTTATTTAGATATCTTAGAGCTATGTACCCTATCAAATTAGCACAGGGCAAGACTGTTTTTATTGAATGAAAAACAACCTTTATATTGCAACGTAATTAACATCTATTATGTTATTACTTATATCCGATAAAATTACTAGATAATTATATATTTTCTTTAATAGTACCTAAATAAATTAAAAGCATAATTAAAAAATATATAATAGGTCTATATCCAATTATATAAATATTCAAGTACTAAAAAAAATCACCGTTGCTACGCTCTTAATAAAAATTGCGGTCCGTAGCTTGGGCGGCCCGTGGTCGTAGTGGTAAATTTTTGGTGGGAGTTAGTGGGGTGCGCGCGCGCCGGCAGTCGATCGACTACATGCGGCGCATGAGCCCGCTTGCCCGGAGTGACAGTGCAGTGACTGACATTTACCCCCCAAGAAACAGTGACCGCTGATCAGCGAAACAAACAGTGTATGTTGTGTCCTTAGTCTTACCGAAAAGACAAATTCGGAAATGTCATTGGCATAAATAAAGTGACGTGTTGTGATGGAGTACCATTGAGTGGAACTGGACACATATTATTTTTTTATATATCTGTATCTCTTCCTCCCCCCCCTTTGTAAATATTCGTTGGAATATTTTTTTAAATATTTTATTGATAACCGTTCTTTTATTTTTGCCAATCACATGTTCTTTTCCCCTTTCGTAACTCGTTTTGTTTACTAACAGCATGTCGAAATCTAGATTGTATGGAAATGGTTTTTCCCGTAAATCATTTGAGTTTTCGGGCTGATATCGCGAAGGTCGTTCGACAGGTTTTTTTTACAGTTTTAACGACGTCGTGGATCTGTTTTCGTTCTGTTTTGTTCATATATTCTTTATTATATATAATATACTTATACGATCTTTTTGTTTAATAACTTATTTTGTAAAATTAAATTCTTAGCTGGCTTTTTCTTACAAAATTCTCTTTGCTGTTAAAGACTCTTTCGATTTTTTTAACTGTCATTTCTTTTAAACATAAAAATATATATTTTTTCTTTATAATATAAATAATAACTTCTAGGTAAGTACGTCGTTTAGTTATAAATAACCTATGTCCAGGGTGTGTAGTAAAAAGTCCTCTTGTTTTTTAGTCTTGACCCTTCGGCCTTACTTCTTGCCATTCCGGACTAGAAGACTAGAAGTTAAGTGGAACATTACGGAGTGGACTGAGTGTATCATGTTGTTCTGGATTTGACACGCATTATTCCGCTGCTACCGTCTTGTTTAAAAATTTCAGGTGAGTGCAATTATGTCATTGACCTATTTCGAATTACGCAAATTATATATAGATTGCGTTCGTGAATTTTTTCATTGTGAATAAAATATTCTGAAAGGTTATTCAACTTTGCGTTTTTAATTCTGCAGTTAGTACAAAAATATATAATTAGATATATAAAAAAGGTTATAACATTGATATGTTTATTAGATTATTATTAACAAAATCTTTACACAAAAAAAAAATCTTTGACAAGTACCTACAGTTAGTTGCAAACATGTGCTATATAACTAATAGTAATAATAATAATAAAAAATATTAGTACCTATTTTCTTACTAGTCTGAAAATAAACATGCCTCTTGGTTTTACTCGTTAAATCGAAATGGAAATGTTTTTCAAAAAAGTTTAGTATTAGACGTAAAAAATTTTGTTATGTTTAAGAGTAATTTGTAACAGGTTTTGGGTCAAACGGTTCCATGAACCGAAAGGCTTTAAGGCGGTGACTTGTCGTCGTTTCGGGGCTGACTGTACTCTTTGAATATAAAGCAGGTGCTACTTCGCAATACTGTGATAGGAATTTTATTCGCTTATCAATATTTTAATGTTTTGGTTTTGTTTTAATTATACATTAATTTTCGTACTTAGCCATGTTTTGATATACATACAAGTTTCGACTTTTTTAGAATTTCTTAAATTGTGTTGACATAGATACACGGTTCATAAGAGGTTCAGAATTAAAATGCATAACACTCCTTTTGTATTTTTTTAATTTAGTTTTTTATTTAACATACACGCATAGTCGTCTGTTCTTAGGGTAGACGGCAGCTTAATACCTGTGTTTGTATAAATATACATATAAATATATACTACACCCAAACTCTAGGTGGGAACCGAACCCACAACACTGGAGCAGAAAGCAGGGTCACTGCCAACTGCGCTAACGGGTCAGTAAATACATATTATTTACCGGTAATTAACATTTATGTTAGCAACTTGCTTACACAAAAATCGTGAATGTAAAATGCTTGAAATCTGCTAAAAATACCAATCTGGCAATAATGTATATATTAAGAATTAACCAAAGTACGTTCTCGTCCTTTCTTGAATATAATGTTAATGAGAGTGTTCTTATAGCCACGTGTTCCATTATTACAATTGGGTCACAATGACAGGTGAGTGACCAATCAATAAAACCTGATACCTGTAAAAAATTATTATTTTTGACAGGTATTGATGTAATTATTGAAACTATTATTACTTGAATTGTGTCACTTACGGTCGGCTTTAATAAACTTCGTATAACTTGCTTACTAAAGATATAATTTTGACGCAAATTGTGTTAAGTTTTAAGTGGCGCTAATATACCTATATAACTGGCGCTAATATACCAATGGTATACGATTGCAATTGCAGAAATACGATTTAAATCTGATTTAGAAAAAAAAAGCTTAAGTTAAAAAATTATTAATCTGTTAAGGAAGGATCTCGACCAGTCTGACCAAAATGGACACAGTTTGTCAACATTTTTTGCTTAGGATAATATAGTTATTCCGATGACTTATCAGTGAAATTAAAATTTTATTACAAAAAAAATCGTATACTCGTACGATTCAAATTGCAAAAATGCGATTATAGTCTGATTTAAAAAAATTTACGTTAAAAAATTATTAATCTGTTGAGGAAGGTTCTCGAACAATCTGACAAAAATGGATACAATTTGTCAACAGTTATATGTATTACAAGGTTTTAATATACATCTCGAATTAATCTAGATTGTAAAATCAGTTTTAATTTTCCTTTTATTTCTATTTAAATTTTATATCAAGAACCCGTGGTATATCGTCAAAATTATACCGCGTATAACCTTGAATATAGTTTTAGATTCACTGAAATGACGATACGGTTGTCGACCTCAGTGGTTTTTTATATGTTCGGGTGATTGACCTCATATGGAATATATTTCGCACTATAAAAAAACCAGTCGGGGTTAGTTAAAATAATTAGATAACACGCCGTAATTGTAATAGATGTTTCAATTAGCTAATGATTCAACTCTATATTAACGTCATTGTATTATTATTTTTTTCGTTTTATTGTATTAAGAGACTTATTAAGAAAGTATCTTTTGAATTGTTATAAATATATATCCATTAGGGGGCATCACATTTAATCATCAGCATTAGAAATTTTAATACTAGTCCTAACTCTCTTAAATAAAATAAATAAAAAAATATTTGTAGGAAATATGATTTTTTTTAAACTAATGTAATCGAGCACAGATTAAATTATTTACATAACAAATATGTATTTCAAAAAATCTCACGTGAGATAGAGGGGGGTTCAAGCAAAATCTCACGACATCTTACCAAGGGGGTAGGGGGAGTCGAAAAATCGCCAAAATTGTCTCACGTTTTTAATGGATGCCCCCTTACCCAGTTTACAGTGTCGTTCCGTTTTTAAAGTGATAACGAGTACCTACCTAGTCGTCAAGCACAACGTCGTTGTTCAAATATTGCGTCAAAAAGATAAATTTAATTTATTGAATTGCTAATTTTATGACTAATCTGACACAATATTTCATGACGAGTGTCCTTATCAGACTCATTTAACTGTTTAAAAGCCACTCAAGATACTCTTATTATTATTATTTTTTACTATTTAAAGAATCATTTCTCCTCTTCTCTCCTCGAAGAATCTCCCCGGCTGCGCCCGGGGTATGTATATGTACCTAAACCTTCCTCATTAATCACTCTATCTATTGATGAAAACCGCATTAAAAACCGTACAGACAGACGCGGCGGATGACTTTATTTTATAATATGCAGTGATACTAAAGTAAAGTGGATAGAATTTTTACTAATAGTATTTTTAAACATAACTAGTATTATAATATAACTTATCTCTCCTAAAACAACTTAGTGTCAATTATTATGCACATTAATAAAATACTTTAATGTAAGAGCATATCAATTAAAACTATTTTATTTGTATTGTATTCTATTATTAATTTAACTGAAATAAATCGATTCCCGCTCCGCTCCGCAGTGGGACGTACTTTGTTTTTATTTTTTTTTTTAAATACTAAACCTCCGAGATTAAATTTTCTGAATATTGTTTTAACAATTATTATTTTTAACACTAGGCCTTTTTGTCATACATCACGCATATATTCACTTTTCACTTCCATTCTGCATACCAATTTCATTTTTCAGGCTGATGCAATTCAGTTCAGATCCATTTCGTCAACTATTCGTCCCATAGCTGTTTGCTTTATAAATATTCGATTCTCTGCAAAATATAAAAAAATTGGAATAAATACTTTTTTTTTTTCTTTAGAATGTAACTATTATTTATTTAAATCGAAAAGACACAGAGGTCGCGATGACACATACATCCTTCAACTAAGTAACCTCGTTAGTAAGATCTGAGTGAGTCAGATAAGAGGAGCGCGATGTAGCAATATTGTGGGTGGCACACGGAAGGTGTGTTTTTGATCTTAAATATTTTAGTGTTATTGTATTCTCTGTTTACTATTTACTCTAAACAAGGACGATACAAAGTTGGTATGGTAATTATTCGTTTTTGGTCTGGTTTCTTACGGGTCTCCCCACCGTGCCTCGGAGAGCACGTAAAACCGTCGGTTTCGTTTTTTATCATAGAGGCTATAGACATCTGTTAGCGATCGTTACTCATGATAGGAAAAAATATCTGCCAACCCGCAGTGCAGCAGTGTGGTGGAGCAAGATCAAATCCTTTTCCAATATGAAGAAGTGTTTTTAAGTTTTTCAGTTAATTTCAGTTCAGTTTTTAAATATTTTGAACGTATCTTTTTAAATATCTTTCTTATTTGATTATATTTAATTTATCAATTTAAAAAATAAATTAATCAAGTACCTAAGCGATAATTTTTTTATATAGAAATGATATTTAAATCATAAAACTAGAACGCACAAACAAACAAACCAAACTCTTAACAACTTTAATTTTAGTCGTTCGTAACTGTTAAAATAATACACATATTTTTCTTATACAATAAATTATATAAAATGTATTTCTGTAATTGTAACGGATCGTTTAAGATAACACTTGCCTGTCAGCTAGGGGGCATTCATTAATTACTGTAACGTTAATTACTGTACCTCTCTTTGCAATATTTCATTAGTTATTTTCGACCCCCTTGTCCTAATCTCACGTGCGTTTTCAAAATGGGTATTTGTATGGTAAATGAGTTAATCTGAGGTCGATTACATTAAATTTATTTAAAAAAAATACAATTTTCTTATATTTTTTAGTATTATTTATGTAAATAAACCCTACCAACGGTTTCTGACACCGAAACCTAAACTTTTTTGACAGGTAATGTTATCTGTCAAAATAAGTGCCAGTTAGGTTATCCGGAACTTAATAGCAAGTGGTGAAACTGGCCCTTAGTATAAATATATAATAACAGAGGATGTCCGATATTGGCTCCTAAGAAAAGGGCGTTGACAGCCTACTTATTAAGAAGTAGAATACTTAATATTAATTCATAGGAACTATACCCATAAATGTTAATAACATCCAATGCAACCGAAACCACGCGGGACGTTTTTTTACATTATTAAATTCATAAAGGTACCAATTATTGCCTGTCATCTCAGTACGGTCTAGTACTTAATAAGAACATAGATAACGTTTAATTTTCCTTGAACATCTAATAACAGTCCTACCGTCACGAATCGACCGACTTTTTAGTCGGTGCGGTGAAATATGCTCAGAACGTGTACCGAGCGGTTTGAACGGATTATGATAATTAAATTAATTATAAAAAACGGCTATTTGCACTGGACGAGATTAAACGATAATGGATATTAATTTGTAGAAATGAATTTAACTGTAAACACGATCATGTATTCATTATAAAAATGAAACTGTAATCTCGTTAAGATATACTTTGTAATACTTTCCAAGTACAACTATAAATAGAAATATTATTTATGAAATAAATATATTATACAAAAATAAAAGTAATAAAGAAACCAAATAGATACATATATACGTAGTGTATATATTTTAATTTAAATATGTTGAGCGTATGCTTTGTACTATATTTTACTGTCTTTTTTTTTCTTCTCTTGCACTTTATACACGGTGGTAACATCATCTCTTACCATCATGGGTTGACTGGTAGAGATCTTTTCCAGAGATAAGTTCGCCCTTGCCAAATTTCAATGTAATTAAAAATTGTATAAACGTTTTACGGTGCAATAAAGAAAATATAATACATAATATATACATACATCTAAACATAAGTTCACATACATAGATTAATGCAGTAATTAGAAAACGTCAGGAAAAGACGTGTTTTTGTGTACTTATAATATAACAAAAAAGAATATAAATATATATATATATAATATAAATTTTGTATTCGTAATTTAATAAATGTAAACAAATAAATTTTACAAATCACGTTTTAAATCGAACCGCTTAACGCTGCAATAAATCGATATTTAACAAATCACGTCCACAAATCAAATCACTATTCACTACGCAGCAATGAATCAATAAATAAATACAATACGCGCTGAAAACCTAGTGCAATAGAAACGCCAGAGCCTAGACCCAGTGGCTAGGTCTAACAGTGACACACATAGTGGCAACTTTCACTTACAAGCTGCAGATGCGGCGGCAATGACCACGCGATGGTAATGTCAAGTACGTAACTGCGTAGGTATACTGTTTTCACTGGACTGTGGACTGATTTAATTTATGATTGATTTATATATTTTTTACATTGTGATTTATAATTATGATTCTTAATGCAATTTTGTTAATTGTTTTTTATTTTTATTTTTATTTTTTATTTTTGTAATAGTTACTTAATTTAGTTATTTTTTTAAAGTAGGTATGTTCAGATTTAGATAAACTTAGTTTTATAACTATTTACTATATCGTGTAGTTCATTCTACAATTCTTGGAAACGATGTTCTAAACGATTTTTTTACTAGCTTTCCAGTTTTATATAAGCTTTTGGTACACTATTATTTGAATAACAATATTGTAATAATGTAGAATTATTTTTATGTATCTAATTTTGTGTTACCAAAATTAATTTCTTTGTCAAAAAATTAATAAAATATTTAATGATTTATCTGAATGTTTTTTTTTATGTTATTGACTGACCGGTTGGCGCAGTTGGTAGTGACCCTGCTTTCTACTCCAGGGTTTTGAGTTCGATTCCTTCTGCGATTCCTAGTGAATTATATATTTATTTATATACGAATTATTTTTATGTATATATATTAAATATTAATAAAAAAAAGAATATCAGTCAACTATTACTCAAAGCATAGGCATTAAGATGCCTACGTTAGAAACAGACAATCGTGTGTGTATGTTAAACGTATTAGATTAAAAAAAATATATAATGCAATTTTGGGTAATTCCTAAAAATCATTGGTACAGTTGAAATCTGTTGGTCAATTGTTATGATTCACGTAATTTTGTAACGTTTGAGACGCTTTTCGAGGCCGCAGATCAGAGGTTAGATAAACAGAAACTTAGGTGATAATTAATGAATAATCTACGTTAAAACCCCAACTTGTTTTAATGGGATGGTTCATACATATATTTTATGGCCACACAGACTTACCAATATTATAAAATTGAACAATTTATTTCTTTGAAGTCAATAGTCTACGGAGGAAAGAGGTTGCATTAAATAATGTTTTTGCGTAACTAAGTCTCTTTACTGGGCTACCTGTAGGCTATATAACATCACGCTATGATTTATAAACAATATATTACAAAATGGTTTGGTTATTTTGATGTTATGTAAATATTGATATAACTCAAATTTAAATCAATTTGAAGATACTCTGAGAACGTTTTGTTAAAGAAATTTGTTATACTAGCGGTCCGCCCCGGCTGTGCCTGGGGTATGTATATGTACCTAAAACTTCCTAATTAATCACTACCTATCTATTGGTAAAAAATGCATGAAAATTTGTGCAGTCGTTTTTAAGTTTATTGCGAATAGACAGACAGACAGTAGCGGCGTAGGACTTTGTTTTATAATATGTAGTTATTTAAATCGTGTGGGTTTGCTTATCCTACATTATATTAAAATTAAAATAATTATTAAGTAACCCTAGATAAATAGTTCAATAACTCGAGAATCCAATAGTTAAAGTTATTCGCGAGTCGGAGAAATAAAAAGGCGCGTCACGCAACGGGCGCGGCGCGTGCGACGGACATTGCCCAGCGGTGAAAGCTGTCAGCTGACGATACTAACCTTTCGCCTTGATTGCACCTCCTATTGTCTAAATCGTTACAATTTATATCTAGTTTTAAATGAGATTATATCTGCCTACTTGTTGTGACAATTTGATAATTAATGTTGTCCCTTGACTATGTATAAATAGAAAATTACCTAAATAAACTAAGATTTTACCTAAAAATACAGTTTTTGTTAAGGTTTTAAGGGTTTTTACTTCATAGAGATGCTTAAAATTTAAACGCAAGAGAGATTGACGGTAGTAATTCAAACCGTTACGTGTGTAACAAAAAAAAAAAAAAATTTAGAATACCTATTATGAAAAATAAATGTCTGAATTCGATTAATAATAATATTAACAAAACAACAGAAAATTATTTCAACACATCCCAATAACGAATGAAATTTTATAAATCATAATTAAAATTATAAATTTGCAAATAAATACAGTTTAAAATCAACAATTCTATACTAGATTCCAGTTATTGCAGACGCTCAATAACAAATTGTTTTCAAACGAAATATTTCGCATTATTTATAAATTCAAACGAAAATGCACTCTAATCTCTCCGTGTAAGGTTCGTAATGGAACTAGATCGTTCACAGTGTGAGAACACGGTGTCACGAAGAGAAAGCTATCGTAAGATCCGTTCCGACCATCCATATACATAGTAATATACTTATGAAGGAAAACTGTTGCGAATATATCTAATTACCGGATAAACAATATTGAAAATTTTTATTTATTTTTACATATAACTAGATGTCCCGCGCGTTTTCACCTACATGGACATATTTACAGTAATGCCGGTACCAAATCGTAATCTTTTAGATTCTGATGAAAGCATAATTCTGTTCGTTAAATGAAAAACAATAAATCTATTTCTATTATAATATAGATAAAGTAAGGTAAATACATTACATACAGTTAATATATCACAATCATTATTAATAAAATTTAAACCAAAAAAAATATACTCAAGTAATATTATCTAATAATTAAAAAAAAAAAAAAAAACATAAAATAAATTAATTACGTATTTCAATAGCGTAACCCTTATATATAACAACCATCAAACAAATGATAATATTAATATAAACAATTAGTATTAAGTAACTTAAAACAGTTCCCATTATGAACCATTTTAATATTTTATTAATGAGATTATAATTAATCTATCGAACACTGCCGTTTTAAACAATTTTAGCTTAAAGACGCAATAAGAAGGAACGCGTTGAACTCTAATATACGAGTATGTCAATAGTGTACGAGGAGATTTCTATATTATTGGAAGCTATATCATCGACCATCCAAGACATTGACAGATGACTTGATATAGTTAACAAGTGCCACTTTGGCCAACTTTTTTTGCAGTCTCCGAAAATTATGATTGAGGTGTCATTTGATTCGGAATGGCATCTAGATGATAAATAAAAATGAAATTCCGCTTGCAAAAATTGCAAAAGTTATTAACAAATAACTAAAAAAAGTTTTTTGCAAATATCTCAATAACGAATTAATATTTCTCAAATTAAAAAAAAATGTTTTATAACGAGGAGGAAATTTCCTAAAAAAATTACGACTCTCTGAACTTTCCCAGAGGGGTGAAAATACTGCCACGAAACGTGTGCTCTAGCTTCCGTAAGCCGCGCCTACTTTATTAATAAAATTATTTAAACATATTAAATATAAAATTTAAAAAACGAAAAATTCGGGGGCTTACTGGATAGATAAACGAACAATAATCCGCCTGAATAAAATTTAAATCACAATTTTTCAATTAGTTATGCAATAGTTAATTAATATTTTTTTCTGCTTGAACATGAACATTGCATGTGTAATAATTGTTAAACTATAAATGTGAGATTTTTTCCTTTCTTGGAGCAATTCTTGAAAGGCTTCAAAATAAATCCTCCTTGAAAAAATTTAAAAAATATATTTTTCTTTTACTCATTAATACAAATTATCAAAAAAAAAAAATCATAAAATCATCGAAAAAAAATTATTAAATAAAATTATTAATGCTGCTCTACGCGGATCGGCAAATATAAACTAAACTAGAACTTAATTTAATAAATACGATGTTTTAGTACATATATCCTTTAGATCCACTTGATTCTGAACAATAAAAAAAATTTTTTTGATCAACTTGATGAAAGAAAAAAACATGTAACATTAAAAATAATAAACTTATAGAAAGAGCACATGACGCTACATACAATAAGGTTCAAGGCACATGTTACCAAAACACTACTTTCCCATCGCGTGAGGCTTTCACCAGATAAAGGACCGCGACAGATGTCCCGCGAACCCTTCAATCAGTCAATATTTGAATTCAATTTCGTTAAAAAAACGAACATGTGCTTTTATGTGGGAATATTTTTGGGTACCTGCGATATTACTTACTACTTTAAGGAGATCATTTTAAGGTGATAATTTTATATATATATATATATATATATATAATAGGGCTTGGTTATATTTCAATATTTTTGTTTTTTCATCGACTACAAGATTTACAGGTGGGACTTTGAGGCAAAAAAATTTGCTCTAAAATGAAACACCTTAGTATATACACTAAAAAATATGAGCGTATACTGTCTGTATTACACGTATTTTAAACATATATAATAATAAAATACATACCTATTATATTGTACTAAATATATATTTTATAATAAATTCGAAGACAAAGAATCTCAGTATATACAGCGATCTGATATTTTAAATTTTCCTAATACGATTATTCGTATTAGGCTACAGGCTTATGCCTGTTATTATATTATAGCCTATGAAACATCAAACAATCATAGGAGCAGAAAATTACAGAAAAAAAGCCACAAGGAAATTTTTTTTATACTATTATTAACAAATGGTTTCATAAATACAAAATACCAAGAGATATTTTTTTGAAATAATTTGTAAATATTATCTACATCTAAATGTAACTGCAATATACAAAGGTATATTTTTTTAAAGATACAAAATTATACATCAATTCTTTTATGAACTTCGAAGCAGCTTAACACTTCACGCTCATAATCAATCAAATTTGTGTCAAATGCGTTTAGAAAAAGTCAAAACATCTGAGGCGTCATTAATAAAGTCTGTTACTCTATGCCTCTATAATAATATGAAGATTAATCGATTACACATAAATAAAAATATTTATACTGACTGACTATATCAGCCTGTAAAGTCCCAGCCATAGGCCTCTTCTTTATAAAGGAGAAGGGTTGGAGCGTAATCTACCTCGCCAGTGGAGCGCACTGTGGGTTTGCGGATAATTTATCTACCATGAGTAACGATCGCTATCAGTATTCTATGATAATAACCGGGACCAACCGCGTTACATGCTCTCCGAGGCACAATGGGGAGACCGACAAAGCATACGCCCAGACCAGTATTTGTACAAATATAAATATCTGCCGCGGACGGGAATCGAACCCGTGACCACCGGTGATGAGGCGACTACTTGCACCACAACACCAGAACGGTCGTAAATTTTTTTATATTTGACAGTGTTTTTAAAGTTACTGTTTATTAAGTACAACTTGAGACAATTGTTAATTGCGGTTAATGACGATTCGATGCGATTCGGCGTGAACTTGGGGAGGCCTATGTCCAGCAGTGGACTGCATTAGGTTGAAGCGAAGTGAAGCGACTCTTCGAAAGTGCTCTTGAAACCTACTCGAATTGTTATTTTTGTGATCTTCTCCTGGAAAAATACTGTTATTTGAATCGTGTTCCAATGGACGATTAGTGCGATTAATATTAAAAAATAATTTCGTATTTCTAAGATTTCAATAATGAAGGTATATCTATCTGTATATATTTTATTTTATGTGTAATGAATGAATTGTTAAAAATAGCACACTGTAGAGGTGGTCCCGTATTTCAACTAGGATACGCTGGTGGAATATTATATAAAATATCGGATTTAATCCTTAGAAAACAACGTGTAGGTTCCTTGCCCATTTCGCGTAGTTCTTTTAAAAATATTAATGATCTCATAAATGTGATTATCTCTTTTAAATATGATATAATTTTTAACTTAGCCTTTGTTATATTCTAAAAGCTTAAAAAATTATAGCTGCTCAGATCAAAGTAAAAAGCGAAATATTTAATGTATGTCTAATCTATCATTAGAATATAACCTAAATACAAGCAGCCTATTAACCCAGTATTGGGTTACGAACACGTGTGTATCAGAACTATTTCCGGTTCATTCCGGACGGATGTAAATAGACTTTTTTTTTTGTTGTTTTTTCGACTGTATCTAGGTAAGGAAAGGGTTGAAAGCGTTTTTATTAGAGATTTAATATCGTCCTCTAGCCTCTATAATTTAGTGTAAATAATAGTGAGGTTTAGTAAAAAGAGTTTTTATATGTACATACTTTTTTCGTGATTATTCTTACTTGTTACTGGATTAATATTAAAAAGTTAAGATGCTTTTTGAATTTTAAAATACTGCGAAATTAAGACATATTTTTAATGTAACGTAGTCGACCGTTCTGATGTAGTGGTGCGAGTAGTCGCGTCAATGCTGGCGGTCGCGGGTTCGATTCCCGCTAGGGACAGAAATTTGTATTTGTAGAAATATTTGTTTCTAGTCTGGGTGTATGTGGGGTATGTCCTTGTGAGGCTCTCCACTGTGCCTCGGAGAGCACGTAAAGTTATCGGTCTCGGTTGTTATCATAGACAACTGATAATGATCGTTACGCATGGTAGGGAAATTATCCGCCAACTCGCAGTGGAGCAGCGTGGTGGATTAAGCTCCAATCCTTCTGCTATATGAAGAAGAGGCCTTCGCTCAGCAGTGGGTGGTTTACAGGTTGATACAGTACAGTTACTGGATTAATAATAACAAGTTAAGATGAAGTGATGTTTCATTACAATTTTTTTTTTTTTGTTTTATTTTTTTCTAAAATACTGCGGAATTAAGACTAAATAATATATATATATATTTTATATATTTTAATGTTACGTAAATTTATTAAACACTGAAAGTGAATATATATTACTTCAAAAACCTGTAACTTAAAATTCATTTTACGTAATACAAAGTCAAGGTTCGCGTAAACGTCGAAGTCAATGACTTCTTTCTACTTTATGTATCATTTTTATATACATATAAAATTTAACGGACCTTCTCTCACCTTGTAACTTATTTATCAATATTACGATAAGTACTAATAGTTACAGTTACAAATATTTATTATAACAATATTGTATGTAATACAATGTACGGACAATTTTTGAACGAGTAACTGTTGAGTTTATTGACAGTTCTTCTCAAAAAGATCTACATTCCGTGTCGGTGTTAAATATGAAATAACTAGCTTCCACTAGCGGTTTGTCAGCGTGGTTGTATTGACAAAAAGTAGCCTTTGTCCTTCCCCGGGCTTTAGACTATCCGTATCAAATTCTTATAAGAGCTCGGTAACAACGACTCTCATATAAACAATTTCCTTTACGCTCGTTGAGTGCATAGTAATATTGCCCAGTCGACACTTTAATGAATTATCGCGAAAATGAGGTCGAAAGCGCCATGAAAAAGGCGTCTAGTTCCGCGATTTCGTGTGATATTTTTTAAAAATCTTTATAAATTGTAGCCTATGTGTTATTCTGATGTATAAGCTATATTATCATCTAAATCCGTTCAGTAGTTTTTGTGTGAAAGAGTAACAAACATCCAAAACAGACTTTCGCATTTTTAATATTAATAGGATTATATTGTACAATGTCGATTCAAAATTACTTTTGAAACTTGAATTAATAAAAACAATATTTTGATTTGATCGAAATATTGCATGATCGTAAAATATTATTCCGATTATCAATTGTAATATTTATATTGACCTACTTATACATTAATCTACAGTCGCCGCAGAAAAGTAAGATAAGACATGGTATCTATAGTAGTGTAATGTATTTTTAGAGTAAAATGGTTATCTATTGGGAAAGGTTATAGACTAAATAAATCTTATCAATTCGAGTCAGATTCCCACATAAAGGGTCCGTACCCACCGTAAATGATGTAACAATATACTTTAAAAACGAAATAATTACACCGAAATTTTTTATTTATTTATAGATACCCAATTAATTTTTAATATTTATTTTATTTTTATTGTTTATTGTTAAATTGGACATAGTAATATGTTTCGTGAAATAATAATAAGTTTATAACATATAAAAAGGTAATAAGGTAAAGGTATGAGCATTCTTTGGCTCCGAACAATAAAAAAAAAATACGCTAACACTTATAGGAATATAGCTATGACAATAATCGGTCAGCAATATATCGCAATATAAAACCAAAACAAATCCAAACAAATTCGATACATCACAAATCCATCAACACATAAAATCTCACATCGCGTCATCGTAAACAAATCCCGCAGGTCCCATAGGAATTGACAAGGATAGTGCCATACGAGTGAACGAGACGGAGGGGGCAACGTACTGATTTGTCAATAAACTTGACCCACATTTCATTGAGAGCGAGTCTCACAGGAATCTCGACTTAAGACTCGGACACACGCGATCGATTCGAAAAGATAAAAGATAAGATAAAAATTATCTATTTTTATCTTTTCTATATTGCGTGTATTAATTACATAGTTGCCAATGTTATATATATTCGAGATTTATTAGCGCAACTTTTGAACTATGAACACAATTCGGGTCTGGATATTTGTTCTTCTGATTCTCCCAACTCTGCCTCGAAGAGCACGTCCCGACTGTTATCATAAATACCTGACAATGATCTTGATATATGATAGAAGAAGAGGTTCATTTCCATTAGTAGAACATTCACAGCCTGTTTCGGTTCAATTACTTAATTGAAATATAAAAATATTTCTCGATATAATTGCAAAACAGTTTAACCTCCGTTATAAACTTGCAAAAAATCTTGTAAAAATAATATCAGTGTATAATAAATAACACCGAACGCTCGCCAATAAAACTACCGTTTGAAATTTTAATTACCTTCATCACAGTTTGACCGCGCCTTTATCTTTAAAAGGTCCTTGTCCTGTATAACGGAGTATACGCCACGCTATCTGGTCACCGTACCCTTTGCTTCTGGTTTTGATATTTCTGAACTTTTAATTATTTCACTAAAGTATCTTAAAATACACACGTGTTGCCTTTTGTATATTATACGTTTCTGTAACGCACGTTGATTTGTTTAATAGCCAGTTGTATATGATCAATATAAAAAATAGTAGGAAAGTCAAAACTGTACATTGAATTTTTTTTTAAAGAATACTTGGGGTGTGTTCTACAATCGATACCGAAGCCAAATATATAGTTTGTAGAATTTTTGTCTGATTTACTTCAAATTTGGCACGAATATTATTAATAAGTCGGGTCAACATATAGGCTACATATTATCACGCTATCACCTACGGGGAACGAGCAGTGAAACTTTATTTCTTCAACGCATTCTGTAACAACGTGTAATCTAACAGCGTTTACGCAGACGACGTCGCGGGCAGCTGCTAGTATAATCATAAACCAATGTACTTGTTAGTATTGTTTTGAAGTAATATATTTGTAATGATTTTCGTTTTCGTTAGCTTAATATGTATATGAAATATTATTATGACATAATACTTTTACATATTCTTAAATAATCTATCTGTAATATGTTTCTTAATTGTGTTGTGTTTTAACTTATGCCTCAAACAAGTTTGTCTAAGTTTATAATAGTTAGTGATAATAGCTCTGCTATATTTAGTATAGCTAATAATATTTTAGAATAAAGATGATTGGGTACGTGCAACGAAACTCAGTCCAGTAGATCTTGAGATTCGAAGAATATATAGACAGAATATTGAAAAATATTTTCGATGTTAGACTTCTCTAAATATAGTCAATAAAGCAACGTCAGTAATTACTTTATCATGCACTGATCAAACAGCGCGTACTGGTGCTACGCCGCTGTATATAATACTATTTTTTAAATGCATTTATATATACATACATACCTCCCTATTAGATAGCCAGAATACCCATTAAAACCCATCGACACCGTTGACGCCATAGTAAGGCGCCATGGGATCGCTTTCGCATGCAACCACGATGCCCCGAAGTATATATAGTGCCATAGGTAAATAGTAGAACACTATCAAACAGTTAAGCTAGGAGTATGGAACAATTCGGGGCGTCACGGTTGTATGCGCGGACGATCCCGTGGCGCCTCATTACGACGATGAGGGCGCCGCTGGGTTTTAGCGGGTATTCTGGCACGTTCCGCGTGTCAGCGAGTCCCACATACCCGCTGCCTCTCCGCAGCGGGATGCGTAAATACATTTCCCAGTGTAAAAAAAAAATTTAGTATGGACCATTTTTACACCTTGATATATGCTTTATAGCGGGAAACAATAAGACATGCGTTGGTTAAGCTAAGCACGAACTGAAGTTGGGCTGGTGTCGTGTTCTGTTCTCCCACTCGAACGACGTTCTAAGCCGAAGAGCGATCTCGTTAGGAGACATCCTTAGGAAGAACATCTATTCTTAACCTTAGAGAGGGCGCCCGATTTTCACGGCTGGGTCTCAGTATTCGGCTTCTGCACCGATGAAGCTGTATAGGCCGCTAGGGCCTACCAGCTATGCACATTTTTAAAAAAATTGTTCTATTGAAATGGTAACACGCTGTCAAACTTTTTTTTGTCAGTCTTAGCGTTAGAATTATGCGACATAATGCGACGCATAACGTCCTAGCCTGACGCTACGAGTAAGAACGTGCCAAGTACGATAGAATCTTCGATTTCATTTACATTAGAATTTGACATAATTTCCTAAGACATACAAATTATGCACCAAAAATACAAAGAGTTAAGAATCCTGTGTCGGGAGTCCGAAAACAAATACTACTACTCTTAAAGTATTTCCTTTTAAGCTGACTGAGATATGACTTGCGCGACTAAAACACGCGTCCAGTTCAGCGGTAGCTTTAGCTGATATAACGGTACAGGAGGGCTCGACGCATCACGTGGTCTCGTAGCGCAGACCGGTTAACGAGATCGCCTTGTTGATTCAACTACAGCTTAACGTAACTGAATTTTAAACTACGTATAATTATTTTTATTTCTATAAATAACCACTACCAAGAAAACAATTTCTACCTTTTTATACTGTTAAATATAAATTTATTATGCTAATTTAATTTTTAATAATACATTGAAATTTGTTAAAACGAATTAAATCTCACTTATCTCACGATAAGAATAGTTGTTAGATCGATATTAAAGCTAACATTTATAGCGCAAAGACTCAAAATAACAAAGCATTAACTAAAAACATCTTGCCGTGTGGTTGCCGGCTTAGAATAGCGCCACTCCGAGTCGACCCGTGGAGATCGTAAGAGGCGATCGAAGGGATAAATATACCAGGAGATGGGCAGCAGCGTCTTCCTGAGGACTATTAAACCTACTGCGGTCACCAACACGCACTTGCCAAGCGTGGTGACTATGGCAGAAACCCCCAAATCATGAACATCACAAATAAACCACGGCCCCCAGTCCCCGGCAGCTCCGTTATTCCTGGCTCTGGCAGCGGTCACGGTAACGGCGGAGCAGGGGGTGCTAAGAATCTCCGGCAGAGATCGCGCTGCCACAAACGACGACTCTTGCACCTGGCAACATACAATACCAGGACACTGAGGACCGACGACAAGATCCGTGAGCTGGAAGACGAGATAGACAAGTTAAACTGGAGTGTCGTGGGATTATCCGAAGTCCGAAGACAGGGGGAGGACACGATAATCCTAAACTCCGGTAACTTGTTCTATCACCGGGAGGGCGAACATCTGTCCCAAGGTGGTGTCGGGTTCCTCGTCCACAGGTCCCTCGTCAACAACGTGACGGAAGTCGGGAGCGTGTCAGCAAGGGTAGCGTACCTTATACTCAGAATATCCAAGCGATATTCGCTGAAGGTCATACAGGTTTACGCACCGACCTCGGCACACCCCGACGATGAGGTTGAAGTTATGTATGAGGACGTAAGTAGGGCCATGCGTAACTCCAAGACTCATTTCATGGTGGTGATGGGGGACTTCAACGCAGGACTGGGTGCGCGAGACGGCGACGAGCTGAAGGTGGGGCCCTTTGGTATCGGGCAACGGAACCACCGTGGCCACTTGCTGGCTAACTTCTTGGAGAAGGAAGACTTCTATATGATGAACTCCTTCTTCAAGAAGAAGCCACAGCGCAGGTGGACTTGGATCAGTCCCAATGGTTCCGTAAAAAGTGAGATAGACTTCATTTTGGCAGACAAACCGCACATATTCAATGATGTCTCTGTGATCAGCAGGTTTAAAACCGGAAGCGATCACCGGATGGTCAGAGGCACATTGAATATCAATGTCAAGCTGGAACGGTCACGCCTGATGAAGTCTACGCTCCGACCCACACCTGCCCAGATCCAGGACTCCGAGGCCTTTCAGCTGGAACTCCGCAATCGTTTCGCGTGCCTAGAAACATGCAGTTCAGTGGACGAGTATAACACCAGTATGGTAGACACTGTCCACGAGGTTGGGTCTAAGTATTTCAAGGCCCCCTCCAGTGGTAAACCTCAAGTTCTCTCAGAACATACTCTCGGTCTTATGAGGGAAAGGCGGGAACTGTGTGTGCAGTCTCCAACCTCAATGTCGAAGTACCGACTGCTCAACAAACAGATTTCTCAGAGTAGGCGACGCGATTTACGTGTTTATAACACCAATCGTGTAAAAAACACGATCGAGCGGAACAAAGGCTCGAAAGTGTTCGCAAGAGATCTGGAGGTTGGGCAAAGTCAGTTGACGAGGTTGAAGACCGACTCTGGCACCATAGTTATATCTAAGCCCGAAGTTCTGAGAGAAATTGAGAGGTACTACGGACAGTTGTATACCTCCTCAAGAGCTCCCGTTCCCAAGGCGGCGAACGACAAGCGAGCCAAATTAACCCGGCACTATACCGAAGATATCCCGGACGTCAGTCTGTACGAAATTAGGGGGGCACTCAAACAGCTTAAGAACAACAAAGCTCCGGGGGATGACGGAATCACAACCGAGCTGCTGAAAGCGGGCGGCAAACCCGTCCTAGTAGCGCTCCAGCAATTGTTTGATTCCGTCATCAACACTGGAAGCACCCCGGAGGCGTGGAGCAGAAGCGTGGTGGTACTGTTCTTCAAGAAGGGGGATAAAACCCAGCTGAAGAACTACAGGCCCATCGCGCTTCTGAGCCACGTTTATAAGCTGTTTTCGAGGGTCCTTACTAATCGTTTAGCGCGCAGACTAGACGACTTCCAGCCTCCCGAACAAGCCGGTTTCCGAAAAGGCTATAGTACCATAGACCATATACATACGCTTCGGCAGGTTATACAAAAGACCGAGGAGTATAACCTGCCGCTTTGCGTAGCGTATGTGGACTATGAGAAGGCCTTCGATTCTATCGAGACCTGGGCGGTGCTCGAGTCTCTTCAGCGGTGCCAGATCGACTATCGGTACATCGAGGCGTTGAAGTGTGTATACAATGCCGCCACCATGAAAGTCCGAGTACACGACAGCAGTACGAACCCCATCTATGTGCAGCGCGGCGTACGGCAGGGGGATGTCATCTCCCCAAAACTCTTTACCGCTGCACTGGAAGACGTGTTCAAGCTGATGGAGTGGAAAGGGCGTGGTATTAACATCAACGGCGAACACCTCTCACACCTCCGATTTGCCGATGACATAGTGATCCTGGCGGAGTCGCTGGAGGAACTCGGCATTATGCTCAGCGACCTCAATAGTGCCTCACAACGGGTGGGTCTTAAGATGAACATGGACAAGACGAAAATCATGTCTAACGTCCATGTCACACCCGTACCAGTGGTTGTCGACGGCACTGCTCTCGAAGTTGTAGACGAGTACGTTTACCTGGGACAAACGATCCGAATGGGTAAGTCCAACTTCGAGAGGGAGGTCACTCGAAGAATCCAACTCGGCTGGGCAGCGTTCGGGAGACTACGACACGTCTTGACGTCTGATATACCTCAGTGCCTGAAGTCGAAAGTTTTCGAGCAATGTGTGTTGCCAGTGATGACCTATGGTGCCGAGACGTGGTCTTTTACTGTGGGCCTAATCCACAAGCTCAGAGTCGCTCAGAGGGCAATGGAGAGAGCTATGCTCGGTATTTCTCTACGTGACAAAGTCAGAAATGATGAAATCCGTAGAAGAACGAAGGTAACCGACATAGCGCTCAAAGTTTGCAAATTGAAGTGGCAATGGGCTGGCCACATCGTTCGCAGGACTGACAACCGATGGGGAAAGAAGGTCCTTGAATGGCGACCACGTTTAGGTAAAAGGAGCACAGGCCGCCCTCCTACCAGGTGGACTGACGACCTGAAGAAGACAGCGGGAAACCGTTGGATTCAGAGGGCCCAGGACCGGGTGGAGTGGCGTCGATTAGGGGAGGCCCATGTCCAGCAGTGGACTACCAAGGGCTGAAAAGAAGAAAGAAGAAGAAGAAGAACTAAAAACATCAACGTGAATGGAGCTACGCGGATCGACTAGCTAAAATTTATTTTTAATTTAAAAATAAAGTATGTATATTAAAAACATCTAAAATTTAAAACGACATTTTCTGAAACAATTCTAATAATGTAATAACCGGACAGTTAATAATATAGCTATGCAGTCTTGCAATTCCGTTAATAAAGAAATATAGTTTATTATCGAATGACCTTTTTGTTCTATCACTCGAGAACTTGAATAATTCGTAATTGTATTATTATAAAATAGGTGTACTTTTAACGGAACTGTCCCATTGATTCTCAATTACTATTCGAATTCCATTCTAATTAACGCACGTTTTGAACGATGTCAGGTCTGTTTTACAATTTACAACTGTTATTTTATACCCTTCAATGAATTAACTAAATAATTTAACCGCATCAACTTCTATTCAAGACTATGAGTATCTACTCGCATATCTATGCTTACATTGAATTTAAAATTGAGACTGTATTTCATTTCAAAATATTGGCGGACCTTTCGTGTTCCTCTACAAAAAATTAATTCATTCGTTAAGCGTGAAATAAGAAGGCTTTTTTAAGGGGAATTAGGCTTAGTTTTGTTGATTTTTTATAATAGTTTTGTTTGAAACTATTATTAGTGTTTATATTAAGGACAAGGTTTTGCAAGTAATTTCCATTCAGACTACGCTATAATATATATTATAATAGCATATAGTATATAGTTCATAGCATAACATTATCGTTCACCATACATTTATTTAGAACACGTTCACACTTAGCAATATTATATTTTATTAGGTTGTTATACTGTAAGCAATTGAGCGATATGCTGTGCTATAAATCCCGCGCCGCTTGCTCGACAATATGGAGGTCTGAACATGATCCTATGGATACGATTTCGGCGACGCAAATTTTTTATTGTTATTGTATTATTGCTGAGCTTGATGAACTTTCAATGCTGTCCTACTGGACACTTCAAATCCATTGTGTTCACACTCCAGATCGCGGTCAACCAAGCTTGCCATATTATATGTCCTACGATTATATCGCGTATGCTTTTAATGCTGTCATATGTGTATAGCACAATAGTATAGCGTAGTTTGAAATGAAATTAATGCCGATATTTTTCGCTTCCTAAACAATATGGCGACGCACGTGGCGGGCAGCGAACGACCTTGCTGAGGCGTGCTGCTACGTCACTAACTGTAATCTGTCGGCCATTGTACCTGCTTGATATGGAAATAAACATGCGCTATTTATAGCAAAGCGTTTCGTGTCACATCGCTCTTATTACTATGTACATATGATATATTTTATAAATCTTAAAGGTTTTGTTTTATATAACAATCAAGTTTTCTTATGTAAATATTTTTATAGCTATATTAGACTATTAATAATATATCTTTGACAGGGCGTAATCCTCCACCCGCTTATATTTATTTATGTATTTTTTATATAAATTTATTATATAAGTTGAATAAATATTTTAGTGAGTTGTATACATGTATGTATAATTAAACGTTGGAGAACAATTAAAATAAAATAATTGTACTTTATTGTATATTAAGACAGAAATATCACAGAAACAGAACGTAGTAAAGTAATCGTAACGAAGCAAACTATCGTAAAGTACAAAAGGCGGCCTTATCGCTGAAAAACGATCTCTTCCAAGCAAGCTAGACTATATTTTTTAAATTTTTAACTAGGCTATATATTTTAAAAATTGAGAATATTATTTTTCATAGAGGTTTTCATTTTAAGCTTTTTAATCATAAAAAATTAAGCTATATTAATAAACTTATAATTTACTGAAATATAAAAATACATAAAGTCTAATTAGCGCACTGTAAACAGTAACAAGCGTGACGGGTACCGTGTCTGTGTGCACATGTTTTTTTTTTTGTACCCACCGGAGCGTTTAGTCAGTAAGTACGTGGTTTAACACTCGTGGACAATACAATACTTAAATATTTTTACTAGTAGTCATATATAGAATAAAAGTAATAGGTATAAATATTGCTAATGAAAAGCTAAATCAAAAAAAAAATGTTTTTAAATGGAACAAAAAAAATGTGTTTCAAATATATAATTGTACGTTAGTGACTACAGTTAGTTACAAAACTATGCTGTAGCACTAACGCCCATCTCCGGTAACAACACGGAAAAATGAAAATAATGAAAATTAATTGCTTATATAAAACTTAGACTTAGCTGTTAACAAAAATAAATATTTTATATTTTTAGGGCCAGTTTCACCACTTGCTATTAAGTTCCGGATAACCTAACTGGCATTTATTTTGACAGATAACCCATACAATTTTCTGTCAAAAAAGTGTCAGTTAGGTTAGCTGGAACTTAATAGGAAGTGGTGAAACTGGGTCTTAATATTAAAAATAATTAATTATTCAAAATAATAAATTCATATGAGAAATTACATTAACTTTAACTTTAAAAAATGTTAAGCATTCGGTAATAATACACAGGCAACTCAAGAAACAAGTAGAGGGTATGACAAAAATATCTGTTCAAAGCTTTAACAGAATATGCGCAACTGGTAGTATGAGATGTTCTACGATATAACGAAATTTAATAATAATTTCATTCATGTTGGACCTACGTAATAGTAATGACCTACGTATGTTAATTTAATTAAAATAATATTTTTAATGATTTATTTTTCCATCACAATCAGGTTGATACAAATAATCCAATAAATAGATTTAATTAAGATCTAACTACCAACGTGACAACTTGATTAATAAAGGACTGGTGCCCAAAAAAGTATATAATACCTCACCTAATAGGTCACCAGGTTCCCCTTACGGATAGGAATACCTCATCAAATATACAGAACTGATTAAATGGAAACAAACTTCATAGGTGATAATATGAATAATGTTAGTTTTCAAATTAATGTTAAATGTTAACTAGGATACAATAAACGAAACATTGAAAAAAAAAATTACAATTACAAAATAAAAACTTAGTTTAGTCAGATGATAAAGTAATTAAGGAATAAGAAGGTTTTCGGACAGGTTTTTTTCGGATTGATAATAATGATGATGATGATTTGATTCCGGTCTGGTTGTGTATCCTTGTGGGTCTCCCCACCGTGCCTCGGAGAGCACGTAAAGCCGTCAGTCCTGGTTATTATCAAAGACATCTGAAAGCGATCACTGTTTAATGTAGGGAAAAATATCCGCCCACCCGCAGTGGAGCAGCGTGGTGGATTAAGCTCCAAACATTCTCCAATATGAAGCCCTTTGCCCACCAGTGGGTCGCTTGCAGGCTGATTCAGTTCATTTCACATTCTATAAAACATGTGTCTATTATTTACAGATATCAATAATAAACGGAAAATGGGACAGAAATCCTAGCTTTAATACTAAGGGTTCGTTTAAATTCTTTTAGTCAGATTTCTTTAACTACGAATATTTTCACATAATTATGAAGAGTCTTTAAAAGTCAGAGCACATATTTTGAAATGAGACTCGAACATAGCTTGTATAAATGGAATCAGTATAACATTGTAGTATGGGTTATTGTATAGCCTTGTTGGTGTTCGGCCAAGCGTGTGGTCAGTTAGTTACTACGTCACAGAGTAACTGTACCGCACGTGGGTACAGCGTATCGTATCATTATTCTTTGGTTTTATGTTAAAAATAGTGCTTTTTATAACGGAACGTTAATAAAAAATCTTAATAAATGAATTAATATCAATAAAATTAGAGTTAAAGAGTTTGGTTCAGTTTTGTTTTGACTACCAATTTGGAGTTTTAATAATTTATTCTTGTTTAAAATAAACTCAATAAAAACATTTATATATAGTTGTTAGTTTTTTTGTAGGTCAAATACGTTTTGATTGTTAGAAGAATATGGAACCGAATGACAATATAAAAAATTTATTCATTAGTTCACAAAACAAAAGAGGAAGAAAATTCCTTGTAGTTCATTATGTGTATTGTTGTAATGTTCATGATGTGTATTTAAAATAAAATATATAATTTACTAATAGTTAATATATTAGACGATAATTTTTTTAGTTTTTGTACATTTTTACCATTTTTAATATTAACGGGATGAAAAAAAAAACGACAGTTATCTTGTAGTAAAGTTGAATGACTTTTTTATTTTAGCTACTTTAAAAACGGTAAAATTTTTATTCTCAACAAGTTTAAAGTATAGTAAGTTAATTTTTTTTTCGGATTATGGAACACTGAAAATTAGATATTGTTCAACACTAACGAGGAATAACTTTTAAAATTATGAAATATTCGATTTTTGGTTTATAGTTAGTACAAAATTTTGTAACTTAACGACAATGGTCACTGCGTTTGATGCTCTATTAAGCACCGAGGAACAAATGACTTAAAAATTAACTCTAGTTTTACTTTCTCACGATTGCAATAATACAAAAAAAAAAAATTAGTTCATTTATATTAAATGTGTAATATTCAATATAATATATATATTTAGTCTATTTAAATAATAGTTAAAATATATACGAAATAAAAAATAAGTATCTCTTACGTGTTTTAAGATATTTAAAAAAAAAAGAAGTTTAGAAAACGACGATCGAAACTATCGATGCTATTTCAATTAAACAAAAGATTTTTTTATGCAGTATTTATATATTTACAGCTAAACGCAACTAAATGATAATTTAAAAACATTACCCGAATAAAAAAATAATAAAATTTTTTACTTTAAAAGTATTCATACATAAATAATCTAACTCTTAAATTATTTTTAACGAACTTACTTTTTATTTTCATAGACGATAATAAACAATACAATTCACCTACTTTTTATGAAGCATGCGAACTAAAATTAACCGCTTCTACGTGAATCGGTGGCAATTCTTAGAGACGTTTCACTTTTTGAGCTCCCTCCCCCCACTACCTCCGCGACCGCGAAACCTCCTTTCAAAGTCAAGTACAACGTGATGTGCGACCATTAAAGTGACGCTCTGTACTCTTTACCTAATTTTGTTTACGCCAAAAAGTGGTGAATTAGTGGCGTTGAATTACACGCACCAGTAATATTCGAAACTTTTTTTATTATTATTTTAACGGTTAATAAAATAATTAAAAAAAAATCTTATATTCTTACCTGTATTTCAATAGGTTTGGTAAATTTCCCAGAATTTAAGAGAGGAAGCTGATACATTTGTCTTACGGATTTTTTTTATCGACAACCATAAAAAATTGTGACGAAAATTTTACTTTTACTTGATACGAAAATGTTTATGAATTCGCTTTAATAATAAACTTTCATTTTGATGCGTCAAGCGTGACTCGGTCACTTTACAGACATCCGTGTCTACAGGATGGTGATCGAATCAGTTGACCTAAATATCTTGAGATGGCATTCCATTGAAGCCTAACAAGTTTTGGGTATTCGTGTGTTCTTATAAGATTTTTTTGTTTGCGGTAATGTTTTTGTACACTTTCTCAAGTAACTATTGTTATAGATAAAACAAAAATTGCTCAGGTAAATATTTTTGTATGTTTTTGAATCCTTCAACGAAATATGTTACAGCCGTGTGACCTCAATATATTCAGATATTATAATTAACTGTGTCCATCTCTGTGGTCTGCTTTTTTTAATTAATAAATTCTTAAATCGATTTTTATTACTTTTCGACTTTTGTACATAATATCCTAATTAACTATGAATCGTCGATCGAAAATCTAAAGTAAAATTTCTATTACCTATCATCTAGGACTTATAGGAGTATAACAAAATACTATAACATTATTAATCTAACAACTACATAGTTAATCACATAGCTTGGTGTAAAATTTTTTTACTAGAATTTAACTAAAGACGACAAAAAAAAAAAAAAAAAAGAAATAAGACTAACGGTATAAAGTTCGTTGTGTGTATATTTGTTATGCTCTTGCTTAAAATACTTTTTTTTTTGCCTTACATATTTAATTTATGTGATTATTTATACAAACATACGTAGGTACTATTACCTACCTATGTATATAAAAATAAACGCGTAAACTTTGTTGAGTGCATATCAATTCTTGTAGATTTCTTTTATTTTACGAATATAGTTTTCAACTTGAGTTATAACCCAGAAAAATAATAAATGAAATATTTTTTTAATCGACAGATCCTAGAATAAAAAGACTACATGTGTATGATATCAAAATATCAAAATCATTCTTCCAATAGTGATACCATATATAATCGATAAAAGACTGCTGTTTACTAATTAATTTATTTTCATCTAATTCTAATCGTTTTAACTTTTAAGAAGAAGCTTACAGAATACGATTATATACTTAATTTAATAACATTTTTTTTAGTTAATATATTTTATTACAAATAATAAATATTAAATAAGAAAAATCGAAAACCATAAATTCATAACGCAATGACTTATATGCTCGATGTTAAAGATAGTAGGTTCATCTGGTTTCGAAAAATGTATTGGGGTCAGTGTACCGTTACCTGGGAGTCAAACCTGTTCCTTCTTTCGGCAGGACATAGAATAGATAGCCATATGTAAACTCACGACGAGAAAACAAATACGTTTTATGAAAAAGAGAAGAGATTTTGTCAAAAATTCCGTGAACAAATACACTGTTAAAAATTTCCATAGTAATTTTACAAATTTTCAGTAGGAAGTTTTTACGCAACCATCCTTTTGAAATAAAGAAACACAATACTGAAATTTTACTACAGAACTTATAACAACAGTTTCAAAATATTACAAATCAACTGTCGCAATCATTTTTTTTTTTCAAAAAATATTTTTCGTAAAATCACAAATCAGTTATTATATCCTAATCCTAATCCTGTTTAGTAATATTACTATACATTATTTTTTATTTTACTAAACAAAATATATGAAATAAATCTAGAAATTTTATAAAAATCTATTGTAATTTTATTACACAACTTGTATCAATTTAGATCGAAAATTAAATTTTTAACATGCGTGTCAAAAAAATTTAAACACCTATTAAAAATATACCAAATTTTATATTAAAACTAGAATGCGGAATTGTAGATTAATATAACATACGTGATTATACCAAAAACTAATAAAAATTCAAACAAAGGTTTATAGAAATAATAATATTTTATACTTTTTCATACTTCTTGTAATTTAAATAGCAAAATTTAATTTGTAATTTTATTGACAGTCGGAGTAAAATTAAATTCCAAATGTCGAAATTTTACAAAATTTTAATTCAAAATTACAACGAAGAATGAAAAAAACATATAGCGTACATGATTGAAACAAAATATTGTAGAAATGCAAGTTAATTTTTTATAAAATAAATAATGATTTGCATATTTCCTAACACTATTGATCATCATAGTAAAATGAAATTCTAAATATATAAAAATTTTACAAAATTTAAGATTCAATTCTACAATAGAAATGTAAAATTACTATAAGTAGGTACCTATCTGTCACAACATTGTAAAATTACAGCCTGTTTAGCACTTTATTGTTATACAAATAAGAAAATTAATTTTTACAACAAATGCGTATTGAAATTGTAATAAAGTTCAACATTTTGTAATTTTACTATGCACTTACTCCTACGTAAAAATGTAGTAAATTTACAAAAAAAAAAAAAAAAAATATATATATATATATTGTTTTAATTATTACTACGTCTAGTTTTAGTTTTTTCTTTTTTTTTTTCTTGTTGTACTAAAACTGTAGGTTAATATGGTTTAATTTAAAATGAAACTAAATTAGTTTTTCATTAAACTTATAGTCAAGAGTTAGTTTTTATTTTTTATATCATAATAGAAGAATTTATCGTCGATTTACCTTCTTTGCAAAAATTTAATAATAGAATTCTTCGAGCCCCTAGAAATTGCATAGACTACACAATAAAGTGCGATTGATAAACATATAACAGCATCTATAAATATGCAAGTGAAATTGAGGTGGACGACTAAACCGTCGTATAAAAAAATAACAAAATACTTATTAAAATAAAAATAAATATTATATATAAATATTATATGACAGATTCATTTATATTACAATACAACAGCTTAAACAAAACATTATCCCAAATTCTTCGTCACCAAGGAATTAACGTCGTCAAGCGACCTAAGTGGGATCGTGTGGCAGTCGATGCGTGACAGGTGACACGCGTAGCGGGCTCGGCTTGTAAACGTACTTTAGCGCATTATCGTTACGGATTCTTTTATGTAAATCTTGTGTACCACTACTCCTTTACGGTTTTATGTTTTATTCGTTGTTGATGCAAACATACCCGTTGACCGTTTTACTGACTGATTTGTAAACTTTAAGGGTGTAGCTAGTGGATTGAATGCGCAAAACGTTTTCAAGTATTTTTATATATATTTTTGTACTTTTTTAACGTGAACTGTTTCTCCAATATTTTTATTTATGGTTACAGCTGACTGGTCTAAAACGGCTTATGTTGGACCAGCAGTTCCATAGATGGTCAATGGTCACCAATATAAAAGGTTTACAGCTTAATCTTCTACCCTACTTTGAGACTAGAGACTAGAGTGACTATCGTTAGCAGGTGTTTAGTATTACAAGTAGAACCTACGGTTTTACGGGTTTTCTGAGGTACAGTAAGGAGACTAATAAGGACAAACACCCAAACCAACATAATACACAACAATCAAATATTTGTAAAAATACAAAAATACCCTACGAGCGAGAATACGAGTCAGTCAGCGTTAATGAAACTATGTAATCACTACACCAGACGATCTTCAGAGCTTAAAACAAATCAATACTAAGTTAAAATTAATTAAACCTCAAATCTTATTCAAATAAAGAGAATAATCCCACTCCATAAACAATCCCGTTATATTTTTGTATATATATGTATGTATGACATTGAAATATTTGTCCCAGTTCAATCGTCGCGGTTTGATACATGCAATCTTAAAACGAAGCGACAAGCTATATCTCCGAAGTTGAAACAAGCAATTACGCTAATCAATTTCACTCATGTCTTCCGTCTGTCGCGCTCTGATCATAATCGTTGGTACTGAATAAACGCTTACACGAACGATGAGCACTATCTTTGACTAACATTTTCCTATAGACAGACAGATAGTGAGAATTTCTATTAATATGAAATTTTAATTATTTGTGTACGGTTGAAATATCTGCATACGAGTATGTTTGCTTTGATCAGGGCCGGATTTAGAGATGTGGAGCACCTGGGGCAACGAAGGAACGGAGGCCTCTAATTATTTTTCAAATAAAAAGAAAGGAAATGTTACTGATCTGTCAAAATTTTAATATATAATTTTTTTAATATCTATTATGTGGCCCAAAGGTACTTTAAATTATTATAACTTTTCACGTTACCATTTTTTGTCTGTAGATAGTGATATACCTAATTTATGAAACGTAATTTTCTAGAATTACTTTTCGAATCACTTTTAGCTCGAAAGACCTCTAAAAAATAAATAAGTCAACATTATTATTATTTTTGTAACATGACATTTTATTCATATAATTTTTGCAAAATCAAAGGCATTTCCGAATGTAAATGTAATATATTTAATAGGTTTATCGTTATACTTATAAATAAATAAAACAGAAGTTACTTAACTCTCTGAATTTTAGTGTGGAATATGCACGCAGTCTTAAAAACCGTCTTTAAAAAAGAAAAACTTTTTTTTAAAGACGGTTTCTAAATCATATGTATACTAAAATAGCTTTACCGTTTTAATCTACTTTAAAAATTATATATTTTGATTCACATCTATGTTATAAAAATGAAATTAAGATCCATACCGACACACAGTTAGCTTGACAGCTTAATTAGTTCTTGTTTTTTTTTCGGTCATTTTTCCGTCACGCGTAAAAGAGAGACATAATAATTTAACGGGCAATGAAAGGCAATAAAAGTGAAATTGATTTTAAATTATTGTGTCATAAGTCATAGTTACTCTAAGCTTATACCACGGTGTATCATCACTCATTCAGAATACGAACTCTTAATTACTCCAGACGCGTCATGACGCGACACGACCCGTTACGATATCGAATTAAGCTCGACGGATAAAAACACGCCGACATTTTAATGAATGACAAGTCTCAGAACTGTTAGACAAATTGATCTAAAGAATTATCGTGTCATAACTGTTTAAATATTGTTTTGTATATCTTTATTAATATTAATATTTAATTTGAATAATTAAGTTCCGATAAATGTTGCTAAATTAAGTCGATATAAAGATCGAAAAAAACGATGGCGGTTGTAATCTGATAACGCTGTAGATTTAAATACTAACAGGTACAAATACAATAATTAATGTTAAAGAAAACGTGTTGATAAAACCTGCATGTTTCAGTACATGTGCATGTTCTTTCATGTCTTCTCCCAAAGCAGTTACGGTTGTCACATTGTTTTAACACTTATTAGGAATAGTGTTTAATAATATTTTTTAATAATACTTTACAACATATACATTTTTTTACATTTTTTTTACATACTTTTCGACTGACCCGTTGACGCAGTTTGCAGTGACCCTGTTTTCTGTTCCAAAGGTTGTGGGTTCGATTCCCGCTCCGAGTCTGGGTGTAATATATGTTTATTTATATATGTATTATTTATATGTATATTTATTTAATAAAAATGTATATCATTTATATATGTATTATTTATATGTATATTTATTTAATAAAAATGTATATCAGTCGGCTGTTACCTATAACACAGGCATTAAGTTGCCTACCTTAGGGACAGTCGACCGTGTGTGTGTGTTAAACATATTTATTTATTTATTTATTATTTATTTATTTAATACTTTATTATTGTATTTCAATGAAATAGTTCACTTTCTTTGCCCTTTTAAGCAGAGGTCGTTAACTTGACTCAACGCCTTCTTAAAAACTATGTATGTTATTAATTATGTGTTGTTTTTGTTTTATATAGTAAACAAACATATTAATTTATATCATAATTAATCAAATATTTTAATGGATAGGTAACTGATATACTAACATAGGTTAAACTGACTTCTATATTAAAAAAGTTTTGAAAAAAATAATTTCAACTACCTAAATAATTATATAAACGCTGTGTTTAATTAAATATTTTTTATGTTTAATTTTGTCTATTAATTTGATCATTTATTTGATATTAAAACCTTTATAGCTTATGTATCATGATTAAGTTACTGAATAAGCGTTGTTTATCAATGTTTGGCATTCGTTCTTGACATTTCGGTTTCGCTGCACCTGTCGGGGTACAAGCTGATTTTATATCTAATAATGTTATTATGTCATTCATATGACACAGAGTGTACGTAAAATATATTATATAGATTAATAATACATACATACATGAAACTTCCTATTTGTATAATTTTCGAGAAAAATCAGGCTTCCTCTAATTCTTCCGGATAAAAAGGCCTAACTAACCGAAAAATTACAATTTTTACCACCACTCGAAGGATTGGAACGTAATCCACCACGCTGCTCTACTGCGGGTTGTCGGATAATGGATTGCAGAGCCCTTGTCCACTGGAGCGGAGGGGAGATTGGCATCCTATTGATTAATATTTCTCTGTTTCTCCTCTCCGTAGCCTCGCTCAGCTTCAATGGACAGGCACCCAAGAACTTCCTTTACTTAAAGTAACGGATTTAATCTGCGGAATACGGTTTCAAAACTTTTTAAACGATTTATAAATTTTAAGAGCGTGTGTTACGCAAATAGATTATTTCGGAAGGTGTACAGATGCTAATACTGCTATTCCGGGTTGCAGCTGTCTCTCAAGGTTTTACTTTGAGCAAAGGTGGAGGTTTAGGTAAAGGTGTACACGTGTAGATGTTTGGTATCAAGAGTGTATACTTTTAATTTTAGAAACATTTACATTGAGTTAATATTTATATATTTGCAAAAAAAAAAATAGATGTATGGTTTTTATCCGATCTCACTCGTCCTGTTATGTTAATTCGAACAACACCTCATAGATTATTATCCGTCATTTCCCTACATTTCCATTTCCCTACAAAACCTTACAATTATAATCCACACGTATATTCAAACATACTTACATAAACACATACCTACGCTTGAAAATAAAAATCTTCAGTAAAGAGGATACTATATTTGGTACATTAATGAGCAGATTTAGTTTTCACAGATATTTGAAGTGACAGTTGAAACTTCTGAAAGAGCATCGATAACCATTCGCAGATGATTAATCTTACAATTAATAATTGTTATTTTTATTTAGTTACCTACTCGTGCAAAATATTAACGGATTTTTTTTTCGGTTTTCAGATTTAACAGAATAATAAAAAATAAAAATAAAAACATTTGTTTTCTAAACTGTTTATATCACAGACACTTATTTTATTTTTTGACATGATAACGTCTAGTAAATTGATGAAGGGGTGCCCGTTCGAAGAAGATGACGTCATCATTGTCACAATTAGTGAGCGAGAGCGCAGAACAAGCGATAGAGAGGCACGATTAGCCTAAGCGTTCTGTCTTACACTCCATCGGACCGCGTTCGAGTAAAAGAGACAGTGGCGCCACGCAATCTACACGCGAACTGTTTTGTAGGGATGTTCATCGGAAAAAATATCGATAATTTTACTATCGATAATTATCGAATCGTTTTATCGATATTTATCGTTAATTATGGAATGAATAGTTATCGATAATTATCGGAGGAAAAGTTATCGATAGTTGGCGACAGTTATCGATAATTATCGGATAAAAATTGTCGATAGTTGACGAAAGTTATCAATACTTATCGGTCGATAGTTATCGATAATTATCGAATTAAAAAATATCGATAATTATCGGATCAAAATTATCGAATAACACTTATCGATAATTATCGTATGAACAGTTATCGATAATTATCGAAGGAAACGTTATCGATAGTTGGCGACAGCTATCGATAATTATCGGATAAAAATTATCGATAGTTGACGAAAGTTATCGATAATTACCGGTCCATAGTTATCGATATTTATCGAATGAAAAAATATCGATAATTATCGGATCAAAATTATCGAATAACTCTTATCGATAATTATCGAATGGAAAATTATCGAGTATTTACGAATTATCGATAATTATCGCACACCCCTACTGTTTTGTGATCTGTCAATTGTTTGGTAGAAGTAGGGATGCTCATCGATAAAAAATATCGATAATTTTACTATCGATGATTATCGAATCGTTTTATCGATAGTTATCGATAATTATCGAAGGAAAAGTTTTCGATAGTTGGCGACAGTTATCGATAATTATCGGATAAAAATTATCGATAGTTGACGAAAGTTATCGATAATTATCGGTCGATAGTTATCGATATTTATCGAATGAAAAATTATCGATAAGTATCGGGTCAAAATTATCGAATAACACTTATCGATAATTATCGAATGGAAAATTATCGAGTATTTACGAATTATCGATAATTGTCGCACACCCCTACTGTTTTGTGATTTGTCAATTGTTTGGTAGAGAGTAGGGGAAGATGGGGGAATGGCGGTCACTTAAGAAGTAATTCATTTTTTATTTTATATCTGGGATTTACGTTATAGGTAACTGACTTTTTACATAGTTTATATAGTGGGCTATAGATATATATGAGGCACATTATCAATCTATTACGGTTTTCTTATTTTTTTAATCATTTTGTAAAACCCTTCGTTGACCGCGATTACCCGCAGATGCGGGTAATAGCGGTCTACTGTTGGGGTATTACCGGTCATTCAAAATTAACACAGGGTTGCTTCTGAAATGTACCGAAACGAAATAAACCGATATTTTATTCATAATTATCTTTATTTTTTATATTTTAACCAAAATGAACCAATTATTTTTTTTATATTTTCACCAAAAATAACTCTTTTTTTATATAAGGAAAAAAATGAACTTATTATTAATTATTTATATTTATACTTTGGAAAACACGGATTGAGACGCATAGGAACTGTTTTTCCCCCTTTCCTAGTTGGTCACTGACACTTCTCTCTTCTGTACCTTTTTGGCAATAATTGTAGCAGGGTCTTGCACGGTCATCTCACATCAGTCTCAACCATGTTGTACACTTTAAATCTAATAAACTGGTGTTTTTGCATAACAACTTCCATATATTGGAAAAACAAGTTATCCTCCATCTATGTTAAATGCTGTCACGATTCACATGCCTCTGGTTGGCGAATGGTTATTGAAGGATTTCTCTTTAAAAAACCATATAGCCAATCTTTTCCTGCTAGCTTCCCCTCCCTGTTGAAGTCATGCTTTATGTTATGTTTCTTGGCATAAATGAAAGCTGCATTACACACTTGTAGTGGACTTAGGCTGTAAAAAAGTTTGGCTGGAAGTTATATATTCTCAGCCATACCCTTCTCTACTTCTGGTGAAAAAGTAGAATGTCATCCTAGAGAAAATCCTGTAATTGAAACATTCTTCTTGATGCGATCTTGTAGCGTGCTGAAGGGTATGCTGAACTTCTTAGCAGTTAACCGTAAAGAATTCCCAGCACTAACGGCTTCAACAGCCTTTACTAACTATTCTTCGGTCTATTTTCCTTTCGTTGTGGTTCTTTCCCTGAGTCGCGCCATCTATTTAACTATAAAAATAAGTGTAGTGAGATATTATATTTATTAACAAAGAAAAAAAAAATAAATTGTCTTATAATTGCATACGGGGTAATACTGGTCACTGACCGGTATAGCCCGCTTAGAATGATTGCCATTACCCCAAAATACGAAAACGGTTTCTTTGGTTAGTTACGAAAAACGTAATTAACTTTCATAAAATCCAGCAAGCACATGGGATATACTTGTAAATGTATATTAATTAACTTTAAGAAAGATATTGATTAGTATAAATCACTTTAAGCTTACCTTTCACCGAATTTTCGATTTTATTAGAACAAAACACGTCCGAACCTGTTTACAGCTGTTAAACTCACTGCGCGCGAAGAAATATGACGCCGGTTGGTAAATAAGTTTACTTGGCCGCATACTAAATGGCGACAATAGTAGCAATTGCATAATGTTTTTGGAAGTTTTAGAATTTGACGTGACCGGCATTGCCCGCTGACTGCCATTCCCCCATCTTACCCTACCACTTGAAACACTCCCCTTGATTTCCTACTTTTCCTATCATCTTCCTATCCTTAACAAAATAACTCAGATTGGAAAATCTTAAATATCACACTATCATATATACATAAAAAAAGTACTACACTATCATATATATGTAAAGTAATACACACTATCATATTATAATATATGTGATAATAATTCAATTCGATTCATAAAAGTATACAATTCTACATCTATGTTTTCTTATGACGTTATCACGTAAAAATTATCGTCTGTAAACCGACTTTACAGACAACCATTTTTTTATTCTAATTTTTCACATATAGTATATATATATATATATATATATATATATATATATATATATATATATATATATATATATATATATATATATATATATATATATATATATATATATATATATATATATATAGTATATTTTTACTTCCCATCTTTTTGATGTTTTTCCTTTACAAATAAAATATATTGTTCGTATAATAAAAGCAACGTGGACAAAACCGCGGGTGTCAACTAGTATTATATAAAAAAGGCGTAAGAGACATATGTTAGATAGTTATATTTAAAACATTTTGTTGCATTCGTATTACAAAATAGATTTTAACTATGGGAACTTAATAAACTTTCGACACAATGCAAGTAATTTGTAAAATCATTATTTAATTAATAATGATTCAATGAATAATTGAATTAAGCACTATTTTTATTATTACAACAAATCTTTACAACAATAATTGTTAAGATACAGTTATTGTATTGTGTGAAGGCACTTATTTACTTTTAACCTAATTTGCAAAACTTGTTCAGTGTTTGATAAAGTGTTTACCCACGAGAACTATATACTATGACAGATAAGTGTACTTAATCAGCCTATAAGCACCCCACTGCTAGGCAAAGGCCTCTGCTACATATAGGAGAAGGGTTGGGGCTTAATCTACAACGTTGCACCACTGCGATTCGGCGGATAATATCCCTACAAAGAGTAACGAACGCTACTTAAAGTGCTCTCCGAGACACGGTGTGGACTACCTACAAGTCCTACAAGGACCCAGACTAGAACCAAATATTTGTACTATACAAATATCTACCGCGAGCGGGAATCTAACCCGTGAGCGTCGGCGTTAAGGTGACTACTTGCAACACTACACCAGAACGGTTACCAAATGTTATTTTATCTCAAATTTAAAATGTATATATGTACATATATGTCGATTTTATATATAAAGAAGTTACTGTAGATTTGGAATGTAGACTACCTATCTGACGACAGAGCTGATACTGCGTTTTGAACGTAACTCATGTTATCGTAATTTAGTTCATACGTAGTCAGAACCGTTGATAATTTAATTGTATATAGTAGAAGCTTGTTAATCTCAAGTAGTCCGACCTTTGGTTTATCTGACGGTAACGGTATCCGCAACCATTTCGCGCACACACCGTTAGCGATAGCACTCCATTACCACCGTAATTGTTGTATTTCGACATTCTCACGATCGTCTCGTAATCGTCTTCTATCGGACGATAATTGTTTTTGTTGTGTTTTTATTGTTGTTTTTAATTGTTATTTAAATAAAATAAGAACTAATTAAGGAAGAAATTCACTTTTTATGATGCGCTCTTTAATAAATTACCATCTTCTTTAAAAATGTAAACTTAAACGTATATTGAATAAAACCTGTAATTTTGTGTGTGTGTGTGTGTGTGTGTGTGTGTGTGTGTGTGTGTGTGTGTGTGTGTGTGTGTGTGTGTGTGTGTGTGTGTGTGTGAAATGTATTTATAAATTTCTTCGAGATAAAATCCTGTCAGGAATCCGGACACACACACAACAAACACAAACGGTCAGACCACGACAGATATATGTATGGCTTATTATTTATTAAATTTTTATGTAATTGTTATGAGCGGTAATCGAACCCGCTAGTGCAACAGTCAATCGCTGTGATCACTACGCCAGTTTATCTGGCGTAGTGATCACAGCGATCCATTTGCATTAATCAACACGGAGTCTTTGAATCGTATTTCATCTCAGTTATATTCTATCTATAGATTTACTATTCCAATGGGTATATAAACTCGAGAGTGACAAGTACTGAATTCTGTTGTATAAGATATCAAGAGAAAAGAGATTATAAATATATCGAATTTATGTATTACTTATAAGTTATGTACCAAGGGATAAGCCTATGTACTAATTTGATAATTTTTTCATCAAAGAGTAAGAAACATATATTTAATTTTGCTTGAATCGTAAGCACAGCTATCAGTTACCATACATTCCGCTCCAGGGTCGTTGGTTCGATTCTCACCGTGAGTCTAGCTGTAATAGTTTTTTATATACTATTTTATGTATAATTTATATGTAAATAAATAAAATATCTGGAAACATACAAACACAACTGCCAGTCAACAATATCTATATAGCTATCTACGCTATATCTTTTATTTGACGACGCGTTGGCGCATGTATATATAGGCCATACAGATGTTTGTCGTGGTCTGGGCGTTTGTGCTTGTGTATTGTGTGTGTTTCCGGACCACCGACACAGGATTCACATCCTACTGGGGGCCGTTGAGTGTGAGACGTTTATTTATTTATTATACAAATATTCGTTATATCCGGGTATCGAATCTGCGACCGCTACCTCATCAACACTTTTTCATTCGTCATCAGTACTAGTTATAGTTTTCACCAAATTTGAAATGTGTTCTGATAAACTGTAGCACTTATTATATCCGTAGGATAAAGTATGCAATGTTAAATTACTGGGTCGAGCTATCGAAGCCTTTCTCTGTAGTACTAATGTAGTCTATAAAGCAGGAAGCTCTTAACTAAAAGCGTCTCTTGAGACAAAGTTGACCCAGAATCCGATCTGACAGACCGTTGAACATACCATTATGTTATATTTAATACAACGTCGTCACCCTTTACGACAAAAAAAGGTTCTTTATTTGTTTTCAATTTCGTTAATCTTTTTTATCTATTTCGTAAAGGAGATTAGAGCTTAATAAGTTATGTTACTTCATTATGAGTCGGTGGATATTTTGGTGGTGGTTGGTGGATTTTGCTTACTATATTTTTGAAGATTTTAAACTAAATTTGACTATGAATAGCAAAGCTTGATAATAAGACACGCCTACAAGGTTATAGTGTCACGATGACTTGCGAAACTCGTATATAAAATTTACGTATACCTATTTTGCTAACTTTCAAAATTAATGAATACTATATGTAATTTAAATACCAATATTATTTTGTTTTAATATTTTCCGGTTCCGTACTAAAATTCTGCTAACAGGAATTCTGCTCCTGCTGAATATCCATCTGCGTGCTAGGTTGTATACCCTGTAACAAAGTTTATTAACGTTATTAAGTACCTTTACTATAGAAATATTTACAAAATAATATAGGGGTAAATTTTTTGTTTTAACTCGTAAGACACAGCTTAATCTCCGTGTTTTAGATAACAACCGACTGATAAACATATTTTTTGACGTGATAACGTCTAGTAAATTGATGAAGGGGTGCCCGTTCGAAGAAGATGACGTCATCATTGTCACAATTAGTGAGCGAGAGCGCGGAACAAGCGGTAGAGAGGTACGATCGGCTCGGCCTAAGCGTTCGGCTCACGATCGGCGGTCGGCCTAACTTACGACCCGTCCGAGTAGAAATGACAGCGGCAAATGGCGGGAAACTGTTTTGTCAATATTGAAGTAATGTCAAATAGTGAAAAGTTGATAATATAATGTAATGTAATAATATAAGTTAATAATATATAAGTAAATAAATGTAAGTTAATAATAAAGGTTAAATAAAATTATAAAATGATTACCATAGTTTATTACAACAACAATTGTAGCAAAAAAGGTAATTAATTCTTGCATTTTAAGAATCCGATTAGCGATATAATCTCATATATTTGTTCTTTGAATATAAAATAAGTAGCATCGGTGGGCGAGTGCAGTAATATTAGGTTATATTACAATTTTGACTAAAAAGTTATTAGGACTCATATAATTACGATCGTATAAAAAGTAAACTGTTTTTATTTAGTATATTTTTACAATTTTCATAAGTGGTTAATGATAATCTAATTTGTTTTGCTAACTTTAAGTTATTAAACTTGATTATTTCTTGTATTACATATCAAAGTATTTAACTTTATTTCGCTTTTATATTAAATACAATTAATTACCTGTAGCTTATATACATAGATATATATATATATAAATATATATTATACAAAATAATGATAATTCAGTAATAATAATTCAATTCCATTCATGTTTTCTTATGACGTTATCACGTAAAAATTATCGTCCGTAAACCGACTTTACAGACAACCAATTTTTTTTAAATAAATTTACACTTAAAAATAATACAACTAAAATAAATATATATTCTAACCAGTATCAGAGCGGGAATCGAACGTCCTACAATCCTAGAGCAGAAAGCAGAATCTGTACTAAGTGTGCCAACGGGCCAGTCTAATTGTATGTATGTAGGTACATACGAATTATTAGAGATAAAGGTAATAAACAATCTTGGTCCCCGTATAAATAATCCGGAGTGTTTTGTCGGCCTGTTTTTAGTTCAGTCTTAAAAATATATCGCATTTAATAACGTACGATTGTATAGAACCTTTTGTATATGACAACGACAACAAGTAATAAATTTATAGACTGTGACTAAGTATAATAATATAATTAACATACAATAAAATATACCTTAATTGGAAAAAAGTCTTCTTCAAAAATAGTAAATTCAATATCGATTTATGCTGTCCTAAAAAATGTTGCAACAAGAATAGACAGTTAATGTAAATTATCTTTCTACTAAATAAAAAGATTAATCATTTTAAATGCAATTAAAATAAGCCAGGTGAGAATAGACGCCACCTGATAGTGCTCGCAATTTATACTTTATTTTAGAAAATAATGCCTTAATCAAATTGTACATGAACTAATCGTTACGCAGGTCATGTCGGAACTTTACGTATTTCTAACAAGATTTAATGTAGACTGTTATTTGACAGTAATTGTACAATTACAACAGATGAGTATTAACGCGTTTGTACGAGTAAGTGACGCTAGTACGAACTCTGTTTGACGGCGGCATCGATCATGATATATTACGCTGAGTGTCGTAGAGTTTAATTTTTATTCTTTTCGTATAATTATTTTTGCTTTCATTTTATGCAATTGCTTTTGGCAGTGAATTAATAAAAGGGCTATTAAAGGTGGGCGCGCTGGGCGATACCCTAAAGGTATAGGAATATTTTGCTGTTAATTAATTTTATGCACCTGACTTACATGACAATGTTTTGAGTGGTAGTTTATTTATTTTTTCGCATGTTTTAATAAAATAAAAACAATAGACAGAGTGTACTTACACATTCTTTTAGACATCGTTGTTGATTTTTACCTTAATATTTACTTATACATTCATCATTATCATCATCATCGTCATATCAGCCTTTGGATGTCCATTGCTAAACGTAGAATATCATAGAAGTAGCCTCCATCCAACAGCTTCCGGTGATTCTCCTTAAGTCGCCTACCTATACTATCGTGGACGACTCCACTCGAAAATCTTTCTGCTCCATCGGCCGTCAGTTATCATATTAGTTATAACTCTTAGAGTTATGTTATGTGCCCTGTTCTATGCCACTTCAGCTTGCCTTTGCGAAAATCCGTTTCGCTATGTCGACTTTTTTTTAAATTTAGAAATTTTATAAATACTGACATTGAAGTGGTAAATCTAGTATATGAATATAGTTTTCCTTCATATTAAAACTGTTATAATTAATTATAATAATAAATAATAACCCAACATTAAACGGCCCAATTAGGATGGAAATTCCGGGTCGGAGATCTGTGATCAATATATAAGTATGACTTATACAAGCATCTTTCTTGAGCAGCGACCGAACCCGTAACCGTTAACGAAACAGTCAGTTACCACTGCGTCAACAAGTCATTAAAAATATCCGCAGCGTAGGTATTTTGTAACAAATACTCTACTATGAAATTGTTATAATAAAAAGATTCTTAAAACTTTTATTAATAACATCGAGTTACATTACAGTCATAATTATAGTTTTCATTTTAATACAGTCATAGTTTGAGACTTTTATTGCGTACTCGTAAACAAAAATAATAGCGGTATCCCGTAAATTCGAATTAATTACACTTATATTTATCCACAATTTGCCAATGGTGTATAAATTAATCTTAAATGTTTGAGCAACGGAGTAATAAAAACGAGGTGATAAAACATTTACTTTGCAGATTAAAAGCCAATATCTCGTTCAAGTTTTTTATGAATATGTAATGAACCTATTGTATTCATCTAAGTGTAAAATTGTTCGAAACTCTGTTAACCTAAATAAAATTAGTTTATTGATTGATGATTGATTCAGCTTACGGATGTAAATGTATTTAAGCTTTTGAGGATAGATAGAAGAAAATCCATCAACACATGAGCCGTTAAAAGTCAACTGCTGAACGTAGGGCTCCTCCATCATCTTTTAGGGGAGTTGGCGAGCCCAATCTGTTTTGGTAGGATTTAGTTACGATTCTGCCCATCACCATCCTGGTTGGCGTACAGTTATTCGCACCTTTCCTCCCTTTTCTGAGTTCCTTTTTACGATACCTCGGCAACAAAGAGGTCGGGCTTTTCTTCTCTGTCTCTGATTATTTACTAAGGTTATATAGGATACAGTTTTTTATCTAAATATCTTCATCATCATTATCATTATAAGCCTCCCCTCATTATAAGCCTCCCCTCATTAACATTCTATATATAATATATGCTAAAAGTAAATATTAATTGATATTAAACATATAATTGTATTTTTTATTACTCTATCTTAAATTGGTATCACGTTGATGTCTTTTGTACTACATTAATAATTCTTCAAAACAAAATTTTTTTTTCAAGATCTTCTGATGATATATTCATAAAATAAATATATGTATATATAATATTATAATAAAAAGAAATAATGTGGTTCATTAAATATTATTAATAATAATATTATTATTAGTAATTTCGATATCTAGAGTAAACGTTTCTGATTAGGTTGATATGTCCATGACGAGTTAACTACCAACATAAAATAGACTACGTTTCTTCAAAAATCAAGTTAAAACACGTTTTACGGTGAGCCCAATTAATTTTAAAACTTGTCTACATATCGTTATAGCGGTCATAGCAATACATATTCCGTGAATATGACAAGTATCTACATACTCGTATTAGGGCCTGTTCCACCGGTTGGTGATAAAGCTATCTGACGTATAGCAGTATCCATAAGAGCAAAGTTTATGATATTGTTTTATTTTTCACCATTAAATTTAACTTTGTCTGTTAGAAAATTCGCAGCCTGTGGGTCCAAAAATTCTCGTATGTTAGTTAAGTCAAGAGTGGTTTAACTCCTAAGAGAGATAAAGCCTATCAGTAACGTTTGTGCCAGATAAACTTTATCAGCAAACGATGAAAAAGGCCCTTAATGTTTCAAAGGCACTTGTGAGAGACAAGCGGGCGGAGACACGGCGGCATTATTCATCTATTTCGATGTTCTTGATAAAGTGAAACTCATTCCTCGAAAAAGAGCAAAATTTTTACTCTAACGTAGGAAAGCGAGCGAAAAGAAAATCGTGTTAGCGACTTTGTGCGATTTGTAAAAGTTGTCACTCACAAAAATAGACTAAATCGTCGAGCGACTCTGAACCTTAACCATTTGTTATAAGGATATTTGCCATTTCTATTTACCAAGTGAGAGTGCATCATATACTTGTGCATGACATTGTATGTTTCGTTTATTAACGAGGTGATGTCAAATTTTATATGCGAAGTAAAAGTGAAATAGTTCCAAGTTAATTTATAAACGGATGCTGGTTGGTTCACTTTTTTCTTTCGAAGGTCTGTATATCGTTATCCGTTAAGAAAAACTTTGAAAATTATAGTAAATGCAGATTTTTTTCTCCTTATGGGGCATCCATTAATTACGTAAGGCGTTTAAGGGAGAAGGGGGTGTAGTTAAATCTCACTCAATCTCACGTGGGGAAGAGGGTGGTTTTGGCAAATATCACGTAATTATTTTTTTTCTGTCATTAGGAATCTTAAATACTAGTCTTAACTAGTTATTGATTAAAAAAATATATAAAAAATTGTTTTTTTTAATTAACTCTAATGTAAATGAGCACAGATTAATTTATTTACATTACAAATTCCGTTTCAAAAAAATCTCACGTGAGATTCATTCTAAATCACTTATACTCGTTTTTGACGTTTAAAATTTACGAATTGACGTTTTAAATAGTATGTAACCAAAAAAAAAAACAAAGTTATAACTTGTTTATTTGTTCCTAAACAGTTATATAACTTCTATACTAAATGCCATTTAAATTACGAGAAAATTGAACATTTTGGATTTAAAATTTATCTAAAATGTAATTATTATTTTTGACAAAATTATAAACATAATGAAGACGTTTGGCATTTTATTTTAAGGTACAATACTCTCGAGGCGGGAGCAATGCCGGAAAATAATATAAGGTCAGAAATCTCTCTTATTATTTATATAATTTGTATAAATAATTAAACTTAAATATTCTTTTTTAATAAATAAAATGTAATTAAATAATTGTTACAATAATTTCACATAATGCATGTATGCATGTATTATATTAAATAAAAAACCGTGAAATAATTTTGGTCCTAAAACGTTTACATCTGGAAATCTTATTTTAGATTTAAGTAGAAAAATAGCTGCAATATTTAGTTACCGTAGTTTTTCCAACGATTAGTTTATAAATAAATTTTTGTATTATGTATAAAAAAATTACTTAGTTTGGTTAAAATAACGAGCAGATTATTACGAACAACATGGGAGTGAGATTAATTCTTACACATTACACAGATTATACTAAAAACAGAGTATAGACAAAGTATATAGCACTGTATTGATAGATGGCGTTAGTGTGTTTATTTTGATGTGACCAGTAATTTATAATAAATATTTCTAACAATATAATCGCTCCTTCTTGTAATACTCGCACAGTTTTTCAATATTTTCACCTATGTACATAATTTGCTGTACCAAGGACGGCGTTCACAATTACACAATTTGAATTTCATCCTCTATACTAAATAAACCGTAGCACCTAAGGGGATTTGGTGGTACTATTACGTAACTTGCGCGATCGCGAGAAATCACTGAGGTGTCGAATTTCAATACAAATTTAAGCTCAGCTAGTATATAAAGAAAAAAATATAAATATAAAAAGCACCGAGTATCCTAGCTCGTAGTGCGAACTCAAATAATACCAAGTTTTATTCGAAATCAATCAGTAGTTTTGTCGTAATGCAATATAAGATACAGACAGATAGACAAAAATATAATACAGTTTTAATTTCAGTATCGATTATAAAGTGACGTCAATAAAATATCTAAAATATTTTTAATATACATAATTCTTCTTTCTTAATCTTTCTAATATCTTTAATAATTTTAATATAAGTATAGATTAACTGAACTGTATCAGCTTGTAAACAACTCACTGCTGGGCAAAAGCCACACGTTCACAGTTCACAGAGAAGAAGGGTTGGAGCTTAATCCACCACGCTGCTCTACTGCGAGTTGGTGCATAATTAATTACCATTACGATCGCTATCAGATGTCTATGATAATAACCGGTACCGACGGCTTTACGTTCTTTCCGCGGCTCGGTGAGGAGACCCATAAGGACATGTACCCAGACCAGAAAAATATATATGCACAAAACAAATATCTGCCCCAAGCGGGAATCGAACCCGCGACAGATGGCGTTAAGGTGACTACACGCGCCACTACACCAGAACGTTTATCAATATTTTAAATTAACAGCGTATGTTAATTCTGGATAATGTAACTTTAAAATGGAAATTAATAAAAATCATTTAATTCTTTAAAGTTTATCAGTTGCCAAGTAACAAATATTACCTCTTAAAAAAGGAAAACTGATTTAAAAAAATGAGTATATGTATTTTTATACATATGTACTTTGATATCTGAATAAATTGTGAGCTAGATTTGAAAAATTTTAAAAAAATTTAATCCGCTTTTTATGTAAAACAAACAACAATAATATACAAAGTTATATATAAATGTAAAGCTACTAGACTTTTCTCACGGATTTATAAATGTGTGGTTTCTATTTTTAATAATTTTGGTGCGCTAATGTGTAACTGATCTGTTTCTATAACCGACGCTTTTTTACAGCCCGCATACTACGAGTACCATAGAAAAAGAAATGAAGAATTAATCCAATCGGTTTGATAACTACTGACACTATAACATAAAAAACAAAAACGGAGGCTCAATTGTATTCATATGGATTGACTATGCATTTAAAATGGATAGACATACGTTGTTAAATTTGCTTAAAAGGTTATAAAACTTATCTCTATTATGATTTACAAAGGGCAATGTTTTAGGACTCACGGTTGGTTGCGTACGCGCAGTGTAAGAATATCATGTCTAAGTAATTGAAAAACCACGCAGAAAATGAAATATCAAATAGAGATTGCAGAAATACTAATTTTTATCTAGTAATTTTTCAAAAAGTTAAAAAATATATATTCGTATCTTCAAGGCTGGATCAGAGGTCAATAACCTTTTTCGGTGTATTGGTGAAGTATTAAAAATGCACTAATATTATTATTTTATTTTGATGCATTACACGGAATCACGAGAAATATAAATGATAGTGTAAATTTTTAAATCTGTAATAATAATTTTGAGTCACCCCATTTCATATAACGTGAGGTTTTCCAAGGTCGTATTATAAGTCAACAACCTTATTCACTAAAATAATTTACTTAAAAAGTCTATATTTGTTTTGTTTCTATGAGATTAACGTTAAATGTGAAGACAATATCGATGTCAGTTTGAATATGTTTGTAAGAAATGTAGTATCTCATTTCATATTCCCCAGAGGATTCCCAAGGTCAACCGCGGGGTCGACAACCCGTCCCGTTATATCCAGGGCTATCCCGTAAAAAAGGACAATGACCGCTCACCGAGCCACTTTTTTGAGCATTGTTGTATAAATGATTTTTTTTGTGGGATGATTCAAATCTTTTTTTGGACAATCCTTTTTAAGCTTCCGATTGCTTTGATTAATGATATTTTAATATTTTCACTTCGTTATTATAAATTACTGTTGCTTTATATACATACAACTATACAATGTAATATTGTATATTCATTTATATATTTATTTACGCTTTATTGTACACCACAATGTACAAATAATAATAACAAGACATTTAAGACAATGATACATTTATTATTCAACTGGGAAATGTCGATAGCATTCTTGACACAATTTCATATTAATTTACATTTAGCCTTATTAAAAAATATAATTAATGCAAAACTGTGTTTGCATGTACACACATAGCACAATTAATATGAAATTGACAATTTTAAATAAATAAATAAATATTATAGTTTGTTTATTGTTTTAAAATATCAATAGCTGAACAATATCTACGATCACTTTTTACGAATACGGCTTAGAATGACTGAAGAATGATAAGAAAACGAAATTGGAGCGTGATTTTGCTCTTGTAATGACATTCCAGTGGTTAATCAGTGACGTTGACTGTGTGAGTTTTTCGTTATTACTTTTATGTTACACTACTACGTTTTTAAATTTATTGTTATACAATTATAATGTCATTATTACACAACTGAATAAGTAGTTTACTAAGCCTGTCAAAACAACAATTTTGAAGTTGTTAATCAACCAGTGATCAGCCATTGTTACACGATTGTAATAGTACTATCAAGTGGTGTTATGTTAATATGTTACATCCCGAGCTTAACTAGATGAACCGCGCGGTTCCACCCACGTTTATGATTGCTTCGTCGTTCCCATGAAATAAGGTGTGATTTTTAGTCCATATTTTATAATAATATCTTATCTTTTATTCTTATCTTTCTTATCTTTTATCTTCTAATGCTAATGGATTTTTTCTAATCAGGCCAATAGTGTAATTCACGCTTTCAATCAAACAAGCAAACTTGTTAGTTTTATAAAAAAAATGATAATATAATTGCTTAAACACTTATCATCTGGTCCACCGGTTGCTGATAATGTTTATCTGTGACATAAGTTACTGATACGCTTTATCAGCGGAGGCAAATTAAACACTTACTGGCCTATTTTGTTCCAACTTATAAACTATAACTTTTGTATTCGCTGATTACGAATACAAATATCTAACAGATGAAGTTCGATAATATTATAAAGTTTTTTCTATTTGATACTGTTTTGCATCAGATAGCATTATCAGCAACTTATGAAACAGGCCCTTAAGCTCAAAATTATACTAGACACCGTAATTGACATGTATAATGAGAAATAGTGTAAACTGTACTGTATTGTACTGTATCAGTAATGTACCTGTAAACCACTCACTGCTGATCGAAGGCCTCTTCTCTACATAGAAGACGGATTGGAGCTTAATCCACCATGCTGTTCCACTGCGGGTTGGCGGATAATTTCCCTACCATGAGTAACGATCGTTATCAGGTGTATATGATAACAACCGGGACCGATAGCTTACGTGCTCTCCGAGGCACGGTGGGGAGACCCACAAGGACATACACCCAGACCGGAAATAAATATTTGTACTAATAAAAAATACGAGTGTATGTCCCGAACGGGAATCGAACCCAAATATGTAAACATTAATTATTTCTTAATGCTAACATTAATTTTAATAACAATTACAATAATTTTTTCAGTATGATATTAGAAAAATATCAAATAATTAATTACCAAAATATTTATTATAAATTTAAAAAGTAAAAACTGTTTAGTTTGTAAATATTTTGTATTATTTTATTATTTCGTTTTAAAACTTATTCATAAGCACACAATAACTATATACAGGTACAAATATAGTTCAATATTGACCAGATCTAAAACCGCTCCTGTTACGAGGAAAACGAGTTTGATTTATTGTATTATTACAAATTGAAAGAAAACTTTAAACCTTTGTCTAACCTCTAAGAAATGTTTAAATTGTTAAACATACTTTTAAATTTTTTTCGGCGATTATAAATAATGCTACTATCATGTAAATGAGGTCCCAAGGCCGTTGTGTGAGTCGGTACGCTCGTTTGCATTATGCACATCCGTGTTAGCAGATGCTATGATTAGAGAGCGGGCACCGTACGGAAAATTTTTATGTTATATACGCTTTGAATTTTAATACACGGTAATGGTAATTTTAAATTTTTATGATGAACATTTTTTATTATTTTATAATGAACGACGACCGTTCTGGTGTAGTGGTGCGATTAGTCGCCTCAACGCCTGCGGACGGAGTCGATTCCCGTTCGGGGTAGATATTTGTATTTGTATAAATATTTGTTTCCGGTCTGGGTGTATGTCCATGTGGGCTTCGCCACCGCGCCTCGAAGAGAATATAAGGCCGTCGGTCCCGCTTGTTATCATAGACACCTGGTAAGGATCGTTACTCATAGTAGGCAAAATTATCCACAAACCCGCAATAGAGCAGCTTTATATATTAAGCTCCAACCCTTCTCCTACATGGAGAAGAAGCCTTTGCCCAGTGATGGAACGTTTACATGCCGATTTTCTGATCTTAATTATTGTTATCTAGTTTTTTAATTTCTGCATCTTTTATATATTATTTTTTGGTGGAAACTAGATTGGTTTATTTAATTTATGTTTTATATTGTTATTATTTATTATTAGTGTATTATTGTACTGTTTGTTTCCCAAATATAAATAAAGAAATAAAAATTAATAGATACGAATATAAAACTTTGCTTTGCTTTGCTCTAAATATGAATAGGATAATTTCCACATCCGCCGTTGAATTCTTTTTTGGCACTATAATGCAATTGAATCCATGGGAGGTCCAATAAAAAAATAAAGAAATACTATGTAATAGTAACAACACTTAACGTATTTATGACTTCGCGATCACGCCTCGTCCAAACCCGTTGATAACGGTGTTTTGAACAATAACAAGGATCACAGGAGTCGGCCTTTGTTCTCCAATTACTTAACTCGGCCGTTTGCGAATCTGTCTGTATTTAAGAAGATCTTTTTTAAGATATAAAAACTTTAAGTATGTTTGAGGATAAACTTGTAACGTAAAACAATTAGACAATATAATAAGCACCCTTGAATTTTATTACCTTTAAACTAGGATAACTTCGCATTACACTTTGAAATACATAAACAATACCCGTATATATTTTTTTGAAGTAACAATACAGCCAACGGCTTTATCTGCTTATGCCTTTTTTATTAACATTTTTAAATTTTAATTCTCTTTTCATGCGTAATTAGCCAACGAGACTTAAACTAAACTTACGATCTCTGTATAACGCGAGTTCTTACACTGACCACATATACTTATTTAATATACCTATATATATAATAATGTACATTTTTTGTACAAGTCTTGAATCTATTTATTTACATGCTTTTCAATGTCTTGTTTTCTATTTACATGCATTTATTCCTTAACCTATTACTTACATATTTTAATTTTTGATCTTATCCTATTTGTTACATTCAAAACAGTCTATATTCAGCTAATTTTAAGAACTGTCATGCCAGATCATTAAGTCTAAGTTCCCCACATCACATTTTCACCACCAGTCTTAGTTTTCGATCTTTAATTAAGTTTTTTTTTAAATTCATCTCCGTCCCAACCGTCTCCGAGGGACTCCTCAAGTGCTCGAGCACATACTCAATGACGGCGGTGTCTCTTTTCTGTATTGCCATCTTTACGGTGTGCTCGAGTATTTCCTTTGCTGTAGGCTTCCCGTATATTATGTTTAACTTATAATAAACCTTAATAAACAATTTTCTTAATCCAAAGGATCTATGATAAAAAATGACAAATTTTATTAAAATAACAACCACCATACAAAAATCATCTCTAGTCTATATCCATCTTAATCACATCAGCTTAAAAAAAAATCGCATCAAAAGTTAGTCGCATTCGCCGAAAAGTCTTTGTAAAATCATTGTATTTCGAAAACAACGAAACTAAATTGTATGCAATTAAACCCTAAAAAATTATTTGAAACTCTTAATTATAAGGCAATTAGGATCATAGATGCCGGCATTTTACTACCTACTGTCTTACACTTACAAGTTAAGTGTAAATTGCATTCTTTTAGAATTTTGCAAATTTTTTTTTTGTTTTTGTTTTTTTTTTTTTGTTGTTTTTTTCCTGGTTATTGTTTACCAGGTAATGGACTTTGGGAGATTCTCTCAAGTCATTTCATCTCCAGTCACAGTAAAGTTATGTTGTGCTAGTGATATAATGAATTTATACAGACGTCCTGCTTGTGCTTTTAATAATGTATTCGGTGGATGGGGGTATGTTTTTATTTTATTATTTTTATGAACTATATATATATATTTCACTTATCATATCACAGTCTTATAAAATATATTTTTTTAATTTTATTATTATTTTCTTCGATTTTGTTAATTTTCCGGTACGAAAATTGCAATATTCATAATATATTCATCCATTAATCACTATTTTAAAACTCTATTGAAAATAAAAAAAAAACTATTTTGTATATTAAAAAGTACTAATTTTTGACCAAATAATATTTCTGTGTACAGTTAGATTTATATTTATAATAAATAAAACAGTATATCTAATTAAGTGTATATTTATAATTAAAATTAAAACTAGCGGCCAGTTCAAACTAAAATAATTTATATATATTTTTAATGTTTTTGTCTCTGAAATTAAAGCATGCTCTACTCACCGTTATTTGCGTACTAAGTGATTTAACATAAAAATAATTAGTGATAAAAACTTGTTTAAAATCTAGAATGACAGTTATATAAATATTAGGACGTTTCAAACATTCAAATATATATTTGGTTTACAAATAATTTAATTCATTTATAAATTCTGTTGATATTTTTACCGTAAATATCATAAAACCTGGAAATGACGCTAATCGCTGTATGTGCATGTTAAGTGTACTAAAATAGTATAAAAATAAAATATCTCGAGACACGTGTGTGACTAATGCGTAAAAAAATAATAACAATAAATTAGTGATTCAATTAAAATAATAACGAAAATATCATTGTTAAAAATATTTCATAATCGGGTTGTCTGGAAGAAATGGCTAACTAACCATAAGACCTCTCTATGTACTTCAAAACTTGTGATTGTCATAAACCGCTCTTTTTTGTATTTTATATTTTTATGGTGTACAATAAAGTGTCAGTAAATTAATAAAATATATGACTAATGAAGTATCAGTGATGTTAATCATAAAGATTAAAATGGCCTCTACATCAGTATCATGCTTTTATTAGATTGGTATATACTCGTATTTATGTAACGGAATATTTGAACGTGATTTTCACTCCCTTCAAAACGTGGGATTGATTTTAAACTTTGCACACATATCGAGGATCGATGACGATGTAATATTTTAACCCATTATCGTTGCCAGGACACTAAGGGTTAGCGATTTTTCATATCTGACACCCGGTAGTGTCTTTTTGCCAAGCCCCAAGGCGCGTCCTAGATGTGAATTATTATTTATTTGACAAATATTTATTTTATTGACAAAAATTTATAAAACTAGTCATTATAGAAATATCTTAAAAACGGTCAAGTGCGAGTCGGATTCGCGCACGAAGTTTTCCGTACCATTATCTATAAAAGCGGCAAAATAATCATTTTTGTAGTATGGGAGCCTTTATATATTTGTTTTATTTTATTTTAATTATTTATTTTTAATGAATATATAACTAAACAATCTGTGAATATTTCAAGCATCTACCTGTTGCCATTATCAATATCGAGCAAAAAAATCACGTTTGTTGTATGGGGACCGGAGCCCCCTTAAATATTTTTTAATCTGTTTCTTTGTATTTGTTGTTATAGTGGCTACAGACATATTATATCATCTGTGAAAATTTCAATTGTCTAACCACGGAGTATAGATACCAGAAGTCCGAATGGTATAGGATTTTTCACGTTATTTATATATACAAACATAAACCGAGATCATAGTTCTCTTTTTTGCCACTGGCTGCGCCAGAATTCGGGAGGTACCGATACTATAACTATATATACTATATTTTTATATTATTATTATTTCACGTAAATACGGACTGGCTAAACTGGCTCGTGAATGTTAAAATAAATTAATTAATTAAATCTAAAATACTAATTTATTTATTTTAATTATGGTTGCCTTAGTGGCCGAAAGGCAAGTGAGAATTTAGGAAAAGTGGCTTTATTGACTTCCGCGTAAGTACCTATTTAAACGAGTACCTGTTGAAAAGTAGCGCACCAGCAAAATATCTGTTCCCTAAATTGATGCTCTCTCTTGACTCTTGGTATCTATACTCCATGTCTAACTATCAGGGTTCATGAGATACACCTGGTGACAGACGGACAGACGGACGGACAGCGGAGTCTTAGTAATAGGGTCCCGTTTTACCCTTTGGGAAACGAAACCCTAAAAAGCACCCCACGCTTTTTTTTTATAAAATAAATATTTTTTTAATCACACTTATTTTAATTTAAATTAATTAAAAATGTTTTCTACCTTTTAGTTTGGTTCTCTATTGCAGGGTGTTTTTTAATTTTTTAAACTATTATTTATTAAGGTTGTGTCAAATCGTGTCATTAAGACGCTCTTAATACGAGTTATATTCCAGTCTACGTTCATGTATATATATTTACATAACATTGTAATTTAATTTAATTTAATTCTTATAGTACAGTTGCGTTTTTTTTTTTTTTTTTTTTTGTAATATGGACACTCCTTTAATTTTAAACTTTATTTTTATTATGATTCACTATAGTGGTCATAATACTTAATTATTTATTATTTTTTTAATCCATTTATATATAATATTTATTTATATAATAAAAAAAAAATAAAAATTGAAGTAGGACTTCATAAAACAACGATTTTAATATACGAGTACGACTCGCAATTGACTGATTTTTTACTTTAATACAGTGAAATTAAAATACATACATGTGTATGGATTATTTACAATTAAATATAACACCCATTTTTATGCTTCTTATCGAAAAATAGGACCTTTTTTGTCAACATATTTAACATATTCTAAATACATATCATAATAATAATAAAATAATAACTATTCAGAATTCCCTATAAATATAATTGGGATGTGTGTAATTTTCCAATTTTTATGCCTGAACATTTCAACTACCTATTCGTCGTGAAAAAAAAAATTAATACAAATTCATGTCGATACGCGGACATATGCTACTTTTTTCTCCACCGAACAAGTAGTACGAAATTACGCATTCCACGCATGCAAAGCAAGGAGCTTATGCTATAGCATACGAAATATATTTTTAGTATCTTAAATTATTGTAATGTAACGTACATTAGCAATCATTTTTATCGTTATTAAATTTCACTAACGGATCCTTATCATCTGTCCCGCTTCTGAAAATGTCGAATAAAAAGTCGATAAATTGTCTTTTTTATATATAATATTATAGACATTAATGGAAATAAAAATCTCTTAAATATTTATTTATATTCACATATCTCGTGTGGCCCGACAGCACTCTGAGCCACGTGACCTAATGACCAATATGCTAACAGCGCCAACCCCACCAACGGATTCTTAAAAAAATCCTATCACGAATTAACTTTTGGGCCAACCCACACTCGCGCCCGCATCGAAATTTTGTCGCTCGCCGAACGAAACGGCGAACAAAGCGTACGACACACAAGCGAGAGTGAAAGAGAGGGGTGAACGGAACAGGGCCAGCTAACGGTATCCACACGGAAGTGTGTCAGTGGCATAAAGTGAGCCACTAGACGAAAGGTCGTAAGCGTCGCTGTATATTTTCAACCTTGATCTTTTGCGATAAGGATTATTTTAGTTTGTTTTTGATCGAGTTTTCGATTTTCACGGCGCTGATTCACTACAATGGCGGTTGATGTCTACAGAACAATGCTAACCTACCTCAAGGCTAGGAAGATGATATAGATAGGACTCTCTAGCTTAAGATAAAAACTATGTAGGCACAACACTTACGTTTGCACTGCACTAGGTTTTGAATTTCAACGAACGTTTCCGTGGTACGAACATAGACACTATATTTTTAATTCTTTTTTAATATAGATTTTATTTAGAAGTCGTATATTAAAGTAGATATTCTCAAACAAGACAAAGAAAAATAAAAATCTTAGACGCGAACAAAAGACTTCAACGGGCGCGTAACGTGATGTTTTTACTCGTAGTATTTAAGATAAAATAACTTTTTTATAATCGATTGCGGCACGACAACTCAGAAATATTATTTTTACGAAATTAAATAAGGAAATCGCACAGTTTCGTGAAACCTAGTTGTTCGGTCGTGTGTCATGTCATAGGTTACGAGTTTCGTGGACGAAATGTGATGAATTAAAATTAGTAATTTTTTTGTAATAATTTTAATATTAACAAAACGTTGATTTCTTTGACAAGCTATCTGGTGTTGTACGTATATAATTATTTTTAGTTAATAACTTGTCTCAACTTACCATAAGTGTCGATTACTTGTATAAAAACAAAATTTGAGAATTATTGCTGGATAATCGCGCAACGTCGCGCGTATCCATTAATCACGTGAGATAATTTTGGTAATGTTTCAACAACCCCCCACCCCCCGGACGGAATCAAAAGTACGTGATATTTTCCGAGACAACCATCTCCCCCACGTGAGATTGAGTGAGATTTTGCTCGATACCCCTCTTCTTAAATGCCTCACTTTTTTTTTTAATGTGGAAAAGAAAGTTAAAATGACTTGTAAGTTAATATTTTAGTATACCTTATTCGAAATAATTATGGCAGTTCATTTAAAAAAAAAATATCTCCGATGAAATTATGGAGTTCAAGTTTTGCGAAAGAATATCGAGTGAGATTTTATCACTTGCTCGCTCATAATTTTGTTTTATGAATGAAAGCCGCGCGATATTGAAATAATTATTGAAAAATATCGATTTTATACACGTATCTTGCAATGAAATATTGTTGTTTCATAATATTTTATAAATAAGTTTGTAGAACGTACAAATACTGAAATCTTCAAAACCGGTAAAGAAAATATTTTTGTATTTTTTAAGAATAACTTACTTTTTTATTTAACTATTAGTAACAATAGATTTAAGAATTTCGGGAAAACAAAGACCTAAAGCCTTCTACAACTGCATTAAATATATTTACATAAAGATATTTATGGAGAGGACTATATTGCCTGTCTCCTGGTATTTTTCTAGAACTTTGATAAGTATGGGTGCTGTATAGTTTTGTATATCGACTTTTTACTTTTAAAAATAATTAAGAAGATGTAAAATATCTCGAATTCCACCTTTTCATATAATTTCTAATAAAATTATTCCTATTTTTAAAGAAATAATTTACGACTATTCAAAAGCAAAATGGTTATAATATACTATCTTATTAATAAAATATAATTATTTATTTTTTAAATTAATACTTGTATAAAAATAAAAACTTTTTGACGATAAAATTTACAAAAGTAGAAACAGTTCGATTACACATCCATCCACATACTTTGACCAGTCCGTTTCCAGGCGTTTCATAATTATGTGCATTTTTACAAGAACAACCTAAATTCGATTTCGCAATATGATGCAAATATTTTATTCACGTTATTCATCTTCATAGCGTTTCTTCACAGATTTTTTAACGTATGCTTACTGTTTTATTCAGGACTTAAGCCCGGTTCTCATATTAGAAAACTATTTGTTTTGCTTACGAACAGTTAAATTTGAAACGAATTGTAACTTACAATACTCCCGATAAAGACTTCATTTGCAGGGAGATTTACTTCATTTTGAGAGAGCTGCGTAATTGTACTAAAAAAATGTACTGGAGAGACAGACTCTCAATCAGGCTCAAAATGAGCTAGTTGTGAATTGTAATTATACGTTTTTTCGATTTAAATATACTAATACTATAAAAACATACCTAGGTACTGAGTGTCGACACAATAGCAAACGAAAAGTTAATTAAGTACATATAGGGAATATTTTGAGTTAGGTACTACTCGTTTCGAATTGATCGGGCCGTAAGCAAAACGAATCGTTTTCAGAATATACAGGATTTAATCTCTCATTTAATTTTTTACGGAGCGTTTGCCATCTTACCGCTGTTAAAGTATTGACGAGATTTTTTTTTATAAAAGATCGAAAAACTTACTTTCCATTCATAAAATATGTATAATTAATATACTTTTTTGTCATCTGTTAAAACCATTCAACACAACTAGAATAATCCAAGACTTAAGTAAGAAGTAATTATAATTTGCTAAGATACAATAATATGCTGAGTGAGACCCAATTTCAGGCACTCTAACACACGTAAACATAGAGTAGACAGGTTAAATATGCACGTCTAAATTTAACCTATTTAATGTTTACAGATATAAATTGCTTACATTTTTCTCTTTTTGTGCCTTTCAATTTTCTATATATAAATAATATTCTATATTTTCTGTATATATAAAACGTGATAGAGTGGAGAGAATATTTTTTTTCCATGTCTTATAAAACCAAAAGCCAATTGTAGTTTTAAGATTCATTCGATAACATTAATTTAAAAATAGAATAGACGCTAGGTAATTAATATAAAATATTACAAAAAACGAAAGATAATGAGAGAATAATAAAAATTAACGCCTCACACACGTAGTTCCTAGAAGTATAAGATCTTTTGTCAGGCGCCCGTACACACACACGCACACACACACATACATACTATAGAAGTACAAAAAATTAAACCGAGAAAATTATCTGTGTGTCTTATATAAATATTTATTGTTATCGAGGATCTGACCAGTCGTTACCACTACGACAAGATGACGTCAGTGGAGACGAAGATAAACGCATCACCCTCGTCTCCGCCGGCGGTTTATAAAAACTAGGTTAAACATTCTAGTCTTTTAGTCCAGGTGTGTCTGTCTAGCGATCACTTTCACTGAGACGCACCAGAGCGGATAATGTGATCGAAACTTTCCCGAGAATTCGGATCATCAATGAATAATGAATAAAGCATTTATATTGATTATTAATTTACTAATAAACTGATATTTCCCAGTAGATGGAACACGTGGATTTTAAACGAGATATTTCGATTTCGAATCCTCTATATCTCACGCTGAGTATTCAACTGCTTTTTTTTTTGAAACATCTCGATTGTAAAGGAAAATATAGAGAAAGTTCATAGCTAAAAGCAGCATAGTGTATTTAGCCCTCATCTTTATTTTTAATATAAAAAGAGTCCTTTACCTTATAATAGCATATTTACAGCTTACTTAGTACAGTACGCAATTACACTTAAATTAGTTTAAAATGTAAAATTTCCCATAAAATTTTCAATTTCTTGTCATATTCAATATACGTCCATTTAAAATAAACTTTATTCAAGTGGACTTATCTCAAGAATTTTGTTATTTTCAATTCATTATAGTTATAAAAGACTATCTCTCGGTTTGGATTAACGTTTCAACTAAGAAAATGTTGGCAAAAAAAAACGATTATTACTCTTTTTTAATTTTATTAATTTATCAAATTCGGATGAGAAATCCTGCCAGAAAACAAATAAACATTAGACCAATGCTTATTAATCATAAAAAATATTTTATAGAGTTATTAGTTTCATTTATTTTAATAAATTTAGACTTTAGAATTTTATATTCAAAGGATGCAACGGAACTATATTAATAGACCTTTTGTCAGAAGGCTATCTTTTACACTATAATAGATCTGATTATTAGTTCCTAGACACTTGCAATTTTCAAAATAAGCGTTGATTTCATATAATATTATTCGACTGGACCGTTAGCGCAGTTGGTCTATGCTTTAGGATTGTAAGTTCGATTCCCGTCCCGAGTCTGATATGTATATCAGTCGTACCTAAACAGGCATTAAATTGCTTACCTTAGGAAGAACCTATATTAAACATATATTTTTATATTTATTTATTTAAACAATAAAAGTTTCTAGTTTTATTTAAAACAATTATATTGTTTAGTATTATATTGTAGTACGGAACTCTACCTATAAAATTCTAAGTCTAACTCAAAACCGTCTTTATGGAATTAATACATAATTCACTGAAATTAATTTTTTTAAAAATAAGTGTGGTATACCGTTGTATAGAAGTAAATAGTCATTTAATGTAGCCGTTTTTGAGTTTTTGAATTAATTTAAACATATTTATTTTCTTATCTCCATTTCTATTTTATGAGATACCATTTTTTATCTACTTTCTACAGCTTTAATGTTTTAGATAACCCGACTTGTACACTTGAAATAAGAATGTGAAAAAAAATAGATACATATATGAGAGCTTGTAAAAAGTAATAACTTTAAAAAATTAATTCGGAAATTTAAAAAAAAAAGTAAGTCATAACGCGATTTTTTTTTTAGCATAACGATTAACTGTAAGATATTTTTTTTTACTTACCTATATGTTTTTTAATTGACACGAATATCAGATCATTTGTCAAACATCATATAGGTACATACCTCTACAGTAATAATATTATAGTATTGTAGCTATTAAATCAATATTTATTTATTTAACGATTATAATTTACAGCAGTTTTAAAATTAGGTAACACAATTTAGTAATTGTATAGTTACACATCATTAACATACAACTTTCGTAAATTGTAAAACTATATTAAGGTATTATTAGGTACACAACATGCTTTAGAAACAGTTTACACGCTAAAATTTTTAAAGTATGTTTCATTTGTTACAAATACTTTTAACGCTGATACGCTATAAGAATTGATGTTTTAATATTAAAATTAATTAACTAGTAAGAGCAGAGACGTATCAAACTAAGTTGCTTCGATGTGCATACGAGTACATAGCAATTACCGTTCCATCTTACGTCCGTTTTCAATGTCCTCTCTTAAAATTTTGTCGAACCGAGATAAAATTTTGACATAAAATTCGTATAAATTATGTCGAAATTCTATCGTTAGTGTCAAACAAAGAATATAAAACTGGATGCTGAAAACAGACGTATTGGTATTGATTTTAAAATCTTAGATTACTTAACTATTATGATTAATTCTTTTGTCATTCATTTGGTTTAATGGCAACCACTGGTGCCAAAAGAGCATAGATGATTTTGCCAATGTTACGTGGTATGGAGAAAACACGAAGGATATTAATCGGTGTGATCGAGGTAATAGCCTTCGTTGAATTATTTAAATATAGGAAATAGTAAATTAGTCAAATATCCATCACCTAGAACAACACAAATATTTAAGTTTGGAATATTTTATATACAAAGTATGTTATGCTACGACAATCAAAAATTAATTATATTTACAACAACACAAATAATATTTCAAACTTAATTTTGTTACGTTTAATGTATTTACATAAATATTCTCTAATCAAACATGTGTTAAGCTTAGAGCCTTAAAGTAATGTCATAAATTGGCTCAAAATGTTTAACGACGAAAATCAACTTTCATATACAGACTATAGAGTTTGTATATGAAAGTTGATTTTAATTACATAGGTACTTCTGAAGTTTTAGTGTTAATACAAACAAACATATAAACTTAATTATATTAGTTATGTGTTTGTTATTAATACGAATTCATTAGTTATGTCGTTAGTTCTGTGTCCAAATAGTTTGCGTGATCTTAGAAACGGCTAAGATAGTTTTTTGTCACGTCTATTTAACTTGTTAAAATATTTAGCAATTATAGCGGTATCGCAAATAAAAAATATATTTATTCACCGCTACATCGTTAATGAAATAAATAAAAAATAAAAACCTAAGATTAACGCTAAAGCATTGTGTATAATATTAATCCAGTAGTTTTTATTTAAGAATAGTTTAGTTCTTTATACAAATCAATGCCAGACAGGAGTCGAAGGTTCTTTAATAATAAGATATTTTCACTTATAATTACATTCTGATATCAATTATAACATTTATTATGATACTCGTTTTTTGAACTCTACTTATATTATACAGGACTTAAAAAGGTAGAGCTTCTAGTATATTCTATGTTTAAAAAAAAATAAGCGTACTCATTGTGACTATGATTAAATACGACAAATCAGTACATATTATAAAACCAAGTCCTCTACCTCGTTTGTCTGTCTGTCTGTTCGCGATAAACTCAAAAACTATTGCACGGATTTTCATGCGGTTCTCACCAATAGATAGAGTGATTAATGAGGAAGGTTTAGTGTCATATACATACCCCGGGCGAGCCGCTAGTATTAAATATTGTTGAATATCAAAAAATAAAGTACTTATTCTTAGTCACGTTTAAATGCAATCGATTGATTTTTTTTTATAAATTTCGCCACCCGCCACGGGCCAACGACCGCAATAGTCTTTATGAATTTACGAAAAACAACCCAAGGCCGATTCGGAAGGCGAGACAAATCTTTACTATAAACTAACTTAGTTTTTTTACACAGATTGCAAATTATTGCGTGCAACTATTAACATTTCGACAGTGTGCGTGTTACAGTACACAATAAGTCGACTAAGCAATGTCTGTTACAAAGAAATGCGTTTAATATTTGACAATTTTATTTTTAGACAAAAGCGAAGTGTTAAACGATTCCGTGTTTTGACAAACATATTTTTTTTCATTGATTTTTAACTAACTGTACCGTGCTATTCTCTTCATAACAAGTTTATGGAGAAATAAAGAATAAGGTAGAAAAATAAGGTGTTTGGTTCAATGTCTTATTGTTATGATAGAAATTTAAACGATCTCCTTCAAGTACTTAATATTCATCAAATAAATACCAGCAACTGAATGACTGAACTGCACTGAATTAACTTTTTAAAATTATTAATGTGAGCTCTGAGTGTTGGATAGTATGAAAAGATTTAGACATTATTTAATATAAAAATAAATGTACTTTTGACTGTTTCATCTCTGAGCAGAAGATATACACTCACACAGTCACTTAGTTAATAGACGAGAAAAGTTTTTTGGGAAAATTTTCATTATTATAATATTCGTAGCCATAATAAACTACAAAAACTTTAGCTTTATCAAGGTTCATTAAAAGGTGTTAAATATAAGATCAAATGAAGTGAAATAAAAAAAAATATTAAAAATAAAATATTTAAGGTTATTTTAAACAGATAATTAATAATATTTGCTTCACATAGTTACTAATATAATCTAATTTCATCGCCGCTAAGCTGTTACGAATAACACGGTCAGTCCGCTCGGGCAACTCGGTCAATTGTGCATGTTTAGATGCAAGTTTATGTGGATCGTTCAATGTGCAGCTATCTATCCATCGCGGTATTCTTAATTAATAATAATAATAATAGTATATAGATATGAATATTATAGTATATAAGAAAATAACTGAGTCCATTTGTGTGTACTACTTAAACGTATTAAAATTTGTTAGTCAAATAAATATTGTTTATTTTTGCTCTAGATAAAACAATTGGGTTTCATTCGCCAAAGGAAAAGCATTTGATAAGTTTTTATTGTTTACATTAGAATCACAATGAAATCTTTTGAATATCATATGTATTATAAATGCTACAATTTGTAATTTCCCTGTAATTTCTCACCTGCTTGTCAAAGATTATAACTGACAGAATATTGATTACAAAATCATACTATTTTGTAAGGAAATAACGCAAATAGGTCTCTTAGTATGCGAACGAAATAAAAATAGTAAGCAGTCGCTATCGTAGCAACACCGATATCTAGTGAAGCGGAGCGGCGTGCACGCCGGTAAAATTGAAACGATTATTTAGCGCCAATATCTTGATTTCGCATTCGACTAACCTAAATATAAATTACAACATTAATAATATACACGTTTTTCTTTGCAGACAGCGCGGCAGGGTGGCGGCATCCAAGTATGGAGGTGGCGGGGTGTCTCTTGGCTCCGGAGTCGCGGTGAGGCGCGGGATGAAGTGCACGGGCGTGGCGGGCGGTGGGCCCGGCGGCGACGATTTGTTGCTGGGCACCTGCTGGCTCGACCCGAAGCTTGACGCCTCCTCTCCGCCCTGCCACGAGCTGCTCGACTCGCTTCTCACCCCACCTCCACTCGCGGAGCTGAAACCTCTCCCCCCTTTCACTGGCTACACAGGCCATCTATCTATCAACGGTATATCCGGTCACCATTTTCATGCCATCGCACAACGTCTTCCAGAAGAAAACAACAACTATCCCACGCAGAGCGGCTATGGCGCGGATCACGATGTGGTCTCATCTTCGACTTGCGCTGCGGAATCAGAACCACCGGACTTAGAAGACGTAAAACCGTTCCCTCTAGACGTACCCGATACAAAATCATTTCCTGAATCATCAGTGCCGAGCGTCGCTGACTCTTGTGCTAAGTCGTGTTCACCCCCCACAAAAATTTTTGATGATAACACCAAACAGGATATGTATGATATAAGTTCAATAGAAGATATAGCGGCGATCATTGGATCTGCGATCGCAGACACGACTGTTCCGTCTCAACCAGAGGACCCAGAACGGAACGACTCCAGAGACAGCTGGATGGACATCGATGCTTGGATAGCGGGGGCTTACAGCCAACATGGTGATAAAATAGTTCCACAAGATTTATCTGAATTCGGTCTACCAAGTTCTCCGCCACCATCACAATCCAGTCACCAGTCTAGTTTAGATTTTCCTTGCAAACCTAGCCAAGATTTCACTAAAACCCAAGAGTTTATTCAAAAGAATTTGGGACAAGCGGGCTCAACGCTACAATCATTACTATCTCATAGCTACATGCCGCTGCTCCAAAACAGATTACAAAACGGTCCTCCAGTTAAACAGGAAGCGCCAAGCTCAACCAGTTACGGAATGGATGTGATATCGACATCTTCACCTCCCGGAAACGCGGTGTCAACAACTGATGGAGTTGGGAGTCTTCTTAATGCATCCGGCCGGTATGCATCCCATTATGCTCTCGGTCTGAAACCAGACGGTCTCTGTAGCCCAGACAGACTACTAGGCTACCCTCACGCTCACACAACGACGGTCACTCCATCAAATAAGAGCAAGCGAAGTCGAGCGAAAGCAAAACAAGCGAATAACGGAGGCAGCCTTCACGGAAGTTCGCTATCATTTGCATCTGCTACATCGGCCGAATTGAGTGGTTTACTTGGTAAAGAGAAGCCAGTGCATCGTTGTGGAATCTGTAATAGAGGATTTTTGAACAAATCAAATATTAAGGTTCATCTTCGTACGCATACGGGTGAGAAGCCGTTTAGGTGCGACGTATGCGCGAAAGCCTTTCGTCAGAAAGCACATCTGATAAAGCACCAGCAAATTCACAAGCGAATCGGGCGGGACTAGGATACGGGCGGCGTCGACCGCTAGCTCAAAATGAAGCATTTCTATAGCTAGTAGTTGTGTGCGTGTGTTGTGTGAACGAACATATCCGTGTGAGTGCCTCTCTAGTATCTCATATAAGGTTAATTTGTATATGTCCTCTTTTCATCGGCGTGGTCTGCTAACTTAGTTAAGAAAGACGTTCACATAATATAATCCTGTAGATTAACACTCCTCCTAAGGAACAGTGCAATGTTAACTAGTTTTAAGTCATTCAAATTTATTTTGATGTAGATAGTATTGTTCGTAATATGTTTATGTAGAGTTTCGGGTGACATCACTCTTTGTCTCGGCGTCGGTCCCGACGGACCGATTTCTTTCGTCTTCGTTAATAAATCATTATCTCGCACACGATAGATAATAGTCGATTCTCCACGGAACGTGAGCACAGTAATGTGTACTCGTGACTTTCCCCATTATTAATAATTCTCTTCGTCTGTGTGAATACTTACTCTGATTACCTATTTATAGTCAAAATAATTACTAGCTTTATAATGTATAATATTAGGTATATGTGTAATGAATGACAAAGCGAATGAGGCTAACTTGACAGTTTATATCAATGTTACATTAGTATTATAGTATTCTTCTGAAGCGGGTTGCTCGACATACGGTTATAGTTTGGTTAAAGTTAAAGAATAGTATTAGTTAAATTTGATAATTGAAAATTGTAGAACGTGTTATTGTGGTTAATTTTTAACGATAGCCTTAACCATAACCGATGGAACATAGTCGCTTAAAATCAAGTTAAAGTTTAATGTCGAACTAGGCCTAAGGTCATAGTGGAGCGAATAACTGTATACCAACAAGGGTAGCGATAAGCAGCAGCGTTACCATATCTTGCAAGAACACACTGCGCTTGCCAACCCATTTGGCAAGCGTAGCGCGTAATAGCAAATCCCGTCAGAGGTAATGCTGAGACCTACGTTCAGCAGTAGATATTCAACAGTTAATGTGGTTGTGATGGTAGACATAATAAGAAGTCACAAATAAAAACCAAATTTAAGCAGAAAAAAAAACATAGATGTCTACTCACACAACACTCACATGAAACTCGCACAACTCATTTGGTCACAACTCATTGTAGGTACTACATTTTAATAGTCGTAATTATTTGTATTGTGTGTCATAATTATTGTTTACACTGTGTCGTAGACACTTTCCGCCGACGAAATCGATTAAGCAGTCAAAATTTTCTCCCGAACCTTGTATCTGATGAGGCAGAGGCGCGAGATGGCTTCTGCTCAAGCAGCTTCGCCAGAACAGAAGAATTTTTCCAAGCAGGTACGAAAACTTGTGCGCAGAGATCTCCGCTGCTGAAATACAAGAGCTATCACAGCTCTTATAGAGCAGAACAGAGGGTCAAAGGTTTTCCAGATAACATTCGGTTTAACAACAACAACAGAAGCCTTCTTGCGAACCTTAAAACAGCGGATGGCAGATTTGCTTGCTGATATCCCGGATATCGATGTCGGTGAGATTAGTGCGACGCCTGGACAGCTTTAAAACGAAAGGGCCCCGGGGGATGACGGAATTACAACTGAGCTCCTTAAGGCCGCAGGACGACCTGTCCTAAAAGCCTTAGCAGAGCTCTTTAATGTCGTCATACAGTGGGGTACCACGCTGGAGCCGTGGTCCATGAGCGTGATTGTCTTGTTCTTCAAGAGAGGTGATAAATCTATCTTGAAGAACTATAGACCAATCTCACTTCTGAGTCACGTCTATAAACTCTTTTCGAGGGTCGTTACGAATCGTCTCACCACAAGGCTCGACGAATTCCAACCACTTTAGCAGCCTGGGTTTCGAAATGGCTATAGCACCGTAGACCACACACATTCTGATTGGCAGATTATACAGAAGATTGAAGAGTATAATCAGCTGCTGTGTATGGCATTTGTGGTCTACGAGAAAGCCTTCGACTTGATCGAGACCTCGGCTGTCCTGAATTCTTTGCAGCGATGTCATATCGACTGGCGATATATCGAGGTACACATAATAAGAAATCAAATCCAGGACCAACGAACAAGACCTATACACCTTCGTCGCGGGGTAAGACGGGGGAATGTAATGTACCCGAAATTGTTTACCAACGCGATGGAGGATGTCTTTAAGACTTTGAACTCCAGTCCAATTTTTCCTCGTAAGTAAAATTTATAAATATCAATGGCGAATACATCTCATACCTTCGTTTCGCCGACGATATCGTCATCTTTGCGGAGACATTGGAGGAGTTAAGCCGGATGCTGGGCGACCTGAATGAGTTCTCCCGACTGGTCGGGCTCGGTATGATATGGATGAAAGTTATGTTCAGTAAACATGTCATGCCGAGACCTGTAAGTGATATCTGTCGATGGTACCCTTCTCGAAGTTATACAGGATTATGTCTACCTAGGCCACACAATCCAACTTTGCCGAAACAACTATGAGAAGGAAGCCGATAAGAGGATTCAGTTGGGCTGGGCGGCATTTGGTAAGCCTCGTCGAGTCTTCGATTCTAAGATTCCGCAATGCCTAAAGACAAAAGTCTTCGAGCAGTGCGTCTTACCTGTGTTGACATATGACACCGAGACATTGACGACGGGATTAGTACACAAATTTAAAATTACTCAACGTGCTATGAAACAGACTATGCTTGGAGTCTCTCTCAAGGATAAAATCAGAAATGAGATTATTCGCGAGAGAACCAAAATAACCGACATAGCCCGTAGAATCAGCAAGTTGAAGTGGCAGTGGGCTGATCACGTATGTCGCAGGACCGATGGCCGCTGGAGCACTGGAACAGACGTGTCCTAGAGTGGAGACCGCGTGGTGGCAAACAGAGTGTGGGGCGTTCTCCGGCCCGCTGGACTGATGACTTACGCAAGATTGCCGGCGGAGGCTGGATGAGGATTGCGGAAAACCGGGATATTTGGCGCGAGGTTGGGGAGGTCTATATCCAGCAGTGGGCTGCGATAGGCTGATCCGATGCAATGCCATGCGGATTATTTGTAATGTTATTTACTAAAATAATGTTCGAACATTAAAATTGAAATTAACGTCTTAAATTAATGAAAATACTGCAATATGTCACAATATCGCCCACGTAAAACTGATACGAAAAACCGGGAAGGGAATACATTTTGACTAGGAGCCACATTAACCGAAACTTTGACAAATGTTAAAAAATATGATCTGTGGAACACACTTCATTTTAGCTTCGGTTACAGCTTTAACCGATGTGTATGAGCAACCCTACTAACTATTTATCATTACTAATGCGATAAAGTTTCTAAACTTGATCACATATATTTATTTTATTTAACGCGCTAAGAAAATAAATAGAATTTAAAATATATACTTCACCATATCATTGTGAACATTGTTAACTTAAATTGAACTAGTATAAATTTAAATATTACATATCGCATTGTGAGAATTAAAGTGACTCAATCCAAAATTCACAACTTTAGGGAATCATGGAAAATGATAGCATAAAATAAAAAATATTTGTCACTAGCACTAATTACTAAATCATTATGTAAGACTAAATTTGTTTTAGATCATAATTATTTAGTAATTAGTGCTAAAGTGACAAATATTTTTTATTTTATGCTATCATTTTCCATGATTCCCTAAAGTTGTGAATTTTGGATTGAGTCACTTTAATTCTCACAATGCGATATACCTATAAAATTATAGTTTATATTTTCAACTGCAGTAGCCGGATCATGTTTTATAAAGTTCAATAGTAACAACGTAATTCACAATGTTTAATACTATGGTTATCTTAGTTTAAAAATCCTAGAAATTGTAGAAAGTATCATATAGTAGTATATATATAATTATATTGGAGCGTTATAAATATTTAGGAGCGGTGTGTGTCCTCTTTTCCATAATAACATATAGAGAAAACACTTTATTAAATGTGATATTTTTCAAGGTCAAAACAAAAAAACAAAATCTAACTCGCTAACTAAAATGTCTAAATAACACGAAAAACAAAACACTCATATTAAGTAACCGTAATAATAAATTTATCAAGTCAATTTAATAGACTGCAATCTCGACATTATATTAACTTTCTTCGCAAATACTAAATCATGCTAAACGATCATAATTCATCAAAAACAAACCAGAATGATACATAATTTATTTAAAATCGGACCAAATCCCGAAATCGTGCAAAAACGCTAAGAATCCTTCGCGGTGCGCAAGCGCACGCAAGCGGAACTCAACGCGTCCGGGAAGCGGATGGAGAAAAACAACCCGATGTTCTAATAACAGCGATCCGCTGTTGCGCAATATTTACTATTAAGGGCTAAACAATAATAAATTACTGAACACAATATATAAACGTGTGTAAGTTTACACAAGTCGATCAGAGATGGCGCTGGACGTTCATTTACCCAATTGTCATCTATGTCCTATATTTGAAAGAAAATTGAATTAATGAAATTAATATGTATTATCGTGATATTTTAACATAATAATTTTGATGTTCAGAAACATTGATAAATAAATAAACTCAATATATAAAAATATATTTTTTATGAACAAAAAGCAAAAGTTTTTCAGTAACTCATAGGTTTCCATACTGAACATGCTTCACAAAAATCCATGACAAGTGAGGTTCAATGACTTTTCCAACATTCCAATATATAGTTAACTTTATAACTATGAAGAATTATTTAGAACATTGCAAGCGTCTGCAAATGAACCGAGGGCGGTATAGGGCGGAATCCTTACGCCCTACGAGGTGTAGGCCGTGCTGTCTGTGGGCTTAACGCGCGTCTGTGAAACGCTTTATAAGAAAAATAACGATTTTATGACATAAAAATTAATCAAGATGATTTAGTAATAAAAATTAAAAAAATCAACATTTTTAGTATTCTTTTTTTTTTAAGGGGATAGTTTGATTTTCGCACGCTTTTTGTTTTCGTGTTTCACACGCAGCGTTTCTTACAGCGTTTGTGGACCTAAACAAAGTACCTTTTTTAGAATTAAGGGTATAGTGTCTAAGTATTTATTTGTAACTATAATGTTGTAATTTTATTGTAAATCCTTTTGTCCATTCTAATATATCTATGGAAATCGGTACACTATCAAATAAGTAACGGAACGTTGCAACTTACGATAAATTATATCGCAAAATATATTGTTATACCATCATTTGTAAATTTATATGATAGTGTATTGATAAATTTTTATGATAGAGTTATTTCATAAGGAAAAATGTTATTCTTTCGAGAGGTTTTTTTTTTTCATTATAATTAAATTTGTAAATTCATGTAAAATAAATTGAGATTTTTGTTAATGATAAAACGTTTTGATTAATTTCTAAACCCTTTAAATTAAAAGTTAATAGAAGTGTGTCACACGATCATTAAACAAAGGTGCGAACAACGGAGAGAAATGGCGGTTCACACAGTGTGCGGTTCCCGTGCGTCGGAAGAAAGTCGGATGTGAAAATAGCCATAATGTACACAACAAATTGCCATTTCGCGACAGGTGCAGGGCACACAGAGAAAACGAACGCATACAAGCGTAGCGGCGTACGCGCCGATGATAGGGTTAGAAAAAAAAACTCACATACTTCGACATTTAATTATTCAAAATTTATTCTGTAAATGAGAAAGCAACTTGTTTTTTTTTAAATCTAAGGCATTGATTTTAAAGACTATGTATGAAAATCAACAAAACAGACTTGATTACTATTTGTTATATTACTTTCTCAAAAGAAGGTTTAATTTTTAAGATCGAACCACTCAAAACTTAAAAAGTGTTCCACGCTTTGTAACGTAGTTCTTAACAGTAGCTGTTTCTTAGTGTTACACCCAATGGTTATGAAATTTTTAAACACAATTACTAAATAATTAACTGAACTACAGTACAATTAGAACCGGAGCTGATTGCGGCAAATCAATTAATATAATAAGAGATAAATTGAATAAAATTGAATGTTATGATTACAATTTTGTTAATAGATAAAAAACTCAATCTTTTTCATTAAAAATCTTACTCAGTCTTTTTACTTAGTAGTATAATAATTACCTTTCTAACTAATTATAATTTAATATTAATATTTTTATCATCCTAAATATCATTAATACGGTGAATTATAAAAGATAGTTTTTTTATTTTTTATTTTTGCCGCTATCTCAAATGAAGGCTTCATCAACATTACAATTAGCTGATCAATTATGAATGTGAAAGTCTGTTTGTTCTGAACTTTTTAATGCTTTATCGAAATATTTAAGTTCTATTTGTAATAAAACATGATTATGCAGTAATAAAAACTTGAATTTATATGAAAGTAAATATACTCTTGTGATTTAGCGGCAACAAAAGATCTGTACACCTACTGTAATATTGTCACTCTTATGTAAAAATTTGGTTTTTTTTATTATTATTTTACAAACTGGACATTTGACCTAGTTTCACCCGGATTAGGCTTTCATACTTATCGAATTAATAGACGTTATATATTTATTGAATTTTACTGCTTCGTTTGCACAAGTCATATCATGATGTCTTATTGCTTATAATCTAAATAAACATCCTATTTACCGAAAAGAGAATTATTGAAATCGGTTTAGTAATTTCTTAGAATATACAAACATTACTTTCAGCTGCACTGTACTGATACAGAATAAAAAGACGACAGTCATCAGAGACACATAAAAAGCTTAATATCATAAAGGAATTGACAAATCATCACTGAACCGTTTCTGCTGACGCTACGCCGGCCGGCGAGATTCTTTCTCCAACCCACTTACTGTGATTTCACCGAGCGACGCATGCGCGAGCGGCACGTACGACGAGTATACACCTTCTCGTGACACCATGTAGACACACATACACACACACATGAATTATTGTTAATCCTACTAAATCTAGACCTACAATAAGACTGTAACTGGTTTATGTCTGTATATAAAAGATAATTGAGAAAAAAAAATTGTATGAAGGGTCTTCATAGGGCCAATAGAATCAAAAAATATATTTTTACAATTTTTATGTCTGTCTGTCTGTATTTTAGTCCGCGCATCACGCAAAAACTATTGAATGAAAATTTGATGCGGTTTTCACAGTTGTATTGCTGGAGGTCCAACTTAAAAACTGGTGCACGTTTTATCTTAATACGCCGCTTAGAACCTGAAATATAAAAATAATGATAATAATTCCACGTGAACGAAGTCGCGAGCACAGCTCGTATCTAAATAAAAAGGTGTATGATAGTGGTTTGTCATTGTGCGCCTACACGGAAAAAAACTACTGGATAGATTTCAATTAATTTCAAGTCTCCTATGTTTCGTTTTTTAGAAACTTAGCCCTTATCTTAAAATATAGCGATATCTACATTTAATATTATAGTTATTAAAATTTAAAAAACAATAATTTTTATTAGCATCACACGATTTTACAAAAAACATTTTGGAAAGTGTATTTTAGCTTTCAATCTTTTCAATATTTTTTTTCTCTGCACATGACAACTGCACTGACACTGACACTGCACAAACAGATGAGGTAGCGGGTATCAGGTCCTAAGTCATAAATGATGAAAATGCTACTGAATCGAATATCTTGAAGCTTATAATATATACGACTAAGGTCCAGGATAATACAGAAGCCACTTTTCATCTTTAAATTTTCACGAAATCGAATTAATAATATGAATAAAAAAAATTAATAGGTATAAAAATATTGTGTCAGCTTACGTAAAATAAAACCTATTGAAAGATTGAAACAAAAACACCTATATGCATTCTCATAGTTCTCCTAACTATAACTATATCAATACGAATTATGGTAAATATAGTAATCATTTTGGTATATTTCTTCATATCTTTATATTTTTTTAATGTTTAATAGGAAGACATACAGTTTAATCAATTTTTAACGTGAATATACCGTTAAAAATTATAGCCACATTCTTAGATACGATTTAAACTTCAAATATTAATCGAATAGTGGACGATCGTTGATTTTTTGATGTAGGTTTTTTTGTCATTAGACTTGTTACGAAAACTTACAAAAAGTTATAGTAATAGCACAATCTGACATAAACTGTCTGCTGTGCTGTATAGAAACACCTAAAGTATCACCCAATTTACTACTCGTATTTTAGTTATTTCGAAATATACACAGATATATTTCTTGATCATCAAATATAACTAATGGATATCTTTTAGCATGTATTGCCATGTAGCGCTACACTTTCATACTTAGCTAGGTCTTCTTCTACTCTAATAGTAAAGTTTGTCCCTATAGGTCTTTTTGCATTTATTTGAACACTTAGAAATGTAGTAGTAAACAGTAATTAAATCCTACATAATGCCCTCTAAAATAATAAATTATAAAGTAAGTGAGCATAAGAGATAAAATTCAAAACATTCTGCATGACCCGCTCGCTTGACTAATGCCCCTGGACTATTTCTTCTGGGGCACTATGGTAAAAAAGGTCTACTATCACGTGTCAGAGACACAGGTAGAGCTTGTGCAAAGGATCCATACCACCGCGAATGAAATACCAGCGTATATACCAGGTAGATATGGTCCGCCGCTCAACGCTGCATATTGTATAAAGAACAATAATGCGCATAGCCAATGACGGAGGACATTTCGAACAGTTCCTGTAATTTTTTTCTAATCAAAAAACGATATAATTTACTGATTGTTATTAATCGTTTGAAAACATCTTGTATTTTATTGCCTCTATTTCATCTTATCTCTTAGATAACATAAGTACTTAATGTGCACTTATGGTAATAAATTGAGTATCATTTTGTAGATAACATGATCAGCTACTGAATTAGAAAAATAAAATGACAACTTAACTGTCAAGTTTTTTGACGTGAAACATGTATAGCGGCGAATTATATAGACTGACTGTTGGGAGAGCGACGCGTCGCGACATGCAGCATGCGTCACTGCGCTATTCGGCGATCCACCATCTCTCTCGCCGCACTAAGCTCGTACCTATAAGTGTACACTGTATAGTTGGCAATATCATCTTTTTTTCTTATCGATTCAAAACTGTATATTAAAAGTCAATATCGGATACTTTTGTCGTACTTATGTTTTGTCATGATTGAATTTATAATGAAAGTAATTAATAATTATAATATTGATGTATTTTTTTAAACGTAATTTTTTGCGAATTACAGAAGTCACTGATTGAAAGAATCGAGTTGTCTATAATTGAATTTTTTTGAATTTAGAAATTTTGAATTTAATGAATAAAAATATTTATTATATAAACAGTCATCTTTTCCTTGAAAAATAAATAAATAAATAAATAAATGTGCTTAACACACACACACGGTTATCTGTTCCTAAGGTAGGCAACTTAATGCCTGTGTTTTAGGTAATAGTTGACTGATATACAATTTTTTTTAATAAATATACATATAAATAATGCATATATAGATAAATACATAGTACACCCAGACTCGAGGCGGGAATCGAACCCACAACCCTGGAGCAGAAAATAGAGCCACTGCCAACTGTGCCACGGGCCAGTCAATGAAACCATTCATAATAGTTTAGTTTTTATTATGCCATATTTATTTACTGTCATAAGTTCTCCTTTTATGCATATATAATATGCATATTATAATAGACGATCATTCTAGTGTGACGATCATTATGGTGTAGTGGTGGGAGCAGTCACCTCAAACGGCATGCCGACGGTCGCAAGTTCGATTTCCGCTCGGGACAGATATTTCTACTTGTTCAAATATTTGTTTCGGGTCTGGATCTATGTCCTCGTGGCGTCCTACCGTGCCTCGGAGAGCACGTAAAGCCGTCGGTCCACCACTAAAAAACAAAGAAAGTGAATAAAAATTACTACTCAAAATTGAAATCAAAAGAAAGAAAGAAAGAGACATATTATTTTATAAAAGTTCTCCTGGTGTAAAATCTCAGAATGGCATCAAATATAATGAACGATACCAGGAGAGAAAGAGCTCCAAGAGTTCATACATTCGAGTGGTACACCCTCAATGGTAAACACTTAAAGTAAGTAAGTGAACAAAATTGGTTCTCAGAATTTTACTGTAGTACCGTTTTTTTTTTTTTCAAATTCTGCAATATGGTATTATTTTATTTATTTATTTATTTAACATTACGAAATATACATTGTAAAAAGAAAATTTTTAAGCCAGTAAAGTTTCCACTAAAAAATAAAAAAAGTTAAATTAAAATTAGTACTCAAAATTGAAATAAAAAGAAAGAAAGAGATAAAAGGAGCTCAAAGAGTTTGTATAATAATTGACTCGTATAAGGTCTCAGAATAAATGCAATGAACGTTACTAGGAGATTAGGAGCTCAAACAGTTCGTATGTATTACTCTTAGGTAGAATGACATCAAATGTAATGAGCGATACCAGGAGATAAGGAGCTCAAATAGTTCGTATATATTATTATTCTAAGGTAAAATGACATCAAATGTAATGAGAGATACCAGGAGATTAGGAGCTCAAAGAGTTCGTATATATTGTTCTAAGGTAGAATGACATCAAATGTAAAAAAAAAGTGATAAAGTGATACCAGGAAATAAGGAGCTCAAAGAATTCGTATATGTATATTGTTCTAAGGTAGAATGACATCAAATGTAATGAGCGATACCAGGAGATAAGGAGCTCAAATAGTTCGTATATATTATTATTCTAAGGTAAAATGACATCAAATGTAATGAGAGATACCAGGAGATTAGGAGCTCAAAGAGTTCGTATATATTGTTCTAAGGTAGAATGACATCAAATGTAAAAAAAAAAGTGATAAAGTGATACCAGGAAATAAGGAGCTCAAAGAATTCGTATATGTATATTGTTCTAAGGTAGAATGACATCAAATGTAATGAGCGATACCAGGAGATAAGGAGCTCAAATAGCTCTTATATTCGAGTAGTACATCTTCTAAGCTATTAAGTAATTTAAGTGAGAATCACGAAACAATAACGATATTACTTCTTGAATTTCTATATAATTATTAGAATATTACGATACATATATAGTTTCAATATCCAATATCGTATTTTGATATATAATTTTAAATCGATAAGGGAAACAGACGATACCGGCCATCTATACAGTGTAGGTACATAGTAGTACATACACTATAAGCATACGAGCTTAGTACGGCGAGAGAATTGGTGGATCGCCAAATAGCGCAGTGACGCATGCCGCATGTCGCGACGCGTTTCTCCCCCAACAGTTGGTCTAACACGCCGCTATAGATGATTCACATTAAAAAATCAAAACTATAGAAATATTTTGAGTGCCAATTATGTTCACTTATGTAAGTACTTACTACAATGCAGGGTGTACCACTTGAATATACGAACACTTTGAGCTCCTTATCTCCTGGTCTCGTTCATTACATTTGCTGTAATTCTGTGACTTTTTTCACGCGGACGCCCTTTTTTTTTTCTCTGAGCTACATTTTTTGTCCAAATTAATTTTATGATAAAACTTAGCGTTTTGCTGAAAATCGTGAAAAACTCATTTTTGTGACCTTTGGCCCCGAGTAAATTTTTTCCCGGGTATCGAATCGATGAGGAATTTTTAGATTTCATTTATGATGGTGTTTTGAACAATCCTACTAACTTTCAAGTGGGTGCGAATATTTGTAACCTCACTCCTATTTTTTGGCCTAATTTTATCGGACTATACACTATACAGTCCCTTGTCAATCAACCGGTGCGGTATGCTCAGTGCGCACTGCCCATCGCACCCATCGATAGCAACGATGTGCAGCAGCGTTGACAAGAAAGAAAAAGTTATAATACGATCGTACTAGTTTCTCAGTACTGAAATAGGGCTTCATTGTAAGACCTGTATATATAAGACCGTGGGTAATAAAATCTTTTAGACTTAGACAGTCACTGTAGGTGACTCAGTCTCATTTCTCATCACGGCATATATTTTTCTCTCCGAAGTATTGTGTTCTCTAATAATTATTATATACTTTTGTTAAGTTTTGCGATTTTATTGTTATTTTAGTTATTAATCATCATTCATCTATTTATTTAATGGTATTTATGAAATACAAATAAATTCGAAGCATGTGATGAGGGTTTAGTACGCATGCGTCACGCATAATAGAATATAGACAGAATGCTATTTTGTCTTCGTTGCAGAGCACACCCATCTATCGTTATGCCTCTGGCGGCCGTAAATTGAAAAGAACAGCCATCAGCAAGCCGACGTACCCCCACTGCTGTCGGTGCCAACCTGTGTATAAGACCGTGCTATTTATTAACTGAGAGGGTTCTAAAGTAGAATGACACCTATTGTAATGAACGATACCAGGAGATTAGAAGCTCAAAGAGTTCGTATATTCGAAGTGGTAGACTCCCGAAATCGAGAGCCGAACCGAGAATCGAAGCGAGACCCGAACCAAGTCGGTCGGTTATTCTCGATTGATCGAATTAATCGTTAAATTCGAATTTGCGGCTCATTTATTTGTTTAGCAATGTTGCTGCCAAGAACTGTTATTCAAATCAGTCCATGCATATAGCAACGAAATGTTGATTGTGATTAGTTACTGTCTGGTATCAATAAATTTCAAATTTTCTAACGCAAAAATATTTTTTGATTTCGTACGGGATCGAATCTGAGATACATGCTAAAAATTTCAACTACATAATAGACTTTAGTATAGATACTGTGTTGTACTGTACTGTATCAGCCTGTAAACAACCCACTGCTTAGAAAAGGCCTCTTCTCCATATAGACGGTTGTACTATTCACCTTATTGTGTATAATTTTGTAATAGTTCAAGATTTATGTATGTTTATATATTTTATTTGTTTAAACTGAACTGAACTTAATCAGCCTGTAAACGTTCCACTGCTGGACAAAGCTCTTTCCTCCATGTAGGAGAAGGTTTGGAGCTTAATCCACCACGCTGCTCCATTGCGGGTTGGCGGATAATATCCCTACCATGAGTAACGATCATTATCAGGTGTCTGATGACAACCGGGACCGACAGCTTTTCGTGCTGTCCGAGGCACGGATGGGAAACCTACAAGGACACACACCTAGACCGGAAACCAATATATGCACAAATACAAATATCTGCCCCGAGCGGGAATCGAACTCGCAACCGCTAGCGTTGCGGCGACTACTTGCACCACTACACCAGAATGATCGTCATTATAGTAACACGCGTCAATATGGACTACTCGTTTGTAAGAAAAAACGATTGGAACTGCATAAAAGTCTTATTATAAAACAATGTTGGCACAGACATATCACAAAAAATATATCAATTTTGTAATAGTCGTTGTAACAAAAGCATTAACTTATTATTTCATACTTATATGCCAACACTATTAACTGTATTTTCTTTGCGTTCGTTAATTTCAAATAGAAAGAAGGAGGAAAAAAATTCTTTCCGAATTTTATAAAATAAAATTTTATTTCGAAAACGAATAAATATTCCGTGACCGTTGGCAATAAATTTAATATTCTTTAAAAACGTTTAAAAATATCAAATATCTGACGTCGAGCACGCAATGTGGAACCACCAGCTGAAATTACTTATTTGGTAATATGTTTATAAATGATATAATGATACAAGGGTTCCTTTTAAATTTTGTTGAAATAAATCATTATTTATATAAATTTAAGCGTAAATAATAATAATAGTAAACACATAAACAATTATGTTAATTATTAAATCTAGGCGATTCGTCTAAATTACTCAGATATATTCAGCTAATTAATTTTCTTCAGTAGCAACACTTGATCATATTGGCTATTAATCTTTTACGTTAATTTTAAATTAAATTCGATAAATACCTTACGTTCCCATTAACCACTCACATACATTATAAAATATGTTATTTACTCTCTAAACACGAATCAGTGGAATTATCACTAATTACGTTAGTGAAGCTGTATTAACTACATATCAGTTAATTTCAATAAACAAGTTAGTGAATACTCACATATACACATATTAATATTCAACAATCAAATCAGTGTACTCTGTTATTCACATATTCATACATTGAATAGTCACTAATTGTGTGTGGTAGATTTCTCAGATTGATAAAAAGTGAATAGTCACTTAAAATTATTGAAATTTCACAGATTCATGTTTAGAGAATATATGTAAATAAAATATATTAATATAAATAGTTAAATTATTGCAATATTTTTAGATCTTTTATTATTGTCTTTCAAATACAGGATTAATAAACGTCTCCATTGGTTTATAACATTATATTTTAATAACACATTTAAAAATACACATGTAATAATTATTCTCATATCTACACACACACAATCATGTATAAAATATAATTAAAAATACTTATAACACTAGACAAATGGCGGTTTCACCTTAAAATAACGGTGTGATTCATCTCGAAGATCTATCATAACAATATAATTTTATATCTGCAACAAAGACGGCTCAATAGAGTGAGACCTCATTCGCAACAATTAACCATAATACTATCTGTGGTTCTTTGTTAAAAAAGTTGATTTATTTAAGTAGCTTTTATTATAGTTTCTTATTTTTGTATCTTGTTGAATATAACTTTTTTTTATCAATTATATATTATAAACATGTATATTAAATTATTAATTACACAATAGATAATTAAGTCTTTCGTATTTTTTTAAATCTATAATTATAATAAAAATGTAGTAGGTCCAATTGTACATTGAAGATATAAAAAAATGTAGTATATTTTATAATTGATACCGATGTCAAACTCTATTTTTTTATTTTCATTTTTGTCAGTCTGTTTGTCTCTTGGACGCGCATCACGACGAAACTACTGAACGAATTTTAATGAATCTTGGTACGATTTGAGTCCATACTACGAATTAGGACATAGGATAGTTTCAACGAGTGGTTATATTTTGTTCTTTTTATTAAAAAGGAGATATTTCAAAGGCTGTACAGTAAATATTTTAGATGGAGAAGAAGCCTTTGCCAAGCAGTGGGACGTTTACAGGCTAATTCAGTTCAGTTAAGTTCAGTTAAAATTTAAGAGCTACCTTAAAAAATTTTGAGCAAAATATCTTCAAAAGACTTGGAATGTTGCAGTTTTATTACAAATATAGATCGATAACTTTTCTAAGTTCTTCGTCAGGGGTGATGTACAAGTGATATATAAACAGAACGATACAAACGAAATATCAAACGCTGTGTATAATTCGAAAATAGCACTTATTCTATTATCGGCAACAATATAACATATTATCGTACACATTGTTGTTTTGTAATCTATCTATAATATTGCAAGATGTATAATTATAAACTGATACAAAACATAAATCTATTAATTAAAATTGGTCAGACGTGTCTTAAAAATTCTGAGTATAACAAACAAACGTTCTCTCTCCTTATCTTGTAACGACGGATTGATCAAAATTTTAATATCAATGAACTGCTTGTAAACTGCGCCGCCGCCGAGAGGTGATCGGCAGAGAAGAATAGTCCCGACCTCTTTCTTGCCGAGGTCTCGTAAAAAGCGATTAAGGCCATAGTAGTGCGATCAACTGTACACCAACTAGGATGGTGATGGCCAGCAGCGTCACAATATCCTGTCACAACACACTGCACTCACCAACTCGCCTGAAAGCGTGGCAAGTATTCCACATGAGATGATGGGGAGGCCTACGTTCAGTGGACATCCAACTGGCTGCTGTGGTGTGGTGGTGTATTGTAAACTCAAGATGTTTAACTAAAACTTGTCTTACTTGAATAAATAAATTTTTGATTTTGATAATGACGTACGCACTTAATTAAACTTAAAAAATGTCTACAAAATTCAACACACACCACCGACAGTGACAAATTATTCTCTATACATATATTTATCAACATAAAAATACTCCATTCTACAATTCACATCACATTATAAAAGTAGGTCAAACATTAATAAAAATAACGCGAAATTTTATTAACCCCGATAAATCAGCGAAAGAACGGTGTCGTCGACCCATATTGGAGAACTGGTAATGAATGAAAGGTCAGCGCAACCTTTAGGAGCAGTGAAACGCCTTGCCCTTCATACTTGAACCTGCAACCTCGTGAGTTCAATTCTTAAGCTGATAGCGACATTACTATATATCAATTTGAAATAATTGTTGATGACAAAATAAATAAATTAATTAAGTCTTCATATTAAATGACCCCAGTAGGATAATATTTTGTGTTTTTTTAGGTGATAATTAATATTTATTTCACCATTCAATAATTAATATAATTATTTCACCTACTGTAATTGATTTTTTTTTAATTTATTAATAATAAGTTATCCGACAAACGTTCTCCTCTCTAAGCTATGAACATTTTATTGTAACATTGGAATAAATAATAAAAATAAAATTTCAAAAACAGTATTAATAATTGTAGTGAATCGAAATTCAGAACATTGAAACGCACGAACTGTCGAACGCTTTATGTTGTATATATATATATATATATATACATATATATATATATATATGTTGATGAGATTATAAAATGAAATACTAATGCACTTGTAATAGATTAAATTAAAAACTACTAAGCCGATTCTAATAATTCTTACCTCATTAGAAAGATATGTACATTATAATAATATCGGCTGGCCCGTTGGCGCAGTTAGCAGTGACTCTGCTTTCGGCTCCAGAGTTGTATATTTTCTTCCCGCCCCGAGTCTGGGTAATATTTATTTAAAAAAAATGTATATCAGTCGGCTATTACCTAAAACACATGCATTTAGTTGCCTACCTTAGGAACAAGCGACCGTGTGTGTGTATGTTAAATATATTTATTTATTTATTATTCAGAAGTAATGTAGATTAAGACTATAAAGAAAGATAGGTTATAAAAGAACACGTTGTGAACAATATGTATAAACTACCATTCTAAAAGGTATGAATACAAACTCAAGTTCAAGTTGAAATCACGAGAATACTCATCTGTAATGTAAACAGCGGGTTGGCGGAATTTTTACAACTATTGTTCTACTCGTTTCAGTTTCGATCCAAATATTTTTCATGAGAGGGCTCATGAAAAATATTTCGCCATAAAAATTTTTGTTATCTTTTGGGCGTTTGTATTTAGGGGGCATTCATTAATTACGTGAAGAGTTTGGAGGGGGGGGGGGGGTCGAGCGAAAGCTCACTCAATCTTAGGAGAGGGTAATCTCGGCAAATATTACGTATTTTTTTAAATTGCGTAAAATCGCCAAAATTGTCTCACGTAATTAATTATTATATTGTCTGTCCCTTATGTTGTCTGTTTCTAGACCCCAGACACAGGATCTCATTCTACAGTGGACCGTTAAGTTGAAGAGTTTATTTATATTTAGTTATCGAATAAGAAGGGAGAAGGTTTCAGAAGTTGCTGTTTGTCCACAGAGCTACAAAATTATTACTTTTCTTATAACTTGTACGAAGTTATTGTTTTTTAGGTTAAGAAATACTATAGTTAATTACTATTATCATCAATGTATACTTAATGCGGCTGGTCGTGGTGATTTGTCAAAAGTTAATTATACCGTTAGTCCATTGAAATGTTACATTTTTTAGGCCTTACCTTGCGTTTTTTAGAGGACGAAATTTTATTTTTTTGATGTGTAGGGAGGCTCAGTGTAAAGCTAAAACCAAGTTTGTGGGGTCGCCACCCTTGTCCCACGGCCGCCATCTTGAAAATAGGGGTTGAAATGGTTTTTACGATATATCTCTTAAACTATTTATCTGATAAAAAAAGTTCTTGACATTTTTTTTTGCAAATTAAATTATCTACAACTTTGGTCCAGTAACTTTTTGTCATAGAACTATAAATAAAAAAGCTATAAGCGAAAATGTTCAGAAATTCGAGAAAAAAATTTAAATATTTCGATATAACTTTTTTTTTATCATTTTACGAAAATGATATCAGACCATTTTTGTAGATCGTTTTTTGAGGAACAACTTTTTAATAAAACATTTTTTCATTAAGTCAATAGCTAAGGTTTTACAGCGCTCCGAAGTGAGTATTATTTTTCAGTAGTCTTAACTATACATATATTATACGTGTGTACCTACTAACAATGTGTCATCAGTTATTGTTTTTTTTTTTCTTTTTTTGTTATAATTTTTTTAATTATTAATTATGCAATTTTATTAATAATTAATTATTAATAATTATTAGCGTTTGCGCCGCACGAAAAAACACCAGTCGATACAATTACAAATCTAACTTTATTTATACTTCTTAAAACTGTATTCTCGGAAGCAGGTTTCACTGTTGACCAAGCAGAATCAGATGCAGACACTCTTATCGTTCGCTCTGCTCTTGCTGCATCTCCATTATTCAATACCGTTACTATTGTAGCTGAAGATATTGATATACTGATATTGCTCACAGCACTTGGTAGAAAACAAGCAAATGTATTTTTTTTTAAACCATCAAAAGGACGAACAGCAGAACTATTATATAGTGCTTCAGTTTTTATGTACGGAGATGTAATTACGGATAACTTGCTGTTTCTTCATGCCTTTTCAGGATGTGACACAACTTCAGCTCCTTACAATATCGGTAAAATGAAATTTGTGAAAACCCTGGAAAAACACTTAGAGTTTGCAAGTAGAACGGCCTTGTTTCTCAACAAGAGAGTTGACCCTGCTTTGCTCACTGTAATTGGTGAACGTTTTTTTATCTCTGTATACGGTGGTAATAAAGATGATAATTTTCTTGACAACCTAAGATACAAACAATTCGCCAAGTCAGTGACAAAAAGTACATTTAATTTATCTTCACTTCCTCCAACACAAGACACAGCTCGCTTTCATACTTTCCGAGTCTACCATCAGGTCCAGTCGTGGCTTGGTAATAATATTGATCCTGAAGACTGGGACTGGAAAAAAATGTGGAAAATTATTGATGCCAGTGCAGAACTCTAAACCTCCAGCACCCCCTGAGCTTCTAAAATTGATATTTTGCAACTGCAAAGGAAACTGTGGAGCGATGTGTGGATGTCGAAAAGCAGGGCTGAAATGTTCTGCAGTGTGCTTCCATTGTTCTGGAGAGACTTGCAGCAACGTAATGGGGCTCTCTCTAAAAGACTGAGGACGGAGTAGTTGTAATATAGAAAATCACCGTGGAATTATGCCTATTGGGGATACCACGTAAAAGCAAAAACGCGCCTCCAGACTCTACACATTGTTAGTACATACGTATAATATATGTATAGTTAAGACTACTGAAAAATAATACTCACTTCGGAGCGCTGTAAAACCTTAGCTATTGACTTAATGAAAAAATGTTTTATTAAAAAGTTGTTCCTCAAAAAACGATCTACAAAAATGGTCTGATATCATTTTCGTAAAATGATAAAAAAAAGTTATATCGAAATATTTAATTTTTTTTCTCGAATTTCTGAACATTTTCGCTTATAGCTTTTTTATTTATAGTTCTATGACAAAAAGTTACTGGACCAAAGTTGTAGATAATTTAATTTGCAACAAAAAATGTCAAGAACTTTTTTTATCAGATAAATAGTTTAAGAGATATATCGTAAAAACCATTTCAACCCCTATTTTCAAGATGGCGGCCGTGGGACAAGGGTGGCGACCCCACAAACTTGGTTTTAGCTTTACACTGAGCCTCCCTACACATCAAAAAAATAAAATTGCGTCCTCTAAAAAACGCAACCCCAAATGTAACTTTTCAATGGACTACGTAGGACGTGTACAATCTGCGTATCGACTTGACAGGGCAGAGGTTTGCAGGGTTCACGTTGTCCGATTAGCACTAAAACCCGTACCGTTGTCATAAATATATTATAGATAGAGTAGAGAAGACATACGGCTGCCTGTAAGCGGAAACGTCTAACGGTTAGAAGGAGAGAGAGAAGATCGCGGTACCCCCATCTGTCTTTCTCAAAAGCGCAGTAAACTAGAGGTATTATAAATCTAATGATTATTATTTGTTTTCCCTAAAATAATTATTATTAATGATTTTATTGCTTAAATATTCATAATAAGTAATAATAAAGACAGATACCGCGATCTTCTCCCTCTTTCTAATCGAGGGACAGCTGGAGGCCCGGCTCCCCTGCTCTATCTATAATACCTCTATGACCGTTGTTCGTTGAAACATAAACGCAATAAACTATTTTATATCTATGTAATATCTTAGCCTTCTTCTATATGGAGAAGAGGCCTTTGCTCAGCAGTGAGTTGTTTACAGGCTGATACAGTACAGTACAGTAATAACTTAAAATTAAAATTTACTAAGTTACAATAATACGAAGACATAAAATTTGTAAAATTGAGGATGAGTTGATACTGGGCATATAATTTGTTTTTGTATTGTCTGTTTGTGTATCCCCGACACAGTATTGTCATCCTACTGAGGAACATTGAGTGATAATTGCTTTATTATTATTTTCTTATTGCTACACTCCACCCGTTTAATATACACATATAAATAAATATAATATAATACAATACTTATATAAGTAATATAATAAATTTACATAAATTTACATAGATATAATATAAGCGGGTGGAGGATTACGCCCCGGCAGGGAGATCAAACGGCCGGGGGTTAGGGCTGTAGGCTGAGAAATCGGCGGACAATCCTAGCCGAGTCGAGTAATACCGCCTTCTGCATCCTGGCTGCGAGCGAACCGTCACGGATACCCAGCTGCCTCAGATGGTGAGCGAGGCTAACCGGGATCAAACCGTTGGCAGATATAACGATGGGGATGATTTCAGTGGAATCAACACCCCACATGTCGACAATCTCGTGCGCCAGATCCAGATATTTATGCTTTTTCTCTGTTTCGGCTTTCACGAGGTTCTCGTCATGAGGGATGGTAATGTCCACTAAAAACACCCTCGACTGTGCCCTATCCATCACCACGATATCAGACTTGTTCGCCAGTATCGTCTTGTCCGTGGCAATAGGCAGGTCCCAGTAGAGCCGGACTCCGTCGCGTTCGAGTACTGGCACCGGTGTGTACTGGTATTACGGCATCCTCTGTTCCAAGAAACAATACATTAGAGCAAGCTCTTGATGAAGAATTTTGGCCACTTGGTTATGTCTGTGCAAGTACTCAGTGTTGGCAAGCGCTGAACACCCCGAAAGCACATGTTTGAGTGACTCGCCGGGATGACGACAAGCTCGACAGAAGTCGGGAGTGCCATCCTTCAGAATGTGCTTTCGGTAGTTGTTCGTCTTAACCACCTGATCCTGTATTGCACAGACAAAACCTTCGGTTTCCCCAAAGAGGTCCCCGAATCGCAGCCACTGCACGGAGGCCTTCACATCCACGTGAGGTGCGTGGAGCGCCTTGTAAAACCGTCCATGCAGCTCCTTCTCCATCCATACGGTCTCCCGGTCAGAGGTGCTAAGTACAACCGGTCTTCGCCATTCCTCTTTGGCCAGGGATAATGGGGTGAGACCTTTGTCACATACTACAACATCTCCATGCATAGCGCTTTCCCTCCTCGTTTCAAAGTAGGCCCTGAGGCTGCACACCTCCCGGTTATGCATGGACTTGGCGCTCAATAGGCCTCGGCCACCACACTTCCGTGGGATGTACAGTCTCATGACCGACGATTTTGGGTGATGCATGCGATGCAGAGTCATAGTCGGTGCAGGATTACTTAGTTGATAAAGATGTGTGGATTTAGTGGCGCTGTAGTTCATGCAAGATACTTACTAAAACACAGTTTATATATTATTTTCAAAAGAGTAACTGCGGAGTTTCTTGCCGATTCATCTCTGCAGAATCTACATTCCGAATTGGTGGTAGCTTTACTATTACAAAAATAATAATCACTTTAAATGTAATTTGTAAAATGACGATTCGAATATCTTATATGTATATGCTCGTGGGGCCTATTTGAATAAAGTTGTTTTTGATTTTGATTTTGATACTGGTAAACAAAACATCACTATGTTGTCTTAGTAAGTATACTACTATAAAAAATAATAATAATATATTGGCGGCCTTATCGCTAAATAACGATCTCTACCAGCAACCGCGTTGCGTAGGTTATTATAATATGACTATGTATATCGGTGTTTTTGCAATAAATAAGAGAACATAATTATATATTAATAAAAATATGAAAATAATATCTAGGTATATTAAACATATTTAATATAATAAATATAAATATATCATTTAATATAATAAAAATAACCCTCAAAATAGGTTGACAATTCTTTTTTACACTAATCTTATGTAAATTATATCGTATTAAAATTTTAGCCTTGATTTTTTTGATATTTTCAAAAATTTAAGGGCAACCGCGAGATACCTGCCAGACTTGTAATTTCATAATTGACCGATAATGAAACATAATTTAAAAAATTTCTAGCTTTGTAGGAAACGGGTTACTGGGATGGTTCAGCTCTATTACCAAGTAACTGCAAGCGGTTAAGTAGTTTTTTTTTTTTGCGTGAAAGAGTAAAAAACTCGCTTAGAATTTCAGCAGCGAAGATCTACGTATCAATTCAATAATTAACTTAAAACCACAATGAATATTCAACCATGATTTATACCACAACTGTCTATAAATAATTAATTTTTTTTTTTTCAATTTAGCTTTGTTAACATGTTTAATATTGTAAAATTTCGACGTAAATATGTTAAAGCCAGTTTAGACTAACTTCTGGAATAATTTTTAATATTTTTAATGTATAGTGTATGGTTTAATTACAGTAGACAGTAAGACTAACTTGTTTATTAGGCAATGCATGCATTAACATTAGCGAAACCACCCGCAAATGTCCAGTCAGGTGAAACAGCGTGGTCTTCTAAATTGTAACATTTAATAACTTATTACAGTTGAGATTCGAATCACGGTAAAAATTTTCGTATTCCAATTTACAATGACTGAAAATTTAGGTATGTTTTAAATCTTTAATCTTGCAATAATAAAATATTATTTTTCCTAATAATCACACCTCAGCAGGACTCGTGTTACCGTTAATATCTCGAGATATAATAATTTATTCGTATTAAAATATCCATGCATTTAATTTTCAATTATAAAAATAAAAGTTTGTGTATGTAGGTACTCTAGTTAGCAAGACAGTATACAATAAATAAAAATATAGAGACATCAGATTCACGAAAAATTTAAATATATTAAGACTAAAAATACGACCAATATTGTACTAATAAAAATTATCCACAATTCAAGCGTAACTACACATAGCAAAACAAACTGAAAAGACAAGTTTCTATTAATGGAATTACTTTTTAACTTTATTTCATTGTTATTGTTTATGATAATGTCCCCATAGTCAATATATGAGTTTTAAGAACAGTTTCAAAGACGTTGTCTTACGAGTGTTAGGTCCATTGGGTTCCATTGAGTTCCATTGGGTTCCATTGAAATCCTATTACCATGGAACCACAAAAATAACGATTACGTTACTCCAAACAAGTGAATCTTGCCGAATATCTAACCCATAACCTTGACCATGCTGAACGGAAGTTCCGTTTGCGCAACGAGCGAGATGGCACGAGCGTGCGAGCGAGACGGGGCTATGGAAAGTGTGCCAGTGGCACGGATCTCGACGCGTGTGCCACATCCGTAAACACTGCACTGGTGGGAAACGACTTGAGCGTGAACTTGACTCTAAGATAACATTGAACCTTAAGTTGATGGCCTTTTGGTATTCCGTAGTTTATAGAATATTGTTTGGACAGATAACTACGATGAGGTAACCTAGTGGATAAAATTAATAGAAAATAAAAATAAAATTTGTAAAAAACATAAACAACACACTTGTCCTGCTAAAAACAGATACCAGTTAAAATTTCGCACAGTTTCACAAACAGGGCAACATTTTTTTTTTTTTTTTTGTTTTATTAAATTCATTTTTGCCCAATAAAGGAAAACGTCACGAAAACCTGCATGTTTCGGAATAAATTCTATCATGTATATCCAATCCATAATGGAATAGCGTTTTCATATAGTCTCCCTTCTACTTCATAGAAGTGACGTATGCAGTTGGACGTTTAGAGGTTGTTGCATCTTTCATTACAATGTCACTATGATTAAATGAAATTAAATTACAATATGTTTATCATAAACATACGGTCGTCTATTTCTAAGTTAGGCAACTTGGTCCCTGTGTTTTAGATAACAGCAGACTGATAATTGTTACACTTTTTTTTAGATTCAATATACATATAAACAAATATATATTACACGTAGACAAGGATAATGATTCGAACCCACAACCGTGGAACAGAAAAAGGGTCACTGCCAACTGCGGAAATGGGTCAGTCAAATTAGATATCTTATCTAAAATAAATAAAGATACGACATATCTACGAGTACTTATCGTTTTTCATTTAAATATGTAGCCGCGAATTCGCGATTGAATATTTTGATTTTCACCCCCCCCCCCCCTTTAATCTAGGGAACCGTATTAAATTTTAAGATAAAAAATACTCCGTGTCATAGCTCTTAGTATGTAATTAATCGTGTCAAGTTTCATTTAAATCCATTCAGTATTTTCGAAGTGATACAAAGAAATCAACAAAAATGAAAAAGTGAAATTCTTATTCAGGATCGATTATACGCTCTCCAAAAAATTTTTAAAATAACTTTAATATACAATTCTCTTATATTTACGCGAATTTTACTCATTTTATTAAAAGTCTAGACCGGATTTTATCGCGTTTATTCAAAACTTTACAGATTCACAATATTTTAAATTATTTTAGTCCATGATCTCGGGGGACTGAGGTGGTGGGTGTCCGAATAATGAATGAATTGTTAAAAAGCGGGGTATGTAACCCACAAGGACATACACTCAAACCGGAAACAAATATTTACATAAATATAAATATCTGTACCGGGCGAGAATCGAACCGGCGACCGCCGGCTTTGAGGCGACTACTTGCACCACTACACCCAAACGGTTTATACTTAACGGTTACTTACTATCATATATTTAATAAAAGATGTTTGTAAGGTTTATTCTTTAATAACATTGCATAACAACTTTACAATGTCGTATGTTCGCGCACGTCTGACGAGAATCACGTTCTCACTAAATACAGTTAGAAACGTCAGAATTTTTGTAAACCAGGCGATTTTTCCTGTTCACCGATCATTATCACGAACCAAGCGGAACCTGTTCAAACAGAAGAGTAAATTAACAGTAAATACATGTAACAATGATAACACTTTTGAATTTCACCTGAAGTTAAAATCTTTAATAGTACCTATTCTTATTACATTATACGCTGTAAGCTGCTATATCAAAATATCTTAATTAAAATGTAAAAATGGCATGTCATATTCTCTATAAAAATTAAAAATAAATTTATAGTAGTTTCATTTAGTATAATGTTATAACTGCATAAACGTCTCACCATAATATATAAAAAAAAATTAACAACTCCAAGTCCGGTCAATAAAATTTCTAGCATCATTGGTGCATTAATGGTTTTTTCTAGGGCGAGAAGTCGAATTACTCTAAGATATTATGTAAGATGCCTACGTTCATTTAAACTATATACTGTACAATAAAGAGAAGAAAGGAAGAAAGAAACATATATGGAGTTATAAAAGTTATTAAAATAATTAATCAAAGACAACAGTCGTACACACAAAATTAATATATATTTTTTTAAAACAATAGGTATAATAATATAATTATATCACTCAAATATCATTTTTAGTGACAGTTAAGGACTTGAAATATTCAAAAAGTATGTATTATTTTGGCCGCCATATCGAGAAATAGTAAAATAAATAAATATGTTAAACACACATACGTTCGTCTGTCTGCTCCTAATGTAGGCAACATAATATTATTGTAATTTAGGTAACGGACGACTGATATATTTATATATCTTTTTTTTTTTAAATGGCATACGACGACGTACGTATGTAAGGTAATATATAAATATCACATCCCGATTTAGGGCTGAAATAGATTCCATGACCACGGAGCGGAAAACACTGCTAACTTCGCCAACGGGTCAGTAAAAAATTAAAATAAAGTAAAAAATATATATAAAGTGGACGTCATACAAGAAACGAGACTATTTCGTAGTTTTTTAATTTCGATTTTAAAATTTATATAATATTCTTTCTTGCACTTTAAAATATTCAGTACAGTAATAAATAAACAATATTTAAATTTGTTTACAAAGGTAGACTTATCTCTAAGAGATATCTTTTCCTCCCGACCTGCAGTAGTGAGTCAAATAATAAGTAGAATAATGTCATAAAGCAGACAAAAAACTTGCAGTGATGTTGATAATACACATATACTTAAAATATATGAATCGTTAATATAATTATAAGTTAATTATAAGTTACTCTGGTATGGAATACTTTGAGAATTTTTAATTAATTATCAGCTAGACAAGGCGTTATGTATCTACACGGTAATGGTTGGGGACGAAAAGTAAAAGTAAAAAATAACTGTTCCCGCATACGCTCTTGTTGAGCTGACACACATAACGACAGAGCTCCTTCGTATGTGTGTGTGTTGAATTTTTGCGATTTTACTAACGGTAAAACGTTTTGTGTATTTATTACGAAAGATTAAAAAAAAAGTGTTGCTAAGTTGAATTTATTAACTTGTTTTTTTTTTTACTTTAAATTATTATCTGTCGAGTATTTATGATATACGAAAAATTATTTTATTTTTCATTAACATGATTCAGTATGGTAATTTATTGTAAAGGAGAAAGGTTGGAGCTTAATCCGACATGCTGGTTCACTGTGGATTTGCGGATATACATGTCTCGTAATTTCTTCTGATACATGCAAGTTTTACTGCCAGACACTCACAGAAATAGTAATAATACCCTACCTACTATTTCTGTGCAAACGCTAGACTAAATTAAAAGACACTTAAAAAAATCAGTGCCATTCCGGATTTGAACCGGTCCCCATCAGATGATTCAGGTTTACTATCCACTGAGCAATCTTGTACTATCTCTATAATTCCCAAGATATTTAATAGGGACAGTACGATATGGTCAAAGTGTGTATGTATGTATGTACGAATTATTCTGTATGTATCAGCCTGTAAACAACTCACTGCTGAGCGAAGGCCTTTTTTCCTTGTAAAAGAAGGTTGGAGCTTAATCCTCTACGCTGCTCCACTGCGGGCTGGCGATAATTTCCCTACTATGAGTAACGATCGTTATCAGGTGTCTATGATAACAACCGAGACCGATGGCTTTACGTGCTCTCCGAGGCACGGTGGGGAGACCCACAAGGACTTACACCCAGACCGGAAACAAATATTTGTACAAATACAAATATCTGTCCCGAGCGGGAATCGAACCCGCGACCGCCGCCGCGCGGCCTCGAGGCAAATAGGTACTCGCACCACACTCGTTCTGGTGTAGAACGGTCGTCGAAGAATTATTCTATTAGAAAGAAATTTTAAGAAATTTTTAAAGCTTAATTGTAATGGTTACAGAGGATAACTCTATTTCATACTACATATTTTGTTACATACTGTTGTTTGGTGATAAACATTGCATTAAAGACGGTCACTGGTTCAGTTTCCATTCACAGCGGTTCATTATATTTTTACAAATAAATAATAATAAATAAACGTCTCACACTCAAAGGCCGCCAGTAGGATTTAAATTCCTGTGTCGGGGGTCCGGAAAAACACACAATACACAAGCACAAACGCCCAGACTACGACAAACATCTGTATGACCTATACAAATATTTGTCATGTGCGGGGATCAAACCCGCGACCGCTAGCGCATCAGCCAGTTGCTGTAACCACTTCGCTAACGCTTCGTCGAATTAATAATTAATTAATGAAATATTGAGAGAATGATGCGTTAGCGGTCGCGCATTCGATCCCCACCCATTACATCTGTTTTAATACGCCATAGTAGATCTTTTTGCTTGTGTGTTGTGTGAATGTGATTGTTGAGTGTAAGAAATTTATTTTATTATTTATTTACTTATTTTTTCTTTGGTATCATTAGCACCTAATAAATCCTGTGTATTGTACGCTATCCGGCGGAGGAACAGCGTTTCGGATGCTCTAAGTCGTCTCCTATATAGGAGAAAATACCTTTAGTTTTATGCCATTATTTAACAATAGAACGAGTCTTATTAATTAAAAAACGAATCATTCATTTCTCATTACCCGACTGCGACAGAAGGAGGGTTATGTTTTTCGAGTGTATGTATGTATGTATATATATATGTATGTATGTATGTATGTATGTCCATTTCTTTGGCACGGCCTACAGCCCAAACGGCTGGACGGTTTTTGACATATGAGGTATCGTTGGATTTGTCTAAATTGTAGTAGTGACATAGGCTATATAAATTTTTAAAATGGCGACCGCAAATGGCGGAAAGAGGGGGGGAGTTGAATTTTTTTTCTTACTGTAGCAATATGGGTATCAAATGAAAGCTAGTAAATTGTTTTATTCTTTTTAGTTTATAATAAGAGTATTTTACGCAGTCGGGTTTTTTGATTTTTTTAATTAAGCATGCTTGTTTTATTATGTTTATCAATTAGGTACTTATCATGTAAATTTTTTCGTGTAAACGACTATCTATCTTTACTTAGCACAGATAGAAAGCAACTAGTGTTCGTCGTACGAGTCGGACCGGAATCCACATTTGTATGACAGGGTTGTCCATTAAACTATAAATTATAAAATATATTTAAATTTTATGAAAGAAAAATCTATATTTTATACTAGCTATATAATATACTACTATAAGATTTTATTATTATTTATATATTATTATTTATATACAAGACAGGCAGTGTAATTACTGGCACCGAGACTTTAACACCTTATGTCTCTGGATAGGCAACACATAGATGAGTTGCCTGGGCTAGTTCCAGGTAAACTAGTTTATGTTCATGGGCGACGTCAACCACTTACCATCTGGAGGTGGAACGTCTGCCAGTTTGCCTATTCACTTAACATTAAAAATATATATATATATTATTTATATAGCATGAAAAATTATGAAAAATAATCTATAATAAATACTTTTTTCTTATTCAAATGTCCCCATCGTGTCTCGGAGAACACGTCATCGCAAGTCGATCCTCACCACACTGGTCCACCACGGCTTTGCGGGTAATTTCATTACCATGAGTAACGATCGTTATCAGTTGTCTATGATAACAACCGGGATCGACGACTTTACGTGATTTCCAAGGCACGATGACGGCAACGACGTTAAAAAATATTTGTACAAATACATTTGTATCTTACCTGTCCCGAGCTGGAATCGAATCCGCGATTGCCGAAATTAAGACGACTACTCACGCCACTACACCAGCACCGGTTTCGTTTATAAAACGAAACTGGTATATGAAGCTGCTATAAAGCAGCTTCATATATTTTAATTTGTAATTGAAATTGAGTACGGACTTTTTCACGTTTCAGAGAAATATGGAAAAATTAAAATAAAAGTACAGCCCTGAAGTATTTTTTTATTTTTTATTATCAAAATATATAAGTATAATAACTTAAATATATATAATAATATTATGGTGACGGTTGTTATCATAAAAACTCGATAGCAATCGTTACTCCTGGTAGGTAAATTAACCACCAACCTCAGTCGAGCAGCCCTTCTCCTATATGCAAAGGGCAAAGCAGTGGGACTTTATACAAGTAGGCTGATTCAGTTTAGTTTCAGTTCATAAGTATAATGTTATTATGTGTATGTATGTATATATCTATTTATGTATTTCAACATAATATGTCTTTATATAAGTGTGTGTGTTTATGATTTATTATTTCTAACCTATTTATTACAATTATTTTATGTTATTTGTATCATATACTATTACTAATTTACATCACTTACTATCTTTCCACAGGTACTTTATTAATTACTAACTTTCACCCGCGGCTTCGCCTGCGTGGATGTTGGTTATCGCGACCAAAAAAAAGTACGCTATGTTACTTTTAATACCTCTAAGAATATTTGTACAAAGTTTCATAATAATCGGTTAAGTAGTTTTCGCGTGAAAGCGTAACAAACAACCTTACATTTCACATTTATAATACAAATATATAGGTAGGGATTTATCTGGAAGGAATCGCTATAAAGCGACCGCCAATCAATATAAAGACTGCCAGTCTGATGATACTGTGTTTATATCTATTTAAAAATTTAATTGTTAATTTTAATATGTAGTGTATATAAAGTGTTAAATAAAATAAATAAAAAAAGTCTAAAAAGGTTTGTGACTGACTATAGTAGATAATTTCATACATTTTTACTAATATTAAACTTGGTTGAGTTTTTTCAATGATATTTCGATACAAATTCGAAAATTGACAAGAACAAAACCGTGAATAACGAAAAAAACAGAATAAACACATAAGACTATTTTGTGCAATTGTGTAATAAAATATAATTTTAATAATTGGTAGCCCTGTGTGTATATAATCGTATGATATGTCTATATACTCGTATGTGTTAGACACACTGGAGCTGCGTACAGATGAATACTTCAGATTAACCGGACGGCATTAAAGCAACCGTCATATTTATTTACATTCAAAGCGTCTGCCAAACTGACCTACATTATAACATTTTAATATATATTTATTAAACGTCATTTCATATAGTAATAATAAAATAAATAATCGAATGATTTATATACAATTATATTTACAAATTACAAAATTACAGCTTATCAATTAAATTTAAGATATATTTACAATAAAAACTAATAAAAATATAATGAAATATACTTCCAGAAATAATTAAAATAAGAATATAAAACAATAATACTTTTTCGACGACGACGACGCGTTAGCGCAGTGGTTACAGTAACTGACTGATGCGCTAGCGGTCACGGGTTCGATACCCGCACATGACAAATATTTGTGTAGGCCATACAGATGTTTGTCGTGGTCTGGGCGTTTGTGCTTGTGTATTGTGTGTGTTTCCGGACCCCCGACACAGGATTCACATCCTACAGGAAGCCGTTAAGTGTGAGACGTTTATTTATTTATTTATTTATTTATTTATAATTATGTTTCTGGTAATTAGGATTTCGCATCATTACACTAAAACTGTTCCCAGCGAAATTGTATTTATAAATCTCAACACAGGTGAAATCTTGAAAGATATACAGTATATTACAGAATGACATATAATAGTGGCGACCCGCTGGTTTTGAATCCGCACCCCTGCGGTGTGATTTCCGAGGTGTTTTATCAATTATGCAATGTTTATAAAACAAGTTTTTTAGTTTTTACTAGAATAACTTTATTATGATGATATTGTGTTAATATATGTATATATGTATTTAAATTTATATACCTATAAGATATACATAGGTATCATAATCAATCATAATTTTGATTAATTTATTCAAGTCGTTATTATTTTTTTTAATGTTAGTTGGATAGGCAAACTGGCAAACGTTCCACCTGATGGTAAGTAGTTGACGTCACCCATGAACATAAACTAGTTTACCTAGAACTAGCCCAGGCAACTAATCTATGTGTTGCCTATCCTGAGACATAAGATGTTAAGTCTCGGTGCCAGTAATTACACTGCCTGTCTTGCCCTTCTCTCCGAAACACAGACATTTTAATTTAATAATAATATTTAATTAATTATAGTTAACATTAAGCTACCACCGATTCGGAATGCAGATTCTGTTGAGAAGAATAAGCGAGAAACTCAACAGTTAATCTTTTAAAAAACCCTGAATATAAAAAAAAAATCGACCATTATAAATTGAGTCATACGTCATGAAAGTCAAAGCCACTAAGCCCGCTTATGTATAATGTATAATATCCCTTAACAATTATTTTGACGGTAATTATTGTTTCGTTCTAAAATATATACGAGTAATGTATTATTTTTTAATTAAAATGGATATTATTTTTATTTTTGTGATATTTCATTAAATTTGTGTGCCTTTAAGAAATAGATAGACAAGGAAACCGATATGAATTCGTCACAATTTAACATAATAGTATATTTCTATTTTCTTAAACATTTATTTTTAATTTTAATTACAATGAAAAAAACTAAATGTTACTGTGAGTTACGTATAATTTGTATGTATTAAAGTTATTTACATTGGTTTTGTACTTTTTAAGGCTTCGCATCAAATTACAGGTAATTACAACTAGCAAACTTCATTTAGAATACTTATGCAGCATCATTTAATTGTTCGGTAGAGTAAAACTTCTTGAACATACCCTAATTAAACATTGTTATATTAATAAAATAATATGCAATATATTTTCAGTATATATTCACCATCAGGTCACAAACACAACGACTCAATAATAAATATTAAATAACGCATCACCAAACAGATATGTCCAGTGTAACTGTGATACCGAAAATATTGGAAAAACTGAAGTAGGACCCTCCCACTTAGAGTACCGTAAGATAACATCACCGGACCTTTAGCAACACAATGAAATTCCTTAAATAACAAAATGATATAAACATCTTGACAAATTATCCACCTACTATGTCACATATAATACAATATGATATTGCTTACAGATTCAACTTGAAATGGACTTTTAAAAATTGATTTAGATACTAATCTCGTACTTTAAATGCTTTGAAAAAAGTATCAAATATTTCCTACTTGGTTATGTTAAAATTTTGTTAACTAATTTAACAGTACTTAGTACTTACATTTAAGATCAAGCTCAGTCTACGCAAGTGTTACCTAAATGATGTTTAATTACATTTAAAAAAAAATAAACAATTTGTATATACGAGTATCTTACAATATGCTAAAATTTCTCTACTTTGTTATCATATAACACTAAAATACAATTAAGTAACCAATAAATAAAAGGCTGTTGCTATTCATACGAGATCAATTGTATGAATAAGAAAACAGAGTATTTGTACGACTCTTTAAAAAATAATTTAAAACGTATATTAATACGATAATCGTATGAAAAAAAAAAAAATTAAATAAACTCAAAAATAAGTAAATGAATTAATATTAATTAATTTAAAAAAATTATAACCTATCAATAAAACAAAACCTAACAACCTGACAATAAGAAAATACAAAATAAATAAAAAATATCTTCCAATAATCGTATGAATAGACACTTCCCAAATAAATTTATAACAACAAACTATAATCATATTTATTTGACTACATAATTATATTATAACACAATAAAAATAAAAGCTTGACAGAAGTAATTATATTAAAAATATATCTTGTTTTCTTGCAAATAACATGCTTACTGATCGTTAGTACAAATGAATGAATTTACAATATGAATAAATTTTTATCGGAAATATTTTTCGTCACAACTCATTTCAAATTGAACGGTTCGTAAGCAAAACGAGTCGTTTTCTGAATATAGTTGGACTATTACATAACTTGCGCGATCGCGAGAAATCGCTGTGGTGTCAAATTTCAATACTAATTGAGGCTCGGCTAGTATTGAAATTCGACACCACAGTGATTTCTCGCGATCGCGCAAGTTAGTTAATAACGTAAGGGATTAAATCTAACCTGCCAATTTGTAAGCGACACGAAAACATATCAAACTGATAAACACCTGTTTTTCGATTCAGATGATTAATTTCTATCATAAAGCACTTTATTACACGCTAATATGTTCATACGCCTTTTTATTGACACAACAACAAATACATATGGTATACGTGTATATGTGAGTGTACACTCAACGCGCAGCTTTCTTACTCACACCAATAAAGATTTAACACATACATCTAAAACGCACACATGAATGCAGCACGTGCGCTAGGTCAAGTCTAGATTTTATATTCGATAGTTTTTAATTTGCAATCTTAATAAGGGCCGTCAATTTAAATTATTCGATAGCATCTTCGCTTGACCTTTTCTCTGATGTACGATTATCGTTCGAAATCAGCTGCTTCGATACATTCTTAAGCGGCAATATTATTGTGTCTAACAAAACAATTTCTGTTATTCGAAGATCTACATATGTATTTAGTTATTGTCCGTGAAGTGGCGATTTGTAAATTGAGGAACTCATAAATTGTACAGAGAACACACACACGTAAATATCGTTAAAAGAATATTAAATCGTTGGCGATAAAATTGTCATAAAAACAAGAATTTAAATTGTATCAATTATACATACCATACCAGTATATCTTACATTGTACTTTTAAGTGGCTTTGTACATTTAAAAAAAATTCAGGACGAAACTAAACACACTACTATTTACTCTTGTCATGTGGAGAGATTCGGTGAAAACTGAATTTTCTTATACAATAGCATACCTTTGGGATACTAATTTTGCTGTTTATTAGAGATTAGTATTTACCTACCTCAGTTTTGGTAAGGGGCCATCCATAAAGTAAATACGTCACACGAATTTCATGATTTTTTGAGTGACAAGGACGGGGACACCCCGTCAGCTAGTCACACAGCTAGTCACATTTGTGAGACCCCTCCCTACCTAGTGTGACGTCACATATTTTGCAATTTTAACATCTAGATATTAATTCTTTTTGTTTCTTATGTGAATGTTTCTGTGGATTAGTCCTTGTATGATGCAAAATAAGAGTATAGATCACAGATGCCACACGATCGCTTAAATAACTCTACTCTCTACTCTACTACTCATATCATACAGAACTTGCTTCCTTGCTTATACTCATGCAGATAGAGTTGGAAATATTTTTATGTTATTTGTTAATAGGTGTGTAGCTCGAATTTCGAAAATTTATATTACTTGGATATATTATAATTTGAAATGTGATGTCAGGACATTTAGGACCCATCCCTACCATTTGTCACACAATGTCACAATTCATCGACCCCCTTCCCAGACCCTTAACGTGTGATATAATTTGTGGATGGTCCCTGTCTACGACTGACAATATTGTAAACGAACATAGGGCGCAATTGTACAATTTAAATAGTGTTACAATGGTGATCAGTAAGTGATATTTCTTATAAGTTTTTTTTTTTTAAATTAAATTTTAATAGTTCGCTAATGAAGATCATTATATCATTATGGCATTGTAACTGTTTATGTTTGGGCCTAAGTTCAGCAGTGGATATCCAATGACTGAAATAAAAATGATGATGATGCTTGTAAAACTGTAATAGAATCTTACAAAACTTATAAAAATTATGAAAAGATTGTAAAACAAGACGATTTAAGATACTGTAAAATATCAAATATGTAAAGAATAAGTATATATTAAGCGAATGAATAAGAATTAATGTAGAGACCGTAACTACGTGTACATTATTATGTTTAATAAGGGACGGGTATGTAAATTAAAATTGTCAAGAGACCAGTTAACCTGTTGGGGAACCTGCTGTAAAAGTGGGTGATATGCTTCCTCGATCGCGTCTGGTTTCGCAGACGACACCGCCTCAATTACAGATCTTTGTAAGCTTATGTTAAAAAAAATTGTTAAGTAAAATTTAGGAAAATACCAAATAAAAAATTTAGTAAGTAAATTATATATTTACAAATTTTAAGCTAAGTACACTGCGTGTTTTCATGAGTTTTTTTGTGCCTAGGGATGATCGATATTCATTGATGTTTTTACATCGATGTTTTGATTTCGATAACATCGACACATCGATGAAAAATTAATAAAACATCGAAAAGTCAATAATTCTTTAGAGCGCTATCTAGCGAGCATATTTTTTATACAGATGTGCCTAAACGACACTGGGATTGCTATTTTTTTTCCTTATTCTTTGTTACAAATATTTTTATAAATAAAAACACATTTCTTTAAAAAAATTAGACAGTTTTATTTATTTGTTACCAAAAACATCGATGTTTACTATTGTTATATATGTAAAAATTAAATTAAAACACATTTCATAAAAAATTTAGAATTTTTATTTTTATGTTGCCAAAAACATCGATCTTTTAGATACATCGATGTTTTTCAATCAATATATATCGTAAATTGATACTTGTGATTCGATGTTGATATCGATGTAAACATCGATGTTTTTCTGATAGGATGCTACGTGTACGTGTACGTGTAGATCTGTAGGGATGCTACGTGTACCTACTTGTACAGAGCTTTTAGCTAAACGTTTATAAATTAAAGGTTTGAAAATTGGACATTCATATAAAAAATACACTTGAGTCTCTTCCTAATAACTCGTACAGATATCCTTTTATTTTTATTTTATTATTTATCTTTTTTTAACACAATTTTTTTTTCAATTTGTTTTTTTACTAACCTAATATTAGTCTGAATTAAAGAGTTATATATTTAAATTGAAAAAAAAAAAGAAATTTAAAGTATTGACGCGGGTTCCCTTACTAAATTATGACTTACTTAACGACTTAATCGTCTAGAGCAGGGGTGGGCAAATATTTTGATAGTCGGGCCAGATTATACATTATTTATACATTGCAGATGAAAATTTGACCCCGGGCCAAACAGTTTTTTTTTTTTAAATTCTAATTTTAAGTATAATTTTTGCTAAGGATGTCAATTAATGAATTTTAAAACCAAAATTTTTGAATCAAAATATTTATTTATCAAGTCATTTGAATAAAAAAAATTTAAAAGAAAATTTTTAAGCATTAATATCAGATAATTATCAAACTGTACAATTATCATACAAAGGTGTTATTAAAAGTATTACCACTATCATCTATGCTTAATAGATTGAGTCACAAAAACATGAAAAACAAATGCTGGCAACACTGTGGTGATTTATCTACATAAACTATTAATTTGACAGAACGTCTTCTTAAATTGTTAATTTCTTATATTAAATATTTCACTTCATTAAACATAAACAAGTAATATGAAAGAAAGATAAGTTATGTTTTATGAAGAAAAAGGCAGCTACAATAAAATATGTATGCTGAAATGAAAACAAATCTTCCAAAAATATTAAATTGATCAGATTACAATAATATAATATATACAATATATTTTGTTAATTTTTTTTTTTTTAAATACAATGCTTCAGGGCCCAGACAAAATTCTACCGCGGGGCGGATCCAGCCCGCGGGCCGCCATTTGCCCAGATCTGGTCTAGAACGATCCAATAAAATAAATACTTTTTAATTTCTTTTAATTTCAAGAGGATTAAGGAAAACTAACCTAAGTAACAGTATATTTGTCTGTAGCAGTTTGGTTATTTTTTCTTTTTGATAAATAAAAAAATAAAACAAATAAATAATCCCCTCACACAAACCTAATGAACCTCTCAATGCTCTTTGTATGCCTTCCGAATAGAACAAGTTGAGGAATGACGGATAGTAACCTAGTTTTAAGATAAAAAATTGATGATTTCGTTAATAGAGATGTACCTACCAGCCATCATCGCCCTGGTTTCTATTAACTCATTCCATTGATGACAAGTATAAAAACTATTTACAAAAAAAATCGCCAGCGCGTACGTCGACTCAATCATTTGAAGATCATGTAGGACCACCATCCTAATACTTGAAAAGAGGATATGTTGATGAACTGCGTAATCTGAATTTAATAGCAAATCATATATTTATTGGAAAGTAAATGAATAATCGTCAAAGTTATTACTTAACTTTTAATTATTTACTTTATTATGTGTAATTATTAAATACCCATAAGAAATTGTACAGAACATGGCTTAGTCTTTGTTTGATTTTGTTTTTGTTTTGATAAATAATTATTAGTAATGTTATAGTATAAATGAAATTTCAAATCATTTGATATTAAGCGTATATGTAACGCTTTTGTAAATATGTATATTAATTATTATTAATTTACTTATATACTTTTCTTTTAATCGGTCACAATTATTACTCATTACATATATTATTGATTTATTTTGTACTTTAAAAAACAAGTGTAATAGCCTTAGAATGGACAGTAATAATTTTTAATTTCTGTTAACAATTACAATATTAATGCAATACTAGACGGCGCTGTCGAGTTACTTAAAAATAATTTTAATTTTATAAAGAAACGTTTCCTAAGATATTTATAGACATGGAAACCATAATTCAAGGTTATTTTGCAATTTAAAATGAATGTGACATGAATGGAGGCAAGGCGGCTTGGCTAAACATTTTTTTAAATGGTTTGATGTGTTTATATCGTATTTAGGTTGAATAGATAACGTATATTATTATCGCTTTATCATTTAATGATTTTTTCTATGGGTTTTGTATTTATAACTATGATTGATGATAGGCGGGAATAGCAACAGATTCGATTTCGGGTCAAGTAAATATAATATGGCCGAATGGTTAGTGTTTTATTAACCTTGTTAATTCAATTTATGTCTATTATTTTCAAGAAGTTTATTAAAATTGTATGTACCTATGTATATTCGTATTTAAGTATAATATGTATATTTTTATTAAATTAATTATTAATTTATTTTGTATTTCTATTATTGAAAAAAAAAAAATTCTTTTATAAATTGTACGTCTATCACCTTCTATTTTTTGTCTGTAATAGTTCCTTTTCGGGTGTGCTGGAAGAAATCTCTTCTAGGGTTAAGCACAGCCTTTATACCTACTTGTGTTTCAATGACATGTATCTTTTTATAATACTGAATATATAATAAAGTTTAAGTTTAAATTAATAAATTTAAGAGTGGCAGATTATTAATTCATTGCAACTTTCAGTGGCCTAGCTTTGGCAATAGGTTGTATGAGGCCCCTGAGTTAAGGAGGTGACGACCAGCCACCGTTATGAATGATCATAGACCTCACATGATTCGTTGATAAAGATTCTCAACAATTGTGTGTTTTGTAATGTTGTTACAATTTACCTACCGTTTAAAATTCCACTATAGAATTATTCATGCTAGCCCGCTGGCGTAGTTGGCAGTGACCCTGCTTTCCGCTCTAGAGTTGTGAATTTAATTTCCACTCCAATTCTGTGTGTATTTATATACTTAAATATATTTCATATACATTTACTTTTAAAAAATATGAATATTTATATCATTCTACTATTACCTATAAAACACAGGCGTTAAGCTCCCTATGTTAGGAATAGACGATCGTGTGTGTGTGTTAATCAATTTTAATTATATTTTAATTATCATATGGAAAGTACTTCTGATGCACCATTCCGTATTTAGCGTTGTCTAGTTGTAAGGCATTGCAGAAATGATCATTTATTAAAAGAATTTATGTTTCATTTAATTGAATTACAAAACAAAAAAAAATATTGTTTTAACGAATTTATACACTTAAATTTATTGCAATACGCGAAACAAATAAAACGAATTCTTAAATTAAATTCAATGAATTTAATTTTAAAATTCAAATGTCGATACGATAAATAACGACAATATATTAAACGTAATTAATTACGTAGAAATATAAGATAGGTTTCATTTATAACAACGAACCATCGCATCGGCCGAGCAAATTAATTAAATGAAAACAAAAAAAAAACTTGACAAGAATAAATATTTTTACGCATTTATTCTTTTACATCAGACGATGTTATGTGGAATGAAATGAACTGAATCCGTCTGTAAACGTCCCACTGCTGGGCAAAAGCCTCTTCTGCATCTAGAAGAAGGGTTAGATCTTAATCCACCACGCTGCTCCACTGCGGATTGGCGAATAAAGTCCCTACCATGAGTAACGATCGTTACTAGGTGTCTATGACAAAAATCCGGACCGACACGACTGAACTAGCTACTATGTATTTTGTTATATGTATCAGTTAAAATAAAAAATAAAATGTGTGTACGGAGTACACATATCAAAAATGAAACATCTTTAGCAAACTCAATTTAAAATTAATTAATATTAATAGTTAAACATTCTATTATTTTTTATGCGTCGTTTACGCGTTGATAGGATACGCGTTGCTAGGATACGCAAAATCATACTATCTCATTCTCTCCTACACATTTTTGTATTTGTGTTTCTTACCTGTCGCTTTTTCCGTCGCACCCCGTTTCAAATCACAAGGATTCTAAAGAAGTTTCACTTCAAAAATAAGTAATTCATTCATAAATTCCGTTTTGACCAAATAAGCGAAAATGGCAAAGCTTTATGCGATCTAGGTATCTGATTTTTACGACATTAGTTTCCACTACGAAACTAGGTGAGTATTTTCGCGAGAATTGTAATCTGTTAACGAGTTGGTATTTTAAATAAATGACCTTCGTCTGACACTTATACCTACATGTAACTGAAATTTATTAGTATTTTACTAAAAAAAAAATCGACGTAAACTTAAAATGGTGATTGAAAAAAATTATAATAATTATACAGATATATTATATTCTGGTAATCAGATCCCCTAATTCTTCAGATATATTGAATTATTATTATTAGGTTAATCTTCTTTTTTTTTTTTGTTCGGTTTACTGTCTTATTTGTTATAATATTATTTTGTATTGATGATTTATTTTATTGTAATATTTTTTTAAATTGTATTTGTTAAGTTGTAGAGAATAATTAGTATGTTTAGTTTAATTTTTTTTGTAACGTTTATATGTCTTTGTAATATTTTATATTGACAATAGTATTGGCTTCCTAATAAATAGATTAAAATATAATAAATTTTACAGACATAGGAAACAGTACCGTACATTTTTACACCTTTAAAAAACCGCAATATATAACTGCATATAATTTCTATTAGATACGCCAGATATATTATAATAAGAATATAAATAATTCACGTGATACAGATAAAATTCGTCCCAATTACTTGTTAATTGATGCAAATTATAAAATGATAGCGCGATCTCTTTCTCTCATTGAGTTTAATACGTGTTAGACGGTGATGGATAATAGTATACTAGTTTAAGATATTAACTAGCAATCTATACTGGCTTCGCACGTATTCAATTAATAAATTACTTAAATATTGCTAACAGAAGAGACACGAAAATGAAAGAAAGACATTTTTTTAAGTTGATAAGTCCTAAAAATCTTTGTCACCGATGTTGCAACTAAACTTTTATTTTGTAAATATACTTAAAAAATATTGTTAATCATATACGTTTATCTACAATATATACATATACATATAAGTACTATATAATGGAAATTAAATCTATAAGCAGAGTTGTCAGGTCAAGTGAGCCAAATTTCGGGACGGAAGCTTAAATTAATCGTGATGTTAAGTTTACAAATCGGTACAGCGACAGTGATAAAGCTTTTTAATAAACCATAATCTATTTTATAAGAAACAATTATAAATTAATTAATTATTCTTAATATACAATGAATACATAACACATAAAATAAATATGTTATTATATTATTATTTATGTATTTATTAATAGCTTATGTAACTATTAATAAAAATAAATAACAAATATTTATCTTGTGAAACTTCCTATAAAATTAAACATTATGTGAAATCGGGAGATCGAAGTATCGATCCAGAGTGAACCGCGACGTGCCAGCTGACCCTAAAAATCGGGACGTCCCTTGCAGTTGATAATGCATCACGTGACATTTCGATAGCTTATGTCAATCCCATACATTTTTATTCTTTCTATTAGCGACATCGCTAATGGAATGTTACTTTGTCTAGGCCCTCAGGACACCTATCGACACTACCCACAAATCTCCAAAAAGAATTTATATCAGTGATAGTGAAAACGGTATCAAAACCGTTGCGTATTTTAATGTAACACATACACGAACAAACAAAAATACCGACTTCATATAAACATAACGATAATAAACTAGCTTAGAGTCGGAAAACTCGAGTCTGTGTGTGTGTCGGTGCTCGGCCGCGACGTCGCTCGGCAGTGGGTCAAGAAACAAGGTCGCACCATTTCTCTTGCGCGCGCGCAGGGAGGGGGAGCTGCGTAGGCGCTGATTTAGATGTACTCAGCTCAAACTGCATAAGATATTAAGCTATGCTATGGACGCAGTTTAATACTTAAATATATCATTTGTCTTGTTTAGTACAGTGTTTTGAAAAGGTTTAACAGTTTAAGGACATGATAAATATCAATTTGTGTTTTGAATTTTTAGTAATAAACGTCAAATAAATAATATTACATTGAATTTAGATAAGTCTCTATTTAATACTAGATTTTAACAGTGCCCTCAATAGAATATGTTTATCATACATGCATTTTAAGATCATAAAATATAACTGAGTATATATTATACTTAAGTGAAAGTAAAAAATTTGTTTCTTTTAACGCGCAAAACAAAGGATCTCTCTCTCTCTCTCTCGTCTCTCGAGTTTCGACTTTAAAAAATATTTTCCAAGTTACAAATCCTGTTTATTAGGAGTGCTTATAGGCAATAAAGCGTATACTAAACTCATAAAAATCCGGTAACGGTTAACGGTTAAATCCGCATCTGTCACGTGGTTTCTAAAAAATAAAAAGATTTGAATTTTTTTTTGCACAGAATATACATATAAAATTAATACTATTTTCTTTTGTTGTGATAATTTTCAATAACGTAGGTAACTGGATCTTACTGATGACATAGTACATTAATAATTCCGAGTAGCATAACGTTATGTTATGACAGCTTAATTCTAGATAATGTAGTTCTCTAACCGTTGAATTATTACTAAAATCGGTTCAGTAGTTAGAGAGTTTATCAATAACTAATAAAGAAATCTTTGTATTGAATTTTATATACTTAGAACTATATATATACTGTACTGAACTGAATCAGCCTGTAAACGTCCCACTGCTGGGCGAAGTTCTTGCCTCCATGTAGAAAGAAGGGTTGGAGCTTAATCCAACACGCTGCTCCTCTGCGGGTTGCCGGATAATGTTCCCTATCAAATAACGATCGCTATCAGGTGTCTATGATAACGACTGGAACCGACTGCTTTACGTGCTCTCGGAGGCACGGTATAGGTACTACCATTGATAAGTACAAAAGTTATATAATTTTAGTTTTGTTTTGCGTGTCTTTTTTAATATTCTTCGATTTCTTTTTAAAGCCACGCAATGTATTTCAATAAGGTTTTCACAGTAAAAACTTTTTTTTTAGAGAAAATAAGTTACGTTAGATTTGACTGGCCCTTTGGCGCAGTTGGCTCTGCTTTCTCTCTCTTTCTGCTCCAGGGTCGTGGGTTCGATTATCACCCTGAGTCTGGATCTAGTATTTGTATAGTGTGTATGTATATGTATATTGAAGAGTATATTTATTTCTTTGTAATAGATACTTCTCAATCTACTACATAAATTTGGAAATTGGGTTTTATACTGTTCTCTTATATTTACGCGAATATTACTCATTTAATTAAAAGTCTAAATCGGATTTTATCGCGTTTATTTGTTTTAAAAAATGGTCCCTTGGTCCCCCGAGATCATGGACGCTGTAAAGGGTCCGAAACGTCAGGAAATAATTTAATTTAATTAAAAATCGTTAAACTGTAAAGTTTTAAAACAAATAAACGCGATAAAATCCGATTTAGACTTTTAATTAAATTGGGTTTTATGTTAGAATGGGTAGTCACGTCATGAGTGTTGAAAGTGTTATGTCAATACCGGTGACACCGATTGTTAGGTATTTATTAAAACCATAATGGTAAAGCAATTTTTTTTTAATTTAACATTAATCCCTATCCAGATAAATACGTTAATTTTATTTTATATTTTATTTTACTTCAAATTTTCATAAGCAATATGTCAATAAAAAAATACTTTAAAACGTATCAAAATTACATGCAACTAAGAAAATAATTTTATCGAAAATGGCAATGAGTCACATTTTTCCTATATCCATACGAAGCCAGGTGGGTCGCTAGTTAGTTCTAAAACGAATTTATTAAGTACAAAAGGACAGACCAGTTGTACTTATATAGAGGATCAGTTAAATTAACTTAACGGTGTATGGAGTGGGAGTTATGTTCGGTTTGGTCGCGATTTATAAAGTGAATTATTTGGTTTATGATATCGCGTTTGTATGCTTGTGTCTTTTATGTGTTTGTAAGTACTTGTTTAACTTTTAAAGAAGCAATATTATTATATAAGTAGTTTTTTTTTGTTAATCTATATTTTAAGAGCTTTGTCAGCTAGTTTACTATGTCGCTCTGTAATTTGACACATTTAAGTTTTAAATTAGCTATAGGAAAGGAAAAGACCGGCTATAGTAATCATCTGTTTCCAATGCCAATCTCCACCAATCTCAATATACGCCTAGCTTCAACAGAGTATGGATTAGTCAATACACTATTAAAATATCCAATATTACTAGAACAGTCCTTAAAATGTTGTCATCTGTAGCTTTCGTTCCGAGCACACTCCGCTAAAATATGTAGAACATCTTCTGTGGTTATATAAGTAGTTGCTGAATGGTTATTTATATAAATAGGTATATGTAGATACTTTGATGTCTAACGCTTATACGTGTATATAAATTAAGAATTGATAATTCTTTATATTATTTATTTTTTTGTTTATATTTTGATTATTTTATGGTGTATTAATTGTTTTATTTACGTATCTTTTAATGAATAAGATTAATTTCGGATTTTGATGTTCACGACACAATAACATATTATTAACAAAACAAACACAACAGAACCAACAAATTCCTCGCCTTATGTTATTAATAGGTGTTATAACAACGATCAGAGGTCAACTTTCACTTGTTAAAACGACGTCAATACAAACTCGAATCGATATTAGAACTACGAGTATATGAGCTACGATATAACATTTACTGTGTAGTAGGAACTTACGAACCAGCAGACTGTCAAATTCGTAATAGTAATAGCGTAGATATTAAAAAATCCAAGCAATATTTTTTTGTCCTGCACATTATTAATTAATCTGTGCTGAATAAACAACAACTAAGTAAATTAACTTTATGACATGTCGACAAACGTCACTGTCAATGGTTAAATTATTTTATTTAGTCAAAAACCAGATATACCTAATCATATCAAACGTGTAAATATCTTATTAATATTATTTTATGTTTGTCTTGTTATAAATTGAGAATTTTAATGAAATGCATATTATTTAAAATATGTAGGTATATCCAAAGTTTTATTGAGGTTGGATCAGAGACATGATACTTACAATATCATGTTTCTGGGTTGGATTCTCTCGTATTCTCCGTGACATTGACGAAATAATTTGTGTGAAATTGACACAGCTAAAAGGCAACGAAGAACCGAACCGCGATTAATATTAATATATTATAACTTAATTGCAGTATAAAATTATATAATTTTACAACATTGTAAGAAATAACTTTTATATCTTATCTCAGTCTTATTGTAAACTAAATAGCTAATAGTTTGATTAGTTCGGCCCCGCTTCTTATCCTGGTCGGGACGGGTCGTCGTGAAGACAGCTTAGTCAACGGCACGATTCATACAAAGTTGTTCTCCATTTTCAAGTTTTCCATCTCACATGATATTCGAAAAATAATAATTATAGTCGTCAAAATATAATAGGCCCGTTTTGACATTTGAGAAAGACCCTAGAATGTAACTTGCATCGAAACTGAAAGAAACAATAAAAGAATAGTTAATTACATAAAGTGTTTTTAAAAAATACATAAATTTTTTTGGCGGCGGTTAAAAAAGGGCTATTCGCGGCATTTACGATCTTGGAGCTCGAGTCTCCCTACGGGATGTTTTTCCAAAGGTAGACATATTAACGGTTGCGTCGCAGTATATTTATAACAATATTATATATATTCACCAGAATATTCGTTGTTTTGAAATAAATAGTATTAATCGCGCTGTAAACACTAGAAGGAATAACAAAATTGTAACTCCAAGCTTCCGACTGCGCAAAGTAAACGTCTCCTTTCTGGGTTATGGTATTCGCATGTATAATAAAATCCCACAAACAATTCTGGAATTGTCTCATAATAAATTTAAAGAATTCATTAAGAAAAATTTAATAGATAAAGCTTATTATTCGGTCCAGGATTATTTAGCTGATAAAGACGTGTGGACTTAGTGGCGCTGTATTTCATGCAAGCTGTTACTAATTTTGTACTAAAACACAGTTTATGTATTATTTTCAAAAGAGTAACTGCGGAGTTTCTTGCCGATTCTTCTCTGCAGAATCTACATTCCGAATCGGTGGTAGCTTTACTTTTACAAAAAATAATAATAATAACTACAATATACTACTACAATATTAATTTTGTAAAATGACGATTCGAAAGTGCTCGTAGGGCCTATTTGAATAAAGTTATTTTTGATTTTGATTTTGATTTTGATATGTAATAGTATATTGGATTCAAATACAAAAAAATCGACACGAGGAAAATTATGATGGAATGATATGATTTACTTTTGCACAGAGTATCATTCTTGAGGGAGATGACCAAAATCACAAATTAGGACAAGGTCATATTTATCGATGAGACTCGGCTGAACTCGAATCATACCCCGCTGCAGTCGCGGACGGACGATACCAAGCCATCTTGCTCAAAAGCGCCAATGGGAAATCGGGACAGCCGGGGGAGGTTTTGTGAATCGAAAAGTAAAAAATAATATCACGAAGAAATGGATGCAAATAAATTCACAGAGTGGTTTACTCACTTGTTAACAAACCTCCTTGAACAGTGCATAATCATAATGGACAATGCATCTTACCATTCAGTTCAAATAGATAAAGCACCTACTCAAGCAAACAAAAAGGCTGATTTAGTGGCATGGTTACAAAGGCAAGGCATTGAAACTGATATGAGATTGTTGAAAGCTGAATTTCTGGCACTGGGAAAAGAAAATAAACCTGCGAAACTAAAATATAAAATTGATGAATTGGCACTTCACCATGGACACAAAGTGATAAGAACGCCGCCGTGCCATTGTCAGTACAATGCTATTGACACGATCTGGGCTCAAATCAAAAGATACGCAGCACGCCACAATACAAAGCCGAAATTCTCCACTAATAAAATGATGACATTGTTTAAAAGAAGCTTGTGCCAAAATAACTAAAGAAGACTGGGCAAAAGTTGTAAAAAAAAACTCGAAAAATAGTAAAAGATGATTATGACAGCGACGTCAATATTGATAATAAAATAATTATATTTACAGGTGACGATAGACTCAAGCTCGACTGCTCGACGATAGCTCAACTGACGATTTTAAGCTCATCATCAGAAGAAATTGATTGAATGAAAATTCACTAAAAATATTAAATTAAAGGCAAATTGACCTTTCATATCACTGTATCATTTCAAAATACCTACAATATTAGTTTAAGTTAAATTATCTAATCAGAACTTTAATCCAATTCACTTTACAATATATAATCAAATCGATCAAATACTCATACAAACTTGAATCGATTTTTCGTGAGTATCGAGTACCGAGTCGTATGGTTACATTACTAATTGCGTCGCGATGACACTTGTCAAAACGGGCCTAGAACTAGCCTTCTATTATATTTTGACGACTACAGTGCCAAATTGACACAACTAATAGTATAAGATCCGGGATTAGAAAAATATATCCTCATCTGTTATTTAGATGAAACAATTTTTTATAAGCTGATTTCAATATCATGAACTTATAAAAACAACCTCTGCCATCATAAGCCTGCTGCAATTAATAGTAATTAATTAATTACCAACTAATTATTATTTATCTTTGGCTGCATCAGCCTTTTATAAGATAGCCAAACATTTTTATGTTTAGAATTCGACGCCGTTTATTATTGTACTTGGATTTTTTAATTAACATGTAAGGGAAATAAGCTACATTTATCTACCTTTCCTCACCTGGCTGCAGGTAAGTATAGCAATCATAGAGATGGGCGCCTACTACAGTGAGGTATATAATATAAAATATTGACGGTTTTAACTTACTACATGTAACTAACATGAGAAAGTAAAAATTAAAAATAAATTAGTTGTTAATTAATTAATTGCAGCAGGATTATGATGGCAGAGGTTGTTTTTATAAGTTCAATATATTAAAATCAGCTTATAAAAAATTGTTTCATCTAAATAACAGATGAGGGTATATTTTTCTAATCCCGGATCTTAGACTGTAAATGCCATACAACAAAGAATTGAATTAAATTAGTCAAAAACTTCTTATGTTGAATATTTGGTTAATAGTCATTAGTCATTAGTCATTATGAACACAAAAAGGAAAAATTAAGGATTAATAATTTATCTTTTTATTTTATATGCGGAATGAACGTCCACTTGCATGCACTTAGTCACAAGTAGTTTGTATGAAAATGTATTTGAGGTGTATATGATGTAGTTACCACTGGCTCTAAACGAATATATAAAATAAGCATAGAAAGAAAAAAAATGATGCGGCACATATATCGTCGTCGTAGTTCCTTTAATACAACTGTTGACCATTCATCTCCTATTTACTGCCATACACTGCCATCTTTAGAAACCAAAAATTGTGATCTCAAGTAACAGAACTTCTAAGTCATTTCATCATCATCATCATCATCATATCAGCCATTGGATGTCCACTGCTGAACGTAGGCCTCCCCCATCGACCTCCAGAGCGACCGGTTCAAAGCTGCCTCCATCCAACGGCTACCAGTGACTTTCCTCAAGTCGTCTGTCCATCTCGTGGACAGCCGTCTGTAGCAGCGCTTGCCGGTACGTGGTCTCCTCTCGAGAACCTTTCTGCTCCATTGGCCGTCAGTTCTACGAGCTATGTGCTCTGCCCATTGTCACTTCCGCTTGCAAATCCATTGAGCTATGTCGGCAACCTTCGTTCCTCTGCGGATCTCATCATTTCTGATTCGTTCTCGCAGAGAAATACCAAGCATAGCCCTCACCATTGCAGGTTGTGTGACTCGGAGCTTATTTAAAAGGCCCATAGTCAGAGAGTCTAAGTCACTTACGAGATTCGAATCCGTTTAAAACAATTTTATGCGTGCTACTTCCAACACAATAGTTCTAGTTGTGCCTACACGTTCAGTGAAATGCTAATATCTATTCATCTGCTGATTGTGGGAGGATGTAATTAACACATAATTAATATAATAGAACGACTAGTTAAATAAACCACTCTACTGTTTGATTTAATATTTATTTAAGTAAACAGATCAGCATTGTCGTTATTAAAAAAAAAAAACCCAAGAGAGAAAGTTAAGAAAAAATGTTTTATTTTTATATTTTCTGATGTTATAATACAAATATGAGCCAAACAAAAAATAAGATTATGTGCTATACCCATATTTAACTCCAATCAGTTTTCGTTTGAAATTTGTCTATTACTCTTTATCTAAGTATGTATGTTGAATCGTGGATCTTATAACAAACAACTGGGTAAATCATATATAACTAATGATTATATTAGTATTCTTAATTACAACAATAAAAAATAAAAACTTAAAGATAACCGCTATTTAGGTATACTTAATAAGCAAGCACTTTATTCAAAGAGTTCCGTAAACTTACACCGTAACCCACTAACAATATAACCTAACAAGACGCGTACAAGAACTTATCTCATTAGCCATTATACACATCTGCATAATATTAACTATACCCCCCACCCCTTTCACCTGACCCCGCGGCCCACATCGCTGGCACACATTCCCAAATCAACCGGATTGTAACCTACATATTTTGAAAAATAATTTCCAATCGAATATCAACTTTAATGCTATGGTACTAAAACTTAATTGTCAAATAATACGCGACAGAGCAAAATATCGCATAGCCGTTCATATTTATAGTCGAAAGTGGAGTAAATCGGTACACTTCAATGAATTTAAACGGTAAGCTCGATGCGCTAAGACAGCTTTGAATATTTTTGAAACTACGATTGTCATTTGAAATTCAACCTTAAAGCTATTGTTTTAACGTTCAAACTCAAATACACAAGTTACATTTTGAATATATTTGAAGTAAACTGAAATTTAAACCGCATTGTTAACTTGTTAAAGTTTATAATATTTTTTTGTTATTTTTGCTCGGGTATGTCACGCCGCTCTTTGCATACAGGCGCCGTGTGACTTTTTTTATATATTCCTATTTGTATTCCCATCACTGGTCAAAGACTGCGGCTTGACACACATGTTAACTTTTACTATCTTTATGTTATTTTTATTTCGTTAATTACTTGCTTGTATTTCAAGTCATCCGTTATGACTGACTATTCTGACTGTATGTAGGTACTGTTCCTAATGATGGCACCGATGACATGATATTTTTGGATTACATACAGTATTATTGAGTAACGGAACTTATAAGTACCTCTATAGTGGATTAAGATGAGTGTAGAGCTACATTGGGAAGTGGAGTGTGGCAGATTCCTAACCAGGTCGACAGACGACCTTAAGAGTCGTGAGTCAATGTTGGTTTTTGGCAAAATACCGCGAGAATAAAAATTTAGGAGGTCTTACGTCTTACAGTGGATCTTCAACGGATGAAAATCCAAAGTAGTTGAATTTGGTTGCAGATATAAAATAACTTGAAATTTACGAAATCACACAACTATCAAAAATTTCCAATTAATTACATATTTATTTTCTATCATTTGCAAATTAATATATTTTCAGCATTTACGTTTCTATCTTAGATTATATACATGTAATTCTAAAGTAAGTCAATCTAAGGTCTCTATTATATAAAAATGATAAGTTTTGGTATACAAAAATACTGCTTTTTAAGCAATTGAATCTAAACAGAATTTACGAGTAGGTACAGTAGGCTTTTAAACACATCGTTTACTTTTCTGTCGCAGATGCTTTTCATGAAAACTAAGGTAATATTCACGTCTCCTTGTATTTTTATAACTTTCTACAAATCGTACCTATGCCATAATTATTATGCCCAGCTGAATTTGTTAGGTTAAAATGATTGGCGATTTTAAAGCGCTACTCCTTAAGTAAAAGACCATAATTAATGCTAGAATTCATAGGAGCAGCCAACTGCTGCAGTAGCTAGAAACTCTTCCATGGATATTGCTTTCATTATGTTCTTTAAAAAATTGAATGACTTAGTACAAAACTATCTGAAGAAAATGAATAGAGCTGGTCCTATAATCAGTGGAAAGGTTTGGAGTTTATCTTCCCACACTACATTCACCTGTGATTTAGCCACACTACCTGTGTCTTGGGAGGCCTATAACTATGAGTGGGCGTTAAATATATGATGATCACGGACTTTGACATTAGTGAGCTTAGAGCGATTTGTTCTGTTTGTACCTAAGTGTAGGTATCGGTATAATTTACAATATATACTTGTACCTATATACTAAGTAGGTACCTAAATTTCCGTGATACAAATAACATTGTTTGTAACAATATATAGGGTTAAATTTTCAAAAATAAATATAATAATCAAGCAAACGAAATTGTTGGACCTGAAAAATTATTTTACTCATTTTAGAAATATCAGAATGTTTTCTGAAATGCGCAGGTTTATTCACATTTTCTTTTACCGCATACCTTGTTTTATTTTAAATTATTTATTATTTGAAAAATGCCAGCGGCGACTTTGTATGAATCGTGGCGCTGATTAAACTGTCTTCACGAGTCGTCCCAACCAGGATAAGAAGCGGGGCAAAACTAATCAAACTATTAGCTATTTAGGTTATAATAAGACTGAGATAAGGGAGAGATATTAAACTTATTTCTTATTTTCTTCTTTCTTTTAAAATTATATTGATTTTATACTTTAATTCAGTTCTTAATATTGATTACGAATAATTGTGGTTTAGTTCTTATAATTATTAATTAGGTTTAAGGGCTTAAATTAGTGCCAATATAGTACAGGTTTAGTTCTTCATTGTACGGCTTTTAGGCTTAGCTGTCAATTTGACACAAATTATTTCGCCAATGTCAAGTATTAGTGTATACATAGACTGGTGCGGTCGAGAATCCAACCTCAATTACATTTGAAGACGTTTTAAATGATGTGAATTTCATTACTAATTTTTAACCCACGATACAAACATAAAATATTATTAATATGTACTTAACTAACTTACTTATTGTTAACTAGATACGAATTATGATATATGCACAGACATTAAATGAATTAAAATAAAATTTTAAATAGACTATGGGTCTGTGCATATATCATAATTTTTAATGTATTAAAATAAAAACGATTTTATATTTACAGGGATTCATAGATTGTGTAATTAATTAGATTCACATAAATAAGTAGAACGTATAACAGAAGTTTATCAACATTAAATATCTGCGCTTTACGAAGGCAGATAAAAAAAAAAGGTTGTGTGCTGCTGTGTTTGTGCACTACAAGAAATGCCGGAGAGTAAAATTCCATGTAGTGCACAAACGCCCAAAATACTTCATATCATTTTAGAAATGTTACAAAATATTTATCGTAGGTATAATAAAAAAAAAAAAGAATTCAAATACGCGTCTACGGGCCCAACGGATTTTGTTTATTCTATTGTAAAATTAGATTTTTTACAGTTACTCCTTCTCGTTCATAGACGTTGGACATATTGTGAAATACTTTTTTTTATAACTTTCACTATTATAAAATCAAGTAATTTATTGTACATTTTAAACAATACCACACACACCTACCACAACACCCTTTCAAACAATATATTTTTCTTTCGATTGTTCGTTTTGGGTATTTTAAAATTGAGTCTCATTGTAAGACTAGCCGACCTTTACGGTTTTACCTCTGCTTCTGTGACATAACACAATGTTTATAGGACAGAATTTTTTTGTTGTTGTCATTCATGTTAAAGACGACGACATTCAATAATGATTAAAAAAAATAAGACAATGTGTACTACTTTGTTACAAATTTACTAGAATTATGACTAATGACTGACCCGTTGGCGCACTTTGCAGTGACCCTGTTTTCTGCTTCAAGGGTTGTGGGTTCGATGCCCGCCCCGAGTCTGGGTGTAATATATGTTTATTTATATATGTATTATTTATATGTATATTTATTTAAAAAGAATTTATGTGAGTCGGCTGTTACCTAAAACACAGGCACTAAGTTGCCTACCTTAGGAACAGACGACCTTGTGTGTGTGTTAAAAATATTTATTTATATTTAATTATTTTTACAGTAATAACTCCACTTCTGGACGGTGTATCAAGAAACCTACACTAGATTTCAAGTTAGAAGTCCTAGATAATAATCAACGTCAACAATGTCTCGGGTTATCAGCTACTTAAAAATAAAATAAAACAAATTTAATTGATATATCTTTTATTGGACCCAAAAGTACACCAACACCCTAAAATGTCAAACGTTATAACGAAAATGAAAAAAATCTCCAAATTAAATTAATCAACAAAATAATATATAAACCTCCGATTTAATAAAACATAATTATAAATACATAAAGTCAATACATAAATTGATTCGTGAAAAAATGCCAGCATTTTATTTTAATACAATAAAATCAATGACATTTCTAATATGTTCTTTTACTCTATTGTTATGACGTGCGGACAGGTAGAGACAAATTTATTACAATTTTATTATAATCGATATCGAAAAGTTATCAAATTATAATAATTTTTATAGTAAAACATTACCTATCTATGATTTTTTTAATTTTATCTCAATAAAAATATACTAAGTGCTTTATAATAAACTTTATAAACATTTCAGTGATCAATTATTAATAATTGAACGCTAAAATGTAGCATTACCTACTGTTTTATTTCATTTATTAAAAACAACGTCCGCTCTTTTAAATGATGGAACAAAATTGATTTGTTTGTTGTTGGGAAAAAGTACCAAAATATATTTTGTTATAGTTTTGTCGTAAATATAAAATGATTTAATTCGTTTCGACAACGAAAATACATACAAAAATATATTTTTATATATGTAATAAATTTATAATAATAACTCTGTTAACAAAGTAATCAACGTACGATGTGATATAGTAAAATGTTTTTAATATTAAGACTTCAGCCTTTATATATTAATATATGTAAAAATTGTAATATTGTCAATATTCAAATATGAAAAAATTAAAAGCAGATTAATAAAACGAAAATCGGAAAAAAAATAACATAATTGTCGCACCTAGCTCCATCTATGATCCGATTCGAAAATCAAATAGTACAACAATTCTTATTTTAAAAAACAAAATCAACTGGAATCATTTAGAATGAAATAAAAATATTAATCGTCTTATAAGACGATTCGATTTTTATTTCATTAATTTATTTATAGCATAAGTTTTTTCTCCAAAGCCTCCCAGATCGGATCGAGCGGTGCAGTTTCATAGTTGTTGTAGACAGCGCCATCTGTGAGCACGGTGGGGGTAGTTTCTCCGAACACGACGTATTCACTTGTAATGTCAATAGATGGCACTTGTGCATTGTTTCGGCAGCGACCGGACGCCATGCGAACGCTACGCATCATTGCTGTTGATTTCATTCGTTCTATATAATAAAAGAAACAGATAAATAATTTTTTTTCCAATTAGAATAACTTAAATCATTTAATACTTGTTAAAAAGTCAACATAAACAGAAATTATTAAGAAAGAAGAATTCAAATTTTTTTTTTTTATATTTGTAGACAAGCAAAGCCTTATTTCGGGATTAGAGAAAAGAAAAAAGAATATATATATATATATATATATATATATATATATATATATATATATATATATATATATATATATTATCTATATCTTACCATATATAAATATATCCTGCCAATATTTGGATCTGTCAGATCCTATAATCCTAGATCTCATATTTTCTCGAGACGTAAAAGAAAAACAAGTAGGTAATATTAATAAAAAAAAAAAATAAAAAAAAGTGTGCTTCTCGGGACGCCCGATACATTTAATATTGAAATTAATTATTATGATTTATATCAATTAATCACTTTCAAAAACGGTGATAGTTTTGGCACATGAGTAAATAAACGGCAAATTATAATTATATAAAGGCAAATTTTCATACAAGCGCGCCACGATAGGTACACTACTACAAGCATGAGACGCGTGTGTGCGTCAGCACACGCGCCTCGTCACATACGAGAGAAACCAGCCTATACTATGCTTAAACTCAAGGGCTGCAGCGGCAACGTCGCGCGTCGAGTTTTCATTTAATGATAATTTATTAATTTAAATTGTGTTTTAATGTTATTTTAATAGTGTTTTAATATAAAAGTGTAAAAGTTTCCTAAAAATATTTAGGAAAGAATCAATTTTTTCTTTTTTTAATCGCAATATCATTAAAAAAGATCAAATTTGATAGAAGAATTTTTTTAATACCTTGAAAAATGATAAAGTTACTTTTGAAAATATTAAAAAAAAAAACAACAAAAATAAACTTTCTCATCTTGTTCAACAACTAATTATTGTTTATTAAATTTTATCCTCCTATGCCAACCCTACCAAAATAGGTATAAATTTTGCTCGCTCCTTAGAAGCTTTCACTCTGTACAGTTTCTTTACTCATGTGGTTTTGGGTTATATACTCACTGTCAACAGTATATAATTATCTACCTCACACTAAACACTGATGTGAGTAGACAGAGGGGGTAGCGTCTGGCCGTAATATGGTTAGCGCTGTGGGTTAGAGTGAGAGAGGAGGAGCCTGCCTACCGCTGCTGTATCCGTGAGAGAAAGGGAAGCCAGACAGACTGGCGCCATAACGCGTTACATAACGAAGCGGTTTACCCTTTCATAAGAAGTCATCACTTCAAACGAAAAAAAAAAAATTGGTTGTCTGTAAAGTCGGTTTATGTACGATAATTTTACGTGGTAACGTGATAAGAAAACATTGATGAATAATTGCATACTTTTTTAAATTGAAATATTATCACTGAATTTTCATTATTTTGTATAGTACAACGAAGGAGTTGATTGTAAATCACATTTTTTCGATATATTAACATTTATATGCACTCGGTAATTCAAGTATTTTTCTCTTCTACTCGGACGCAGCTGTCGATGGAGTGGAAGAGAGATAGATGCGTTACAAGCTGAATGCTTAGGCCGATCGTGCCTCTCTATCTCTTTTTCCGCGCTCTCGCCCGCGGAACGTGACAATGAGTCACGCTTTGCGTTCATCGATTTACTAGAGTTATCACGTCAAAAAACAATTAGTAAGTGTATATTAGTGACCGTCGGGTGTGGCGAGCGGGCAGTACTTGAGCGTGTGCGCGCGGTCGCCGCGCGCGCCGCAGCGCCGGCAGCGGTAGGCGCGCAGCACGGGGCACGACACGCGCAGTAGTACGTGTATAGTATATAGTAGTAGTACCGTCGGGTGTGGCGAGCGGGCAGTACTTGAGCGTGTGCGCGCGGTCGCCGCGCGCGCCGCAGCGCCGGCAGCGGTAGGCGCGCAGCACGGGGCACGACACGCGCAGTAGTACGTGTATAGTATATAGTAGTAGTACCGTCGGGTGTGGCGAGCGGGCAGTACTTGAGCGTGTGCGCGCGGTCGCCGCGCGCGCCGCAGCGCCGGCAGCGGTAGGCGCGCAGCACGGGGCACGACACGCGCAGTAGTACGTGTATAGTATATAGTAGTAGTACCGTCGGGTGTGGCGAGCGGGCAGTACTTGAGCGTGTGCGCGCGGTCGCCGCGCGCGCCGCAGCGCCGGCAGCGGTAGGCGCGCAGCACGGGGCACGACACGCGCAGTAGTACGTGTATAGTATATAGTAGTAGTACCGTCGGGTGTGGCGAGCGGGCAGTACTTGAGCGTGTGCGCGCGGTCGCCGCGCGCGCCGCAGCGCCGGCAGCGGTAGGCGCGCAGCACGGGGCACGACACGCGCAGTAGTACGTGTATAGTATATAGTAGTAGTACCGTCGGGTGTGGCGAGCGGGCAGTACTTGAGCGTGTGCGCGCGGTCGCCGCGCGCGCCGCAGCGCCGGCAGCGGTAGGCGCGCAGCACGGGGCACGACACGCGCAGTAGTACGTGTATAGTATATAGTAGTAGTACCGTCGGGTGTGGCGAGCGGGCAGTACTTGAGCGTGTGCGCGCGGTCGCCGCGCGCGCCGCAGCGCCGGCAGCGGTAGGCGCGCAGCACGGGGCACGACACGCGCAGTAGTACGTGTATAGTATATAGTAGTAGTACCGTCGGGTGTGGCGAGCGGGCAGTACTTGAGCGTGTGCGCGCGGTCGCCGCGCGCGCCGCAGCGCCGGCAGCGGTAGGCGCGCAGCACGGGGCACGACACGCGCAGTAGTACGTGTATAGTATATAGTAGTAGTACCGTCGGGTGTGGCGAGCGGGCAGTACTTGAGCGTGTGCGCGCGGTCGCCGCGCGCGCCGCAGCGCCGGCAGCGGTAGGCGCGCAGCACGGGGCACGACACGCGCAGTAGTACGTGTATAGTATATAGTAGTAGTACCGTCGGGTGTGGCGAGCGGGCAGTACTTGAGCGTGTGCGCGCGGTCGCCGCGCGCGCCGCAGCGCCGGCAGCGGTAGGCGCGCAGCACGGGGCACGACACGCGCAGTAGTACGTGTATAGTATATAGTAGTAGTACCGTCGGGTGTGGCGAGCGGGCAGTACTTGAGCGTGTGCGCGCGGTCGCCGCGCGCGCCGCAGCGCCGGCAGCGGTAGGCGCGCAGCACGGGGCACGACACGCGCAGTAGTACGTGTATAGTATATAGTAGTAGTACCGTCGGGTGTGGCGAGCGGGCAGTACTTGAGCGTGTGCGCGCGGTCGCCGCGCGCGCCGCAGCGCCGGCAGCGGTAGGCGCGCAGCACGGGGCACGACACGCGCAGTAGTACGTGTATAGTATATAGTAGTAGTACCGTCGGGTGTGGCGAGCGGGCAGTACTTGAGCGTGTGCGCGCGGTCGCCGCGCGCGCCGCAGCGCCGGCAGCGGTAGGCGCGCAGCACGGGGCACGACACGCGCAGTAGTACGTGTATAGTATATAGTAGTAGTACCGTCGGGTGTGGCGAGCGGGCAGTACTTGAGCGTGTGCGCGCGGTCGCCGCGCGCGCCGCAGCGCCGGCAGCGGTAGGCGCGCAGCACGGGGCACGACACGCGCAGTAGTACGTGTATAGTATATAGTAGTAGTACCGTCGGGTGTGGCGAGCGGGCAGTACTTGAGCGTGTGCGCGCGGTCGCCGCGCGCGCCGCAGCGCCGGCAGCGGTAGGCGCGCAGCACGGGGCACGACACGCGCAGTAGTACGTGTATAGTATATAGTAGTAGTACCGTCGGGTGTGGCGAGCGGGCAGTACTTGAGCGTGTGCGCGCGGTCGCCGCGCGCGCCGCAGCGCCGGCAGCGGTAGGCGCGCAGCACGGGGCACGACACGCGCAGTAGTACGTGTATAGTATATAGTAGTAGTACCGTCGGGTGTGGCGAGCGGGCAGTACTTGAGCGTGTGCGCGCGGTCGCCGCGCGCGCCGCAGCGCCGGCAGCGGTAGGCGCGCAGCACGGGGCACGACACGCGCAGTAGTACGTGTATAGTATATAGTAGTAGTACCGTCGGGTGTGGCGAGCGGGCAGTACTTGAGCGTGTGCGCGCGGTCGCCGCGCGCGCCGCAGCGCCGGCAGCGGTAGGCGCGCAGCACGGGGCACGACACGCGCAGTAGTACGTGTATAGTATATAGTAGTAGTACCGTCGGGTGTGGCGAGCGGGCAGTACTTGAGCGTGTGCGCGCGGTCGCCGCGCGCGCCGCAGCGCCGGCAGCGGTAGGCGCGCAGCACGGGGCACGACACGCGCAGTAGTACGTGTATAGTATATAGTAGTAGTACCGTCGGGTGTGGCGAGCGGGCAGTACTTGAGCGTGTGCGCGCGGTCGCCGCGCGCGCCGCAGCGCCGGCAGCGGTAGGCGCGCAGCACGGGGCACGACACGCGCAGTAGTACGTGTATAGTATATAGTAGTAGTACCGTCGGGTGTGGCGAGCGGGCAGTACTTGAGCGTGTGCGCGCGGTCGCCGCGCGCGCCGCAGCGCCGGCAGCGGTAGGCGCGCAGCACGGGGCACGACACGCGCAGTAGTACGTGTATAGTATATAGTAGTAGTACCGTCGGGTGTGGCGAGCGGGCAGTACTTGAGCGTGTGCGCGCGGTCGCCGCGCGCGCCGCAGCGCCGGCAGCGGTAGGCGCGCAGCACGGGGCACGACACGCGCAGTAGTACGTGTATAGTATATAGTAGTAGTACCGTCGGGTGTGGCGAGCGGGCAGTACTTGAGCGTGTGCGCGCGGTCGCCGCGCGCGCCGCAGCGCCGGCAGCGGTAGGCGCGCAGCACGGGGCACGACACGCGCAGTAGTACGTGTATAGTATATAGTAGTAGTACCGTCGGGTGTGGCGAGCGGGCAGTACTTGAGCGTGTGCGCGCGGTCGCCGCGCGCGCCGCAGCGCCGGCAGCGGTAGGCGCGCAGCACGGGGCACGACACGCGCAGTAGTACGTGTATAGTATATAGTAGTAGTACCGTCGGGTGTGGCGAGCGGGCAGTACTTGAGCGTGTGCGCGCGGTCGCCGCGCGCGCCGCAGCGCCGGCAGCGGTAGGCGCGCAGCACGGGGCACGACACGCGCAGTAGTACGTGTATAGTATATAGTAGTAGTACCGTCGGGTGTGGCGAGCGGGCAGTACTTGAGCGTGTGCGCGCGGTCGCCGCGCGCGCCGCAGCGCCGGCAGCGGTAGGCGCGCAGCACGGGGCACGACACGCGCAGTAGTACGTGTATAGTATATAGTAGTAGTACCGTCGGGTGTGGCGAGCGGGCAGTACTTGAGCGTGTGCGCGCGGTCGCCGCGCGCGCCGCAGCGCCGGCAGCGGTAGGCGCGCAGCACGGGGCACGACACGCGCAGTAGTACGTGTATAGTATATAGTAGTAGTACCGTCGGGTGTGGCGAGCGGGCAGTACTTGAGCGTGTGCGCGCGGTCGCCGCGCGCGCCGCAGCGCCGGCAGCGGTAGGCGCGCAGCACGGGGCACGACACGCGCAGTAGTACGTGTATAGTATATAGTAGTAGTACCGTCGGGTGTGGCGAGCGGGCAGTACTTGAGCGTGTGCGCGCGGTCGCCGCGCGCGCCGCAGCGCCGGCAGCGGTAGGCGCGCAGCACGGGGCACGACACGCGCAGTAGTACGTGTATAGTATATAGTAGTAGTACCGTCGGGTGTGGCGAGCGGGCAGTACTTGAGCGTGTGCGCGCGGTCGCCGCGCGCGCCGCAGCGCCGGCAGCGGTAGGCGCGCAGCACGGGGCACGACACGCGCAGTAGTACGTGTATAGTATATAGTAGTAGTACCGTCGGGTGTGGCGAGCGGGCAGTACTTGAGCGTGTGCGCGCGGTCGCCGCGCGCGCCGCAGCGCCGGCAGCGGTAGGCGCGCAGCACGGGGCACGACACGCGCAGTAGTACGTGTATAGTATATAGTAGTAGTACCGTCGGGTGTGGCGAGCGGGCAGTACTTGAGCGTGTGCGCGCGGTCGCCGCGCGCGCCGCAGCGCCGGCAGCGGTAGGCGCGCAGCACGGGGCACGACACGCGCAGTAGTACGTGTATAGTATATAGTAGTAGTACCGTCGGGTGTGGCGAGCGGGCAGTACTTGAGCGTGTGCGCGCGGTCGCCGCGCGCGCCGCAGCGCCGGCAGCGGTAGGCGCGCAGCACGGGGCACGACACGCGGCCGCGCGCGCGCAGCGAATGCGAGCGGTAGTACGACTCGCGCTCGCCGTTGTTCTTGCAGAAGCGGCACTCCATAGCCTGGGACCACCAATGATATCACTTGTCACGGTCTCTCGTCTCAGTCTCTCCTGTCGCGGTCGCGTGTCGCGGGCGCGAACCCCCACCATTACGTACTGGCTGATACCCGTAAATTCATACTCGCCAGATCAGACACAGACAGGTTCTAAGAATATTTTCTCCTTCTGTATTGCGGCGACCATAGCCAAAGTTATCAAGGAGCGCCTATTCACTATCAGCCAAAAATACACGAGTAAGATACAAAATCCATAAACATGCTGAACTTTTCATTACGCGTAAATCCCTCCCCTTTACCGATATCCGTCTGTCGGCGCGGTGGTCATGAGGAAGAAGTTGACCTTGGATAAACGATAAAGACGAAGTTGACCTTAGATAAATGAATAGGACGAAGTTGACCTTAGATAAACGATGAGGACGAAATTGACCTAAGATAAACGATAAGGACGAAGTTGACCTTAGATAAACGATGAGGACGAAGTTGACCCTAGAGAAACGATGGGGACGAAGTTGACCTTAGATAAACGATGAGGACGAAATTGACCTTAGATAAACGATGAGGACAAAGTTGACCTTAGATAAATGATGAGGACGAAATTGACCTTAGATAAACGACAAGGACGAAGTTGACCTTAGATAAACGATGAGGACGAAGTTGACCCTAGACAAACGATGGGGACGAAGTTGACCTTAGATAAACGATGAGGACGAAATTGACCTTAGATAAACGACGAGGACGAAGCTGACCTTAGATAAATGATGAGGACGAAGTTGACCTTAGACAAACGATGGGGACGAAGTTGATCTTAGATAAACGATGAGGACGAAGTTGACCTTAGACAAACGATGGGAACGAAGTTAACCTTAGATAAACAAATCACACGTGCACACGGTGCAGACTTATTATGATATTTAGATCTTTATATTATAATTGGGTCAAATTAAAATGCCTAACTTTTTACATGATTATTTGAAACGACGAAAAGTTTTAAAAATCATCCAGTATAATTGTTATTAAGGCATAAATAAAATTCAAAACCAACTAGTTAGCTGATTATTTAGTAGGGTGGTGCGGAAAAATTCAAGTTTTGAATTCATAGTTCCTATACTGCGGAAAAGTTGTGATATGTATATAGAAGAAAAACAAAAACAAAAATTTTGAAATCGGACTTTATCTTCCGATCGCGCAATCAGCCGAAAGTTTCATAAAATTTGTGAAAATCGTAAATTTCCTTAATTTTTTTTGTAATTTTTTTTATTGTTATTTTAAGTTACTATAGCAAAATTCTCATTCTTCAAGCATTGAAAAACAGTAAACAATTTTTTTTTTTCACGAGGAGTATATATTCCGATCGCGCAAGTCTATAGAAATATAACGAAATATGCCATTTTTTGTCATATTGAATTTGTTTGGAAAATAGCAATATGAGGGCAAAAAAGTGTTAAATTTTAGTTAGAGCCATTTGTGCAGCTATTCGCTTGTTTGTATATTAATAATAATATAAAAACAACCCAGAACTCACCACGAGGAGGTGGCTGCACTTCGAGTTCCACCCACACCCTTCCCAACCATCCAACCAATATGATGGGTCTGTGTTTGCTATTTATATTATTCACATTACTTACATTGCATATTTGGTATATACTTTGGTTTAGTCTTACTGCTTAGATTTATTTTATTATACCTCGTTTACTCTTTACTTGTGTTTGGTTTAGAAGAAACTCTGTACTGTGATTTGTTTTCAAAACTGGGCATTATTGATCTAGATTCTAGTGTAGGTAGCTCTGATGTAACCGTCTCTTGATTGGGCCCCACACACCTTTAGTGACGCTTCTGTTACCAGCTTTTCTTTTGATATCCCAATCTCGAATAACACCAGTCTGAATTAACAATAATATTTCGTCATCGGATACATTTCGAAGAAGAGGAGGAGAAAAAATCCTTGTGTTACTCCAATCGATCATCTCTGTGTAGTCTGACGCATCGAAGTTCAAAGTAGGAGTGATAAAGTTCCTAATGGTTTTACCCTTTGAACATGGCTGGCATATTTCTCCTCCTCTTCTTCGAAATGTTCCCGATGACGAAATATTATTGTTAATTCAGACTGGTGTTATTCGAGATTGGGATATCAAAAGATTCCCCTGTCACACGCAAGCCGTAGAAAGGTGCGTTAAGCTGGTAACAGAAGCATCACTAAAGGTGTGTGGGGCCCAATCAAGAGACGGTTACATCAGAGCTACACTAGAATCTAGATCAATAATGCCCAGTTTTGAAAGCAAATCACAGTACAGAGTTTCTTCTAAACCAAACACAAGAAGAGTAAACAAGGTATAATAAATTAAATCTAAGCAGTAAGAGTAAACCAAAGTATATACCAAATATGCAATGTAAGTAATGTGAATAATATAAATAGCAAACACACACCCATCATATTGGTTGGTTGGTTGGGAAGGGTGTGGGTGGAACTCGAAGTGCAGCCACCTCCTCGTGGTGAGTTCTGGGTTGTTTTTATATTATTATTAATATACAAACAAGCAAAGAGCTGCACAAATGGCTTTAACTAAATTTTAGCACTTTTTTGCCCTCATATTGCTATTTTCCAAACAAATTCAATATGACAAAAAATGGCATATTTCGTTATATTTGTATAGACTTGCGCGATCGGAATATATACTCCTCGTGAAAAAATAAATTTTTTTACTGTTTTTCAATGTTTGAAGAATGAGAATTTTGCTATAGTAACTTAAAATAACAATAAAAAAAAATTACAAAAAAAATTAAGGAAATTTACGATTTTCACTAATTTTATGAAACTTTCGGCTGATTGCGCGATCGGAAGATAAAGTCCGATTTCAAAATTTTTGTTTTTGTTTTTCTTCTATATACATATCGCAACTTTTCCGCACTATAGGAACTATGAATTCAAAACTTGAATTTTTCCGCACCACCCTATTATTTAGCTCTATTATTACTCGGCTAATAAACCGGGCGTTTAGTTGAATTTCATTAGTCACTGAAAGAGCTAGTCGTTCAAATCTTTGACTATTTCCAATTATTGGCTATGACGTAATTGAGACGATGGGTTGGCTGTTTTAATCTTCATGTTCGTATAAAAGTATAGGCCATACACACGTTTGTTGTGTTATGTGCGTTAATGGTAGTAATTTGTGTTATCAAACCTTCGAACACAGTATAAATCCTACTAGTGGCCAGTTATCATCGGCTCAGTTATTACTCTATTCATCAAAAAAGTACCTTATTACACTATCTTTTAAGTAATATAAAGATGAATATATAATTACCTCAGTCTGTTTTTTGCCTTTAGTATTTTGAACACGGCTCTGTTCTAGTTCCTTCAACAGCGAGTAAAGAACGCTGTTGGGTAGGGAGTTCAGTACCTGCAGCTGTTGTTCTGTTATCACGTTTTCCATAGATACAGGCTCTGGAACTGATGAAACTAGAAATATTAATTTAAAAAAAGAAAGAAACGTGAAAATCAATTTGTTATTAAATAATTCTTATTAATGATCATATCATGGGTTAAAATCAGTATCATTGAGGTTGACATTTATCTCCCGGTGTAGGAAACCATCGTAAGAATACTTTTATGTTTTGGAAGAGATTCTGAGATATGTTTGATTGTGTGTGTGTGTGTGTGTGTGAGTGTGTGTGTGTGTGTGTGCGTGAGTATGTATGCGTATGTTTTCGTGTGCGTGCATGGGTTTGCATGTGCGTGTGGGTGTCAACCCGAAATAGTGGACTGAGGTGGTTTAAGCTTTAACCCTTCTCATTCATATACGATATCTTCGTCCAGCAGTTTACAGACTGTTACAACTGTGATTTACGTTTTAACCATATAATTGTAGAATCCATGATCTGGATAACAGTATCCTATTATGTATTCTGGTTCTCTATTCAACTATATATCCACTAAAAGTTTTATCGCAAAAGATTTAATGTTCTAATTAGTTTTCACCTGACCGAATGATAAACCATCCAATCTCTCATTTTTTTATTTTTTTTGTGAATATAGTATTATACATACCCTCAGCAGGTCTCATAGATAATAGAATATCGGCGGCGGGTGCGGGACGCGGCAGACGCGTGACGGGTGACACGTCCGGCGCCGGCCAAGACTTCTGACGGAGGTACGTGTTTGATGGACCCATACCGGCAAGCGCTTTACAAATATATATTATAAAATTAATAATCAATTACTATAAACCAGGGGTTTCCAAACTACGAGTATTTTGAGCAAGAGACCGCTTTTCCAAAATGAACTGATACTTCGGACCTCGTAGCTAAATTACTTTAAAAATCCTATCCCTAGTTTTTTTTTTTTTAAATTGGTATAAAATACTTCACAATTTAAAAACTTTGCGATTGGTTAAGCGAGTAAACTTGACATTATTTTCTCATCAAAATTTAACAAAATAAATAAACATAAAAGTACAACAATGATAATTCTTACTAAAATATCACTCATTCTTGTAACAAGTTGGTTCACGTAACACAATTTATACAGCATCTTGAAAGTTTCAAATAAGAACTTGTGTTAATTAATAGGGGTCGATTTTTAGATCTCGCCAACCCTTAAAATCAGTTTTCGTTTACGTTTTTGGGAACCGTACCCTTGGGAAACCGATTTCGACTCCAAGAGGTCGATATCGACCACATTGAAACTCACTGGTATAAGCTTTACGACTAGTAGGTTTTTCTGACTGGCCGTTGTCTAATTTGTAGATAAGTCGGCTAAACTTATTCATATTTCTATGTCAAAATATAATAGGGTGACAAATGAAATTATTTATTATATCAACAATAATTTATATTGTAATTAATATCTAAGTTATCTAAATATAAAATTGTATTATAATCCCACAAATACTACTAACGATTAGATAGGTAATAATGAACAATACAAGGGATGTCAAAAATAAGTATGTCATATTAGACTCCGAACATATCCGAAACTTGTATATCGGTTACGGATATATTTTTATTTCGGTCGGTTTTAAACCGATAGATTCGGTTACGGAACTCTGTACTAAACATTATTGTTGGCTGACACAGTTGGCCGACTAATCGGCTTTTTTTTTGTAAACAACTAGTCAACCAGTTAGTTATTCGGCCAAATTATTAAACAGCTTTAAATCATCATTTTAAGATTATTTTATCCAATCACTACCTTAAATTATTTGATTCTCAGGACCTGTTTTACTAGTTGTTGATAAAGTTAATCTTGCACATAAGTTACTGATAGGTTTTATCGATAGGACAGTAATAGTAACAACAACTTTTTCATTCACAGGTTGCGAATACAAATATCTGACAGATAAAGTTGCATTAAGTAGATATTTATCTTTTGGATACCGTTATACGTCAGTTATATTTATCAGCAACCGGCGAAACCGGTACCCTTAAAGTTTTATATTTGTCTCATTATTTGTATTAAAATTACGAAGCCGACGTTCCCAGTTATTGTCATAAACAACTGTTAAAGATTTATTCTATTTATAGTGAAATTATCCGCCAAACACCAGTGGAATCGCGAGGCAAATTAAGCTCCAAGCCTTCCTCTAATAAGAAGATCTTAGGGGGCAACCATTAATTACGGGACCTAAAATGGGGGGAGGGGTCTACTAAAATCTTATTAAATCTCATTTGAACTTACAGATATTTAAAAAAACCGCTTTTGCGCTTTTAATTTTATTAAAATAAATATATATATTCATTATAATACACCTGAACGTTGTATTATTTTCCCACTTTATAAAAATAAATTTAGTTCTTTAAATATTTAAGCGTAAATCTTACGTCTTCTTACGGATGGAGAACGACCAAATCTCACTAAATCTCATCTAAGGAGAGGGACGAGTCTAAATTCAAAGAAAATCAGCTCACGTAATTTATGGATGCCCCCTTACACACAGTAGTGAGGAATTTACATGATCAACCAGTAATCAATATAATTTTGTTCTTACCTCTGTTATGGGTATTATACAAATTATTCGAAGTTTCCTCTTCTGGATCATATGGTGAATCGGAACCATTCAACCTGAATTCTTGCATTATAGCGTCAATGGAACGGCTCCCTGAAATAGAACCATACTTTTGATATCTCGCTCAACTTTTTGAAGCGTGTTACATTCCTAATCCTAAGTTGTGAAAATAGTCGAATTGGCTAGGTCCCTTTTTAACACTGGACATTGGTTAACCCTTTCGCTACCAGGGCCTCAGGAGAAAAACCGCTGAGATCTTATAAGCAACTGTAATTATTGCCAGACCAATAACATCCTTCATTTATTTTATTGTTGTATAATATTATACATCTATGTGCAATTGTGCAGTACGACTTGATACAACAGTTATCGTAAATTGGTAATGAACACTCGTCACATATTTTGTGACACGGGGCCCAGCAAAGAAAATCTGGTCGTCACTGGTAGCGAGTGTTAAAATCCTGCCTAATTTGATTTTTTGTTTTCTACTTTGGTTATAATTATGTGAATGAGTGAACTATTATTAAGGTAGATACAGGAATATTTGATATCGTCATATTTTAAATATCTTTTAAAACATGTAAATGACAACCATTCTGGCGGTCACGGGTTCGATTCCCGCTCGGGGCAGATATTTCTATTTGTAAAAATATTTGTTTCTGGTATGTTCTTTTGGTTCCCAGCGTGCTTCAGAGAGCTTGTAAAGCCGCCGAACCCAATTGTTATCATAGACACCTGATAACGATCGTTACCCCTGGTAGGGAAAAATATCCGCCAACACGCAGTGAAGCAGCATCCATGGATTAAGCTCGACCCTTTTTCTATATGGGGAAGAGGCCTTTATCCAGTAGTGGGACGTTAACAGGCTGATTCGGTTATAATAAATAAACAATGATTTTTCAAGTGGCAATGGATGATCAAATAAATGAATGAATATTCATAACACTATCGTTACCTAATTCGATAAAAACGAAAAATACATCATTACGTTCAATTAAGACCAGATAAATTCGTCACTCAGGAATGTCGTTATTCACTAGATCACGATAACAAAATACACTCATTTGCAAAAAAAACGGGCGGTTTCGATTTTCTTCCTGGCTGAAAAAAATAAAATACCAAAAAGATTTTAATCATTTAAACATGTTACTGGCCAGTTATAAAAGTGCCATAATGTTTATAAGAGTACATTCCAAATTCAAATTTTTGACTGAGCCTGGTTTTCAAAGAAAATAACTTTTAACTACATTTTGTGGCGCGAATTCCCTATAGTTAATATCGACTCTAATTAACTTTTTGTCAATTTTTATTAAATTATCTGGTGTCCTTGACATTTAAAAGTATTGTTATTGCTGTTTAGCAATCTCGAAAATGGTAGATAAAGTGATAAAAGCGAGCAAAATTATTGCGGTGCTTGAAGAAGGTTGCAATCAATGCTTCGTGGCTCAGAGGCTAAATGTGAGTCGGTCGACAGTTCAAAGGACCTGGCAGCGCTATCAAGAGACCGGTTCCGTCAAGAGAAGGCCTGGTTCTGGCAGAAAGACATGTACCGAACCACGGTATGATCGTTTTCTAGTTAGTCAAGCGTTGAGAAATCGCAAATCTTCTTATGTGGACCTCAAGAACACCCTCGAAGAAGTAAGAAATGTGCAAATTAGTCTATGGACGGTCAGGAGGTGGCTTCTCGCTGCTAATATACACAGTCATCGCCCGGCACGCGGCCCTAAATTACTCCGTGGACATCGAGTTGCCAGGCTTAGCTTCGCTCGAAATTGTGTGTCATGGACTCATGAAGACTGGGATAGGGTATTGTTCTCCGATGAAGCCAGGATATCTCTGCATGGTGAAGACCGACGTCGGCGAGTGCTACGTAGACGAGGAGAACGCTTTGCAGAGGCATGTTTTGAAGAAATCACACCTTATGGAGGGGGCTCTGTTATGTTTTGGGCAGGAATAAATTCTATGGATCGTACGGAGTTAGTCTTCATCGAAAACGGTTCACTGACTGGACACCGATACATAACGGAAGTTCTAATTCCTTATGCACAACCCGCTTTAACCGCTCTTGGCGAAAACTCAATTTTTATGGACGACAACGCTCGCGCCCACCGGTCTGGCGGTGTGGATGCGTATATGCTAGAAGTCGGAATTCGTCGTTTGGACTGGCCAGCTAGAAGTCCGGACCTCAATTCCATAGAGCATGTCTGGGACGTTCTGAAGCGACGAGTGAGATCAGTGCAGCCGGCTCCGCAGACCATCAGAGAGCTAAAGAATGTGATTACCGCGGAGTGGGAACGTATTCCCCAAGAAACCATAAAAGATATATTCACTAGCATGCCCAGACGAATGCAAGCTGTGATTTCAGCAAGAGGGGGTCACACTCAATACTAAACTTTTATCTGCTTTTAATGTACTCAAGAAAAACAAAGAAATTAACGCGTTTCATTTTTATTTAGCGAGCAGGTACAATCATAGTGTTTTGAGCTTAAACATTATTTCTTAATAATTTAATTAAAATGTTATGATAAAACTGATGAAAACTATTCCTTCCTAATTAATTTATAAAATTCTGAGGATAACAATACCTAAAATTGTCAAACAAACTAATAGTAACTATAAAATAGTTCTTTGCTTAAGTGCCCGTTTTTTTTGCAAAAGAGTTTACTACAGTATCGTAGCCCAAGCGCAGCGTTCGACGGCCGACAGCGAGATGGACAGACGAATTGAGGAGAGTCGCAGAAATCCGTTGGATGGAAGTTGCTTCGAACACCTATCGACCTCGCTATGGAGGTCGATAGGGGAGGCCTACGTTTAGCAGTTGACATCCAATTACTGATATGATGATGATGATGATAGGTTCGTTACGTACGACAGTGATAGGTGTATATTTTGTAATAGTGAACTGTGATCTGTGGCATTTAATTTTTTATATATCGTTAAAATAAATATTTAAACTTACCCTCCGAAAAAGTCGATAATCCCGGTCTTCTGATAGTCTCCGGTTCGTTTGACGGAGACTGCAATTGTGTCCATGTGTCATGGCTTCCCCATGGCGTATACTATGGGTAATCAATCATATCTTTATATTTAGATAAATAAAAATGTTTAACATACACACACGGACATCTGTTCTTAAGGTAAGCAACTTAATATTTTTATATTATAAGTTTTAGGTAACAGCCGACTGATAAACATTTTCTTTTAAATATATATATTTATATATGTATATATATGGCATTGACCCTGCTTTCGGCTCCAGGGTTGTGGGTTCGATTCCCGCCTAGAGTCTGGGTGTAATGTGTATTTATTTATATCTATATTTATTTTTAAAAATGTATATCAGTCGTCTGTTACCTAAAACATAGAAATTAAGTTGTCTATCTTAGGAACAGACGACCGTGTGTTCACTCCTACAAGAAGTTACCTGCTTTAGCTACTACAATACTATCAAATATGATTTCAAAGAAGGTGCATAATAAATAAGATTAATTGATACTATTGCGTGAGTTTTCATTTATAATTTTTCTGTTTCTGATTTCGTAAATTATTTTGCCATCTTTCTTTCAACGGAATCAGCATTCTGTGTCAGAGATGATTCGAAAATGCTACGAAAGACTTAACAGAAGTAGGTATAGACTTTTTTTCTTTACTAAATGCCAATAATCAAATGCCAAGGAAATTCTAACATTTTATACTTTTACAGTAAAAAAAAAAAGTCTCGCCAGATTTCGTAAAGCATAAACTATTGCCAAATGGAATTATATTCTCGCGAGATCTAAGCTGGTTCTAAAATTAATCGTGATCACGGTCTTATACACAGGTCTATCATTATTGTTATAACAAATATTAAACCATAGATAACCAATTTCTGACAGACATCATTGAGTTTTGATCATTAATCATTATAGTTTTAATTCATCTCGTGTTCAGCAATAATGAAAATTTTCGACAGAAAACCTGGTAATAAACCCAGGTATATAAAGTAATTGTAAGTTTCCATGACTAAGGAACTACCAAGAACAAAAGGACTGTTTGATACGACTTGAGTTACCGCGCTAAAGTGATTTAAGAAATTTTGATATAGGTAATTAAAGATTGTACTTTGGCAAAGAACGTAAACGTAAGCTACCCACTTTATAAGTTTGTTGTGAAAATACAACTTAAAGCGAATGAAACACAGTTTTAAAGTTTATTATAAACTTGGTGGTATGAAAATACATATATTAACGGTTTAAACTTTAAATATGAAGTTAATCAAGTATGTTTAGAAGACAAAAACATCACTGAAATTTAATATAGAATATAAGCACAAATGTTAATTTGTAATTGTGTCTCACTTATAGTTGGTATAAAAGTTGTAAAGATGTGTATAGAATAACAGCCATATAATAATTATGAATTTATGATCCCATAAAAAACAAAGATTTACCTACTCAATTAAGCAACTATGATCAATAAAATATGTTAAAAATCATTCAACTTTTGTTATTCTAAATCTTAGATCTCTCTTTTCACTAAGTTAAGTGTATTGAAAAATAACTTTTTTTTTGCTAATTATAAAAAAAAGACATCACTTTGTACCAGCGTCTATATTTTTCAAAAATCTATTTCTTATTTGAGTAGGTAGGTAGAATATACCTATAATTATTAAGCAATAATGTTCATTGAATTTTCGAAAAATAACTAAAAATGCTTACTAATTCCGATGATGAACCGCTTCCATAGTCACTATAATTATTATTTAAACCCATATTTCACAAAAATCTTAAATATAAAATCGTAATTATTAAAATTTATTTTAACACGATTACACGACTGCTAATTACATTAATCGCTGCACGACAAAAATCAAAACGGAAATCCTGACCTCCTATTGGTCGATTTTTTTATAAACAACAATGGCGGTGTCACTACTATTCTGAATAGGTTTCTTTGTCTAAGCTAAATAATTAAAGAAGTGTAAACGAAATAAAATATTGTAAACAAAAGGGTATTAAAATATATAATCAGAATGATTTTTTCAAAATATTTAATTAATTATTAATAAATCGTGTTAGCCTGTTAGGTAAATAAAAATATCGTTGAAAATTAAATTATTAGTAAGTAGTAACTGCCATAATTATTACGACTCCTGCCATTAAAGTTATACATTACGAATTTTAACTAAGAAATAACAATTTTTTTTAAGTTTTTTATACGTTCAGGGGAATATTGACCATTGCTGAAATAGGTTTTTCTTAACTTTAACTGACTTCATAATTAATTTTTGTATTTTTGCCGATATCTTTGTCCGTTGTAACCTATTTTGAAAATATTTTTGTTGTTTGAAAGAGAATGTACCAGAAGAAACGAGACAAGAAAAGGAAAACAGGAAACTTCGTAAAGACCTCATATCGCTCTTGTATTATTTTATACATATATAATTATGTTTTGTAAGTCCTTCCTTATTGTATTGTATTAATCCTTATTGTATTAAATAAAAAATTATACATATATAGGTACATGTTTGAACACAAACAAATTTATGTATTTTAAGGAGACTAATTTATAAATGGATTTTTTTTTAATTATAAATTATTGTGTAAAAGTTAACCATTCGAAAATCACTTTCGATAACATCCTTATATGATAATCAAACGTGATAGATGACAGATCAAAGTACCAGCATCTTAATCAATTACCAAGTCATTTGTACTGATCTACCGACGTAAATCGTAAGTTTTTTTTCACAAGTCATGTTAGATTGATAAATCACGAATCTACATTTGAATCACGACGGAAGTAGAATCCACATTACCTATTTCAGAGTTTATCAATTAGGTATAATACCTAAGACCGGAACAGAAGTGAAGTAAACGTTACACTGCTAAATCACTCTGTGCTCTGACTCTATAATAAGAGAAGCGACGACGCAACTTCTCTTTATAGGTACCTACTTTTGATTAGTAGATAATTTCCCAATACAATAAAAATAATTATCAGGTGCTTATGATAACAATCGGAACCGACCTATGTACGTGCTCTCCGAGGCACCCACAACAACAAGCCAGACGAGAAACAAAATTTCGTATAAATAGAAATATCTGATCAGATTGAGAATCGAACTCGCGGCCATCGGTGTAACTAAAATTTTACATCACTACACCAGTGTCATGTTTCATGCCTGTTCTTTCATTGTATAGTTTCGCCGCTCACAATCAAAACAATTAATATCTGTTTAAGATTTGTCGTTTATTTGAACACGAGACGATTCATAAACAATCGGTGAACTTAAAAGTATTATTAGGCGTTTGAAAACTGATTCAAAGCAGCTATTATCAGTTGGTTACCTGAAACTCAGTCGGGAATTTAACTTGAATTGTCCATTGAATCGAATTTGTTACGTATTAGTTTTTCTAAAATAAAAGTAGCTTTAGTATTTTATAGCATTAGTTACCTTCCATTTAGAATATTCATTTGAATTTTGATAAAAAACAAAAATCCCCACTTATTGCAGTATTTATTCATATGCATTGAATCGTTTGACGACCATTCTGGTGTAGTGGTGCGAGTAGTCGATTCAACATAGGCGGTCGCGTTTTCGAATCCAGCTCGGAGCAGATATTTGTATATTTGTTTCCGGTCTGGGTGTAAGTGCTTGTTCTCGACCGCACCGCGCCTCGGAGAGCACGTACAGTCGGCGGTCCCGGTTGTTATCAGACATCTGATAACGATTACTCATAGTAGAGAAATTCTCTGCCAAGCCGCAGTGGAGCAGCGGCGGCGTTTGCTCAGTAGTGGGACGTTTAGAGGCTGTTTTAGTTCAGTTCATTGTTTTTTTTTTCAAATATTCTAATTTTTTAATTTGTACAGACTATTATCACATGAGCTATTATCATTTTAAGTACACGATTATATACTTAAAGATTTTTTTTTGTATTTAAAACAACTGAATAATCTAGTAATATGAAAATTAAATTGAAAAAGATGAGCGGGTTTTTATTTTAGTACAGTTACTTTTTTACAAATTATATAAATGAATGGGCATCACTGAGTTATCACGGACTTTTATCTTAAAATGTCATCTCTTACTCGACTAATTGTAAGACAGACATCATAAGGAAACCTGAATTTTAGGTAGAAATACTGTAATAAATATCCTCTTAAGACCGTGGGTACACATACGTGCACCTTATCTTTTTTCTATTTGGAACTAGTAGTGACATCTTACGGCAAAAAAAACACTGACCGGTCGTGCCACAACCACAACATGAAATAAGGCTTGACAATGTGGGTCATCTGCCGCCGTGCCGTTAAAAACGTATTCGCCTCTAAATGTTACCATCCGACGTGCTCCGCACGCTACCGCGCTATATGTGTCACATGCAATGTTTACCTATGTATATTAAAAATAATTGTTTTGAAAGTTACCATACTTTCAAGAGATTTGGTCCACGTTGAAACCCAAAGTACATATATGTGCACCAATTTTTTTTAAAACAACCAATTTAAAAAAAATCCAAAGAAAAAGTGCTTAATAAATTATACCCCTATAACAAATCCTTTAGAACAATATCATCCCATTTGGTTCATGTTCAGGTCTTAAGAGGATATATTATGTCAACATTGTCAACCCACAACGGAGCGTTACAGGTAATAGCGTGACAGAGCATGCTGCTCTAAAAACAAGCGTGACAGAGGGGGAAAATAAAACACTCATTTTCGTGACACTATTTAATAACAGCCGCGATATATCAATACATCATAACATCACCTAGGATCTCTGTCCAATACTGATAAGTTTATTAAGATTTACAAGTAGTAAAAGGCATTCATACATTCAAGGATAGTATGCATTATTGAGATTCCCATACATGGAAAACTGCAAATCACATTGTATTCAATAAAATTCCAACTATCCAGTATTATTGTACTTGACAAATTAAAATATGAAATGTAGAAAAATAATTTTTAGGATGATAATACTTAAGTAGCGTGGTATGCTTGCAGTGATTTAATTTTAACGGTTTTGGTATTTTATTTTTGTGAGAGAGCGTAGTTCTTGTATTAGTTTGTACCAGATATTCTCATAGTATGATGGAAACTTTATTCTATTTTTATTTTAATATTAAAATAGTATTCGAATGATTACACAAACATACATTTCAAGTTTTGAAAATAATATATAAAAACTCAAAATCCAGCACTTTTTACTTAAAATGATTTAAAATTTAGCGTCATGTCTTGAGGGCGAATAGATATTTGATGGCATTCTTTGATGAGATGAAAAAAATTCTGTCAACAAGATGTGATGTCGATTTGTTTTGGGTTTCTCTCACAATATCTCTTATATGTCTATCATTATACTTAAGTTCTTTTCAAAAGTTGTTTCATATCTACCATATATTACGTGATAGCTTTCCCCATGCATTTTTATGTAAACTTTGACAAGACCAGCTTTTAAAAGGACATTTAGACAATTAAATTTTCTTACATTTTAAGTAATATTTTAAGCGCTGGATATTGGAAAAACTACATCTATTGTTAGATAACTTAGTTAGCGTCTACAAAGTATTCTTTGGCCGCTTTTGTGTCAGGTTTGATGGTCTTGGAGCCGGGGGTCCAGTTGGCGGGACAGACTTCACCGTGCTTGTCAGTGAATTGGAACGCCTGGACCAGACGGAGGGTCTCATCGACGGACCTGAAAATATATTCAATTTAAAATCATTACCTAAATACACTTTATAAAAGTATTTTGATAAAAATTTTGTATCGTTATTCTACGGCAAAATTATATTTCATAAGTTATACAAGTTATATATAATATTTTTATTCGACGCGTTGTTCGACGCGTTGGCGCAGTGGTCACAGCAACTGGCTGATGCGCTGGCTGTCACGGGTTCGATCCCCGCACATGACAAATATTTGTATAGGCCATACAGATGTTTGTCGTGGTCTGGGCGTTTGTGCTTGTATATTGTGTGTGTTTCCGGATCCCCGACACAGGATTCACTTCCTACCGGGGGCCGTTGAGTGTGAGACGTTTATTTATTATTTATTTATTTGCAGCTGTTTGTTAAATATAATTTTATTATTATTTTTAACAACAACTGCAACTCTATTCAATCAAACTGATTGTTGATAAAATATATTTTATTAACAGTTAATTACATGCCAACAAATAAACTTTTTTTTTTTTTGGGATTTTATGACCTGGTATCTACAACCTTTAGGTCAACTCTTATTATTCATATATACGTAATAATACGCCTCTGAGCATATTTCATTAAATTGTTTTAATTGTATTCTTTATGTATTTGTAGATGTGCTTGTAAGTATGTTCGTCTTGTAATAATTGTTTTAATGGCGGCGGGCGGGACAATAAATCACACTTATTTTCAACATCACTAAGTTCACTGGCCAACACTAGTCTGTCAATCAAAAATTTTTGACAATCGAAAATAATGTGCTCCACAGTTCCATCACTTGAATCCAACAAATAAACAAACCGTTTCAATAGACTAAGAAATTTTTGAGACCTAAACTGAGTATCAGTTGCCTAATATTTAAAAGAATATATAAATCAGTCGATAGCATTACAAATTGTCAGCATAATATATCGAAATTCTAAATCTTTTGTATATATAATTTTAATAAACGTTAGAGGAATTAAATTTTTCATTAAATAAGTAATTAGATATAAATGTTATATAATAGGGAGAAATTAAATTCTTACTAAAAGATACACATAATAATAAATGTCGTTAAGATTGCTACTACATTTATATACAGATTAGTATATAAAACAAAACTTATTCCTTTTGTTATAGTTTAAAACTGACACAAAAAAAAAAACATTTTGTATGACATATACAATAATGGCTCTGCTCTTTAAAGAACTTACTATAAAATGTAAATTCTCTTTTAATTTCAACAATATTTTAAATATATTTCGTTGCATTTTTATAAAAATATAGTCATTGAAAGAATTATGTTTCCTAATAATATATAAATTACATAAAACACTCTTTATCTTTACACGCGAATACGTGACCCACGACAGACGTTTTTTATCAGATATGGCATCATTGACGCTTACTACGTTATACACACACACACACACACACACACACACGCACATATATATATCGCCGATGTCTGTGCATGGGAGATATTTACAAAAAAAAAAATAAAAAAAAATTATACGGCCTCAACGAGGGCAACAGAAGCCAAAAACTTATACAATTTTTGTCTGCCACACCATTTTCAGTTCTTATCCCGGAGAGGTCTAGCTTAAAATCTGATGTTGTTTTGTTATTGTCTTTACTATGAATGCAGATACCAAATCAGCTATCAAAAAAATATTTATCTGTCTGTAAACATGATAATTTTCACAGAATGTTTTGTATGTTTGAAACAGTTCTCTTTTAAACGAAAAGAAAGACATATTATATTCTTTTTAATGTAAAATTCCACACGTACAAAGTTGCGGGTAAAATATAGTGTTATATAAATTTGTATAAATCATATGATATTGATAAATGATAAAATAAGCGATTTTTTAAATGTCTAACGGCGAGTTGCACGAAACCGTCGCTAACTTTCCGTTAGTTAAGTTGCAATTAATCTTAAAATTAATTGATCTCATGATTAATTTAAAGCTGTTGGAATTAATCATCCGTTAGATAGGTCTTTAATTAAACTAAATTTTTTTGTTAACTTAATCAGATGTAGATTTCGTGCAACAGATAATCACGATTCTTGTGATTAAATTAGTTTAATAAACACTTAAATTTATAATTTGTTTCGTGCAACTCGGCGTAAATGTAATCTGTATTTAGTAATTTTATCTGTCAATACGATCAAATTGTCACAAGGTAAGGTTTTATATGCGGATGTCATATATTTATTGCATTTAAATAGTAATTATTTCTTAATTTACTTCACTATTATAAATATTTGCATAGAAAAATTAACGATGAAGACAATATGAGCTGAACCTTTTTTTTAATTTGCGTGTATTAAATTCTCATGTGAATAAAATACAAAGTTTTGATATAAAATTCAGTTACTATTTAAAGTATAATGGTAATTAAATTAATGTATTTATTATGTATAATGCTCGATATAAATAAGTGTATACATATAGTACTGTTGTTATACATATTATCAATATATAATTTTTTAAATTCTAAAGTGACTTATTTATTTTTAACTTCATCGTCATCTGTAACAATGTCAAAGAAGTTTCGCTTCAACCTCGTGTAAAGGTTACACATTCTCATATTTTTTGTTTCGCTACCAGGGCCTCAGGAGAAAAACCGCTCAGACCATATAAACTGTAATTATTCCCAGAACAATATCATAAATTGATAATGAACACCCGTCACATATTTGTGACACGGAGCCCAGCAAAGAAAATCAGGTCGTCACATATGACGCTGGTTGCGAAAGGGTTAATACATAAATAATTTTTTTTAAATAAATATACCTACATATAAATAATACATAAGGATATAAATACATATTACACAGACTCGGAGCGGGAATCGAACTCACAACCCTGGAGCAGAAAGCAAGTCACTGCAAACTACGCTAACGGGTTAGTCGTAATTTCGAAGAAAGTCGAAAAAAAAAAATAGGCTATAATAGACCCAGCTAAGGTTCGACAGTTGGTACGAGACTCACCGGCCGACGGGCAGGTCGTTGATGGTGATCTGGCGCAGCGCCTGCTTATCGTCGATGATGAACAGTCCGCGGAAGGGAACTCCGGTCTCCTCGTTCAGTACGCCGTAGTCGCGAGCGATGCTGTGCGACTTGTCGCTTATTATCGGAATGTTCATGGGACCGAGACCACCTGAAATTATAAATAATCTATAAGTAATAGATAATAATAGAAATAATAATATATCGTATTGTGTTATCGATAGTTTGCGATATATCGTATGATAAAATATATAAAATATATCGTAACTACTCGATAATTATAGAATGAAAATATATCGGTAATTATCGAATCAAATATATCGATACTTATACCGAGTATTTATCGATAACTATCGCACACTCCTACTTATGATAGAGAAACATGTTTTAACATTAAAAACCTTCCCAGATAATCCCGTCAAATTCGAATCTCTAATTTGTAAAATAGAGGAGGGAAGAAATTTTATGTAAATTAGTTAAAAACATAATTATCTGTAAAATGTTTTATTATTAAGGTCAATTTATGATAGCTTTAATGATTACATTTCATGAATAATAATAATTTAATATTTGACTTTCTGGTAGATGTTAAATACCGTTCTCTTATATTTATGCGAAATTTACTCATTTAATTAAAAGTCTACACCGGATGCAGAATACCACGCTGCGTCTTAGCGTCAAAACTACAAAGTACTTACAATTATTGTTTTTTATTTTATTTTATTATTATTTGTAATAAATTTTATTAATTATGGACGTTTTCAGCAAAGTTATGTATAAGGAATCTAAAGAGAGATTAACTTAAATTATATAAAAATATGTTTTTTATAAATATTTCATGAATATTAGTCATCAGAATTTCAAAATAACATGTTTTTAATTTTGTGGTCTGAAAATTTACATCTTTTGAAGATTTTACATTAAAATATACTCTATGTTGAAATAGTCAAAAAACAAAGCGCAGATTTAGACTAAAACAGCTAAAACTGTTGAAGCATTTACGATAAAACTTGGAATATATAAAAAGATCTGGAGAACCAAAATAAACACGTAAGTTTAACATTGCAAAAGTGAAACTGTGAGACAAGACTGGTGATAAATAAATTACCTTGTTTGCGTGGTGTGTTGATCCAGGCGAGATGAGTGAAGTGGGAGTCTGTGGATGCTGCGATCACCTCGCATCCGATCTTGCGGAAGTCGTCCGCTCTCTCCGAGAACGCGATGATTTCGGTCGGACAGACGAATGTGCTGTAAACATACGTTATTAGTTAGTAAAACAAAAAAAAAAAATGATACGGTCAATGAACGGGTCTGCAGACTCTGCTACAAAAACGTCACGTCCCGTTCGGAATACTATTAGAGTATTACATAATTATATAGAAGGAAAAAAGAGACAAAATCGAAATTAAATTCTGTTCGTCGAACGTCACTGTGGCTAACAACATCTTCTAGAACTTTCATAAAGGAAAACATCGTGAGCATATACATATGCAATTGGGAGAAATTGGGGGTCAAATGGGCAATCCCATGGGGGTTCTTCAAAAACAAAACGCTTGGTCATAGTGGGACGGGGGAGGGGTGTCTTAGGTTTTCGTCACGTAGTCATTATCTTCTAGTTCTAGAGTCTAGAGAAATTTTGCGCTTTTTCGAGCTATATTCAAATATGGCGTACAAGGTTTAGCAGTTTTTAAACTCACAGGTGGCAACACTACGCTACACTATCACTACTAGTATAGTACTGACTACACTTTTCAAGTTTCAAGGAGAGGGGGTTAAAAAAAATGGGTCACGTAGTATGGGTATTTTCCCTTATAGTGAAGCAGCGGCTTTTGCTAATAGGACATTTACAGGATATGCGCTATTGAAGATAAGTATAATAAGTCGTCGTACGCCTTGAACAAATTCTTGTCTCAAGGCAGATCAAGCGAGATATCGTGACATCGCACGATTCAAGAACAATTATATAGCTAGTGAATATTTGCCTCTTTTGTATTTGAACATATCCTTGTCTCAATTTAGACAAGATTCACCGTGACATCGCGCGATTCAAGAACAATTAGCAAGCAAGTGAATGTTGTTTGTATTGCTGTTTGTGTTGATATAAAAAATAGATACCAATCTTGTTTAATTGCGTAAACAAGCTGATGGAAAATATGATTCAGCTGCATTCTACCATTCTGACACTTTTATACTAGATCTTATTTTAAATTTTTGCACATTTTTGTCTATTAAATATTGTTTACAAATGGTGTATAAAATGATGCGTTCAGTTTAATGATTGTGTTACGAAACAACACGTCCACGTTGTTCGAATATTTGCAATTAATTATATAAAATTAATATGTTACACGTCTGTCAATTTAGTTTGTATACACGGGACTCGCGGCCTTTATAAAACATTTTTACACGTAATATTAACACGTTAATTTGCTTGTTTAACAAACCAAAAAACTAAGTTATATATTTATATATCTTTTGGTATTTTTAACCGATTATGTTTCTTTTAAAGTTTGATTTTAGATTGTTTTCTTTGTATCTACTCTGAAATACTATAGTATCTATAGTTGAAGTAATTTTTGAGTTCTGTGGATAAGTGCCTGTAATGTCCACCCGTTTGTCTGTGGCTTCTCTCTTTGTTATCACCTTCAACATGGACAAGGACAATTTGAACATCTCCGTCCAAAACATATTTCAAATTCCAAACAATAGTGCACATTGAAAAATTAAAAAAAAAAAAACAAAAACGCTTCACGTTCAGCGGCCGTTCTGATGTGAATTTTATGTCGAAGGCCCGGCAGAAAAACAATAAAAACCTAAATGCCTAGACCGCAAAAATATCTATACGACATACACTACTACTACTCTATACTACAGAATCGGACCCGCGCCCGCTAGTTCAGCAGCCAAGCGCTAGAACCACTGCTCGAATATGTAGTAAAAAAAAAAAAAAAAAACAATTGTCAGCAGGAGAAGTCACAGACATCGCGTGTATCAAACCATTTCAAAGTTCACACGCATCACATGGTACAATTGGATACGTATTTAGTGAAATTAGAAGCACCATTCGCTCGACTAATTTCTCTCTTTACTCTCTCCTCTAATTTCTCGATAACTTGAGACAATTCAGCAAACCATTTGACAGGAATTTCACATTGCATTGAATTTCAAATCGCACACCTAGATCTAAAGAGGTATTAACTCAAAAAAACACTTTTTTCAGGAAAGGCGAAAAACTGATTATTCTGTCCCTGTGCACTGCAGGAGTGTTCTGTATAAAATTATGATATTTATACGCAGCTAGAATAACTATATTGTAGGAATCTCGTGTTTTAATCATATTTTGGGGTTGAAAATTGGAATTTTGGAGTTATTCCCCTATTGTTTAACAATGTATGTATATTTATTTTATTATTTTAAGTTGAGCCTATATTGGTGGATTTAGTTTTTAGTTGGCTCTCTTTTGTAGAAGTACCATAAATCTAAAACGCTATAGCATTTCGATTATTTATAATTAGTCTAATTGATAGTGTGATCTCTGACCAGCAAAAGGAGTATATAGGTGATGAATTAGCAAGAAAACACCAGTAGTTCTGAAATCAATCAATATTATTTATTAATAATACTGTATAAATTACTAATGACAGTATCTTATGTCCCTTTTACTCATAATTATAAAATATATACTAATAAATATATTTTTCCTATAAATTTTTAACAAAACATAAAAAATAAAGGAAACTTCCGTTATATGAAAAACAATTTAAAATGCATATCAAAAATCACATTTGTCTTATATTTAAGTATAACTTTTCTCTGTTTATTCTTAATATCAGATTTTTAAACTAAAAAGCACCCAGAATTCTGAGAAAAGCCAATATAAAAAAATAATAAGCCAAATAGCAATAAAACAGTTTTTGTATTTATTTGAATAAATTTTGATTATTGGCATGAAAATAATCTACTAAGATAGTCTTGATTTTTAAATTTTATCTGATAAAACAAAAAGCTCACATGACTGAGAAATGATCAACTTTAAACTTATGAATATACTTTATATACTAGTAATGGTACCCTTCTTTTATATGGAGAAGAGTCCTTCGCTCAGCAGTAGGTGGTTTACAGGCTAATACAGTACAGTAACTAGTAATAGCACTTTAACGATCTGTTTAATTTGTGGGTTCATAGTTGGACGATAGTCGTGTTTCCCCCTAAAATCGGTTGGAATATCTTTTAATTCTGTTTTCTTGGAAAGTGTTGTTTTTATCGCTTTATTGCTCAAGTCAAGAGTGAATTTGAAAATGACTTGCATACTCTTATTTTTGGTCCATTAACCTCAAAATAAAAGGCGGTGTTAAGGGCTCTAAAACTTGTATTTGAGTACCGATATTTAGGTTTTATTTGGTTATATATATTTTTGTTGCGAATGCTGTACTACAAATTCTCTTTGCCTTTTTAGATTGTAGTCCTCAATATGCATTAAAGAACATTTCAGCCGATATTTTTCTCCACAGGGTACTCCAACTTTTCTCTCTGGCACTTGTTTCTTTGATTTGACAGAAACTGGTAGACTTTGCTAGAATTCGTCACCTGTTTTGTGAATTTTGACTTCCACTTTATTTGTTTGCGCCTTCTTTTTCTTTTTTCTTTTCTTTCCTCTTTTTTATTTTGGAATTTTGGGTACTAGTTTCAAGAACCACAGAATTTTGAGAGTCTACTTGCTTACTATCATATTCGGTATCCGACGAACAACTGGATTTCAACGAACCCGAGCTGCTACTGCTGGTGCTGGATGAAGTCGACGATGATGATGGAGGGACGACCTTAGGTGGAATTTTACTTTTGTGAACTAATCGGGAATTGGGATCCTCATCGGAGTCGTCAGTATCACTTTCATCGCTCTGGATTGGTGAAATATATTAGTTTCGTCCACCACAATTTTGTTGTTTAGATGTGCTGGAAAAATATGTATCAACCACTGATAAGATGGTACGAGTTTATTCAGATGAGACTTCACCACTTGATGACATCTTAAAGTTAACTTCCAGGGTTGCATTTGTGTAAAAATGATAGGAGTATTGTTTTCTTTAACCCTTTCTTCTTCCATATTTACTAAAAATCGTCCACATTTTATTGTTTGCCTATAGAAAATATTTATTTTACTTGTTTATAGGGTTGTGTACGTCAAATAAACTTAAAAAGCCATCAATATAACACTTTCGATCTCATTAGCGATGTTATAAAACTATATTTGACGGAACCCATCTAAAGGGATCTAACTCAAAAATTTAGCAGTAAAAAGGGAACAAACTCTGTAAATTCTGAAAAAATTAAATCACCAATAGCAAAATGGTTCAATTTAAGTGGGTTTTTAAAGAAATATAAGAGTTTAAAATATGACTCAACAATACAGATACAACTAAAAATTCAAAAATGTTTCAACAATATGGTAACAACTTAAAATACAAATAAAAACTTTACTCACCCTACCAGCAGTACGTGTTCAACTCAAAATCTTGTATTTATTTCTCAGCAACTAACCATCTAAAAGTCGACAACTCAAAATAATACTTCTTAAAATTTCAACAATCCAGGTATAACTCAAAATAACTCCAATTTGTTTATGACGGGCATATGCACTCCGCTTGTAATTCTGATTGCATCTAGAGAAGTCCCTGTTTTGGTGGTAGGGAAGTGGAGTCACTCGTTTGACAAAAGGGACACTTGGCGCCTTCTAGCGTCAAGTATTAGACATATTTTTAAATCTGTTTTATTAGTCGATAGGTATTCGGATAAGGAATTTGATGGTGCTCCTAACTAAAAATATTAGATTTTTGATTTAGCTCCCTTTAGATCTAGGTGTGCGAAATGTCAACGCTCTCTGAAGCGAGACGTTGGAACCGGTTTAAACCAGAATGTGTTCAAGTTATGATTCAGTTAACATGAAAAAAGTGTGTAATTGATAGTTATTTGAATACTTTCTTTTAATTTTACACTTTATTTTTTTGAATCATCAACATTTTTTTGAAGTAAAACTCCTTTAGGCGCGACTAAGGGGTAACTGAATGCTTTAGACAATGTAACAGAAACGTGCTACGGCGATTTTGCGTTTATACAGAATTCGATTATTAAATATTTAAAGTATAATGATAATAAAAAAAATAAAAAAACCTAAAAAATAAATACAATACTCACAAATCAAGCGGATAAAAGAAGAGGACCACGTATTTTCCTTTGTAGTCCGAGAGCGACACGTCCTTGAACTCTCCGTTCACGACCGCGGTCGTCTTGAACTGGGGCGCGGGTTTCGTCAGCTGAAGAGGCATCTTGGTAAAACTGTGATAGAAAAGACTGTATTATGTACTGCTGTTAATTTGACAGGTTACCAAAAGAGTAATACTGATATTACAAGGTGACGGGTAGGCAGTAGTCACAGCATTTCGCTGGCGGTCACGGGTTAATTCCGGCTCATAAAAAAATGTTTGTGTATGTCATCATATCTGGGCGTATGTGCTTCGTGTGTTTCCTGACACGGAGTTCTCGACCTACTTAGGCCATTAAGGTGAAGCGTTCATCTAATTTCATTACATCCAATATACTTGTTCTGTGATATCGACTTGACTGATACTAGACTATAAGTACGGCACCTTTTTAGGATCTTTTCGTTTTAAACTTTTAAGAATTCGTTGTCAAGTGAGTTACGATGTAGTTACGTAAGACTATAAGCACTGTGAACCGGTTCTTTCGATTACCGGTTTTATTGGTAAAATTATACCATCAAGGCATTGTTATTCAAAAGAAGCGACTGACAGTTAAAAAAGAGCCCGTCCAGTACGTTAGCATACAAGGTTTCTCGTTCGGTGTGACGACAAAACGTGAAAAAGGAGGAAGGTGTTTGATAAAATTTTGGCGCCACCGTTTTACTTTAATTTCTTGAATGGAGATATTAACCTTTTGTGATTTTCTCGTGAATTTTATTGAAGAAACTGTGACGGAACGTGTGGAAGAGGGATAAAACATGTTTCAACCCCCTCCCACACTGACATATCACTTAGCGTAACCTATTATGTATATGAACGGCCCCAAGTCGTTTTTAAAATTCAAAAAGCTCAAGGTCCTCAGGAAGTATTCCTGTGTTAGGTGTTAGGAAACAAACAATATTTCCCAGACGACGACAAATATCAGTATAGCCTGAACAAATGCTGATTACGAGCGGGGTTCGAACGTGTGACTAGCACAACAGCCAGATGCTGTGACCGCTACTTAAGGCCACCCCTCCCTCATCCCATCACACCCGTAAGTCTCTGATATATCTTATATCGGAGCGTCAAGGATAGAAAGAGTTAATCGTTTTTATTGAATAGACTCATTAAATAAAGATTTTAAAAAAATCTTTCGAAACAACTACGTTACATTACGTCATGACCTTATATTGTAAATAGTTGTATCTAAACTATGTACGTACGTCATTTACAACTAGAATATTCCAATAATAATTAACATTACATAACAACATTTATCTCAGCTGATTATACAATATATTATAAAAAATAACTTATTAAGTCTAAGTAGGTACTACATACTTATATGATGAACAAACTTTGTCGTTAGTACCTAATAAGCGACCCGCGCGGTTTTGTTTTTTTTTTTTTATCGTAGCCTTGAACACTATACTGCAATTAAAATCGTTAAATAATGACAAGTAAATTACTTCGTAATGGTTTTTCTGACAAGTTTTTTTTTTCCTATCGCGTTATATGTCGTCATGATAATGTCACAATGGCATTCTAATGGCAAAACAAAGCCCCGTAATGGCGTAAGAGCGACTTTTCAACTTCGTACCAATGAATTAAAACTAAAATGAACATCACTGATCCAACATTGGAACACAATCGGAATCACGGCACAATGTACATATATCCTAAAACAAAAATGCTTTTTAATGCCAGTAGATCCGAGGATGCTTATTTCAGACTATGTGTCTTAGTTTCCTTTTTACCCGACTGCGACAGAAGGAGGGTTATGTTTTTCGAGTGTATGTATGTATGTATGTCCATTTCTTTGGCACGCCCTACAGCCCAAACGGCTGGACGGTTTTTGACATAGGAGGTGTCGTTGGATTTGTCTAAATTGTAGTAGTGACATAGGCTATATAAATTTTCAAAATGGCGCCCGCAAATGGCGGAATGAGGGTGGGGGGGGTTAGTTGAATTTTTTTTACTGTAGCAATATGGGTATCAAATGAAAGCTAGTAACAATTTACTCTTTTTATTGTTTTTAGTTTATAATAAGAGTATTTTACGCAGTCGGGTTTTTGATTTTTTTTTAATTACTCATACTTGTTAATAAACTAGATGATTCGATATTTCATTCACATTCATTGTTTTAACGTTTGAGATTAGTATTTTATAGTTGTCAACAAAACGAAACTGACTAGCTATTATTAAATACATAATACTTTTTACTAACGTATAAAATATTTTATAAGTTTAAGAGGTTAAAACTATAAATTCGTATCAAAATCGATATAAAATTTATAGCAATTGATAACTCGTGTTATGGCTTTTGTAATAAGAATGCAGTGACCCTGCTTTCTGCTTCAGGGCTTTCCCGCTCTTTGTTTGAGTGCAATATATATTTATTTATATATGTATTACTAGCGGCCCGCCCCGGCTTCGCACGGGTATTTAACTAAAATTTAAAAAATTATAAATTTATATTTTTTATCACCTACATACGCCATCTATCGTATAATGATAGAATGTCGTTTTTATATTTAGTGACATTTAACATATTAGTACCTATATTAATTGAAAATGATGTTTATCTAAATTATTAAAACGATTTCTATTCCTATCCGACATATTTAGTAAACTTTTAAGTTTAACAAAATAATAACTCAAAAATAAGTTTTGTGAGTTTTTAAGATTCCTTAGACCAGATGGCGTTGGCGGCGTAGGTACCTATTTCTAGTTTCTTAAATATTTATTTTTAAATTTAATTACAATGAAACAAAAACGAAATTATACTGTGATTTATGTTTAATTTTTATGTATTAAAGTTATTTACATTGGTTTTGTACTTTTTACGTGATACGTGAACACAGAAAAAAACGATAAGAGATCGCGCTGATACAAAAAAAAAAAAACGCGCTATTAAAATTTATTCTTGATGATATATAGTGTATTAATAAAACGGAGGTTTTAACAGATTTATTATTTGTATAGATTAGTTATTACTATATCATCATCATCATCATATCAGCCGTTGGATGTCCACTGTTGAACGTAGCAGTTCGAAGCAGCCCCCACCCAACGGCTTCCGACGACTTTCCTCAAGTCAATCTTGCGTACCGTCGTCCGACGCTGTTTGCCGGTACATGGTCTCCACTCAAGAACCTTTCTGCTCCATCGGCACGAGCTATGTGCCCTGCCCACTGCCATTTCAACTTGAGAATACGTTGGGTTACGTCGGTAACCTTCGTTCGTCTGCAGATCTCATCATTTATGATTCGATTTCGCACAGAAATACCAAGCATAGCCCTCTCCATTGCACGCTGTGCGACTTGGATGTTGTTTAAAAGGCCCATATAGTCCAAAGATCAGGTTTCAGGTGTAGGTGTCATTGCATTTGCTTAATATTTTCTATAATGTTAACTTAATAAACGCCCATCCATCCTCTCAAATTATTCACGTTTATATTATTTTTACGATATCATAAACTTCACTGTATGTAGGTTTACAGTTCATAGGTTATCATAGTTCATTATAGACATTACTTCATAGATTTAGTTTCAATCCTAATTATCGATCTAAAACGAGTTTATGAGTTTTCTTCTCATCCAGTCACCGGAGGGCAAGTTTAATTAATTAATACATCATTGTAATGATACAAGCAGTAAAATGACATAAAATAAAAACGATGGATTCTGTTATCGACACCGCCCGGAACTATTTATAAAAATATTATCATATCAATTGCATATAATTTATATTTGTAAATTATTTTTTTAATTGCACTTTCAAAAACAATAGGGCACGTGTTGACTCTCAATTCATTCTTATCAATTTAATATGCAGAAAAAAAAAAGAAGAAGTATATCGGTTTCATATTATTCATTTATTGCTTGGCATCAGGCGATGCATTTGACTCAGTATTCTATTATTACAATCGCATTACATTGATATATCATTGGTCGGTCAGACACTTCATAATGATTTCTTTTAGACAGCGTTGGTATACTACTATTCTAGTAGAATAAATTTATAGCGTAAAACTTGACCGTGAAATAGTGACAGCAGACTGATGAAATGTTGCACAAGATTTAAAAAAATTAGGTCATTCATTGACGGCGATATAACATTCGAAATTTTCACCCAATCTAATCATGACGTATCTACTACTGTACGATTACAAGGAAATGACTTGCTAGTTTTTTTATTTTTCGTCACAAGCCACGTGCGAGACACGTGCAAGTACTATAACGAGCACGTTGTGTCTGTATACGTCAAAGATACCTATTAGTATGCAATTTGCAACAACAGTCCGGTTTGTGTACTAAAACAAACTTCTTGTGTAGCACAATGTATTTAAGATGTACTTGTAGGTATGCAAGGTATTTGTGATGTTTTGGTAGCTTGTACAGTTGGTGTTATGAGGGCACAAAACACAAGGAAAGTTGACTTTTGAACCAGAGCTTACGGTCATGGTCTATCTGCAATTGTACCTACCAACATTTTGGGCCACTTCTCGAATAGGATACTAAGTAGGTTTCAAGGTTATCACGTTGTGTATTATCAGTAGGTTTTTAGGTTGGACAAAACATTCCAATAATTAAATGACGTGATAGTGACGTTATTATATTTATAAGGAATCATCGACCCTTGATGACGAAAGGACGATTCGAAGTTGCTCGTGGGGCCTATTTGAATAAAGTTAATTTTGATTTTGATTTTGGATATCAGACTTAGTGCTAAGAACAGTCTAGCGTATTGACGATTTTGGAAGATATTATATATATTATAAAAGAAGATATTTATCTAGAAGCATGTTATATAAATCGCGAAAATTTAATTTAAAACTGAATGATATCGATAAAACGAGCACGTGATAGGAATGTGACAATCACATAAACTATTGCCTCCGTTATCTTTCCTAATATCATAAATATTGTTCGATGTACCTACGTAATCTTTTACTATATTTTTTATTTCTATTTCAGTTATATTTTTTCACGCCATAACCAATCAGGTCGGAGTTTGTGTCAAATCATTAAACTTGAAATTTTGAAAGACCATTTTTCATTCGATAAAATGTATCTTAGGAAAGATTATAAAGGCATAAAACTTCAGCAGCTATAAAAGTAAAATAGCAGTTATAAAATCAAAGGGCATAGCCAAATGTCTATATGAATAAATAGTTTTTGCAATGTTAAAAACAGCATTGCACTAAATAAGTGTTAGAGATAATAAATAAACATCGCAACGGCCCCCAGTAGGATGTTTATCCTGTGTCGGTGGGTCCGAAAACACATGCAACATAAGTACAAACATCCAGACCACGACAAATATCCGTATGGCCTATACAGATATTTGTTATGTGCGGGGATCGAACCAGCGACCGCTAGCGCATAAGCCAGTTGCTGTGACCACTGCGCTAACGCGTCGTCATATGTTATTAAAAGTCTATATGAATTCATTCATTATTCGGACACCCACCACCTCAGTCCCCCGAGATCATGGACGCTGTAAAGGGTCCGAACGTCGGAAATAGTTTAAAATATTGTTAAACTGTAAAGTTTTAAAAAACGCGATAAAATCCGATATAGCGTCGGCATATGTCAATGTTAAAACATAAATACATACTTATACGATCCAAAATTTCTGGACAAAGTTTGGTTCTTTCAATGCCGAATATTTAATGTTATAAAGGTGTTGTATAACCTGTTTTAATTTAAAAGAAATTAGGGTTTCATACACAAAAAGAACTATAAAGTCGTGAATGTAATTCCATGGACATCAGGTCGGTTCTCCTATACTCTAAGTGGATCAAGCCGAAGGTAGTTAGATAAAGCAAGATCAAAAATTTATTATATTATACATGATAAAACTAAACGACCGATACATAATACGATAAGGAGATTATGAATGATATTCGATAGACAAGCTACGATTAGTCATAATCTTACGAAATGAAAGTTAGCACTAGACTTTCCTTGCGGTTTCGTCCATGTTGAACTTCCAACTGAGTCATTTTTACTGTGAACAGTTAGGTCAGTATTCTCAATTATATCACGTTGATGGACAGTATCACCTCGATGGTTGATCATGTTATGACACTAAAAAACTTCATACATTGCCTAGAGACGTTGTATCACATCTCAAAAGTAAAAAATGATGTGATGTGACAGTACAGGTATACGTGTATACGTCGTATGGCGTTCTGTCACATTGTGCCACGTATTTTACTGTGCACTTAGCTAAGCTATTAAGCTTGACGTCGACAGGCGTACTGTCGTATTAATTTTTACAGTGATAACGTCGAGAGGCGTTCTGCCCATGAACGTGATATTAATTATTAATCATTCTTATAAAATTCAATTACATTATAACCGGCAAGTAAAGACTTAAGTACACAACATTAAGTACTACGATACACTAACCAATCATAAACTATTCTTGATTAATTGACGAACCTAAGGTTATCAATATCCACATACGATCTCGACAAATGAACCGTGTGTCCGTTCCTTCCGGTATACTTCCACAGTTCACGGAGCAACTTTCCATTACCATTGTAAAGGTAGTCAGTTAAGATCCCATGGTTAAGCATATTAGTTAGGATAACCTCGAGATTATTGACCCTGGGAAAATTAATTCTTTATTTCCATAACAATAAAAGACAAAACAATACGTAGTTAAATCTGGTAACCATTCAAACATGTGACTTTCTTTCGTTATTTTTTATTCAAATTAAAAATATATTCAAATGGGTTTTTTCAACTTGAAAATAGACATTTAACCAAAATTTCAATTTTAGGTACGCAACGGGTTGCAACAGAATCTTATTACTAAAACTCTGCTGATCGTCCGTTATTCATAAACACTCTGGAGTACCTTGGGTCATTAATCCAAGATGACGGCAATGTAGACCGAGACGTGAAAAGTAGAATAAATGCGGGATGGATGAAATGGCGACAGGTCGCTGGAACAGCTCGTGATCCATGAATGCCCCTTAAACTTAAGGGGAAAATCTACAAAACGATCATAAGACCTGTCGTTATATATGGATCAGAATGTTGGGCAACGAAAGTGACGGATGAAAGAAGAGTGCACGCAGCCAAGATGAGAATGCTGAGATGGATGTGTGGAGTAACAAGGAAAGATCGGATTAGTAATGAGTGTATAAGGGGAAGTTTGAAAGTAGCACCAGTGACGGAGAAAATGAGGAGCAGTAGCTTAGCGTGGTATGAGCATGTAATGAGGAGGGATGAACGCCATATTGGTAAAAGAATGTCGAAGGACAAAGAGCGATCGGCAGGCCAAAAAAGCGATGAATGGATTGTGTGAGAGAGGACATGAGAAAGAAAGGAGTAAGCGCTGAAGTGACGAATAATAGGGAGGATTGGAAGAAGGAAACATGTTGTGCCGACTCTACATAAGTGGGATAAGGGCAGGGAGATGATGACTCTGGAACTGTGATAGTTAGACGTTTAATTTTTTGATTTCTACTATTAACTAGTCCACACTTTCCCTGTTTATTCAATTTTCAATCGTTGATAAAATACTTTTTATTCATCCACTCAAGATCAAATAAAAAATTTTAAGCGTTTAGTGGATGACACTTGATGTTAATACGTTTTTTTTAATATTATTTAATTAAATTTAATTATTTTTATTTTTGACCGACTTGACCGACATTTTGTAAAATTTCAAGAATAACAACTAGTGGGAAATAGCAGGATATAGGTACTTATCAATTGTTTTAACCGCCTGCCTGTTATCATAATTATTATCATAAATCGTAGCTAATCCTTACCAATAAACTTTACACTAGATTTAATAAATCTTATTATTATCTTACAAGACATAGTTTTATAAGACTTCTATAATTCCAAGACGCGACAGAATTATCTAATCTTTGAAGGAATTATTATCGTTATCATTTCATATTATAAAACAAAGTCGCCCGTCGCGTCGGTCTGTCTGTTCGCGATAAACTCAAAAACTATTGCACGGATTTTTATGCGGTTTTCACTAATTTATAGATAGTTCACGCGGAAGGCTTCGATACTCCGGACGCAGCCGGGCGGGCCGCTAGTTTTAGATTAATCTATATAATATACACGTTTTGTAAAAAAAAATATCCACATAATATTGTGTTATATAATAATAATATATTATGTTGTGTTAATACATATTTCTAATTATTATCATAATGCAAAAGTTAACGAAATTTACGTACCTAATACATTCCTTCCCCACTTTACCCTTTTAAGGGATAACTCTATAAATTTCTTTACATATAAATATCATATAAAAGATTCAATCTTATTTAACATTTATAATAATAATAAATAATAAATAAACGTCTCACACTCAACGGCCCCCAGTAGGATATGAATCCTGTGTCGGGGGTCCGGAAACACAATACACAAGCACAAACGCCCAGACCACGACAAACATCTGTATGGCCTATACAAATATTTGTCATGTGCGGGGATCGAACCCGCGACCGCTAGCGCATCAGCCAGTTGCTGTGACCACTGCGCCCACGCGTCGTACAATATGTACAAGTTAGCTTGATCTTTTTGACAGATGTAAATTTTTCTGATCGACATAGCTTTGCAATGACGAACATATTATTTTTTTTAATTTAAATGATTTTAAAAATTGTAAAAATATTAAACTTATATACATATAACACAAAAGTCCCTAAGGATTCAAGCGTCGTCCGAAAATTTTAAGACTTTTCATTGCTTCAAAGCAAAATCTAAATAGGAACACTGAAAATAATAGACGCTTGTACAATGTTACAACGGTCGAAACAAAAATCCGTCCGACCGATACACCCAGACCAGAAACAAATATTTGTATAAATTCATATATCTATCCCGAGCGGGAATCGAAATTGCGACCGTCGGTTAAAAGGCACCACACCAAAACAACGATCAAGCAATGACGAACAAACACTAAATACATACGAAGAGAGTATTTAATAAAAATACTGACGTATGTCTAAATTTATGAATCACTTGATATATAAATAAAACCAGTAGAAATCGGTCTCCACAAACGATTCCGTATCGTTATAATGTTTAGTAGTATATGTTCCGTGAACATTTAATAATATTTCTTATATTTCCAAAGACATATAGCCCTGTGTCAATAATATGAACTCCGACATCCTTTGGGTCTTGAAACCTAAAATCTAAACCAGTAATAGAACTTGTCATCTTAAAGCAACGTCTTAATTCACAAACACGCACATACACAGCATAGTAATAGTTATTTATATAGGTTATTGAACTATGCATTGGTGACACATTTTGATAAAAAATGTGTAATGTATTCATAATCCTTAACAAGTACGCTTAATTAAAAAATCAAAAAAACCCGACTGCGTAAAATACTCTTATTATAAACTAAAAAGCATAAAACAATTTACTAGCTTTCATTTGATACCCATATTGCTACAGTAAGAAAAAAAATTCAACTCCCCCCCCTCATTCCGCCATTCGCGGGCGCCATTTTGAAAATTTATATAGCCTATGTCACTACTACAATTTAGACAAATCCAACGACACCTCATATGTTAAAATCCGTCCAGCCGTTTGGGCTGTAGGGCGTGCCAAAGAAATGGACATACATACATACATACATACATACATACATACATACACTCGAAAAACATAACCCTCCTTCTGTCGCAGTCGGGTAAAAAGATAAGATTCACATCTTACAACTAATTTTTTAACGTATAAACGTCTCTGCTGGGCAAAGGCGTCTTCTCCATATAGGAGTATTTGAGCGCAATCCACTACGATGCTCCACTGTAGTTTGGTCGATAATTTCCCTACTCAAGAGTAACGTATGATATCAAACAGGATCGGCTTTATGTGCTCTCTAAGGCGCGGTGGGAAGACTCACAAGGTCATAACAACCAGACCAGTAACATGTGTACGGAAATTGAACCTGCGACCTCCTATTAAATTTGGGACATTAAAAGCAATTTGTATGTATTATACATCGAATCGAAAACAATGGAATCAATATTACACAATATTATGCAATCGGTGAGGTCAACGTGTTTCTTAGAATTATGTTAAATATTGCTTACATTTACATATATTAAATACAATTATTTACTACGCGTCAATAATCTTTTTTCGTGACTATTTCAATACAATATCCCAACATTTTTTACTTTTTTTTAACATAAGGAATGGAACTTATTGGAGCGATCAAGCGAAGCGAAAGCGATGCGATGCGACGTATCAAGTTACGGCCATCTTGGTTTCAAGTGAGATTGTCGTCGTTATAATAATATAGGTTAGACAAGAGACCAAGATTTTATTAAGAATCTAACAGTTTTAATAAAAATAATGTAAAAAAGTGTACATTTAAAAAGTAAATAAGGTAAAAATCGGCAAAGGCGATTCCGACACGATTTGTTCCAAACCACCATTTATTTAATACTAAGTAGGTATTTATGTTTAATATCAAGCCACACAGGAAGAAAATAGAATTTTATAGTCCTATAATTAATTTTTATTTATCTTTATATTAGCAATGATTTTTATAATAATATATAATTCAGGAGGAATTATTGGACGATATATGAGAGAAAAGAAAAAAAAAAACTACAAAATAATAATTAAATATTATAAAAATATTACGTCAAGGAAGTATAAAGTAGAGAGACCTTGCTTTTTATACAATTCAATGTTAATTAGTCATAGAAATAAATATTCTTAATTTTTTTAAATAAAACTACGAAGTATCTACAAGAATAGAAATTTTCCATAATAATTATTAGTTATTTTATGTAATACAGTATAAGATAAATGTGACTTCACATCACAATCACATTACCGATTTAACGAATAGTTTATCTCGCACATAAGTTACTGATAGGCCTTTCAACTCAACTATAACAACAACTTTTAGCTTCACAGGTTGCAAATAGAAACATCTAACAGGTAAAGTCGAGTTTGATGGTGAAAAAGAAAAAAATATAAACTTTTATCTGTTGACTACTGCTATACGTCAGATAGGTTTATCAACAACCAGTGCAAAAGGCCCTGAGTCATAGCTCAGATATGTATTGGGTGTCAAGGACAATGCTTAACACATTTAACCCTTCCATACACAATCTACATTTCAAAATGCAAAATATGCTTACAATTTATCTAAAACAACTATATATACTATTTAACCAGACTATATTCAGTTTGTCGTAACTATATTGACATCAGCGCTAATAAATTGTCATACAATTGAACTAATTATCATTTTATCTATTTAATTGAAATAATCTAAGTTTACTGCACTTTCAAAACTACTTTCTAACTACAATAAGTAATAAAAGATAATAAAAAAACCTCATTGAAAATGGTCTCATCATCGGTAAAAGATGTTCAGGCTTATTGAGGTCCAGACTATCAACTTCATCTCCACGACAGAAACACTTATGATCCATAGACATGTTTGACTTGATGATTTATCTGGTATAAGTTACATATTATTGTTTTTTATGTATATTATAAGGAAATACAGACCTTATAGATTAGGTATTGTAGTCATAAAGTTAGCGTCTACAACGTTGGAATATAGATTTATATTAAAGTGGCAATAAGTACAAAAAACTTAATTTCAATATTATTTAATTTAGTTAGAAATTTTAGCTGTATATACAGTATATGCATATTAGAAAATTACATTCTTGTTACAACCACGGACAATGTAACAGGTAAAAATTATCAACATCGTGAAATAATATATTGTGATATGTACTCATCTCATCATTTTATATTATGTATGAAATCTTTACATATAAATATTACATGATCAAATAGACAACTTCAAGGAATATTCAATTTATTGTAGGTTTACTGAAGAGCTTATAATAAAATTGTTGGTAATAGTTGCATTACATAGATGTATGAACATAATATTAAGATATTTACGAGTAGTTTTTCCCTAAAAACAGAAAATACCTAAAATTCATTGGTCATAGTATTCCTTAAAAGTATCAAAATCGTCAACTATTGTCTTCTTTATTAATAAAACAAAAGATCCAGTCTCTGTAAGTCAGTATCTAATTAGAAAATTCTAGAAGCCCTAAGAACTATTAAGTGGGTATTATTTGTGACATAAAAATTAAATAGGAATATTTAGAGAAAAAATCTAAAATGAAAAGGGTCTAAATATTTAAAAAACGGATTGTGTGGATTTTTCTTATAAGCAAATGTAATATAAGTTTGCTTTATAATACCAGTAGTAATTATTTTTTTATTGTACAAAGGAATTTTTACTTGTTATACTATAATTGGAAGAATAATTTTACCATATTTATCATTAAAAGGCGATTCAAATAAAATCATGCCACTTATTTCACATGCATGTAATTTAAAAATAACTCATTGAATAAATTAGCATATGTAGGTAGTTTGAAAACTGATGTACACCCTACATAAAGAAAATGCAATTTTTTATATTTTTTAACCTTTGGTTGCATTCGAATATCAAATAAATTACTTATATATTTAATCATCTTATGTTTTACTATATTAAATATAATAAAATCCCATCACCATTGTCCAGATATTTTTATTTATTTTTGCTTCAGTCATCAATAGATCAAAGATACAATTTTTACTTTACACAAGTATATAATTGTTTTAACGGAATGTAGCTCCATGTAAACTATGTGAAGTATTATTGAGTCCATGTAAGTTTAATTTGAGTTGTAATTCTATGTTATTTCTATGTAATACAGAACATTTTATATGGTGTAGCTTGGATCTATTAATCATTATACATAAAAATATATTTTATTTCTTATATTAAGCATTTACATGAATAATAATTTATAAAAATAATTAAAATTTAATGTCGTTTTAAGCCTTCCTATATTTCAATATAAGCTCTAAATTGCAACCTTGGAACTCCCTTCATGCATTTCCATACAATCACTAACCTCTCTATAAGAATTTTTTTTGCAACATTCCCATTCATTTCATTGGACGACTCGGTGCGTTCTCTTTTCCTATTCGACACCTCTTTCATCATGTTAACCTTTGACCCTAAACCAATGTTCCAATTTCACCATTGATTAACAGAAAATGTTTCAAATATGTTCGTAACTTCGACAAAATTGTTGGTTGGTTAAATTATTTTCCTGCTACCTACCTCTTGCGCAACGTAGTAAAATATTACATTTACTCTAACGGTACTTATTCTTGTTAGATAAAACAACTTTAACTACGAGTAGTTACTGCCCGATTATGTAGAACGTCTTTTCTAGAATCTGTCTCGTCTTATTGTAATGGGACATTTAAAAAAAAAAAATAATTTATACTTTGAAAAATATAATATACTTGAAAATTATATCAAGGACGTAATTCAAATTAAAAAATATATTAATATACTTACATGAAAAAAAAACTCAGGTCGTTTTAAAATTAACACAATGTACCACGAACAACGGCGTGAAAATGACAAATGAGAGCCGGCCGGAACAACGTATATTTTTTTTTTTTTTTGGGATTTTATGACCTGGTATCTACAACCTTTAGGTCAACTCTTATTATTCATATATACGTAATAGTACGCCTCTGAGCATATTTCATTAAATTGTTTTAATTGTATTCTTTATGTATTTGTAGATGTGCTTGTAAGTATGTTCGTCTTGTAATAATTGTTTTAATGGCGGCGGGCGGGACAATAAATCACACTTATTTTCAACATCACTAAGTTCACTGGCCAACACTAGTCTGTCAATCAAAAATTTTTGACAATCGAAAATAATGTGCTCCACAGTTCCATCACTTGAATTACAATGTGAACAGGTTTTATTCGCAATAATGCCGAGTCGAGCAAGGTGTGACGGTGCAGTAGTATGACCAAAACGCAGTCTATTTATGATAGTAATAAAGTCTCGAGTAGCATCTTGTATACGATGATACCAAGGTCTTGCAGGTAAGCTTTCTTGTATGCTTCCATACCATTTTCCTTTCGTATCTTGATCTTTCTTCCACATTTCTAATCACAACTTTTGAGTATTCTGGTCAATACATTGCAAGTAATCAGACATAGGAACATACATTGTATTTCTAACATCAACAGCATTAACTCCTTCATATGCAGTTTTATCAGCCATTTCATTGCCAGAGATACCTTTGTGGGAAGGCACCCATAGAAAGAAAATTTGAATATTTTTATTGTGGTATTGGTAAATTATTTGTTTAATGAAATAAAGGATATAATTAGACTTGTATTTAACTGTGAGGGTAGATAAAGCTGTTATCAAACTCAAGGAATCAGAAATTATTAAAAAATATTTGATGTTATTGATTTCGCGAATACGCATTAATGCCTGATACACCGCATATGCCTCTGCCGTAAATATAGAGCAGGGTTCATGCAGAATAAAACTTGAAGAAAATTTTGCTTGTGGATCATATAGAGCAGCATGTACATAATCACTTGCTTTGCTCCCGTCAGTGTAGATAACATAGTACATTGAATTTTCCTCCAAAAATTGAAGCATTTCCGAATTATTGTTTATTGTCTGTTGGACTACATTAATTGGATGTGAAATACACTGATAAGAGAAAGAGTAACATGGCCATGGAAACTGTTTTCTAATTTTAAAAAAGCTATTGTCTATTTCCAGAAGTATATCGGACAGTGTTGGAGAATTACCGCATAATAGACCTTGTGCTGTTGTTAATGATCTTCTTGGTGTTCTATCTATATAAGGTACAATTTTACTTATTATTTGAGTGTTGTTTGATGCTATTAGTTTGAGACAGTATCTTTCAGCAAGTAAGATTCGCCTCAAAATCAAAGGCATCACTTTTGTCTCAACTTCCATGGCCCTTATGGGAGTTGAGCACATAGCACCAGATATTATTCTTAAAGCCTTATTCTGCAATATGTCTAATTTATTTACATGAGAACTATTCATATAAGCGAGTGAGCTATAATCTAAATGACTTCTAACAATACTTTTATACAATATTGACAATATTTTAGGGTCTGCACCCCATGTTACGCCACAAAGTGATCTGATAACATTTAGTCCTGTGTGAGCATTTTTGGATATGTACTTAATATGTTCTTGAAAAGTTAGTTTTGGGTCCAATATTATTCCTAAAAACTTCTTTGAAGTGACTCTATTTATAATTTCATTGTTGTAAATAATATTTGAATTTGAGGTTTCATTGCCAAAAAACATAACACTACTTTTAGAGGGGTTAATTTTTAAATGCAAACGATCATTATAATATTGTAATAGTTGAAATAAGGATTTGTTCATATTATCTATTGCAATCTCTAAGTTGTAATTACTGCTGTAAAAAACAATGTCATCAGCAAATTGTAAAATATTTACATTCCTATTATTTACATATTTACAAATTTCACTTGTGTATATATTGTATAGTAATGGAGATAATGTGGCACCCTGCATTGTGCCTTTTGAGGCACATTTGGGTCCATATAAAATATTGTTATGCCTAGCATAGATTGTTCTGTTGTTCAAAAAATTAAAAATCCACTTACATAAGTGCCCGGGCACACCCAACCTAGACATGATTTGAACTAGTATACCAGGATCAACACTGTCAAAAGCACTTTGAACGTCTAGAAATACGCAAACAGTGTTTAATTTTCTATGTTTTGCATTTTTCAGGTCAGAGATTAAAGAGGTGAAACTGTCTGCACTACTACGCCCTCTACGGAAGCCATATTGTATATGTGGAATGAAACACTTGGATTCAACATACCAGTCAAGACGGACTTTCACCATATTTTCGAATATTTTACCAAGACAGGATGACAAGGAAATTGGTCTATAAGAACTAGCAAGCTCAGGAGATTTGTCGGGCTTAAGTATTGGGACAACACACTGTGTTTTCCATGACTGTGGAATAGATTTATTACGCCAAAGCAAATTGAGGATGCTAAGAAACAACTTTTGGGCAGATACATCTAAGTTTTTAATTACGATGTAAGGATAATCATCTAAGCCAGGAGTTGTATTTCGTCTAGAGTGCAAGCTTGTTAAAAATTCAGACCATGAAAATGGATCCAGTAAAAATTTAGAATTTGGGTTATGATTGTTGATTTCAAAAAGAATGTTCAGTTGATCTACTTCAATTAAGTTGCTATTATCTGATAATTTATCTAAGAGTGGAGATATAAACTCATTTGTATATGATTTATTCTTAGGTCTTATGCCTTTAAACATTTTTAATAAATTCCAAATTTTACTTATGTGAGTATTTCTATTAAAAGTGTTACATAAATTATTCCATCCAATTCTTTTCTGTTCTAAAATTGTTCTCTTTTTCTGGGCATCTTTTCTTTTGTAATTAATATAATTTTCAATAGTAGGCTCTTTTCTATATAGTTTTAGTGCATTATATGAAGCAATAACACTTTGTTCACATATACTATTCCACCAGGGAGATGGTGGCCTGCTTATGAAAGTGTTTGTTTTAGTGAGCTTTGGAATTGACATTTCTTTAAGAGTATCTAAATGAAAACAGAAATTATTATAGGTTGAAATAGGATCATGTGATTGAAGTATGAAATCATTAAACATTGTTTTTGAAAGAGCTGTGTATGTTGCCCAGTCAGCTTTTTTATATATAAACCTATCTACAGGGGAATTAAGATGATATTTATCTATACGTAATGAAATCTCTGTTATTGTTGGATAATGGTAACTTCCCATTGTATCATCATGTACAGACCAATCACATAGTGGTGCGAGGCTGCCACTGATGAAGCTTACATCAATGGCAGAAGCAGTTTGTTTAGGGCGATTTATAGTTGTAGGTCTACCATCATTTAAAATACACAAATCTAAGTCATCAATTAAATTAAATAACTCCTGACCTCTACCTTTCGTTGACTGACAACCAAATGCAATATGATGAGCATTAAAGTCACCACTCATAAATATGGGTTTTGGTAGATCATTAATAATGTAGCGGAGTCTATTAATTCTAATACGCCCACTTGAAGGTGGACAGTATACACAGAGAATTGTTAAACTACTATGTCCTGTTGATACAGATACAGCAACTGTTTGAATGTCTTCATAAAATATGGTATTTAATGTATTATACTTAAGGTATGGTTTTATCAGTATTGCAACTCCATTATGTGCATTATTTGAATTTTTGTTGTAAATATTATATCCTGGTATTTTAAAATTATTATCTTTGAACCATGTCTCATTAAGAAGGCAAATATCAATATTTTTTTGTTTTAAAAATTGGATTAATAAAGGTTTTTTACTATTTGCACTTTGAATGTTATACTGCGCAATACGTAACTTGGATTGTGTAGAACTAGGCCCTACACAATCCATTATGTTAAGTTTTTTATTAATGCATCTTTAATAGTTTTTAGATTAGTGGGTGTACTATCATCTTTATTGGCTAATTCGACCAACGTCTGTACTAGGGCCATGAGTACATCGTTGTCGGAAATTATTTGACTTTTAAGGTCTTTAGAATGGACTATTTTAACTTTATTTACATCTTGTACAGACTTATTTGCAGAGATACTTATAGACTTATTTACACTAACATTACTATTTACAGGTTGTGATTTTGGTGATGGGAGTGGAGGGAAATCTTTTTCATTGTTGGTGACTTGTTTTGTAAAGGCGACACTTGCATAAGATATGTTGTTTTTCTTTTCAATAATCTTCTTTGTTTTAATAGGACATAATCTAGATATCGCAAGATGAGGTCCACTGCAATTTATGCAGCTGATTTCTGTTGGTTTATCACATTCCTTATACAAGTGTTCACCTCCGCAAATACTACATCTTTGTTTACCATTACAAACTTTTGCTGAATGATTAAATTTAAAACACCTATAACACTGTAGTAATGGTGGAATGTATTCGAAAACTCTGTACGAGAATAGATCATATTGTACATTATTAGGCAGTACATTAGATAAAAAGGTGATGCTTACAGTCTGCAATGGAATGCGCTCTTGTCCTACTTTCTTTGAAAACCTTCTTATTGCCACTATTTCATAAATTGAAGAAAGTCTTGTGTAAAGTTCTTTGTTAGATATATTCGCTGGAACAAATCTAATGATGCCAGTTTTTTCAATTTGCGCTGCCGGTATGAACGCCTTCATATTATATTTTGTGAGGAAAGTGGTGTTATTAATAAAGTTATTGGCCGTATTATATTGCTTGAAAATAACTGCTATTTTATTTGCATTCACCCTCTGAATACCCGTCACACCTTTTACATCCATTGCGAAAATATGGTTTAAGTATATAGGGCTCTTGTTGCCCAATCTATCATTGTTTGTGGATTCCACATACACTTTAAAGTCTGTGTTGGTTGAGTTTTCCGGATATAGTCTTTTATAGCCTGGTTTATAGTAAGGCAGATAAGCATCTCGCTCATCGCCGCCGCCCGATGGTCCAGCTCCTACGCCTACGCCTCCTTCATCCGTAGGCCGTGACCGTTTTTTTGAGGCGGGCGGGTGAGACCCGCCCCCCTCGTTTACCTCCATTGCTATTGTGCTTTTCAGCAGCTAATAGCAATATTTAAAGTCACTTTAATTATAAAAAATCACTTTTTATAAGAAAAATTTAAAATTAAAGTTGAAAGTCAACCGCGCTTTTTCAAGGTTCCCGCCAGAATCCCAACAACGTATATTTATTGTAACCACAGATAAAATAAATGTCATGTTTTTAAAAACTACAACTTGGAAGTTATGTATACCTAGTAATTAATTAAATTCAATAGTTCCTTTTATCGTTATTATTAAGTTTATTAGACAAAAAATATGGATCACTTATTTATACAATGATTTTAAAATCACATAAGTGTAGTATCCATGATTCAAGCTTGTTTGTATTATAGTACATGAGGTTCATGAAAGATGGCGCTATGTTAATATTTTTATTTAATAATTTTATTTTTATAAGAATAAAAAAAATGTATGATAAGAAATAGATAAGTATTTGTTTATCAAAATAAGATAATTAAAATTTCTATTATATTCTGAAATATCTGTCATCAATGGAAGTCAATTCATGCAATAATATTGAAACTCTACATTAAAAAACAGATGATTTTTTCTTCTAGTTAGGAAATGTATAAAATAAAAATTTACACGGATTATTTTTAATATTAACCAGTTAACTGTTTTGACTTTGTTGGAATATGTGTGGAAGGAGTTGCTGGTGAGCTGTCGGGTGGGCAGCGCCCGATGGCGGCGTGGCCCGAACATATTCATCAAAAACAGTTAACTGATTAACATTAATTGAACTACATTTTTATAATAAGTAATTATCGTTCCTATTTAGGTATTTGACAGTCTAATAGTAGTTTTGTGCTTATTTATAAAAAAGTGACGAGTATTATTTCCCTCACAGTCTTGACTTCACGGCGAAAACACGGTGGAGACACTGTGTAATCACTGTGTTCTCACTGTGTATTTGTTCTATCGGTACACAGTGTCTCCACAAAATTATTATAGTGACCACACTCAAGGGGATGGATAGCGGGTAATGGGCTTTCACGCAGTCGGTGACGGGATTTTTTTTTTTTCGATATGTGTATAACTGTTGGCCCTAGCGGCCTTCAGAGCGTCACCGGTGGAGGAGCTGAGTACTGAAACCCAGCCGTGAAAGTTGGAAGCCGCCAAGTGGGGCTCAGACTAGACGTTCGTTCTAAGGATTAGTGTTGCTAACTCAGTAACTACAAAATATGCTAGATCGATGTCGAAAAAATGCCAAAAATATGCCAACTTTCTATTAAATATTTTAAATTAAAATGCTAACTTATGAATTAAAATACTAAAAAAAGAAACTAAAAAGTTATGTATTAGTTTATGAATTAAAATGTTTATTGAATGAAATGTTTCTTAATGTAATTTCTTTCGTCTTATCTGACCAATCTGAAGTATAATATGGATTATACTTAGGCGGAATGATTGTTTTATGATAGACAAGTCAGGGTTAGACTCAGATTTAGAGGTGTACATGCCATTTTCATACGACAACGAAAAAAAAAAAAAAAAAAAAAAAAAACTCATCACCTCTTCCTATTCGTAACATTAAAAAAAATGATAATGATGAAGTTACGTTCGGAAACATGTTATGTTATCACTCACGTTATTTGTGTAGAATAGAAAATGCTAAATAATTTTGCTATATGCTAAAAGGCAAATAAATATGCTAAACATGAAGAAAATATGCCAAATCTAGCATAAAATATGCCAAAGTTGAAAGTGGCAACACTGCTAAGGATGTCTCCTAGCGAAATCGCACCTTGGCGTAGAGCGTCGTCGGTGTCGTGAGAAATTAACTAATTCATCCTCCTTATATTGTTTTCTGTTAACGAGATCATAGCGCGATTTAATCAAAATACAATGCCATCTATGGAGCTCGAATGTAAACTATGATTTGGTGTTGAATACCGTGGGTTCTACGAGAAACTACTATGAAAACGCAGTGTTCGAATGGAAAAAACACACGGTAGAAACATTGTGGAACCTACGTGGTTTACACAGTGTTTTCACAATGTTTTCAGCGTCAATTCAAGACAGCGAGGGATCGAAGGATTAAGTCAAATTAACATTTGTTTAGTAGATCTTATACTTTGGCATAATATAAATTAGAAAAAAGACGAGATAGATTGTATGAATTGTTTTGTATCAGACGTTAATTTCATATATACACGTTCTTGTTCCTTCGTCATAATTCATAAAGTTTTGATAGGAAAATTTCTTTACATAATTAAGAGTTTCTTTTTATTCGTATTTCTTTTTTTCATTTATTATTAATTAATTATTGTTCATATCTACTTCTAAATTATTTTATACACTAGTAATGTCATTAAAATATAGGTTTTTTTTTTACTTTTTATGCAACTGTTTCAAACAGCCTATATTTTCCAAAAAATAGGATACAAGAATTAAATCAGAAATGTATTGGATTTAACTTTGGGCCGGCCCAGATAAAATATCAAGTCGTAAATACATTGAAAATTAATTTAATATTCGACAGATAATAATATCGTGACGAATTATGCAGTCTGTAAAGAAAATCCAAAACACGTAATTTTCTTTCATGCATTTTCCAATTACCAGAATTAAGCTCAAATCATTCTCTAGAATGAAATTTCCAGCAGTATGATATTAACGTTTTACATGTCGTCTCTTGTGAGACGTTGTATATCTAACTTATAATAGGTAAATTGTACTTACATAATTGTCTCAACCGACCAAAAGATAACTCATGAGATTACCTCGAACAATATAAATTTTTACTTTTTTATAGGGACCTATGCTTGCTATGCTTTATATTAGCATGTAGAAAAATAAGATGAATGAATAACATAGTTTTTATGAGTCCTCAGTTTTTTGTATTTGTGTCAGCAAAATATAAAAAAGTTCTAATATAATTCACAACAAGACGGATGCATGGCGACCACTTACTCTGTTTACAAACGAAGACTGATGTGTTTGCGAACACGACCGACTAATTTATCTCTAGTGGACAGCTTTATTAATTAGTATTTTTTGTATATAGCGACACTCTTTTTCTTGCAATGAATTATAAATAATAAGTAATTGAATTATCTATTATTTAATAGGTATTAGGTACATATATGTTATATTACTTAATTTATCCTTCCTTAAAATCCTTAGATCCTTAAAATCCTGCAAACTCTAGACGTGAACAAGGCCAGCGGACCTGATGGTATATCAGCGATAGTCCTGCGTACATGTGCCCCTGAGTTGTCTCCACCTCTTACACGCCTGTACCGCCTGTCACTTAAGACTGGCAAAGTGCCGAAGTCTTGGAAGCTTGCCAACGTGCAGCCTGTGCCCAAAAAAGGTAGTCGTGCAGACCCTGTCAATTACCGCCCCATCTCGGTCACGTCCATACTCTGTAAGACTATGGAACGTGCACTGAACAACAAACTCCTGGCCCACTTGGAAGGTAACGATCTCCTCAGCGACCGGCAATACGGTTTCCGCCAGGACCGTTCGACTGGGGACCTTCTAGTGTATGCCACACATATATGGAGTGAGGCCATTGACAAACACGGTGAAGCACTTGCCGTGTCTCTCGATATCTCGAAGGCCTTTGACAGAGTTTGGCACGCAAACCTCATAAGCAAGCTTCCTTCATATGGTATTCCACCTGGCCTTTGCGCTTGGATTTCTGACTTCCTGAACGAACGTTCAATTCGAGTTGTCCTTAACGGGTACTCGTCGGACCAAAAGGCTATCGACGCCGGTGTTCCTCAGGGATCAGTCTTGTCCGCTACCCTCTTCCTGCTGCATACTAATGATCTGCTCGTCCCCGGTACCTTTGGGTATGCTGACGACAGCACAGTGACGGACAGATACTTTTCGAGTGCAAGGGCTAGTAAGGATGTTATCCAGTCTTGTCGAGAGGATATGGTCAGCCGCTTGAACGTCGCCCTCCAGGCAGTCTCCGAATGGGGCGATGCCAATTTGGTCACGTTCAACGCTACAAAAACACAGGCGTGTGTGTTCTCCTCTAAACGGAGCCCTTTGCACGTGGCTCCGACTTTCCGAAATGTTTCTGTAGAAATTACCGACTCCCTTCAGCTCCTCGGTGTAGAGCTATCGTCCAATTTGAACTTTGGACAGCACATCGAGTCCAAAGCAAAAACTGCAGCAAAAAAACTAGGTATTCTCTCTAAGGTCAGGCGATACTTCACTCCAGAACAACTGCTTCAACTATATCAAGCACAAGTTCGATCTTGTATGGAGTATTGCTGCCACCTTTGGGATGGATCCGCCAAATACCAACTGGCAACTTTGGACTCGGTGGAAAAACGAGCTAAAAGACTCATAGGTGACCCTACTCTGACAGACACCAAGTTGCAGAGTCTCGATCATCGGCGTAGGGTAGCTCGTCTGTCGGTGTTCTACAGAATATATTTTGGTGAGTGTGCGAAGGAATTGCACGATCTAATTCCCCCCACAACCTTCCGCCATCGGGACACTAGGCTCGGTCGATCGTTCCATCCTTATGTCATTGATATGCCACCTACGCGCACAAAACGCTTTAGCACTACTTTCTTGATGCGCACGGCTAAGGAATGGAACTCGTTGCCCGCGTCTGTGTTTCCCGAATGATACAAGCTGGGTGTCTTCAAGGCCAGAGTGAATAGACTGCTATTAGACAGGCATGCTCCACCTTCGACCGCATCGTCACTTAACATCAGGTGAGATAGCGGTCAAATGCCTGTCTATTTGTCATAAAAAAAAAAAAAAAAAAAAAAATTTACTCTTTACTTAATTTACGTTTATATTAAAATTGTATATGTATTTTTATTTCATGATACTTCGTATAAGTTTGTCTAATTTAGGATTATAATGTACGATGAGTATATAAAATAGGTACTGCATGTTATGTAAAGAGAGCCACGCGCTCTCTTTTGCTCAAAACATTTTATGCAGAATGGACGTATTTATCTTCAAGTCCCATCTTTTGAAATAATTATCAATATTTTTTAAATTTTATTTATTATCAATTATTGTGTTACCTAAACGATTATTTTCATATATATAGAATAGGCCTCTATGCCCAGTTGTAGGACGTTTAAAGGCTGATTAAGTTCAGTTTAAATAAATTCGCTTCTGATTACTAAAAATGGTGTATTTTAATGAAAACTGTATTTAATACATTATTTCAATATATGAGCAAACATCTTGTAAAGAATAGTTAATATTTCGCAAAAAATGTTTTTTTACATCCTATTGTCACTCCGCCATTATGTTATTTGACGTAAAGTATTTAACTATAGTAAAATTTACTAGTTAATAGTTTTTTTATAGGGAATGGAGGAGGTTCTCAATTCCCCTGTATTTTTTTTTTAATGAATCTTCATAACTTTTTACTTAGCGTACTGATTTTGATGAGTCTTTTAAATTCGAAAGCTGATGCGTGTCATGTGGTTCCATTTAAATTTGAGCGAGATCTGAGAAGTAGTTTTTGTGTAATCCCTAATAATGCGTATTTACCTAATTGACCTCGACTACATTGATGATGTTCTCATTTTATTTACTTGTTGATGTAAAATGGACAAAAAAAACTGTATAGGATGGTTTGCAAGAGCATCCCATGGTCCCTTTCTAGTTTGGTGATGTTCTAATGAAGATCTTCGGAGAAATGGAACGGAACTCTTCAATAAATGACAGAAAATCTACCGTGGTTGCTGCAATCACATTGTTTACACAATCACACAATATAAAATCACGCCTGTTGAAGTCGATTTTTGTTTTGTTAAAATCTTAATTATGATTTATAAATCTCTCCTAAGAATAGCATTTACAAATATAGCGACACTTCCGTAAACTTATTTATCGTAGAGATTTAATACGTTTTAGTATTTAAAATTATTAATTTAAATGAAAATGAACAATACATTTTAAAAATATGATATCAATATTTTATTCTAATTTTAAAAGACATAAAAAATGTAGGTATTTACATTTTAACAAATCATTATTTACAAAAATTTAGAATTCAATTTAAAAATACACAAAAATACAATTTTCAAGTGTAACCAAAGAATGCAAATCCCGATGAGTGTTAATTGGTATGCTAACGAGAAAAAGAAGAATGAAATAATTACAAAATGAACTAGAAATAAAAGCTGTAACGGTAAGCTAGAGCGCTGTCCATTCGCTAAAAACCGTGAAACCATGAAATGGTCAATTCTTACTTTACAATATAAATGAAAAATAACACTCTGTATACCTACTTATAACTATCAATTTTTAAACTATGATAACTAAAAAGATCGATGAGTGACAATTTAGGTTTCCTTTTGTTTTTACCCGACTGCTCCAGAAGAAGGGTTATGTTTTTCGAGATTTTTTTAGAGTTTAGGCTCGATGGATTTTAGTTTGAGAGGTTGGTTAGATTCGTTTTTACTGTGTGAGTGACACTCGGTATATCAAAAAAATAAAAAATAAAAATAATGGGGGATTTGTGGCGCCAAATTCATTTCATTTTCAAATTACACAGAAACGCAGTCGAGTTTTTAGTTTTTTGTAATTACCGTGTTTATTAGTTTTGTCATTCGAAAGTAACTTAAATCAAAATCTTTATGTTAAAATGTTTTTGGAAAAACGGAAAAACGTTAACTAGTGAATTCCACAATATTAAGGATTAGGATACCTAATAGTTGTAAGTAAAACGCGCGATAGCGTTTTTTTTTTGTTATTTTATAAGAAATGAATATTGTAGTTTAAAGGCTATTTAGTTGAACGGTTGTAGGTTATTGTCGACGCGCGATATTCAAGTGCTTGCTATTCCTTTGATTTTATTTTTTGAACTGTGTAAATCTTATATCACCCGACTGCCGAAGGATAATTCTATTTTTTTGAAAAAATGAAAGTTGAGTTTCTTCAAAGTGAAGTTTGATGGTAAAAAAGATAAATATATCATGAATTTTTTATCTCTTGGATACCAGTATACGCCAGATAACTTTTTAAGAAGAAACACGCTCTTAGTGTACTAAAAGAAACTTTCCGAGTATGAATGACTCTTATACGAAGAATTAATTGCCTACCACTGTATGATTAAAAAGCACTTTTGTATCGTGATTTGACAGAGTATTTTATTATTTAATTAACTATAGTTATTATGATGCTACCACGAAGCAATTGATGCTACCACCGATTCGGAATGTATTTTTCTTTTTTTTGTATTGTATCAGCCTGTAAACTACCCATTGCTGAGCGACGGCCTCATCTCCGTATAGAACAAGGGTAAGAGCTTTATCCACCACGCTGCTCCACTGCGGGTTGGCGGATAATTTTCCTACTATGAGTAACGATCGTTATCAGGTGTCATGTTAACAACCGGTACCGACGGCTTTACGTGCTCTCCGAGGCACGGTGGGGAGACCATGGACATACACCCAGATCGGAAACAAATATCTATAAAAAAAAATATATATATGTCCCGAGCGGGAATCGAACCCGTGACCGCCGGCGCGTGGCGTTGAGGCGACTACTCGCACAACTACACCAGAATGTATATTTTTCAGTTACTCTTTTAAGAACCGTCAATATAATATGCAAACATTATAAATTCAGTCAATGTTCCGCGTTAAGGCCAGTGCTGAGAAGCCCATACATCTTTGGCATTTAAATAATCTTGTGTCGAATAATAGGCTTTGAAAATATATTTTTTTAAATATAAAATTAATACTTACCTACCTATTTATTGGAAATTGTAAAATAGTTAGTGGGATTTTATTACTCCATATAATATGCGAATACATTGGCGTTAAAGGAGGTAGGTATTAGAAGGTATTAGAAGTCACGCGGGCGAAGCCGCGGGTAGAAACTAGTATAATATAAAGTTGAAAAAAAAAAATGCTTCTTGTAAAAGGGACTCTTTTCAATTTTTAACATAATTTTATTATTAATTACTAGTGGTCGCCCAGTGGTCAAAATTCGACCTAATCTATAATTGACAGCGTTGTCAACATCATAAATATATGTTTGCAAATAACATGGTGAGCATATGCTGTAGTCATTGGACCTGCTCTGTGATAACAAATTCGTTGCAAGACCTGTATTTAAGACCGCGTGGACAGCAGACTTTGACAATAAACAAAATTTGTGTATATATGTATGTGTGTAGTGCTTTTTTTAAATTAATTTAATGTATTTTTTGAGCATTATTATAAATAAATATTAGCATTTTGCACTTCTTCTCTATATAAACTTTAACCATGCCAATTTCATACTTCTCTGTCCGCATAATTTTCGTAAAAATGGGTATAATGTTTTTGATTCACGTATTAATATAATTATAGATTCATTCATTCATTCATTCATTCATTTTGTCGTATTCTGTCAACATTTGAAATGTCTACGATATCAAAGATGTAATCCTCTGGGAGGGACGGACTAAAAGTCTTAAGGTACTTGTAATAATGGGACGTTACCATATAATAATTATACTAATAATATAATATAGTTGTAAAACTGACATCTGAAGCAGTGGAAGGTTATGATTGGAAGGAATGTAATATGAAACGTGTACACCGAAATTGTTAAACGCTGTCGAAAATTTTGGTGCAATTAGTGGTGCGAGTAGTCACCTCAAAGTTGCACACCGGCACCGGCGGTATTTGTTTCCGTTCTGGGTGTTTTCTTGTGGATCTTCTCAGCGTGCCTCGGAGAGCATGTAAAGCCTTCGGTCCCGTTTGTTATCATAGACACCTAATAACGATTGTTACCTACTCATGGAAGGAGAGAGAGGAGCAACGTGGTGGATTAAGCTCCAACTCTTCTTCTATATGGAGAAGAGGCCTTCGCTCACCAATGGTGTGGTTTACAGGCTGATACAGACAGACAGAATAGATTGTAAGCCAACGATGCTTAAAACACTACGTTGACATAAGCGTTATGCGTTAAAAATCCAGTTACTTATAGAACTCTATAAAGTTAGTTTATATTAAAATTATCAAGAAATTTACTAGAAAATTCACATGATATCTTTCCAACGAAGCACGGTTCTAAGCTTTATCAATTATTATTAATCGTTTACACAGTTGCCACCTTCGACGCGTTCTCGTGGAAAATTATAGGAGAAAATGGCCGACCTCATATCGAGTTGCTCCGGGCTCATTTAATTTGACGCGTTTGCTAAACGATTCTCTCACCCGATATAACGCTCCGTTTGACATTTTTATGGCTCTGATAACTTTATCCGGATAAGGATGGATTGCGTATCTTAAGATGAGCTTGAGGTGTTTTTATTGAGAAAAAAAATTAATTTTAAAATATTGAGAAAAATTATAAGTTGAAAGAAGCTGTCATTTTAAACATATATGGTCATGTAAAAAAAAATTTATAGGTCCGTAATTTTTTTTAAAAATAAACATTGAAACTTAATTTAAGAAATGAGAACCATTAAATAATAATAATAACATTTATTGTAGACAACAAGAATTATACAAATAAAGGAAAACAAAACAAGAACTATTACAAATAAAGGAAGATTTACAAAGGCGGTCTTATCGCATAGAGCGATCTCTTTGAAACAACCTTTGGGTGTAGGATACAGCGTAGTAAAATAGTGATAAGTGTAGGAAGATTCTGTATCAAATATCTAAAGGTGAAAGTTGTTTTTTTAAGAGTTAGTTTTGTTTCGTGGTACGAATAAAAATGTAGTATGATCATTGCTCTACATATCTAATATGCTTTATTGTCTACGTTATAAATAGTATTTGCATAATGACCTTATTAAATAAATTTTATAAATTCATAGCATAACTAGCTTCCGCCTGCGGCTTCGCCCGAGTGGCACTATTGATAAAAAGTAACCTATATCCTTCCCTAGACTTAGACTATCCCTTAGACTATCCGTATAAAATTTAATCACAAACAGTTTTATGCAGATTAGCCATGAAACATACATTTACATAAATACAACCTAAATAACTAAAACTACAATCCTATAATCAAATTAAAAAAAAAAATAGACAAAAAAACAATTCTTCGAGAGGGGTGATCCAAGTAATGACACTCGATCGCCGTGTGTGCAACTCGAAAACGGGTCGCGGGCAGACGCGTGGAGGCTGATGTCATTGACGGTTTTGTTTCAACCTGCAATCTTCTTTAAAGTCCTTCGAAGCTTTCTAATCGTGATGGTATCTGTATTTTTGCCATGCCGTGTCGGGTCGTACCGACGGCCATTAGTTAGACGGCTGAAAATCTCTGCGATGATGCTGCCTTCTTTAGTGATGTGGTTGCAATGACGCTGCATGTCTTTCTGTTTCTGATCTTCCTTAATTACTCAGAGCAAGCATATGTTTAGCCGAGGGCAGACCCCAAAAGTTGGCAAAGGTGGCCGCTGTATCTACCTACAGCGAACCACAGTTGAGTCGACGATGGCAGTGTGGCTTAAGGGGCGGAATTTATTAATAATATTAATACTTTATTGTACACCACAAATACATTATTAAACAAACTTTAAAGATAGAGATTGTGTAGTACAACGGGCGGACTTATGGCTAATTAGCCACTTTTTCCAGACAACCCAAATGGGAAAAGGAAATATTAACATGGGGAGCGGGAGTAGGAGTAGTTATATAATAAACTTACATACCAATGTCTACATTCTGGAATTTCTGTCTCTCTGAGGAGAACACTTCAAACTTATCGTATTTATGGGGTGACAACCTACCATAACAAAGATGGCCACTGACTAATAATCATTATAACTATTTAGAAGACAGATTTGAACTCTGCTTGTAATTTTCTTACAAAGAAATAAAACATTTTGGAGTTTACTCCTTAAGAATCGATTTTCATATATAAGGCGCCCGGTATGAAAAAAATATGAGAGGTAAAATCTACTGATGAATGACCTCGTTACTTTTTCGGTGCGCGCACCTACGGTGCGCAACTTTCTAATTTGGTTGTGAGTGTATTAAGGTGGACATGCATAGGTCGACTTTCATACATTTTTATTTTTGATTATTCTTGAAATGTATACATTTTTTTAAACATTTAATTTGTTTTATTATTTCTTTAGAGCTTTTTATATGAGCAATGTTCATGTCAGCTGTAATTAAAAATGAAAGTAATGTTGATCTAACTAATATTGAAAAATAATATTTAAAAAATAAATGATAATTGTCAGATAATAATAATTACATAATTTATCAACATTCCTAATGAAATATTTGTGCACATCTGAAATTGACTATTGTGAAAAGTTTAATGTAAAATATTTCGCCGATTAGTTATAATAAATGTATATAAAATGAATAAATATATATTTATATATGTATATTATTTTCATTAATTTGTTAATTTACCCTTTCATATGGTATTAATCTTATTTTCAGTTGGATAAACTCTTTTTGCGTATGTTTAGACAATCGTACTTAAGGAGTAAACTCCAGTCGTGCGTCGGAGCTGACACACACAATTTTTTTTTTAAATCAAATATTTTAAAAATTAGTATAAAAATAAATCAAAATAGTCATAATTTTAAAATCATTCCTTATTATTTATAAAGTAATTATTCTTTTAGGAACATTTTATGCAACCACAACGAAAACAGTTTTGTTGATACACCGTGTAGCATCAGAAAGTTTAACATCACCAAAAGTGTAACTTCCTCTAGGGAATTTCAAATTTAACTCCGTTTAGACTAAATAGTTAAACACGCGTAGTTTATTTTGATGAACTCACGAAAGCGGTGATAGTTTAAAGGAAGTTACCCCTACCACGGGTTTACGTCATGTCATTCGAAATTAATTTTGTGTTTTTATATAAACAAACTAATAAATTGTTTTGTTTGTTAAATTTTTAAAACATGTTAGCTAAATTGATTCTTTTTTTGTTTTTCAACCATATTTTCCGAAATGATATACGTGACGTTTACATGTTAACATGTTTTTTTTTCCAATGTTTATTTATATTATATACGTATTGATCATATACTTCGTTTAATAGAAATATGCGAATGCGATAAATCACATTAACAATAGTAATGTTATGGAGTTTCGTAATTGTAGCCGAAACTATCGGATACATGAAATAAAAATCTATCCGTAACCTTAATAAAATCCGATATAAATGTTTTGATTAAATTCGGAAAGGGACGGAATCTTAATAAGACATGACACATAATATGTCTCATGTCTTTAATCATGTCTAAAATTAAAACATATTATGTTTTATTTTTTACACTGTCGAATACGTTAACCAACATTGTTTCTTTCCTTCTCTCACTTTGACAATTCCTTAAAACTCGCATATCCCTAACTGAAACTATTCGAAACAAATGGATGGAACCGAAAATTTTCATTAGACAAACCGTATCCGAAATCTTTTACGAGTATATACTTCTTTCTTTTGTTTGGAGTTTCTTTGGAATGGAATGCATAGTGAGGTGTTCAGTATCGTAATTGACTGATGTGCAAGCGCGTGTGCATGTACTTATGTTTTTTAGTAGGTTTAAAATAAATATTATATAAGTAAAACCTTTTTTCGTCAAATTTTTAAGACGTTGTTTTTCATGATATTTTTGAAAACATAGCGTAAATTTCCTACATATAATTTAATATTTTATTCGACTTAATAATGGTAAGGATCAGAACTGTGAACAACATACTATCAAATAATGGACTCTTCGTACCAAGAGAACCGGTCATTGTTATAGCATTATTTTGCAGATTTAAGACAAGACTGCCGTGAAAAAAACGTTGACGACCGTTCTGGTGTATTGGTGCAAGTAGTCGCCTCAAAGCGCGCACCGCCGGTCGTGGGTTCGATTCCCGCTCGGGACATATATTTGTATTTTTACAAATATTTGTTTCCGGTCTGGCTGTATGTCCTTGTGGGTCTCTCCACCGTGCCTCGGAGAGCACGTAAAGCCGTCCGTCCCCTTTTTAAGCTCTAATCCTTCTTCCATATGGAGAAGAGGCCGTCGCTCAGTAGTGGATGGTATACAGATACAGTACAGTACAGTTGTGAAAAATATTATATGTAGGTACATGAATGAAAGGGGTTATAGTCAGTCTTTTTTCAGCTCATGTTTAATTTTTAGATAATTGCTTCTAAAAAGTTATAAGCTACTGTTTTACAGTTTTAATACACTGTAAATGTATTAGGTCAGAGATCTATCACTTATTCCATCACGCTGTTTTATTGTGGATTAGCGTGTATACATTTCACAGAATTTATTTTTATACATCATTTATTTAGTTATATACATTTTATTGTTGATACAAAAAAATATGTGTAGGTTCTTTCAAACAACAATGTCTGTGATAACAGCAGCGACCGACGGTTTTAAGTACTCTCCTAGGAACGATGGGGAGACCCACAAGGATATACAGCCAGACCGGAAACAAATATTTGTAAAAATACAAATATATGTCCCGAGCGGGAATCGAACCCACGACCGGCGGTGCGCCACCCCCCCCCCCCCCCCTCATTTCACCATTTGCGGGCGCCATTTTGAAAATTTATATAGCCTATATCACTACTACAATTTAGACAAATCCAACGACTCCTCATATGTCAAAAACCGTCCAGCCGTTTGGGCTGTAGGGCGTGCCAAAGAAATGGACAAACATACATACATACATACATATACTCGAAAAACATAACCCTCTTTCTGTCGCAGTCGGGTAAAAATTAAAATAATTGACAGCCATTATTTCTCCATTTACTTTCTACGTATATGTCATTATTATTGTTGAGTTAACTGTAGCAGCAGCAGTTAATTGGTTGCAATTATAATTGCAATTGAAATTATCACGGAAGCATGAATTCGTCTATTAATATAAATTATCAAAATAATTAAAACGGTCTGTTTGTGGTTTTATTCAGGTAAGTGGACAAAAATCAATACACTATTATTTTCGACATGTTACATATTTAACGAATATATCCTAAAAGATTTATAAAATAAAAATGCGCATCAGAAGGAAAAAAATATTAAATATATGGAATTACACACACACACACACACACACACACACACACGCACACACACACACACACACACACACACACACACACACACACACACACCTACCTACCTATATATATATATATATTTATTTTATTTATTTATTTATTTTTATTATATATATAATTATATATATATATAGGTATAATTGTTTTATACGAAAGGAGTTTAGTTAGGTTAGTTAAAAATAACGAATATTTTTAAATCAACTTTTATCCTATCCATTTAACAAGTAAGTTAAGTCACAAAAGCCACAAAGTCAGTACTACAATACAATCCAATATATTAGGCATTATTACTATTTTTTTTACATCTATTTACATTATATTGTCTGGAAAAATGGCTAATTAGCCATAAGCCCGCCCGTTGTACTACACAATCTGTAACTATTTTTAAGCGATGTGTTGTAAAATAAATTATAAATACATGAAAATAAATCAAACTTAAAAACTAATTATTTACAGATAATTATGATATAAATAATATCCGCGTGGAATGGTGCCAAGAATGCTAGCAGCTTTTCCCCGTTGAATTGCCATGCCGATTGGTCGATCAGGCTGTCTTTCTGGGTATAACGTTAGATTCAAAATTACAGTGGGGTCCTCATATTGGGAAGTTATCTGACAGACTCAGCTCCGCAGCTTACGCAGTAAAAAAAATACGCCAGTTGACGGATATCAAAACCGCGCGATTAGTATATTTCAGCTATTTCCACAGCATCGTGACTTATGGTTTACTGCTGTGGGGAAACGCTGCTGATATTCAATGTATATTTATTTTGCAAAAGAGAGCTGTCAGAGCTATCTACGGTATGGGCACCCGTGAGTCTTTACGAAATAAATTTAAGGAAATAAAAATACTAACTGTTTACTCTCAATATATTTTTGAAAATTTATTATACACACATAAAAACAAAAATAAATTTGTCAAGAACTGTGATAGACATAATATAAATTTAAGAAATAAAAACAAATTGGCCATTCCTAATTTTAGGCTCCACAAAATAAGTAACTCTTTTGTAGGTAACTGTATACGCATGTACAATACACTGCCTGGTAATGTGCAAGACTTGTCCCTAAATAAATTTAAACACTTCATTAAATCCAAATTATGTAGTAAGGCATATTATAGCATTAAAGATTTTTTAAATGACAAGGCTGCTTGGCAGTAACATGATTTGCTCGTTCTTTGTGTAGTAAATAATTTTTTTATATTGTATGTACAAAATATGATATGGTAAAAAGAGTACCGAGAGTTTTTTTTCCTCCGGCTTTTTTTCTCTCGGCCTACACTAGGAACATTATTATATTATTGTAATATTTAGTAAAGCCGATGATGAAATTGTAGATGTCTACCGAGATATTTTGTTTTTTTTGACGTTCGTTGAGTGTGTAATCAATCACCTAATAACGAATAAAATATTTTGATTGATTGATTGATTCTCTAGGTAAAAAATACACCAGCTCTTCTGTCACCAGTGGATGTTATGAGATGTGGGTAAATTCTTCTAGATTTTTTCTACACTGCTACTCCAAGGTATTTGGTATAAGTGACGAATATTTGGGTCATTCTGTGATTTCAGTTTTTTCATGAGACATGCGACAGAGCTAATATGTCGACGCAGGTTGCATCCCTCAAATACCGTCTCTCTCTCAGGCAACAAGTGTTCCTATGGCATCAGATCTCTTGCCATTATCACGACTAATTAAGTAGGCTTAATAAGAGTAGGATGGTCTTAAGAGGGCTTTTTATGGTTTCATTCAGTTTATTTATTTGCATGTAATAATTTTGGGATTTACTGGACCAATATAGAATGTGTTACGTTAGTAAAGTTATAAAAAATATCACTCGATTAACTCATAAAAAAGATAAAAACATCAACGTAGGTGTAATTATGAAAAAAAAGTGTTAATAATTCGGCCATGCATTAAAATATTTATTTTTACATATACTCATACTATAATTAATATCTTTATTATATTATTTTGAAATAGTTTTATCTGGTAATTGATATTTTTCTGCGAATCAATTAAAAATATTTTCATTACCATCATCATCGTATCAACAATTGGATGTCCACCGCTGAACGTAGGCCTACAGAGGGATCGATTCAATGCAGCCTCCATTCAACGGCTTTCGGCGACTCCCCAAAACTCGTTTGTCCATCTCGTGGACGGCCGTCCGACGCTGCACTTGCCGGTACGTGGTCTTCACTCGAGAACCTTTCTGCTCCATCGGTCATCAGTTCTACGAGCTATGTGCCTCGCTCACTGCCATTTCACCATATGACAATAACCATATGACCTCTTCCCATTCAAGTGGAGTCGCATGTAACAGTTTATAATCTATTATTGTATTTAAATAAAAGTAAATATAATATTTACCTACTACCCATGTTGCTGTCGCTATTTGCGTAGTATTTAGTACTGTCGACCGTGTGCGCTTCACGCTAACTTAAAACAACCTTCGAATTTTAGTTTACCGTCAAAATAACTGTATTTTATGTGACGGAAATTGTATTATTCTTGTTCAGAGTAGAATTAAGTGACCGTTATGAATTTTGACGAACTTTTTGGTGTAGTGGTGCGAGGAGTCGCTTCAACGCCGGCGGCCGTGTATTCGATTCCCGCTCGGGAGTGATATTTGTATTTGTGCAAAAAATTGTTTCCTGTCTGTGTATGTAAAGCCGTCGGTTTCGGTTGTTATAACAGACACCTGGTAATGATCATTACTCATGGTAGGCATATTATCCGTCAACCCACAGTGGAGCAGCGTGAGTAATTAAGCTCAATCCCTTCTTCTATAAGAAGAAGAGGTCTTTGCTCAGCAGTGAGTTTTTTAGAGGCTGATACAGTTACAGTATGAATTTTAAATTACTTGTTAAACTTAACGTAAAAATTGTTGGCATAATAAATGAAAGCGCACACTCAACGAAACCTAATAGGATTAATATCCTGTCTTGTTGGTTCGGAAACACAAACAATATAATCAAAAATATTCAGACCATAAAAAAAGATGAATTAGGCAGTATAAGCGTATATATATATATATATATATATATATATATATATATATATATATATATATATATATATATATATACGCTTATACATATATATATATATATATATATATATATATATATATGATTTTTTCTAGTTAACATAGGTCCAGACTAGTCCAGGTCCAGTAGTCCTAGACATAGGTACATTACGTCTTGGTATCAACGACGATGAAATCATATACCTAAACTACCACCAGCTCCCTAGCTAAAATGAATGAAAGTTTTAAAGATATGTAGTCACCATAGGTCTACAAGAAACGAAGTGAAATAGAATTTAATATATAAGTTTTTCATTGCAGTTTCAACTTAATAACGCTTGAAATTGAAATATTATTTTTAAGATTATTATGAAATTTTAATATTTCGTGAGGACAAATTACTTTATTCAAACGTTAAACTGTTTATCTGGATAGTGAAATGTTCTCTATATCAATTACCACAATATAGTTAATAAATGACACAAAGAGATTTAATGATAGGAAAGGTTCTTTAAAGACATCGACTAAAATTAAGCGATTAAACCGACTGTCACTCTTATGTTACTTCAGTTTATCCGTTATTTTGTCTATCCAGCTATCTGTCTGAACGTTTGTCCATTTGTCCGTTTGTCTGTTTTTCCGGCTGTCCGTCGGTCCGCCTGGGGAATTATCTGCTGCTCATCATTATCGTGATTTTTCAGTTGTTCGCACCACTATGGCCTTAGTCGCCTTTTACGATACCTCGGCAAGAAATAGGTCGGTACTATTCTTCTCCGCCGGTCACCGCACGGCAAGTATTTAAGGCCCTTAAAATATATTAATAAGTCGTGGAACCCTTCTTCTATGCGGAGGAGTGCCTTCGCTCAGCAGTGGGTTATTTACAGGCTGATATAGTACAGTAAAATATAAAGCTAAATTTGAATACTCGTATTCGATTATGGCTTATACCGAATATTATTATTATTAGCCTAATTAAACTACAAAAGTCTGGATTATATAGTCGGTGGATTTGTATCCTTTTATCTCAATCAAGAAATCTCTTCAACGTAAGTCTTCAGCGTCATCTTAATACGCGTAAGAGGTTCATTAGTTACCGCGACAGCTCTCGTAAACTCCATCAGACCACTTTGCGACCATTACAACGCCTTTGTTGAATGTTTAAAAGAAATTGAAGAGATATTTTAGACGAGAAATCTTAGTCCTTGGAAATATGTACCGTTATATTGTTACGTAAGATGTTTTTATAAGTTTTAATTATTAAATACTGGTTTAAAAATATAGACAGGTTTTGTTTATCTTTGATATCATTGAATTATCTTATATCTTTAAACGAGCAATTCTTGTATATATATATATATATATATATAATCTGAATCTCGGAAACGGCTCCAACGATTTTCATGAAATTTAGTATACAGAGGGTTTCGGGGGCGATAAATCGATCTAGCTAGGATTTATTTTTAGAAAATGTCGTTTTATCCCTTTTTTTATGCAATTAAAAAATATCATTAGAATACGAAGATAAATTTCACCGTAATTGACAAGCTTGTAATAGCTCGGATAGAAATTGGGCGGATTCGAAATAAAAAAAAACTCGGGTTCGAATCCAGGTGTCTAAAGACCAATTTTTTTCCTTTTTTTTTTTCAAGTTTCTTCTTTTGTGAGAAAAACTATTATAATATATTATAAGATATTATATATATTATAAGAGCTCTTTTTATTTTTTATTTAAATAACCAGTTCCTATTATTTTACTATTATGTCGGTAAGATCGAAAATATTATTTATGTTTCATCAGTATGTAATATATCTAAATATAATTTAACCGAGCAAAGCTCGGTCATCCAGGTACTAATCTTTAGAGTAGATATATTTCATTACAAGATTTGAAAAACAAAAAAAAAAAGTATAATATAAAAAATAATCTAATAAAGTAAGCTTCAAATAATTTATTATTTTACAATTATTATATAGTTAGTTATTTAATGTAAGTTCATACCTCTTAAAACGGCAGTCGTGGGTTCGATTTCCGCTCGGGGTAGATATTTGTATTTGTAAAAATATTTATTTCTGGTCTGGGTTCTTGTGGGTCTCCTCGCCGTGCAACGGAGAGTACGTAAAGCCGTTGACCCCGCTTGTTATGATGGACACCTGATAGCTATCGTTACTGTTGCTAGAAAATTATCCACCAACCCGTGGTAGAGCAGCGTGGTGGATTAAGCTCCAACCTTTTGTCTATATGGAGAAGAGATCTTTCCCTAGCAGTGTGCCGTTTACTGGTTGGTTCATTTCGTTTCAGTTCATTTAATGTAAATTCTGCTAAGAAGAATCAGCAAGAAACTCCACAATTACCTTTCAAATAAAATTATAAATACTTTATTTTATAATTATATTTTTAACAGTGATATATACTTTATAAGTTTCTGCTATGCTATGGCTATGTTATTACATGCCTTGACAAATTAAAGCGAGATGAAGAACTCTGTGGACAGAAAACTTTGATATCAACCAGAAGATCAAGGATTCCCATCGGGATTTTTTATTTTATTTCAAGTACTTTTGTGTTATTAAGTTCATAATGAGTGGTACAGATGATTTTTAAGTTCACCAATTCTTTAATACTCAGCAAGTTAAATTGTAAGTAAAATTATAATAATATTTTACGAGTCATTTTTCTTTTTTTTTGTGTTATTTTTTTTAGTATTGATAATTATTTAATTAAAAGTCTATATCGGATTTTATCGCGTTTATTTAAAACTTTACAGTTTAACAATATTTTAAATTATTTCCCGACGTTTCAGACCCTTTACAGCGTCCATGATCTCGGGGGACTGAGGTGGTGGGTGTCCGAATAATTTTCGATATAGACTTTTAATTAAATGAGTAAAATTCGCGTAAATATAAGAGAACAGTATATTGATAATTAATTGAAACCTTGAAATATTCGTTTAACACAGCTACGATAAAATAGTAAAATAATGACGTAATATTCAGTGACGAAAAGAATTACTAAAGAACTATTGGAATTATTTATTTTTCTCATACGATGTTATTGTTCATTGTAATTTTAAGCTGACACCTCAGTAAGAAAGGGGTTGGGATTTAATTTTAAATAATTGGTTTTTTAAAACTTTCTTTAATTATTGTTTTTTGTGTATTATAGAAAAGTAAAACTATTAAAAAGTACAAAATCAGTAATTTTACAAACAAGCAACTTATACAGACAGTTAAAATAATATTGAATCACTTTTGATTAACTTTTAAAATAAGTTTTAGGACTCATAGTCTTAACACTTTTGTCGAAAATATCCGCCAACATACAAAAAAAATATTGAACATTATATCTTTTACGAAATCAATAGTACAAACTAGGAATAAATAGCATTAAAGAGTGATTTTTTCCCCTTAATTTATTTACTCTTTTCAACTTTTTCAAGTCAGCAAAGCGGTCCCTAAACGATACAGCTTCGCAAGGTCTGGTTTGGTTAAGCTGATTCCACGTGTGTTCACTGATCCGCCGCAAGCGCCTTTCGGATTGGTTATCCTGTTTTAAACCGAGCCGACTTGTTCATCAAGCGGCTATAATTGTTTTTGTAGATACGAAATTGGAATGAAAAAAATCATAGTTAGCTATTTTTAAAAAATTGTATCAAATAAAAGGTAATATACATAGGTATTGTAATGTAATATGTAATATACATATGTAAATCTTAAAAAATAATTATTTAGAGAGAATTGTAATATAAATCATGTGAACTTGGCACGGGAACAAGAATGCTGCTAGCATTTCCCCTTTTTTTATATTTAACACACACACACACGGTCGTCTGTTCCTAAGGTAGGCAACTTAATGCCTGTGTTTTAGGTAACAGCCGACTGATGTACTTTTTTTTTTTAAAATAAATATACATATAAATAAACATATATTACACCCAGACTCGGGGCAGGAATCGAACCCACAACCATTGAAGCAGAAAACAGGGTCACTGCAAACTGCGCCAACGGGTCAGTCAAATTATTTGTTATCATAATAGTTTCAAGCCCTAAAGGTGTAAATTAAAGCAGAATTTCATGTTTAATTATTTTATAATTATATGAAAAATCATAAATGTCATGGTAGATAGATTACAAAATAACTTTTAAACATTTATTTTTGTTAAAACTATTATTCTTAGTTAAAAATCGGAATTAAGGATTTTTCTAGAAAATCTAAAGTCGTAGTCTCGTTGCGAAGAACATATTTCTTGTATTAAGACCTCCTTTAAATTTTAATTTAATTTATTTTTTAATATATTATGTCAATACAATACGTAGTTTGCAAGGAATTTATGTTATGATATAAATTCCTTGGTAGTCTGTGAAAACTAGAACTGTGATTAATTTACAGCAGATTCTTAATCCTAAATTCCTTTGAGATACTTTTACGATAATTTATAAAAAATGTGGAAGACACAAAACAATAGATGTTTATTAAAATATAGTACGAATTGATTTTTCAATAAATATAATTGCTATGTTAAATGCTTAGGCGTTAATGTCAAATAAACAGACCTCATGTCGAGAGAGAGCGATTATTTCTGCCCCGCGGCAGGCGGTATAATATGAAGGGAGCGAAAAATTTTAATAGCGCATACTTTACGCACGCTCTACAAACCGCGCATAACTGGTATATACTCGTATATTATAATACTCATTAAAATATACCCCGTCCTAAACGTATTTACTCATCTTAAAGGGTGGAATAGTAAGTCCCTTTTAATACTAGTCGTTTCTAGTGGCTTTTGCTGTGTTTAATTGAATTTTGTTGCATTGGTTTTTATTTATGTCTATCGCTCTGTTTCTGTAAATAGTTGTGTATATAGTGGTAAAAGTAGTCACCGCAATGACGACGTTCGAGGGTTCGATTCCAGTTCGGGCAGATATTTGTATTTGTACAAATGTTTCGCCTCTTTAGAAGAATAACGTGATATTTTATAAAGCACAACTTTACAAGAGAGCAATTTCAAACATTTAAGAGTTGATAAATTCTAAAATATTGATAATTTTACTTACTATTAGTAAGTAAAATTATCAATATTAAAATTATCAATATTAATACTATTAGTAAGTAAAATTATCAATATTTTAGAATTTATCAACTCTTAAATGTTTGAAATTGCTCTCCTGTAAAGTTGTGGTTTATGAAATATCACGTTATTCTTCTAAAGAGGCGGTTTGTTTCTGAAGTGGGTGTATATCCTTGTGAGTCTCTCTACTGTGCCTCGGAGAGCACGTAAAGCCGAAGGTCCTACTATAGTCTGTTCGCGTTAAGAAAATAGTGACTCATCGTTGTCACTCAGCTTAGCTGCGCCTCTTGACCAATAAGATCACAGTAAATTATAAAGTCGTGTTCACTTTGAACAGTTGAAACCCTTCAGACAGTACGCACGTGTACTTTGCCAATTTTAAAAATGAATTCCTCACATATTCTTAAAAATAATAGTGGATCAATATTACATAGCTTAGAAAGACGAGTGATTTACAATGTTTTTAAGTACTTTAAACAGTGTGGTGACCAAAACGTGACTATGGAGAGTATAGTAGTGAAAAAGGCTAGTGAATGCGGTGTTTCTGAAAATACGGTTCTGACGATTCTAATAATTTTTTTAATGTAATAAGTACTTAATTTTAATATTTTAAAATACTGTCATAAAAACTTTGCTTTAATATTAATGGTTTAATTTTTACCCCAATATGAATACGCCTTTACTTTGATGAGTCACTATTTTCTTAACGCGAACAGACTATAGTTATCACAGACACCTTGTAATGATCGTTGTTAATTGTAGGAAAGTTGTCCCTTAACCCGCAGTGGATAAGAGTGGTGAATATAGAAGAGGCCTTGGCTCAGCAGGGGGACGTTTACGGGCTAATTTAGTTCAGTTCTGTTATAATAATACTCAAAAATAAATTTTAAAATCGAATGAGCAGATCGATAGATTAGCGCTTTAATAAAAATTAAATGTTTATTAGTTGTTTTAGTCAAAATAATAATTAAATTAAATGAGTATTTATTAATATTATCTAATAATGTTATAAATGTATATTTTTGTGAGAATGAATTAATGTATGTCTGGAAAGATGAATAATTTACGCAAAACAAACTTAACTGATTCAGATGAAACTTAATATGTTTATAACTGGTGATCTAGGCTACACATAACGTAGATATTAATATTAAAATTCCCACGGGAGCCTTGAAGCACAAATAGTATTAATATAAACGCAAAAAATATGATAATTAATGGGTGAATGTTTGTTAATCTTAAACGCTAAAATTATTGACTTCTTTGTTAAGTTAAAGACATTATTATCACATATATTAATTTGGAAATGTTAACGGAATCGTTCTTCATTATTTAATCATCAAAAAGTACCCATAATTACAATAGAATGTAGTTCCAACTAAAACGTTGCCTTAATTAATAGCACTGCATTCGCAGTCAAAGGGAGTTTTCTACGAGCTAATTTAAGATAATAATTTAAAAATATACTTTGTAATACGTGGAAATAAAAACACAAAAGTTAAATACTACACACGTTCATAATCAGGAACCAACGTTCCGCGCAAATCACGCTCGATTCCCGCTTGGCTGGGTTTTTATTATTTGTTAGTTTTCATTAATGTATTCGTACATTACTTTGTGATTACATCAACACTGTCGCTTGTATTTTATTTTTATATAAATAAAATAATGCTTAAAATTAATATAATAACTATAGCAAAAAAAAAATAATACTAAATTGATCTCGAATATTCCATTGTCAAAGAATGCTTACGGGAAACGAAACAGTTTATCATATTATATTTGAGGATAATTCGATCCAGTTGCATGAGCCGTGGTCGTATCAGTTTAAATTAAAATAAGGCTTAAATTCTTGAGTCTGTTACAAGGATATATCTTTGAGAACGTAATATTTAATACGATAATTATAATTTTTAAAGGATATAATATGTAAATTAACAAGTGACATTCGTTCTGGTGTAGTGGTGCGAGTAGTCGCCTCAAAGCCGGCGGTCACGGGTTCAATCCCGCTCGGGACAGATATTTGTAAATATATATACCTTTGTTTCCAGTCTGGGTGCATGTCCTTGTGGGTCTCCCCACCGTGCCTCGGAGAACACGTAAAGCCGGCGGTCCCGGTTGTTATCACATACATCTGATAACGATCGTTACTCATGGTAGGCAAAAATATACGCTAACCCGCAGTGGAGTAGTGTGGTGGATTCAGCCCTAATCCTTCTTCTGTGAGGAGAAGAGGCCTTTGCCCAGCAGTGGGACCTTTACAGGCTGATTTATGATTATTGGCTAAAATATCACTCGGTCGGTTCCACTTATTGTTCGAAAATATAATACATTATCGATGGTAGCTCAATACGCGTGTGTATAAAATAACTTTATTTAAAATTTCGCATCATTAATCATTAAAATAAAGTTTAATGTTTACATGTTGTTCGTCGTTCGAAAGCGTCATTGGCGCCATTTTACATATAATTCATATAATGTAAAATGGTGTTGATGAAATTTAAAATGTTTAATTTGTAACAACTTCAGCGTATACTGTTTAGTTAAACATTCCGGGGTATGTATATGTACCTAAACCTGCCTCATGAATCAATCTATCGGTTGGTGAAAATCGCATGAAAATCCGTGCAGTAGTTTGTGAATTTATTGCGAATATACAGACATACAAACATGGCGGAGGACTTTGTTTTATAATATGTAGTGTGTTCGGTCAATTACCGATCATTTAGGTGGCTCAGCAAAACAACATCGCACACGCATGGCGCCGCGCCGCGCTGAGTTTATTAGGCCAACGCCGTGCAATTCATTTCAGTGCATATTTTACCATGTCTTTAAACGGATGCGCTCATTAACATAACATTCATAACATTTTATTAATAACATTTAAATTTAATAAACATTTCGAACCTACCTATAGTTCTTTCCTATTTATTTAACATTTATACAAAACATTTCGCTAAAGCTCAAGCACCCTACATAGTGATTTATTTAGAATTCGTTAATGTACAATAGAGCAGATTAGTGGAAAAGAAAAGTATTTCACCCAGGCGTAGATTTCACAAATCGCATAGTATAGTACATTTAAAACTTTCTATAAACAAAAATTAATCTCATCTCGTATCTATGTCACAATGTCAAAGTACGTATTTATGTCACAAAGTGATCGCAAGAAAGCACTTCTTTTAGAATTTTAAACACACCACTCAAACGGGAGTGTTACTCAACCTTTATTGACTGGCAACAAAGGAAATGCATTTGCCAGATCTCGCCAGTTCCTAACGTTGTCCGTTCTACATTGTTTATTCTTTCACCGAGAGACATTGTTAACCGCCGCCTCTACTATTACGTCTTCTTATTTTACGTCTTTGCACGATGTGTTTAGCGGTGTGTTTTGTCGTATTCGGGTTTTTATTAGTTTTACTGCTATGTCATTTGCCAGAAAAAATAATAATGTTGTAGCAATATTTCAATTGAATTCATAATAATTTTATATTCTATACCTTTATTATGAATTCAAACCCAGCGCTGTAGTTAAAAAAAAAAGAACGCTCTGCTGTACTTAAAATAATAGTAAAAAAAAAAACGCTTAAATGGAAAACTAAACTAAAAAGTTGAAAATAATTCTGAAAATCATGTTCAAAGTATATAATTATAACGTAATACATACAATACTTAAAAAGCGCATAAATTTATATAACTATAAATATAACCTGTTGGAGGATTACACACAGATAGGGAGATCAAACGGGCGGGTGTTAGGGTTGTAGGTTGAGAAATCGGCGGAAAATCCTAGCCATATAAGATTTTAAATTAACATGGTTATTTTTATAACTAAAATTATTCAAATCGGGATATTTACCATGTTTTTTGTTTTCAGTTGTTGGAGCTCGATATTTCGACATTATCTACGAATGTCTTGTTCACGAGTCTCGTGACAACCAACAATTGAAAACAAAAAACATGGTAAATATCCCGATTTGAATAATTTTAATCCTAGCCATGTCGAGCAAATCCACCTTCGCGCATCCTGGCTGCGAGCAAACCTTCAAGGATCCTCAGTTGTCTAGGATGGAGACGGCTAGATGGTGGTTCCAGTCGGCGGGGGTTGCTGGCGTTGCTCATCCTGTCACGTCCAGCGCCAGCCTCACACACGCCCTGGTGCCCCCAGGTACCAGGTACCCCCAGGTGACCTTAATCCTCCCCTTTAACTAGACACAAAACAGGATGGTAATGCCCGCCTGCCAAGCGTAGCGAATATTTGCTAACCCTCGCAGAAATGATGGGTTTGGCCTACGTTCAGTAGTGGAAAATATCTGACAGATAATGTTGTTTGATGGTAAAAACGAAAAATTTCTCATAAACTTGTATCTGTTGGATACCGCTAAATGTCAGATAGCTTCATCAGCTACTGGTGAAACAGGCCCTTAGTATCAAAAATTAACGCTGGTTAGAAGTGTATAGTTAAAAATAAAATTAATTTAATAAAGCGTATAGTTAAAAATAAAATTAATTTAATAATTAAAAAAAGTAACTTCGAAAAGGTGTTTAAAAACTAAAATTGCCGTTTTTAAATAAACCAATTAAGCATATTATGTGCGTAGTAGCGAGTAGTTTGTACAACACGAGTTCAGCGTATCTTTTGATGGAACCGTCTCGTAATTCAGCCGCGGTAATCCTTGATTCACTTTGAGCGACGCTTTAATATAAAACCGTGTTGATCTTGTTTGTGCTCTCGTGAAATAATTATTTTCACAAGATTTTCGCTTTGCGGGTTGCCTTTTTCGTTTACTTCATTTAAATTATTAACAGATTACAGAGAACTGCGAATAATTAGCCCCAAAAGCGGATTAACCGATGAATACAATGAGCACGTAGTTAGAGATCCCATTTCCGGAAACCCTCTTGCACACGCTTAGTTTTTTATACTTACGTTGGTGAATTATGTAGTGGGATTTAGGAGAAAATAAATCTTGATACTCCTTATAGGGTAAAATATTGGTCTCCTGAAATATAAAATTCAGTATGAAATAAAGCTCAGGAGTTAGTTTTAATAATTAAGTATGTAACTGATCCTTATTCACTCCTTAGAGAGAGATCATAAAAATTAAAAAAATAAATTATTTGTAGTATGGCTCGTTATATCGTCTAGTTAGTTAGGACCCGTTTTACGTTGTTTTTGTATTTACCAAGTTCTTTTAGAGTATCAGTGATCACAAGTTTAAATGATTATAAGAAATTAAATAAAACTTCGTAATGAGTCTGTGTATAAATTGATAAAAATAAAAGATCAAGACCCGATCTCATCTTCTATTAACACCTCGTTAATATAGTTGCTAATAGAAGTAGCTCCACTCCATCCTTACTTAATTAAAATAGGAAAATAAAAATTAAAATACTTAAAAAAATTAAGAGGAGGAGAGGAGGTAAACGGCCCCGCGCCCGCCGCTTACAGTAGTTTCCGTCCTACATTTTATGAACCTTCCTCAAATGAGATCGAACACTTATTGTGCTCCTACTCGTGCCTTATATTGACATTTAATATAGTTGTGAAGTTAAAGTTCTTTTCAACACTCGTCATGACAATCAAGGTTGTTATGTTAAATTCGTAACTGTAGATCCATAATGATTAAAAAACCATTTATCATATGTTCTCCAGCCGATTCGAATATAATTGAATGACTTTTCCTTACTGAACCTTATTAATAACCTCCTATAATATTGTGATAAACTCGAATTTAAAACTTAAATACAAACGGCGTGAATATATTCATATTCTACGTTTAACCGTAATATTACACTTATAACTAAATTATTATGTTCCCTAGACACACATATATGTATATGTTCTTTTGTATTATAACTACAATCATGTGGTCCTATAAATGTGTTGTGTTACTTATTATATATTTGTTTTGTCATAACCTTATGGTTTGTTTTATCAATACCTTTTATACCTTATTACCTAAAATTTATATCTTTAGTTTATTTGAAACATGTAGCAAAGTACATTTTCTTTAATATTTGGTTGATACCTCCTATACCTTATTATCTAAAACTTATATATCTAGTTTAATTTTGAACCATGTAGCAAAGTACATTTTCTTTAATATTTTGTTGATACCTCCTATACCTTATTACCTAAAATTTATATCTTTAGTTTATTTGAAACATGTAGCAAAGTACATTTTCTTTAATATTTTGTTGATACCTCCTATACCTTAATATCTAAAACTTATATTTCTAGGTTTGCGTTTTAATAGTAATTTAAATTCGGATCAGATTAGTTCAGTGCATAGTCAAGTACATTTCTCTAATGTAATTGTGACTCTCGTCAAGGTATAGAACCCAGTGCCTAAGTGGTGAGTGTAATAATACCGATGCCATCAGGAAGGTGTTAACTAATCTCAAACGAAATAACGTCTCTACAAAGGCGAGGCAAATGTAATCAATGCACATCACTCTTAAGCGATCTACACTTAAACACTATGGGTGAAATCCACAGTGAGGGTCCATCACTGCTGCAACGTATCACTTCCACCATCGTAATGGCGTCAGCAACGCTGAGCAAAATTCGGTCGTGGTTCCGGTATAGTTAATCAACGAAAGACATCATCCGAGACATCGTAACGTCGATTAAAAATAGCACAGCAGTACCACATGGCGCATACACTACTCTAGGCTAGACAGAGCGAGGGACACACAGTGTTCCAACCGAAGTTGTATACAATAGCCTCTACCTCGATGTCACAGTATGAGGGACACTCTACGTATCACGAATTATATCGCAACGTAGAGCATCGCGCCTCACTTTTGCATCACCTATACAAATTCAAGACGACATTGATAAAGGGCTCAATAATCGGCGGTGACCGAAATCAACCACAGCGTCTTGCATTCCAATATCAAATCATCAAGAAAATGCTAGAGTATATTCAGCGCAGTGCTCACACTATTTAGTGGTAATTCACCAAATAACATTACGAGCACTCGATCGAAAATAATAATTGAAATCGAGATTCTTTATTGAGCAATGCACATTTCTTACAAATTTATCGTCAACATATTTAATCGTCACTCGGAGACTATGTGATCGTACCAGATCGTCGTTTTATGTTTTGTTTTTGATGACATATATAGATACGTTTCGATAACGTTTCAGAGTTTTCCGAACGACCGATGAGTCGACAGAGCGACTTTAACGGACTCGCGGAATCACTTTACATCAAGCCAATACGAGATCCTTCCATATCGTTCGTCTATCGCAGTTGAGGATGCCAACAGTGATGTATGAAACACCCTACGAACGTACACGAAAGACTAATCGAACTTCAGAAATCCGACGGCTAGATGTAACGATTTAGCGCAAGTCCGGCGGTCGGCACAGTTTTACAAATTGCATATATTGTATTCCATGCTCCCTAATAAATTAGCGAGACAGGTCTACAATATACAAGGTATAACAGATCTTCGATCTGTAAAGTGTATCGCCCACTTTAATATATCGTATGATACATTTCTTCGTCGGGATGATTCTCAATCATCTCACTGTACGTGTCGCCCCATTTACATTTATATTTTTTATTCACATTTATATTTTTTATTTAATAAGACGGCTGCTGCCATTACCATCTGTTAATTTATTTGCCACTCTTATAATATTTATTTGTTAGATAGTTGCCTGAAACAACTTCCAACTTTATAATTATATTGTCATGCACCATATATTATGATACGAACCAATATCGATATCAATATTCACTTAGACGGCCCCTCATACCGTCAATACATATAAATATGTATATTTCAAAGGTAGACGCTCGTAGCATCTCCTATTATATTTAAATATTGCCATGCATCACCATCACTATGATACGACTCAATGTCGATATCAATATTCATTTAGACGGCCCCTCATACCGTCAATACATATAAATATGTATATTTCAAAGGTAGACGCTCGTAGCATCTCCTATTATATTTAAATATTGCCATGCAACCACCATCATGATGATACGACTCAATGTCGATATCAAAATTTATTTAGACGGCCCACCATACCGTCAATACATATAAATATGTGTATTTCAAAGGTAGACACTCGTAGCATCTCCTATTATATTTAAATATTGCCATGCATCACCATCACTATGATACGACTCAATGTCGATATCAATATTCATTTAGACGGCCCCTCATACCGTCAATACATATAAATATGTATATTTCAAAGGTAGACGCTCGTAGCATCTCCTATTATATTTAAATATTGCCATGCATCACCATCACTATGATACGACTCAATGTCGATATCAATATTCACTTAGACGGCCCCTCATACCGTCAATACATATAAATATGTATATTTCAAAGGTAGACGCTCGTAGCATCTCCTATTATATTTAAATATTGCCATGCATCACCATCACTATGATACGACTCAATGTCGATATCAATATTCACTTAGACGGCCCCTCATACCGTCAATACATATAAATATGTATATTTCAAAGGTAGACGCTCGTAGCATCTCCTATTATATTTAAATATTGCCATGCATCACCATCACTATGATACGACTCAATGTCGATATCAATATTCATTTAGACGGCCCCTCATACCGTCAATACATATAAATATGTATATTTCAAAGGTAGACGCTCGTAGCATCTCCTATTATATTTAAATATTGCCATGCAACCACCATCATGATGATACGACTCAATGTCGATATCAAAATTTATTTAGACGGCCCACCATACCGTCAATACATATAAATATGTGTATTTCAAAGGTAGACACTCGTAGCATCTCCTATTATATTTAAATATTACTATGTACCACCATCATGGTGATCAACTACAGTTAGCGGTCTGCGAGTCTCCCCGTCAAACCGCACCACCACAGTATCATTTCCACACGTGGTAGAACAGACGTCAGAAGACGCGCCCTAGCGATGGCTCCATCGCTCTGACACGTGTCATCGACATCAAATCCATCCCACGTGTGTGAGCGGTTCGCCCCACGGTGGCGCTCAACACGACCTCACCGCGACCACTCACCCTCTCCATCATGGGGGATCAACTAAAGTTAGCAGTCTGCGAGTCTCCCCGTCAAACCGCACCACTACAGTATCATTTCCACACGTGGTAGAACAGACGTCAGAAGACGCGCCCTAGCGACGGCGCCATCGCTCTGACACGTGTCATCGACATCAAATCCATCCCACGTGTGTGAGCGGTTCGCCCCACGGTATCGCTCAACACGACCTCGCCGCGACCACTCACCCCCTATATATGCGAAACGACGAAATTGACATTCGGCCCCGTACTACTAAAAATTTCAATACACGAACATTTCGAAATTTCATTACACAAATATTTCAGTAAAATTTGTCCTTAAAAAAAAACTTTGATTAAAAGGTATTATTCTCTCGGAGTATCTTATTACGTTAAATGTTGTTTATTTATGTATGTATTTATTTATTTAAATATACATATATATATATATATATATATATATATATATATATATATATATATATATATATATATATATATATATATATATATATATATATATTTTTTTTTAAATTAGTTATATTGTCACAAGTAAAATTCTTAACATAGACAAAGCACACAATAAAAAATTGTTTTTGGTTTTATGTAGTCTATTTATTGAGAAATATATTGTATGTTATAAAATGTCAATATATGTACCTACTTTTAGAGTAAAAAAAATTGAAGCCTAAGTAAATAACGCTCGATAATATCTCAATAGATACATAATTATATTGTTCAACTTATCATTATGAAGAGTCGTCAAAACAACACGTATTCTTGTCGCTTTGTTATGCTAGTAAAGTAAATAAAGAAAAAACTACATTTTGATTCTCTATTATTTTAAATAGATTTTCTATTATTTTTAATTTGTATAAAGTAGAAACTACCATATTCATCATTTAGGTACTGTATTGTATATAAACATTGTATCTATATATCATACTCAGTTACTATATATATAAATATTAAACATCTATATATTAATAACAATAAGAAAGTACACTTTACATATCCCCTTAAAATTCGGATACTTTTACAATATTTAGACCCAGTTTCACCACTTGCTATTAAGTTAAAGACGACCGGCTGGTCGAGTGGTCAGGCAACTGGCACTTTACACAGCGGTCGCGGGTTCGAATCCCGCCAGGTGCAGATAATTTGTATGACGAATATAGATGTCTGCACCGGGTCATGGATGTGTATATTTATGTATATATGTATTTATATAAATTTATTTCCGTTCCTAGTACCTGTAACACAAGTTCTTACGAACTTAGCACGGGGCTAGGTTAACGTGGTGTGATTGTTGGTTAATATTTATTTATTTATTTATTTAGTTCTGGCTAACCTAACTGGCACTTTTTTGACAGGTGATTGTATGGGTTATCTGTCAAAATAAGTGCCAGTTAGGTTATCCGGAACTTAATAGCTACTGGTGAAACTGGCCCTTAGACATTTATGACTTCTAGTGTAAGACGTAATTTAGTGAAGTATGTGTTAAAAACAAAGAAAATAAACATTGTAAGTTGATCTATTATCAGAGTTGGCTTTCAAGAATATATAGCGATATAACAGTACGAGTATGTTCATTAAGTTCACCTACCGGTAGTTAAAGGCTCATGCTGAAATTTTAGTTCTTAATTAGTTAGAGAATTTACCCGAATACCCTCGCTATAGGTACTGTTATTAAATTATTCGAAAACTTTATACCATCATTTAAAAGCATATCAGAAACCTTTCCCTCGATAGGTAGTACTCGTGGTTATTGGCTTGAGAAACAAGTGAATGTTTATTGTTTCGTACCGGAACAGGTTCATTTTGTTCGAATTTAAAAACATGATTTATTTTGTATTTTAGTACATTAACAAGATAACATAAATTGGACAATTTCGATTATTTAAATCTTATTGTTCTTTTTTATGGCGCGAGTAGTTGCCATAAAGCTGGCGATCGCAAGTTCGATTACTGCAAGGGCAGATATTTGTATTTGTACAAATATTGGTTTATGGTCTGGATGTATGTCCTTGTGGATCTCCCTAGCGTGCCTCAGAGAGCGCGTGAAGCTGTTGATCCCGGTTGTTATCAAAGACACATGATAGCGATCGTTGCTCACGGTACGGAAATTATCAAATAACCCGCATCGTACCAGTGTATTAATTAAGCTCCAAACCTTCAACCATACAGAAAAGAGGCTTATGCTCAATAGCTGGACGTTAACAGACTGATTCAGTTTAGTTCTGTACTATACTGTACTGTATCGGCCTGTAAACAACTCACTGCTGAGCAAAGGCGTCTTCTTCATATAGAAGAAGGATTGGAGCTTAATACACCATACTGCTCCACTGCGGGTTGGCGGATAATAGGCCGCGACCGCCGGCATTGAGGCGACTACTCGTACCACTACACCAGAACGGTCGTCAATTCAGTTTAGTTAACTAAAAAAATTACACAAGTGCGAGTCGAACTTGCCCATGGAGGGTTCCGTAGCAGCAAGTAACATCATATAAAAGTTCTTGTAGTTCATTCTAACTTTGATCGATGTTTTAATAAAAGAGTATTAAAAAAAAAAAAAAAAAAACAAAAACTACCTCGTTACTAGATCTCGTTCAAACCAATTTTCGGTTGAAGTTTTGTTTGTGTTTGAAGGTGGTAATGTACATGATATATTTTTTAGTTTTATCATTCTCTTATTTTAGAAGTTAAAAGGGGGTGGGGGACACAAACACATTTTACCACTTTGGAAGTATCTCTCGCGCAAACTATTCAGTTTACAAAAAAAAAAATGATATTAGAAACCTTAATATCATTTTTGAAGACCTATCCATAGATACCCCACATGTATGGGTTTGATGAAAAAAAATATATTGATTTTCAGTAAGTATTCTTCCTTCCTTCCTTAAGTACCTTTAAAATTTATTGTTTTTTTTTCTATTTTTGTGTGAAAATCTTACTGCGGTTCAAAAAATACATCTACTTGCCAAGTTTCAACAGTATAGTTCTTATAGTTTCGGAAAAAGTGGCTGTGACATACGGACAGACAGACAGACAGACATGACGAATCCATAAGTGTTCCGTTTTTGCCATTTGGCTACGGAACCCTAAAAATTGTTCTTATAAATTTACTTGCATTGATTATATACATATAGTCAACCATATCCACGAGTTTTCTACGACGAGATTAAAAACAGTCATGCATGCTTTCTTCATCAGATTTGTAACAAGCGCTGTATGTAGACTTTATTGGTAGACGAACAAAGACGAACAAATATGATGAAATAAACTTGCAACCTCCTTCCGGTCAGTTATTAATATTGACCCGATATAGTTGAAACTGATATGAAATAATTTGAAATTCTAATTCAAATCAATGAAATATTTAATTTTATTATTAAATTAAAATATATGCATTTATAAGTTAAAATGAAGGCATCACGTATAAAATAGTTTTATAGTGAAAACATATTCGAAATAATAAGAAGTTTTAACGGTAACTATGTATATAAGACACCGTAGCTACATACTAAGATATTCCAAAATAACGTACGGTCCGCCTGATGGTAAGCGGTTACCTATGGAAGCCTGCATTATGAGGAGCATCACAACCACGTTGCCGACACTTTAAAAACCTTTTCATTCCTATTTTGAAGAACCTAATAGAATAGTAGGGTGTCTATGGATGTCTGGTACACTTAGGGCAAAGGCCTCTTCTCCATATGAAGAAGAGTTGGAGGTTAATCCACTACGCTGCTCCACTGCTAGTTGACGGATAATTTCCCTACCATGAGTAACGGTCGCTATAAGATGTCCTTGTGAACAACGAGGATCAATGGCTTTACGTTCTCTCCGAGGCACGGTGGGGAGACCCTTAAAGACACACACCCAGACCAGAAACAAATATTTGTACAAATACAAATATCTGTTCCGAGTGGGAATCGAACCCGCGACCGCTAGCGTTAAGGTGACGATTACACGACAGTACACCTGAACGGAGGCTAAACCTTGATATTGCTCATTCTACAAATAGAGCGTTCATAGGAGGAACTTTTTCAAAAATCGCAATGGACGCGAACATTCGAGATCTAAAGTGTGAGGGTGACTCTTTCAATGGCGAACAGTGTGAATAATGGATAATTTCGGATATACATACAACAAAGAGAGTTGGCATATCTTAGAATATTCTAGTGAAAAATTGTAATTACCCGGGTTAGTAGATGGCTTTAACATTGACATGTACTTTTTTACAAGCTTACGAGATTTTTAACTCCAGTAATTTAATCTAAGCGCATATAAATAAGGTTCTTGTTTAAAAATCTCATCTGTTGGATCTCGCTAGTTCTCAAGACGCTGCAGCGGCTACATTAAAGTATGCACATAAGTTATTCCGACAGTGAACCCTGAAGCCACCGCTCTTCGCTTAGTCTTATTAAAACATTTTAATGTTAAAATGGAAAGATTTAAACAGTATTCCTCGTTTAGGGTATTGCTGGCGTGTTGCCTACTGTCTGTACCTGTCTTAAATTTGCATGGGATTAATTAGAGCTTTTAATTTTCACTTATTTTTCTATTGTTATTCCAGCTTTACATTAAATATAATTTATTTAATTTAATAATGAATAATTATTTTGTGAATTGACGGTTAAAAATATGAAAGTGTTTTTGGAATCTTCTTGGAAAAATAAATTTTTAATTTTGATAAAGTATTTCGACATATAGTATATATTGTATATTATAAATGTCTCAACTCTCTTCTCTTAACAATGGCAATTTGGCACACACTTATACATTTTATGAAGTTTTATTACATTTGAAGATACGTTTTATAACATAACCTTGGGCGGTTTTATTTTCATTTCCGTCAGAAAAAAATTTAAATTCTTGAATTTAAGAATGAACAATTTAATTGAATATAAAACAATGTATTGATTATTAAATAATACAAATAAATTGAAATAGTTTAAAATAGTCAAAAATTATGTAATAAAAAATTGATAACGATATACTCGTATACCATATGGTAGCAAGTGGGAGTACATTTTTTAATATAATCTAAAAATGACAACATTTAATATATCAAAGCAAATTGTAATAAATCGTATGGTACTTTATATATTTCACCGATAAACAACCCTAGACATGACCTCGAACCAAATTTTTCCGCAACACCAAGACGAAATAACAGCGTGTACCGTGAACCGTGCTTCATATGTCAGCCGGGCCCATCCATCATGCCGGCACCGAGCGAAAACTCGTTTTGTCCAGAAATAACGATTTGTTGTTCGCGAAATGTACATGAAATTTTGTGTCGACTCAACCCTGTTTTGAAACATAAATCTTTTTCAATGTTCTTATCTTTTGTAACTCGTTCCCTAAAATTTTCTTGTCACTTGGAATTATACGCAACAATAATTACGATTAAACAGAGCGATGTTAAGCAATTTTCTAAGAACGAAACGTTTTTAAATATCTTTTTGGCGTAGGGAGGCTGCCATTGAAAAGGAAGGATCCTTCGACCAGACGGATGTGTGTCTGGTGGGCTACGCGCCACTTAACGCTTATTGTCGAGTTCTTGTATATATACTCAATCGCTTTGAAAACTTCGATAGCGCGATGTTGGATACGTCTGTTTCTTCTAGTTCGTATATGGCGAGATAGATGTCGCTACAATCTTATTCTTTATTACACAAAAAAAAATGTAGAGTATTTAGTTTAACATGTTTTTTAACAAAAGGATGGATGCATGAATGTACGAGGCATGAAAGCGACAGCTGAGTATGGAAAATTTAATAATATTTAATGTAGAGATAGTCTCCCCTAAGCATATTGGAGGCCGATAAAAAAAAAACAAAATAAAAACAAAAGGATATACGGTAAATGTAGGTAAACCAATTTTTTTAGAAAAATATAATAAATTTCTATTCAAAGTACATATTTCCAGAAATATCACGATAAAAAAAAATAAGGCGTAAAATAAAAGATTTAAAAAAAAATTGAATAAGACTGTTTAGCTTATTTAAATTTATTCTTTAAAATGTCTTTTCTTAGCCTTATTTGATAGATTTTGCTGAATATAATTCATTCATTTGTTTCAATAGTGCAAAAGAGCACAGATAATCTCAACAATATCACACAAAATAGAATATACGAAGGAAATTGATCGGTGAGGTCGAGATTACAAGCTTCGTTAAATTATAAGAATGATTAATCATTTTATTTATCGATTGCTTTGATGCAGATATTTTATAAGGTTATGGCTTAACGTCATAGTATATTAAAAAGGACTTTGTCCAATACTGAGATATGTACGCACTGGAAACTACGTTATAGTATGAAAAATTAAATATATGAATGATTTTTTTTTGTCAAAATCGAAGCTTCTAGATTAATTTAAATAGATAATTAAAAATAAATTAATTACAGGATATTAAAAATGATTAAATTAATAAAAATAAGCTATCTTTTTTAACACAACCAGTCAAAGAAAATTGTTCAGGTGTAGTGATGAAAACGTTTCATTAACAGCGACAGTCGCGGGTTTGACTCCCGTTGGTAGCAGATGTTTGTGTTTATAATATATTTGTGTCTCACTGTCTAGCTCATAAGTAAAAACTAGTCAATCTTCGGTTGTTTAAAACACCTGATAACAATCGTTAGTTTTGGTAGGAAAAATATTAGTCTACCCGCAGTGGAGCAACATAGCACATTAAGTTCCAACTCTTTTTTAATATTGAGAGCTTTGTCCAGCAGTAGAACGTATATAGGTTGCTTTAGTCAATGAGCTCAATATGTCTATTTAATTTACACGAAAAAATGCAAATAAATAATTTCTCAAAACTCTGTTCTCATATAAAATGCCGATTAAATATCATCTATTCAAATAGATTCTCCTTTACGTGACTTTTAAATTCTTTTTAAAGGTGTAACGAAAAAATCAACGAATAGAAAATCCTTCTATGAAGTTTGATGTATTTTTAAGAGTCCCCTCACGGTGTACGTGATGTAAGCAAATTGGACTTATTGGAGTCATTGCCTCCCCCCGGCTCTGTCTTCTCCATAATGAGGATGTGCATTAAAATCCATCTCCATAATCTCGTTTCTTATTTAAAAATGTTAGGGATTTCTGAGTTAGTTTTCTTAAGATATATTTTAAATTGTAAAAAAAATTGATATTTATGTCAACTGAACTGACTTGAATGAGTCTGTAAACATCCCACTGCTGGGAAAAGACCTCTTCTCCATATTCGAAGAAGGGATATTTATATCGAACGGCTTATCCTTGAACTAAATGCTGTCTTATTATGTAATAATTTTAATAAATAATAATTAATAATTAATTTTTATGGTATACTTATCTTAGAAAAAGACTTATTCACAGATTTGTGGACCAAATCGAATTAAAGTCAAATCAATTTTACTAAAGAAGGCAGGCAAGTAACTTTATAAAATCCAATATAATTGCTAACAAACAAGTCTTATATTTATGAAAGATCCCATCATGATTTGATTAATCTGTCTAATGAATGGCACAATTATCATAATAATGAGTTTGTTTTATTATTACAACTCTTTAATTCAATCAACTTACTTATAATTATTTTTAGTAGAATTTTAAGTAATCGTTTTAGTATTCATTATATATTATAAGAAAATCAATTTTGGTTTTGAAAAAAGGATTGAATAACTTTCGAAGATTTTTCTCATTTCTAATCGTATGACTTTTTTCTTTGGCATAGTAAATGTATAATCAGATCGGTTTACCTTTTACAATGCATTTGAAGTACCTACTCATGCAACAGCTCTATTATTTTGCTAAAAATTGCTAGCACCGTATCCGGTGGCCGGATCCGGTATATTGGTACCGGATCCGATGACCGTTTAATGGTGCTGAATCCCACAGATTACCGGAACCGTTTTTCCGGATTGCAGTAACTACGTACACTACATCAGAACGGATAAACGCTTAGTTTTTAAATTTCTAAAATAAAACTCTTCCTTTTTTCTGAACAGGTCCAAGTTACTTTCAGGTTTTTATAAAACCTTAAAGTCTTATTAAACAAAACGACATTTATAAATAACGAAAATTTTACCTAAACTATATAGGTACGGGGAATGGCACAAAGCAAGATGTTCCAGGAATTAAGTAACCCTACAAAGCATTCCTTAATTGTCTCCCATTAATTTGAATACCGCAGAATCCGCAGGAGCATAATTCTTCCTCAGTGACACTCTCTTTTGAGGGTACCGTATTATTTAATTTCAAAACGGTCTAACAGATAATATTATTTGTTGTTAAATAATTTTAATTTGACCTTAATCGCTTAACAAACGGTTTACTTGAACATTAATGAAATGCGAAGTTCTGGTAACATCAAAATATTATCAAATTCACGGTGTCTCGATTTTAATTGAAGACCTTAATTTGCATGTTGTATTGTTATGTTTATTAAATCAGATCTATGGTCTTTGTATATGGATGACATGTTTACTGAATGGCTGGTAGTCGATGTTTCGCTGATGGTCGTAATTTTAAACTCGGTTCGTGATTAATATATATTTATTTACACAAACTTCTGTTCTGGGTGTTTCTGTTTATATTTTGTGTGTTCCGGGACCCCAAAACAGAATTTCTTTTTTCTAGATGTACAGTAATAACTGTATTGAATCAGCCTGTAAACAAAAAACAAAAAACAAAAAAAAAACTTGGTTTTAACGCTTTGTCTAAACAATATTTGTGCTAAACATTTACGCAAAAGTATTTAGATATAAAGAAAAAAAAATATATAGGTAATTTTCATAAAAATTTGTTGCCAGCAATTTGTTTGAAAAAATTATGATTAAAATATTAATTTAGTATCAGCGCAAAAATAACAATATGGCGGCGTTTAATTCCGTAATATCTCAAATCCTCTCAGCGAATGAAAAGTTTAACACCAACAAATCATCGTACGCAGACATTCAATTTGCCTAATGACTGCCCGTCGGGGCGTTTTTCTCTAGTTTTTAACACGTCCAGTATAGTATGACCCGGGTAATTCTTTAGATAACCTTTTTTCGAATCTCGTTCCTTAGGAACACAGGGAATTGCAGTGCCTTCTTAGAATGGTTTTATGAATAGCCGCGTCGGAGCTAATCTTTGCAACTATACGGAATCTTCACTGTTTTGAAGATTAAAGTGTAAGTTGGAGTTTTGTATATCGCTTTAATGTTATCAATTTTGTGAATTGAATTTACAAAATAAATTAAAAGTTAACACACAACAATTAATTTAAATTATTTTTTATTGAACGGAAGATAATTATTATGATCGAAATATAGTATAAAAATGATATTATAGAGTGCTATTAAAAACATAGAACGTATGTACACAGAAAAATCCTTCACTGGCTAAAATATTTCATCGCTATATCGATTACTGTTATTTGTTATTTAAAGTCAAAATTTCTGGCCTTTAAAAGAAAATAATATAATCTTATTTCCATTGCATTGTTATATTTAGTTATCAAATATACAAATACGCAAAGTTGAATGCTATAACTAGTGTTCAAACAGGTGCCCTCAAAGAACAACTTGCAGTCGTGATGGAACAAGTTTGATCGAGTTAGGACACGCCTTCCTTGAAATAACGAACTGTGATACCAACTTTAAATTTTTTTCCTAATAGTTGGCAAAAATAATGTTAAAAGGTGATTTTTCGGAAAATAGCTCTGGTCTGGTTAATGAGCTTTTCCAATGTTATGGTAATTTTACACAAGGAGACTATAGGCCATACTTTGTGTATTTCCTGTACGTCTAATTATCTATAGTTGATGTTATTTAATGTGACACTAATATTAGTGTCACAATGCATATGATCAAAAAGTCAGTAGTACAAAAATCTATGTCTGACATTAAGGCCGTATTATAATAACCTTAACGTTTCTCGAGCGGTCGAAATCTTCAACGTTTGACCACCGTTAATGCTGCTTCATCATCATCTCCCTGCCCTTATCCCACTTATGTAGGGTCGGCACGACATGTTTTCTTCTTACATTTCTCTCTATTATTCGTCACTTCAGAGCTTACTCCTTTCTTTCTTATATCCTCTTTCACACAATCCATCCATCGCTTTTTTGGCCTTTTTTTTTGACGCTGTGTAATGCTTTTAGGCATCCCGCCACCCGAAGGCGACAGGTATGTGGGACTCACTGACTTCGAAGTCAGAATACCCACTAAAACACAACGGTGCCCTCATCGTCGTACTAGGACGCCACGGGATCGCTTAGCGCGCATGCCACCGTGACGCCCCGACGGTTGGCCCGCCTATGCGGGCCGCCTTCGTACATAGAGCGCTCGCGGGCACCGTGAGTGCTCTATTTCCGCTACACCAGGAACCGGCGAACGGAAGAAACTGCAGCAGGTCATGATGACATAGCCGCAGTCTCCTCCGTAACCTGGTGCGTTGAACTTTGGGGAACGGTCAGGGTCGTTGCAACCGCTCTACCCCTCGATTTTGGGGGGCGGCACTCCCGTCCCCCCATCATATCGCTTTTTTGGCCTGCCGAACGCTCTTCGTCCTTCGACATTCATCCTTAACATTCTTTTACCAATATATCGTTCATCCGTCCTCATTACATGCCCATACCACGCTAACCTACTGCTCCTCATTTTTCCGTCACGGGTGCTACTTTCAAACTTCCCCTTATATACTCATTTCTAATCCGATATTTCCTCGTCACTCCACACATCCATCTCAGCATTCTCATCTCGGCTGCGTGCACTTTTCTTTCATCCGTCACTTTCGTTGCCCAACATTCTGATCCATACATTACGACAGGTCTTATGATCGTTTTGTAGATTTTCCCCTTAAGTTTAAGAGGCATTCGTGGATCACAAGCTGTTCCCGCTAATATATAATGCTGCTTCATATGACGATCTTAAATTATAATTACTGTAGTTTATTTAATTAAAAGTTTACACCGGATTTTATCGCGTAAATATAATAGAACAGTACCGTAGTTTATTTAAAGAGTAGTGTTGTAGATCCATGTTTTATTCGTATTATAATTTATGACTTCCTTGAAACAATCAATTGTGATAAAATGATTCAGTTAGAAATTTTTCTTTGTCTGATTTGAAATAAATTGGAAATCTTGGGGTTTTCGGTGTAATAAATTTAGAAGGGCAGCCTTATCTGTTCGTCTGAACTTCGGGTTACGATAAAAGTTATATTTTTCGAATGTATTTGTTTACGTATTATTTGAGCGATCTGTGAGGTTAATGGTTAAAAGTATATACATTTTTTTTATCCCTTGTATATATTTTTTGTGTGCATTGCATATAAACATCGTTATACAGAAGGATCGTAAAAACGTGTTTGATGAATATATTGCTGCACGATACGCATATATATAATGAAATCAACAAACAACAAACAATTAATGTGTGCGTATGTGACTTAACGAACGTATTTTGCTATAGCATTTTTTAAATTACATAAACGAGTATTAAAGAAATTATTTGATTGAATTTGACTAAATATTAGAAATCATGGAAATTTGAATTTGTTACAGGGTAAATTATTTTGCCTCTTTGGCAACACAGCTGTGTTGTACTCCGGTAGCATACAGATTATGTGGATAATTTAAAAACTTCCTTTCATCTTAATAGTACTTTAATAGTTTATTTAATAACTATATAATGTTTTCACTTTATAATGCATACATATACAGTATTTATTTGATTGTTTGTATTTGATAAATTCTAAAAGTATAGAACGGATTTAAATAATTTGTTTTAGTGTAATTTCTTCTATAAACTGTTAAAAAGTAAAATCTATCAGCCAGGCAAGTTTCATAAGTAATCTGAATTTATATCCACCAACCCATAATGAAGCAGTGTGGCAAATTGAGCTTCAGACCATTATGTAAATATTTGGTATTACTTTTTCGGGTAGATTGACAATTACGTTACATACGTTATTTTTGTTACTCGTATTAATTTTTTAAATATTTTAATAATTACTTTGGTTTTATCGAATGTTTTGAATATATATTGAAACACAAATCACCATTCCTTTAAAAACTACTATATTTTGCATGAAGGAGACGGAGATTTATACAACCAAGATGGATCAATCACTGAAACTTTCATCTAACTTTCAAGAAATTGTTAACATGTTTGACTCCCGTATGAAAAACTACGAAGAGAGATTGAATAAACTTTCCCCGTCATCATCCGCTTCACCTCAAGATCTCAAGTCTCTCTCCAGTGAGTTTCTTGACTTCAAAACTTTTGTATGGAAAACACTCATGCTATTCAAGTCACAAGTTGAAATGTTAACGCTGGGGCTGGAACGCCATGAAGCTTATTTAAGAAGAAAATTGATCCTCATCCATGGTGTTGCCGAGGAGAAGGGTGAGAAGCTCAAGGATGTAGTCTTAAAAATTTTTTGTAACAAACTTGAATGCACTGACATCTCTGCCAATGACCTGCAAGCTTGCCATCGCCTGGGAATCAGTCAAGGCAAGCCGCGACCTGTTTTAGTTCGATTTAATAGTTTGTCTAGTCGGCAATCCATATGGACATCAAAAACTCTTTTGAAAGGTACGGGTGTTACCATCTCTGAGTTCCTTACTAAAGCAAGGCATACTGTTTTTATGGAGGCTAGGAAGAACTTCGGAGTTAATAGTTGCTGGACATCTGATGGAAAAATTGTTATATTACTCCCCGATAAAACTCGACGTAAAGTTGAAGTAATGTCAGATCTACAGGCGATAATATCTCAGCATTCATCAACTTCGAAGCCGCAGGAAGATTCCGGTCAAATCACTTCCAAGGAAATCACGAAGCCTACCACGAAATCTCCTCGGAAATTGAGGCGCAAGATATGAGTTTGTTTTTATAGGTACTTAGTCTTTACATACAATTATATTGTTTCATTGTCTTTTTATTATGATTATTTTATTGTATTGTGTCGTTTACTTTAATAATTATGTTGTAGGGTAGTCATTAAATTTCTTTATTCAATTTAAGTGCTTTGTATAATGTAGACTTGATTATTTATTGCTTTAATTCAGTAATTGTCAATGTCACGGCAAAACTTCTTGATGTAGGTCAGTGTAGGTCTTGTAATGTATCTATACTCCTTATGTTAGTTTAAAGTTAAAAAGTTAGTTATACCTACTACTTTTGATACATCCAAGTGACAAATCGTCGTAGATTATTGATACGATTGTTGTATTTGAAATGACATGTTTTATATAAGACCAGCGACACACTTGATTGATTCTAATATTTTAATTTTTGTTCATATACAATATTCATATCTTTCTAATATATATATATATATATATATATATATATATATATATATATATATATATATATATATATATATACATGTTCCTTTCTCCTGTTGTCAAAGATTTACCTTTAAATATTTTTCATTTATGCAAAATATTTTTTCATTTTGTTTTGAGTGTGTGTTTCGAGCATAAAATTAATTTTAAATATTTTTTTTTTATATATAAATTTTTGGGTTGTTTAATTTAAAATTTAATTTTAGTGTTATTTTTTACTTTTAATTATTATTTTTAATACTAATAATTTTTTTTTTTTTTGTAATAGTTTGTTTGCTTAATTTATAATTTTATTTTTATATTCATATTATTTATATACTTACTTCTATTTTATTTATACTTGGTTATGAATAATGTCAACGAATTCAATTTAAGTTCAAATTCTTGCTCTTTCTCAGATGATGACTTTTTTAGTGCAGAAAGCGACGATGCGTTAGATTTGCCGATGAATGATCAGCTGCGTTCTGTCTTTGCACCTTTTCCTTATAATTTAAACATTGTCCATATAAACGCTCAGAGTATTCCTGCACACTTTTCTGATCTTTCAACGTATCTCAGTAGTAATCATATTGACGCCATTTTAATTTCTGAAACTTTCTTAAAACCTTCTCTGCCTTCTATTCAGTTTTCCTTATCTGGTTTTAACTTAATAAGAAACGACAGAGTCGGAAAGGGTGGAGGTGGTGTAGCCATTTATTTGCGAGCTGATATTTCATACAAAATTGTCTCCTCCTCCGCCAGCCAATATTCCGAATCAGCAGAATTCCTTTTCCTTGAAATCATCCTCGGTCACTCCAAAATACTTTTAGGTGTACTTTACAGTCCCTCTATCCACATCGATTATTTTACAACCCTAGAAAATATCCTGAATAATTTAAATCCTATATATCAACATCTTTTACTATTAGGGGATTTCAATACGTGCTTAATTAAGAATGATGCACGCTCGCGAAAACTCTTTTCTATTCTTTCCTCACTTAACTTACACTGTCTCCCTTTGTCTGCTACTCATCATTTTCCTAATACCACACCTTCTCTTCTTGATCTCATAATAGTCTCTTCTCCTGAACTTGTTTCTGCTCACGGTCAATTACCATCCTGCTTCTCCTATCATGATCTTATTTTTCTTTCTTTTAAAATTCGCTGCTCAAGGCGTAAAGTACTGTATTCATACCGTCGAGGCTTTGGTCAGATAGATTTAGAAAAATTAAAATCTGATATACTACATATTGATTGTGCATCGTTTTATAGCGAAGAAAGTATTGACGCAAAGGTTGCCTGGCTTAACTCTATAATAACTGATTTGTTTAATCTACACGCTCCTCTAAAACGAGTTAAACTGAAGCATGCCCCAGCGCCATGGATTACCGCTGAAATAAAACACAGCATGGCTATGCGTGACAAAGCAAAGTCTCGCTTAAGAAAAAATCCAACTGACTACAACTTGGATCGGTACAGGTCACTGCGTAACCGATGCAATAAAATGTGTCGTGAGGCGAAGCGTCGTTTTATCCACGGCACTATTGAAACTTCTGACTGTAAGCGCGTCTGGAAATTTCTTAAATCCCTCGGTATTGGAAGATCTCCGACTTCTGGTGACAATTTAGTAGATCTGAATGCTTTAAACACTCACTTTTCAAATTCTCCTATTTATCTTGATGACCTCAAAAAATCAAAAACAATTTCGGATCTATCTCGAACTACATTACCGCAGTGTCCTTCTTTTTCTTTACAATCGGTTACTCAAGAGGAAGTTAAAAAACACGTTCTAGCTTTATATTCTACTGCTGTTGGTTATGATGGGATATGTTCCAGGATGATACGTCTCATTCTCTCAGAATTTCTTCCCCTATTAACTCACTTATTTAATTCTTCTATCTCTACTTCTGTCTATCCGTCAATTTGGAAAAAAGCCTATGTTGTCCCTTTGTCCAAAGTTAATAAACCTTCCCTACTGTCTCATTATCGTCCTATTTCCATACTCCCTTTCCTTTCCAAAGTTATGGAGCATATTGTTCATGACCAATTAGCTCTGTACTTGGCGTCTCATTGTCTTCTGAATCCTTTACAGTCCGGATTCCGAACCGGCCATAGCACTGTTACCGCGCTTGTAAAGGTTACGGAGGATATTAGATGGGCCATGGAAGGTCGGAATCTTACGGTTGTTGTGTTACTGGACTTTAGTAATGCATTCAATTCTGTGGATTTCGACATTTTATTAAGTATTTTAAGATCATTGAATATTTCTTCCTCTGCGTGTAACTGGTTTGACTCGTATCTTCGAGGACGCTCGCAGTGTGTCCGGTTGGGTGAAAATCACTCAAATTGGAGCACTCTCAAGTCGGGTGTTCCTCAGGGTGGCGTTCTGTCTCCTCTACTATTCTCAATTTTCATCAATACAATAACGACGGTAATTAATTCCAACTATCACCTTTATGCTGATGATCTACAATTGTATCGCCACTTTAGTGCTGTGGATGCTGCGGCAGCTATCGCTAGAGTGAATGAGGACCTTGATCGGATATATTCCTGGGCTGAGCGTTTTGGGCTTGTAGTTAATCCTTCAAAGTCACAGGCGCTGGTTATTGGTAGCCGTTATATGCACTCATGTTTATCCTTAAACAATATTCCTGCTGTAATGTATAATGGTGTGCCTATCAATTACGTCGACACTGCTAAAAATCTGGGTCTTCATTTCAGCAGTGACTTGTCCTGGTCCAAACATATTAATGAAATCTCTAAAAAAGTTCATTTTTCATTACATTCCCTTAAAAATCTCCAATATTTCCTTCCTATTAAGACTAAAACTCTTCTTGCTCAATCTCTTTTACTTCCTATTCTTGATTATGCTGACTCCTGTTTCCTCGACGCTACTGAAGAACAAGTCGATAAACTTGAGAGGCTACAAAACTTGTGCATTCGCTTTATTTTCGGACTTCGTAAGTTTGATCATGTCTCTAGGTTTCGAGCTGAACTCAAGTGGCTTCCTATTCGGCTTCGCAGGGATACTCACATACTTTGCCTCCTTTATAACATCTTATTCAATCCTTTATCGCCTAATTATCTTCGTGAGCGTTTTAAATTTTTGCATCCTCCGGGTTCTTCCTGCCGGTCCAACGTCCAACTCCTATTGCGAATTCCCTCTCACTCTTCAAAATCTTACTCTAGTTCCTATACCGTTCACGCAGCTAGGTTGTGGAATTCGTTGCCTCTGTCAATACGCACTAGCACTTCTATATTTATGTTTAAAAAGAAGTTAAAAGAGCATTTTCTGTCCCTGACATGATTTTATTGTGCCAGTTATATATGTATGTATATTTGTATTTTAGTATATATATAATTATATGTATGTAATGTATATTTGTAGTAAATTATTGTTTATTGATATTAGTTAAAAATTTAATATTTTCTTTTGTAAATTGTACGTCTACCATCTTCTATTTTCTGTCTGTAATATTTCCTTTTTGGGTGTGCTGGAAGAAATCTCTTCTAGGGATAAGCACAGCCTTTATACTTGTGTTTCAATGACATGTATCTTTCTTTAATACTGTACGTATAATAAAGTGTTAAATAAATAAATAAATAAATATATATGTGTAGATGAGTGAAAACAACACTTTGTCTCACTACATTGAATTATATGCTATTAAAAGTTATTATGGTTCGTATGAGTAGAGCGGTAGCTATAATAATTAACCTACTTAAGAAGTATGAAAATTTAAATCAAGAGAAACCGCGAATGACGCCTGTAAAATCTAAAATAATAAATTATAAAGTGTGGAGAATTATTTGTTTAGTGGTTTTGATGAATAAACCTGTTTCCGTTATAAGTAAAGATGGCCGTTTATCGGTGTGTTTTGGGTTTATCCTAAAAAAAAAATAATTCAATGGATTTCTTGTTAGAGGGCGTCCTTTAATTACTTGAGACAATTTTGGTGATTTTTTGACACCCCTCCCCCCTTGGTGAGATTTCGTGAGATTTTCTAATCTCTTTTTTTTGAAAAGTGTGCAAGACTTCTATTAGGGATGTTCATGGAAAACATTATCAATTTTATTAAGTGCACACGAAAAAAAAAAGTTCATCGTGACACCCTTACCTATGTTTCTACCTCTAGCCTATACATATTCCTAAAAAAAAAGGTTATCGTGACACCCTTACCTATGTTTCTACCTCTAGCCTATACATATTCCTAAAAAAAGGTCATCGTGACACCCTTACCTATGTTTCTACCTCTAGCCTATACATATTCCTAAAAAAAGGTCATCGTGACACCCTTACCTATGTTTCTACCTCTAGCCTATACATATTCCTAAAAAAAAGATCATCGTGACACCCTTACCTATGTTTCTACCTCTAACCTATACATATTCCTAAAAAAAGGTCATCACCGGTACATGACTAAATGATTTAAGATTTTTAATGACGGAAAAAAAATTACGTGATATTTGCCGAGACCACCTTCGCCCCACGTTAGATTCTGTGAGATTTTGCTGGACCCTCTCCCCCCAAACGCCTCACGTAATGAATGGATGCCCGCTTATTAAATTTTTGGTATTTTTGGCAAATATCCACAGCAAATTGTGGCAAGAAATAGATTTTATTTCAATTTACTAAACACGCACTGGTATAGCTAAAGACTGTTAAGGTCTCACAACTTGGCTTGAGCTTCTTCTCCTATGAGGGTTGGAACTTATCTCTCTCTTCATGTTGAAATTTTTTCCAAAACATGCAGTTTTTCCTTTACTACCGAGTACATGATAAATTTTAAGGACTTAAACACATGAAAAACACAATCTTGATAGCCCGGTCTTGAACCCGCGCTTGTCTGATGTCTATTCATGTATTTCATAAATTAGACCCATCTTGAATAAACTATTCGAACTGAACTGAACTCAATCAGCCTGTAAACATCCCACAACTGGGCAAGCACTTCTTTTCCATATAGGAGAAAGGTTGGAGTTTAATCCGCCACGCTGCTCTACTGCGGGTTGGTGGCTAATTTCCCTACCATAAGTAATGGTCGCTATCAGATGTCTATGATAACAACCGGGTCCGACGGATTTATATGCTCTCCGAGACACGGTGGGAAGACCCACAAGAACACACTCAGACTAGAAACAAATATTTGCACAAATACAAATACCTACCTCAAGCGAGAAACGAACCCGCGACCGCTGGCGTTAAGGCGACTACATGCACCACTACACCAGAACGGTCATTAAATATAAATAAATCATTTATTTATGTCAAATACTAACCCAGAAATTACACCGTCAATGTGATAATAGTCGATATATTGACTGACGTCTACAGATTATTATAATACAGGAAAATTTAGTGCCTATGTTTAAGTCATACAGCTTCTAATAGTATGCATAGATTTCACGTTTATTGCTAACACTGGGTACACAATAGTCTATTAGATGAGGATTATTCAGGGATTTGAGGTATCCTTGAGGACTTAATAATACCGCCTCGACCTCGGACTGACCAGGCGGTGACAGGATGGAATAATTGTACATAAGCTTAAGATCAATGTTTATTGTTACAGGTATTAACGTTTCAATGTACTTCCTTTAAAGGATTACGCGTAATTAATTTACAGATTTAATGCTTAATCACTCAAATGAAATATAAAAAATACAAGTATAAGAATTATTGAAATCTCTTTTGTTTTGCGTTAAATTTTGATACTGTTCTGGTTGGTACACGTTCCACGGTTGTGGTGGCGGATAAGACTTTGTATTTTGTAGGCAAGAACTTAGTCTTTATTTTTTGTTATTATATGGAACTCAAACTGGTCAATATCGGCAGATTCGTGTGTATTATGAATAGGCACCATTTTGATAAAGAATTTCACCTCAATAAAATTTACCAATGCAATGTAATTCATTCTACAAATACGATATCTAGGGCTTCTGGGATTCAGAAATGCGTTATATTCAATCATCAATTATAAAGATAAGGGGTCACTTAAAGGCGAGATTTATGGTTTTATTACAGATGCCCACACACTGAAAGAATTCATGAAACTCTGGGATTCTTGATCATTCGTGAGTTACACACCTTAACATTCACGAGGGTGTGAAGTTGACTTGTCTGACGGTATGCCATCGGTGTCTATGTCAGCTAAATTGAATACTTTAGAGCTATATCTAGACTCTCCTATACCTTGAATATAAAGGATAAAAGCCTGCAAAATGCTATCAAATAAGTAATTCCAAGTTGTTTATTTTTTCAGGGTATTTAATAATAATTATAGCCTATATACATTAGGTTTTTAAATTTTAAATTTATTTCTATAATTTCATGAATTCGTGATACATGAGATAATAATAATGGATAATTTGGAGTTTTTTAGGACGGAATAAAAACGATAGACTGTCAAAATTTTTATGTAGTTGAAACGTATATAAGAATAAGCAAAATTTGTCTTTGACATTTACCTTATGTATGTTATATATTATGTGTTGCTGTTCGCCAACCAAGTGATAGGAAGCAGCGTCATCATATCCTGCCACAATACACTGCGCTCCCCAACCAGCCTGCAAAGCGTGGTGAGGCGATAATGGGGAGGCCTACTTTCAGACTTCAGCACTGTGAAGTGAATAAATAGGTAATTTATATATTTAGCATTTGAAATTGTATTTCTACTTGTGACTTGCACTTTTGACTTCGTAGGTTGAAGTCAAATGAAATTTCCCTAATACTTTAATTATTTGTAAAATTGAGAATGCCAATAACTAACATAAAATATTAAACAAAACAAATACAACTGAAATTTTTTAAATTTATTTTGAATCAAATTTTGAGACATGTTTTCTGCCATTATATATATTAGTAGTTTGGATTATGCTCTACCATTTTTATTTAAAGAAGAAAACGTCTTTTGCTTGCTATTGAGACGTAATAAGACTACTTGCTGTTACTATGATGTAGTTATTCAAGGATATTTCTGATAAATTCATCTAGTAGTCATTAGAGATACAGAACAAATTGTTTAGTCTTTTCTGATGTTGTTCATACTTCTCTTCCGATTACATTGTCACAACGTAAGATTTTAGCAAGTAATCGCTGTATAATTTTCAAAAACGATTTTGTAATGATAATTATTACTAATTTATATTTTAGCGGATTATTCACTAGATGCAACAATATTATTTTCTAATATGTGCTTTTGTATTGCATCTCTATAGCCAAAATTAAAAGTCCCTGCCATAGCTCCGTTAGAAACCTGTATTTTGTATATAGTAGTATAATTAATTAAAAATATCCTGTCCAGGATTATTTCAGCAAACCCATTTTTAATACATTTTTTAATACACTAAATTTATTATAAAATAGGTCTCATTCTATTATCACTCCGGTGAAGGTCGATTTAGGTTCGGATCTTAGACTAATATGGATCTCGTTTCGTTTTCGAATAAAAAAGCGAAAAACTTCGAACTAAGTCAATTTAAGCAATATAAAACTTTTAATCCTGGCTAAAGATGGGAAGGACAGATTTTTGTGAACAATTCTTTAAACTTTCCAATAACGGCCATACGGAAATTTTACAAAAAAAAAGAAAAGAAAATCGTGTGTCTGAATATTAATTTATTGCTTTGAGATTCTTTAGAGAAAATATTTTTTAAAGCTAATCTGTAACTACTGGAATATAATTTCAAAAACAAAGTACCAATTTTTGGTAATTAGTGATGAAAAAAAAATACAATTAAAAAAACATTGGGGCTCCAAAGCGCTTCTGTAGTTCCGAAGTATCCGCAGTAGGCACTCGAAAGTTAACAAACTAGTTGAGAAGTCAGTGAGAATGAAAAACTACTACGGAGAGCTTTCCTTTATTGGCGAAACTTTAAATAAAAAGTTGAGCCGCCGAGAGCAATCGGCTCTTAATTAATTGACTCTGAACATTCAAGGGTCGGCGTTTTCAGTTCCTATTATCTGGAGCCAGAGAGGCTTGTGCTTTGTATACTCTGTTTGAGCTGAAGTTTTTAAGTCTCATTGAGTTTCTACGTATTCATGTTTTGACAACCGTTCAAGTGTATTGGTTTGTGTAGTCACTTGAACACCAGCGATCGCTGATTCGACTCCCACTCGGGGCAGATATTTGTATTTGTAGAAATATTTTTGTTTCTGGTTTCAGTACTATGCCTTGGAAAGCACGTAAAGCCATCGGTCCCGGTTGTTATAATAGACACCTGATAGCCATCGTTGCTAGTGGTAGGAAAATTATTTGCCACCTGCAGTAGAGTAGCATGGTGGATTAAGCTCCAATCCTTTTTCTATATGGAGAAGAGGTGTTTTCCCAGCTGTGGGGCGTTTACAGGTTGATTCAGTTCAGTTAGGTTTAAAGAACTTTATTTCTCATAAGAATTCAACATTCACTTAAAATGAGATACAATGACATTTTTATACATTTACAAAGACAGTTTAAACATCTGGGCCGTTGGATATAGAAGGCTTTCCTAGTCACTTCAGTGAGGATATAATATGATTTTTTAGTTTGGTTTTAAATATATTCATACTATCACATAGTTTTATTTCATCTGGTAGTTTGTTAAACAGCTGTACTCCTTCAAACAGAATTGTTTTTTACCAGAATTAGTTCTTACACTATCAATATGAAGTTTATTTCTGAAATTCGAAATATGCGATCTCTCATAATTTTTTATTTCTGATTGCATGGAACCTGGTTTAATTTTTTTGATTAGAATGCATGTATTGTATGTGTAAAGTTGTGATATATTCATTATTTTTGTGTTATTATAAAGTTGTGTCGTCGGAGTAAAATAGTGATAATTATATAGAATTTTGATTATCCTATTTTGTATTCTTTGTAAAGGATTTAAATTTGAAGCAGTAGCGGATCCCCAAACCTGTATTAGGTATTCTAAATGTGATTTTACTAATGAATTATATAAAATGTTTCGGATTCTTTTTGGTACACAAGTGAAGATTCTGTTGATTGCTCCTAATATTGATTGTAACTTTGTTTTAATGTGTTCAGTTCATGTTTTGATAATTTTGCTGAACTTATATTTAATTAATAGATCAATGATTTAAAGACGTGTTCATTTATGTATCGTTCTTAAGTACATAATATATATTTATTAATTTTTTATTGTTTATTTTGAACATTATTTTTAATATTTTAAAATGCAATATTGTAAATTATTTATAACAAATGTGCTGTAGCAGCCTTATCACTAAAAGTGATTTCATGCAGATAGCCATGAGTAGGTACATATATATTTTAGATTTAACAATATTTATCTAATTGTAAATATACAAAATACTTATTCTCAGTACATATGTACACAGTCCAAGCCGGTTTCTTAACTGCATTTCCTTGAACTTCAACGGTTAATTCATACATACCATTTGAAATTCTTACCTACTTGTAGTTGGAAATATGACTATCGGTTACAATAGACACACTATTTGTTCACAGATGAAATTTCATTTAAATTTTTTTCGAAATGAAATCGTAAACATTGATAAATCTAACAGCAATGCAGGTCGATAGTTTCTCCGTTCGGCGTTTCTTTGTTCCTGTAACAATAACTGTATCGATTTCCGACGCAATTACTGTCATGACGACTGCTTCTATTATTTTTTGTTTTTTATTTAACGCTTTGTAACTATCTACTCTCGATAACGTGAGAAATTTATTAGTAAAATATTATCTCTGGACTGCGGTGCGTAATCTGCAGTAATTAATGTTTCATATCAATTAACAGTATATATTTGTATTATAATCTTTATTAGCCAAAATAGTACATGGTTTCATAAAAAGCAATTCTACAAGCTTGGTATACAATAAAATTAGATAGCCTCCGAACCTGAACTAGGAAGCCTGTGTTTCAATTTACAGCGCCTCGTGTATATATATATATATATTGCAAGACTTTGTTTTTGTATTTTGTTATTTAAATTATCATTCAATTCTTTATAATTTCCTTTAAATTGTAATATTTTAGTTGCTATAAAGGCTTTTAGGCTGTTTTAATACTGCCTTGTTATGCTGGCGAAATTATTAACGAAAGGCAGAAAGAAAAAAATCTCTTTTCTTCTATGCGATACCTACAGAAGACTATTTATATTTCATAAAAAAAAAATACTGTTTTATAACCTTGCTCATAAGGGTTTACTGATGTAATTTGGATGAATAATTTTTAGAAGAGCTTGGTCACATCACTACGGGGTGGCGTCGTTGCTCGATATGTACGTGATTCGATAGACGACGAGTCACTTTTAAGTTTGTAAGCTATTTTTGAACGTTGGTTTTTGTGTTCCATGTTTTATACCGTATAAAACAGACGTGACTAAGTTTCTAGAATATGATTCTTTATTTCTTTTTTATTTGTAAAAGGGTTTTTACAAAGCTTATTCCTTTGACTTATTAAAGTCAAATAATTCCCTAATTCTCATACAATTGCCTAGTCTGGTGGTTTTATTACGCTATCAATCATGGCTTTGACGGATGACGTGGCAGCGCATTTTAAGCAAGATTTTTCGCAACGTCATTTATTATCCTAAGCGATGGAACATCCCTGTCGAATTAACATAGGAGATCACATCAGCAGAAAATTTCCAATGATGGTTCGAAGGAATTAAATTTTGAATATTCAAATTTTTATGGAATATATTTTTTCGGAATAATTTTTTTTAAAAGTATGTATATATTACGCAATTTATTTAATTTTGAAAGAAAATTTAGTAATGATTTAGATAAAATTTGTCCATTTATTTAAATTTTATTCCTCTCCTATTATCTTTATTCTTTTACCGTCACCAGTACACGCTATGTAATATGTGTTGCATAAGATGATCAGTACATTCTTATTGTTATAGATATTATCTTTTTAGTTGATCAGCTTAAAAATGTAATAAGGATTTGAGAAATTTATAGAAATAGCATATCCAACATCTTTCTCCACTTAGGGGTTGTTTTGAATATGATTTAGGATCAGTATATTATTCCTATTTTTTAGTTGAAGTTAATCTATATTTTATAATTTCCCTACCATGAGTACGTTTGGTATCAGGTGTCTATAATGACAACCGGGAAAGGCCGGCGGAGCGGTTTTACGAGCTCTCCGGGGCAAACCCCCAAGGATATTCACCCAAAACAGAAACAAATCGAGAATCGGAACCACATCCGCTTTAAGGCAACTTTTCGTATAAGTACACCAGAAAGGTTGTCAAATAATGTTTCGCAGTGTTATATTTAATATTTATTTATTTATTTATTAGGGATGGTGCACAGAAAAAGTTATAAAAGAAAAAATGTAATTCAATTATGAAAGCCAATTACGACTATCCATCCGTTTAAAATGAAATTAATTATATATAATAAACGTGCAAAAAAAAAAAAAACTTATTATTACCCTATTAAACTAATTAATACTCTTGGGAAGTATAGTATAGTACGAGTACAAATAATTTTCTCTATATTTGAATAGTAATATACATAATATATAAAACTAATAAAAATAGAATACTAAAAGAAAAATACATAAATATTTATAAAACGTATACAAATAATAATATGTTAAGATCAAGTGTAAAAGGTCGAAAAAATACTTACCCGCATAAATTTAAATTTTATCTTTATTCTATAAATTGGAAAATTCAAATATATATCAATTTTCTTTCCCTGTTATACTGTCTATCACATGAACACCGAAGTCTGTTATTGTTAGTAGTAAAATATCATTGACACACATTGAGTACTCAACACTAATAAATTTGTATATATAAATAACCCACACATAAATGATCTTAACTTAATTATAATAATAATACACATTACACGTTACATGTATTATTAACAGTGAATTACATAAACACTTACAGTCCTTCGTTGTCCTTTATCCTGGACAAGAAACCACGAAACAAATCCACATTAACGATCCCATTAGTAACGGCAGACTTGCGACAAGACTGTTTTGTCTATAAATAAACTGAATCAGCGTGTAAACGTCCCACTGCTGGGAAAATGCTTCTTCTCCATCTAGGAGAAGGGTTGGAGCTAAATCCACCACGCTGCTCCACTGCAAGTTAGCGGATAATTTCCCGAACATGAGTAACGATCGTTACTAGGTATCTTTTATAATAACTGGGAACAACTGCTTTACGTGATCTCCGAGGCACGGTGGGGAGACCCACAAGGACATAAACCCAGACCAGACCCAAATATCAAATCCTAGCGGGAATCGAACCCGCAACCGCCGGCGTTGAGGCGACTACTTGCGCCACTACACCAGAACGGTCGTCGTTATAAATAAACACAATGTTAAATGTACGAAAGTGTAGTAAATTACTGGTATTTTTTTTTTAAATTTGATACGGATAGTCTGAAGCCTGGGGTTCCGATAACAATTGTATCCTACAGGAACGACAAAGAACAATTTGTATAACACCATAATATTCTAGTTTTAGGCCAGATGAGCGTCCCTCAACGCCGCTTATTTATCTTTCGGGATCTACCCGCTAGAAATAAAATAATGCCTTTCATAATCATCATCCACATTGACCTCAATTCGATCAGGTCCTCAGTTCTCACACATACATATTAAAGTTTTATTTTCCCACGAATGAATTCGCGGGCAAAAGCTTGTACAAAATATACCAGGTGCACAAACTGACCTCCCCTTCATTACCACATAGTGTGTAACTCTTTTATGGCTCAATGTACTTTTACAGCGCGTTCCGGAGAAACGCTTAAAGCTGTTTCTCTTGTAAAATATTTAAACATATTTTTATTACTTCAAGACGAGAACATTTCTTGGAAATTATATTATGAATATTAATTTTTGCACGCTATTTAAAAAATAAAACAAATTTATTTATCGTAACCGAGTTTGCTCTGTTTCAACGCTTAAAGTTTTACCTTCAAATGAGATATTGTTAAGTTTATCCAACCCTGGTTTATGTGTTTTAAGTTTTTGAATATTATGTTTTCGAATTATATTTTACTAAACGAAAACATTCATTATCATAATCCGCCGTCGAGTCGATTCAATTTTATTAATTTTATCTCAGTTTTAGTTAAATGTGTATACGAATGAATAAAAAAATAAAAGTTACAGATGAAATAATCACTAAGAGAATAGGCTGGTCTCGTGATGTGTTGGAAAAGATGCGTTTGTGTTACTGACTAAGGGGAGAAATGCAAATGCCTCAATCGAATCTCAGTCAGAATGATGGCAGTTTTAGATAGTTAAGGATGGAGAAAGAGATGATTTTCCGGATCATTTAAGTTCTGTACAAAGCGCAACTGAAGTAAATGCCTCGCGTCGATTTTCTATAAGAATGTGATGCTAGTACCCCATAGCCTTACCTGCATCGAAGCTCTAACTAAACCAAAACTTAATTCAACGATAAAAGAAGACAAGAAAGAATTATCACTATCTTTTATTCCAAACAGAAGCACTAACAGATACAGATCAGCTCCAAATTAAATTCGTGGTCATTATTGGACTCCAATGAGTAGTGTTTTTTTCTAATTTTTTACCCGCAGTATGGATTTAACAAAGAATTTATATCATAACTAGAACGCTCACTTATTAAACTTGTATATTCAAATATGCACCTTGAAATAAACGACATAAGGTTGACATTTCTTATCAACATGTAAAGTGAAAAATTGTTCCGAGCATTTCGTTGGCAACTGGTGTTTTGTCTCTTTCTTACGAGTTTTGCCTTGAATCTATGGTAGAAAGAGACGCAATCCCGGGTTAAGAAACGTTTTTTGAGTGCACGTGAGCATTCCAGTTTGTATATAAATTCCTTGGGCTTTAATCCTCCTTTTATATACAGAAGAGGCCTTTGCCCAGCAATGGGACGGCTACAGTTCAATTCTGTTTAGAGCAACAATTTCGATGAGATGCCAGGAGCTAGGAATAGCACTAATAAAATTAAAAAAAAAACTCTAAGGTATTTTATAAGTATCTGTATCGCAAGTCTATGTATCCAAAAAGATACGAATGGATAAAATTCTCGGTCAAATCTAGTTTGTGTTAATAGTGTTAAGTATATTTTTAATCTGTGTGATAGATCTATGGTCTATTTCATTTATTGTAACACTGTGTCTATCTCTCTGCCAATAAACAAGTGAATCCAAGATGGTGTTTTTATCATTCATAAAATAAAGAAAATATTTAATACGCTTCCACTGCGCAATAATCCATTAACATCGTTATTAAAAATAATTTAAAGATACATATGATTAATTTAAAGTGAAAATAAAGTAACGTAACGGGTCAACGGCACAAGATGTCTACGACTTCAACAAGCAACACGTTGTTGCTACCAAAATTAAAAGATGGCCAGGATGGATTCTCAACATGGAAATTTCGTTTGAATCTTCTTCTAGAAGAAAAGGGAATAGAAATTAAGATAAAGCCAGGAACAAAAGAAGAACTGCAGGCTGATATCAAAGCTCGCAGCCTGATTGCGCAATGCGTGTGTGACAAATATATTGAAATAATTAAAAAATGCCAGACAGCAGCAGAGATGATGAAAAGATTAGAAGAAGTTTTCGAAAGGAAAAGCGTCTTTAACCAATTGTATTTAAGAAAACAGTTGTTATCAATGAAAGCTACATCTTGCGAGAAACTGCAAGATCATTTTTTGAAGTTCGACAATATTATATCGAGTTTAGAATCAACAGGAGCGACATTAAAGGATAATGACAAGGTGTGTCACTTATTGCTCACCTTACCCAGCGAGTATGATACAGTAATCACAACGCTTGAAACAATTGACACAGTACTCACAGTTGACTTTGTCAAATCAAGATTACTGGATGCAGAACTTAAACTCAAAGGTAAAGAAAGTACATCTGTAGAGAATGATCAATATAGCTTCATGACTTGCTACAAATGTGGTCGAAGAGGACACAAATCCTTCCAGTGCAGAATGGGACAGTCAGCACCAGTACGAGGTATACCTAGAGGCCAGTCTACACGAGGACATCAAAGTTATTCCCGAGGTGGTAGCCACAGTAGAGGTCGAGGCGTGAACTACAGGGCATCATGGCACTCTACCCGAGCAGCCCAAGCACAAGAAGAGGATGACAAGTTGAGTCCGCTGACATTTACAGCATTCAGTACAAGAAATACAAGTGAAAGTGTAAGTGATGATAGTGTATGTTTAGTAGTGGATTCAGGAGCCACAGAACATATGATAATGGCTAAATATGAACAATATATGACTAACATAGTGCACCTAGATAAGGAAATGAAGATTTATGTTGCTAATGGACAATACTTAACCTGTGTAAAGAGAGGTAAACTTAAATTAGTTTATAATGATAAAATTAAAATAGATATTGAAGGGTTAATTGTTTCGAACTTGTCACATAATCTATTGTCAGTTAGGAAATTGCTCAGAAAAGGATTACAAGTTAGATTTTATAATGATAATGTTAGTATTGATAATACAAAAACTAAAGTTGTAGGTAACTTGAGAGATAAATTATATATCATAGAAATGAAACTTCAAATTGATCATTGTTTAATCTCTAAAGATTTGTGGCATAAGAGGTTAGGACATGCCAACAGGCATCAGCTCAAACTTCTGCAACTGCCATACAGCGAGACTCCGTGTGAACCTTGCATGAAAGGTAAGTCAACAAGATTACCTTTTAAGTCAGTGCTAAAGCCACGTTCAAAATGTATAGGTGAACTAATACATACGGATATATCTGGACCAGTGACTGAGCCCGCATTAACAGGTGAGATTTACTATCATACAATAATTGATGATTTTACACATTTTTGTGAAGTGTACTTGTTAAAAAGGAAAAGTGAAGCGACTGATAGGTTAATTGAATACATAAACAGATTAGAAACACAGACAGGTAATAAAGTCATGAAAATAAGATCAGATAATGGAGGCGAGTTTAAAAATGAGAAAATAAAGAAATTTTGTCAAGATAAAGGCATAGTTATTCAGTATACAACTCCCTATAGCCCTCAGTCAAACGGTGTTGCTGAGCGAATGAATAGAACCATTTATAACAGAGCAAGAACATTATTAATTGAGACAGGTTTACCAAAAATGTTATGGGGTGAAGCAGTTAGATGTGCAGTTTATCAAATAAACCGATGTCCATCATTAGCAATCAATTTTCAGTCACCAGTAGAGAAAATGCATGGAAACAAAAATCTGTCAAGATTAAAAGTCTTCGGTTCAAAGGTATGGGTACACATCTTACCAAAACAGGATAAACTTCTAGAAAGAGCAAAAGAGATGCGATTTGTAGGATATCAAAATAATGGTTACAGATTATGGGATCCTGAAAGTAATAAAATAATTGTGTCTAGAGATGTCAGATTTGATGAAACACAAATACAGTATAAAGAACAGAAAAATGAAAGTAGTGACGAAAATATTCTGCATGATGAAGATGTAGATGATACAGAGAAAAACACTGAAAGAAGTCAAACAAAGAAGACAGCTGAAGGTAAAGAAGAAACTAGTAAAGATCAAGATGATGATGTATATGATGAAAGTGAATATGAAGATACTGAAGAAGGAATAAAAGAATCAAAGAAAATAACAAGGTCAGGAAGAATAGTGAAAAAGCCAAGCAGATATCAAGATGATCAAGAAATCTACACAGCATATTGTTTACTGTCTAGTGATCCGCAAGATTATAATGAGGCAATAGACAAAGGATGGAATAAGGAAATAAATAAAGAATTAAATTCACATGAAAAATTGGGAACTTGGGAGCTAGCAGATTTACCAGAAGGAAAGAAAGCGATAGATACGAAATGGATTTTCAGAACTAAGCAAGATGGTACAAGAAAGGCAAGACTAGTAGCAAAAGGCTTCCAGCAATTTACATTAGAAGACAACTATGCACCAGTTGCCAAAATATCTACCATAAGACTAATGATTAGTCTAGCAGTGCAAAAAGATTTACCGTTGAAACAATTTGATGTACCAACTGCATTTTTAAATGGGAAATTAGATGTGGATGTTTTCATAAAATGTCCTAATGGATTGAAAATCAATGAAGGTAAAGTTCTTAAACTTAAAAGGGCACTATATGGATTAAAAGAAGCACCCAAATGCTGGAATACAAGGTTTCATGAGTTCATAATTAAAGAAGGATTTACACAATCAAAACATGATTCGTGCTTATATGGAAAAGGAAACAATTGGATTTTACTTTATGTGGATGATATATTATATCTTGGAAAAGACAATGAAATAATAAAAGAAATGGAAAAAGAATTTAAAGTGAAAAGCTTAGGGGAAATTAATAATTATTTAGGATTAGAAGTTACAAGAAATAAGAATGAAATGCACATAAAACAAACAAAAATGATCAAAAGGCTTTTAGAAAAATTTAATATGCTAGACTGTAAAGGTAACAAAACTCCAATGGAAACAAACTTTAGCGCAAGTGCATCTTCAAATGTAGTAGATGTACCTTTTAAAGAACTCATAGGATGTTTGCTGTATATTTCAACACATACACGTCCAGATATCACTTATGCAGTATCATATTTGAGTAGATTTTTAGACAAGCCAACACAAGAGTTATGGAAAGCTGGCAAAAGAATTCTGCGATATCTCAAAGAGACTCAGGAACAGGGGCTGCAATATACCAAATCAGGTGATTATAATAAACTTCAGGCTTATTCAGATGCGGATTGGGCAGCTGACAAAATGAATAGAAAAAGCACAAGCGGTTGTGTTATATATCAAGGTAACAATTTAATAACCTGGTTTTCCAGACGGCAGACATGTGTTGCATTGTCAACAGCTGAAGCTGAGTACATTGCAGGAGCACATGCAGTAAGTGAACTTATACATCTAAAAGGTATGCTTTCTGAATTACTAATTCATAAAACCATTTATGCTCATATCTTTATAGATAATCAAAGCACTATAAGGTTAATTCAAAATCGAATTAATACAAAAGCTTCAAAACATATTTCGATAAAATATCACTTCATAAAAGACATAATTAATAAGAAAGAAGTGTCCATGTCATATATACCTACAGAAGAAAATATTTCTGATATTTTTACTAAAGCTTTGCCAGCCAATAGGCATATGTATTTTTGTAAAAGGCTTAACTTGTGTAATATGTCATTAGGTAACTAATTACTAAAGTATTAAAGGATTAAGTAGAACAAGTTGATATTTAATAGATATATGAGGCTAAAGTATAAATAAAACAAAATATTTTTCTTATGATTTATTTGTAAAATTATTGTATTAGTCATAATTCATATTTTGTTATTTTTTCTACATAGTTACAGCTAATGTTAATGTTATGGTGTGCATAATCACTCAGTCATTATGTACAATTTATGATCTTTATGGAAAAAGCTCTATAAATTGAGGGGCTGTGTTAAGTATATTTTTAATCTGTGTGATAGATCTATGGTCTATTTCATTTATTGTAACACTGTGTCTATCTCTCTGCCAATAAACAAGTGAATCCAAGATGGTGTTTTTATCATTCATAAAATAAAGAAAATATTTAATAAATAGTGCCTCGGAGAAGAGCTCCAATGATCATTAACTGACATCTACGAAGAAACAGTGTGGAGTATGGATGTTCGTGTAAAAAAAGTATAGATATTTTTATCGATATAATATATCGTATCTGTGTATCGATGTTTTGCGATATATTATCGTTTGAAAAATATATTGATATTTTTTTCTATTCCATATATCGGAGAAAATATTATACTACTCGATATATATCCAAAGAAATATATCGACACTACTTAATAATTATCGATTTAAAAATATACTTATATAAATCGAATGAAATATATCGATACTTATATCGATACCAGATGATACGATATATCGAATGCATTTATCGAGTATTTACGAAATATCGATATACAAATATCGCATACTCCTAGTGTAAAGTATAATGAAAACTGTTTTAAGATATGTAGGCCATAAAATAAGTCCTAATAACGTTAGTCTGTGCTTTCAAACAGAAGTACAAATAGATATGGTTCTGGTCCAAATCAAGTTTGCGCTAATTGTGCCTCGGGACAGAGCTCCAATGATCAGTAATTTCGACCCGCTGCGAGGAATGAACGTTAATGAATATTGGTTAGTTTATTTACCTATCGGTTATAGTTGCAAGATGTTATTATTATTTCTCATCGTTGTTCGTTTTATTAGGATAAGAAAAATGTGAAAAAAAAATAATTATACTTTTATGTCTCATGTTCAAGATAAAGACCCATTGGTGCAGTTAGCAGTGACTCTGCATTTGCTTCAGGCTTTTGGGATTGATTCCCACGCTGAGTCTGAGTGCAATATATGTATTATTTATATATATCGAAGAGGCACGTGGGCGTTTGTCGCTGTATGACTCTTCACTCATAATTCTTGTATTTTAGCGAAATAAAACACTCGTTATTCATGATTAATTCAATTATTTCGACCGAAGGTACAATTAGCTTAAAATCTTCACAAGTAGGTCAGATCCAAATGGGTTACGATGAAACATGGATGGATGAAACAAGTCAGACCGAGGTTGATATCCGTCCGTTATTCTCTATCGATGCTTGTCAACTGTTTTTCATCAACACCCCACAACCCAAGGAATTTATGACATAACTGGAATGCTCAGTTAATAAAATTGTATATTCAAATATGCACCTTGAAATAAATAACATAAGGTTGACGTTTGTTCCAACATGTAAAGTGAAAAAATCGTTCCGAGCATTTCGTTGCAATTGTTGATTCAAGAATCCATGGTAGAAAAAGATACTCCTCCTAGGAACTTCTAGGAAATTCCTCTCTTAGGAACGTTTTTTGAGTGCACGTGCGCATTCCAGTTTGTATTTAAATTCCTTGCCTCGACCAGAATAATAACTATCTAAAATGACATTGAGAGGGTTGCTAGCCTTAACGTTCGAATTCACCCAAGTTGTTGACATTTCAGTTCTTACTATCCGACATATATATAAAAAAAAATATTTTGTATTAAGTGATATTACTTTTTTTGTTTGTTAGCGTTAGGTAATAGAACAATAAAAGACTGATTGCAAATGCTATTTTTTGTTTTAAAATAGTTACTAAGAAACTATTAAATAATTTAAATTCTAAATTGATAATTTAAGACCATATATAGCTTAAGGTTTGACGCACTAAAGTAGAATCAGAAGAATCTTTTTACATTTTAATTTAATTTATAAATCAAAGTTACATTCTATTACTTGTTTTTTTTTTTAAAGAAATACAGTAGTTGTTGATCTATGTCAAATGAAAAATATTGGTTTCTAATTTAGTTTAGAAGACAATAAAGAATAATTATAGGAAAGTATATTTTCGCTTAAAATTAAATATGGGAAATCAATTGCTTAACATTTTATGATAAACCAATTATTTTATAGTATACTCTCTAAACATGAATCTAATTAATTTTATGTCATTATTCACTTTTTATCAATGTGAGAATCGTACCACGCAGAAATAGTTACTATTCAATGTATGAATATGTGAATATCAAAGTCCACTGATTTAATCATTGAATATGTGTATGTGTATTAGTGAGTATTGTCTAACTTGTTATTGAAATTCACTAATATAGAGTGTATATAGCTTCACTAACATAATTAATGAAAATTTTACTGATTTACGTTTAGAGAGTCAACATTTATAATAATTTATACACAAAAAACTATAATAAAAAATAATAAATAATTATTACGGAGAAGTTTGTGTTTTTTTTTCTAAATTATATACGATTTACATACTCCATGATTCAATTATTATATATATGTGACGTCATTTAATTTCGCCGTCTAAAAACTGTTCCAGCTTCACGGGCTTACATTTCCAAATCTACCATTTTACTAAACTCACTAACACACAAAGAAAAACATAATTTAGATTTGTTTTTAGATACGCAATAAAATCGCTTATACTGATTGCGACGAACCGCGTTCGTTATAAAACCGTTATTTTTTAAACAATAAACAAAATTCTAAATTCAAAATTGAATTCGAAACGTTCCACGCGTTTAGAAAGCAAAACACATTCATTCGCATTCAAATAATTGCGCCTCGTATTTGCATGGACCTCATTAAATTCAATCTTTTAATAAACGTACGTGCGGTTCCCTTGTTCCGCGACCCAGTTTAACGGGACGTACTAAATATACAGATTAAATATACAGATAATGCTAAACAAAAGTTTAAGCTCTCTAAACATGAATCAGTGGAATTTCACTAAATTTAAGTGACTATTAACTTTCTATCAATGTGATAATCGTACCACGCAGAATTAGTGACTATTCAATGTATAAATATGTTAATATCGAAGTCCACTGGTTTGATCATTGATTATTTGTATGTGTATTAGTGAGTATATACTAACTTATTGCAATTCACTGATATGTAGTGAATACAGCTTTATTGAAGTAATTAATGAAAATTCCACTGATTTATGTTTAGAGTGTAAGCGTTTCCTTTCTACAAAAACCCTAAAGATATTAATTTACAAAATGACAAACAGTTTCAATAGTGTTCCAAATATGATTTAATAATAATTATCATAATAGCCATTTGAAATTAATTAATTATGAATTGATAAAACATCGTTTGTCCGGTAATTTGTCATTGTTAACTTGTTTTGACACGTTTCCACACTATCAACCAATGAAATACGTACTGACGCGTAGGTTCACTTGACTCCAATAAGTGAGTTTTAATTAAATTGTATATACAAATATACAAATAATACAGACAATTTAAGAATATAAGAATTACAAATGTTTTTTTTAGTTAGCCATTTCTTCCAGACAACCCGAAATAGGATTGAGTATTTATTTTAGAGATCTTACCTTTATCGAGAGAGTGTTTAATAAGGGATTAAGAAGAAAATCTTTAATACGGTAATACTAAACGCTTAACAAAAGACGAATGGTATTTTACGAAAGATTTTGAATAAATATAGGTATAATTTGCTTTTGAAACAAAATCGAATGCATCATATACATATGTAAGTATACATATAGAAATAATTATTGGAATACTGAACAAGATAATTTGAACACATTAATTTCGGGATCTTTTGAACCAATTCGATAATTCTATTTACCTTATAAAGTATGCGTCTATTTAGGAAGATTTTAGGCTTTTAAATAACAGATAATGACCAAAAGAAAAAAAAATACTCCTCGCAATCGAGGAATGTCATCTTTTTTTTTTTCGCATGGGAATCTATTTAATTTACGGATGATATCCAGGACGCCCGGGTGGCAGTCCTAGACCTATGTCGGACTCGGCACTTTGGGAGTGCAATACCGTACTAAATCCCTGCGGGAGCCTTCAGCCGCTTTAATTGGAGGGTCCCGGATCTGCAGGCAACAGGACCCCTCCAGCGACAAGCTGGCCTCAGCGAAAAGGCCAGACTTCTCTTCCATGGTGATTGTCCGGCTCACCTCTGAACAATCCCAACGACGCCATGTCCCCATCCCGGCCCGACACAAGGAATGTCATCTAGGTACATAATATAAAAACTTTAATATTTTTACAAACTACATTTTCTAGAAATTTTACAAATTATTTAACTAATCTTACGTATCTAATGCTCCTGAACGTGTGAATGTCACTTAACTCCTTCTAAATGGCTGAATCGATTTTGATTAAACGTTTGTTTTCTAAGTGAAAAAAAAAACCATTACATTAAAAAAAATATTAGTCCCGCTGAGTTTCTTTCGCCAGTTCTTCTCAGGTCAGAGGCTTCTTCTTTCCGAACTGGTGGTAGACTCATGACGTTCAGTAAATAATTGTAATAATTTTATGCTGAATAAAAATATTTTGACTTTGACTTTGACTTGAGTGGTTTAGATTCACAAATGGAATGATAGATTGTTCTGTAATCTGTTGCTTAGTTTTTTTTTTTTCAGAGAACACTGTGTATGTTGGATTCCCTAGTGGTCCTGACATACCCGGTCGGATGGCAACATTAATTTTAATTTAATAGCTGTTACTCTATCTTCGCTTGCGTGAAAGTTCAAATTAAAGATACACTTTAAATAATGTTTAATCTTAAATTTCATTTTAATTTATAAATTTACAGGACATCCATAAAAATATATATACATATATATCCACGATTTAAACGTCTTTAGATTAGATTTTTGACGTGATAACGTCTTGTAAATCGATGAATGCCGGCTGCTCGAACAAAAAAATGTCACGTGTCGCGAGCGAGAGTGAGTAACAAGCGATAGAGAGGCACGATCGGCTTAAGCGTTCGGCTTGTAAATGAAAAACAATAACGCAGATTAGAGGATCTTAAATATCACTATAGTAGTTGTAAATAATAATTGTTAATAACACATTGTTACTTGTAATTAATCTGTATAATTTAAGTAATAAAATATTTGAATTAACTCATTCTTTGTATTATGCAAAATAACGATAACTCAGTGATAATAATTCAATTCAATTCATACAAGTAAGTATGAAATTTTTTTTTAATGTTTTCTTATGACGTTATCACGTAAAATTCTCGTCCGTAAACCGACTTTACAGACAACCATTTTTTTTTGTGTGATTTTACTTACTAGCCTGTAAACATCTTATATCTGGGTATATGCCTATACAATTATGTAGAAAAGATTCTGCCATGAGCTGTATCCGCCACGTTGTTTCAACGTAAATTGATGTATACATATTAATAAATAATAAATAGGTTTAACATACACACACGGTCGTCTGTTCCTAAGGTAGGCAACCTAATGCCTTTGTTTTAGATAGCTGACTGATATAATTTTTTTTAATAAATATACGTACATATAATTAAATAATATATATATCAATAAATATATATTATATCCAGACTCGGGAATCGAACCTACAACCCCGGAACAGAAGGCCCTGCCGACTGCGCCATCGGGCCAATCAAATTATAATTAAAAGATTACGTGTTTTATTCCATATCCTATAGCTATACCGTTAATTGGGTTCACGAATTTACATACTAATAAGGCGACGGACGTCCGTTTGAAAAAAGGAATTTGTCAAATATGAAATTAATTATCTTCCATGATATACCCTCTGACGTTCGGGTGCCGAAACTTTGTGGAATTTATTACTGAGGCCGAGAAACTTTGATTAATTCTGGTTTTTAGTCGTCAAGAATAGTTTCCAAATAAAAAGAAAAAAAAGAAAAATGTCTTCAAATCACACTTTTTTCTGGTGTGTTTGTTTTTTTTAAGAATTTTTTTAAGAACATATTTTTTATCCGCCAACCAGCGGTGAAGCAGCATGGTGGATTTAGCTCAAACCCTTCTTCTATATGGAGAAGAGGCTTTTGCCTATCAGTAGGACACAGGCTGATTCAGTTATTAAAATAAAGTGTTAGTTAAAAGTCGTATTTAATGCAATCGTCACACCTCTTTTCCCTCCTCCTCAGTCTCCGTAGCTTGTTGACATTTGTAAATAAATATATAAATAAATTTGTAGCTATTTGTATTTCGCGCTTTTCCAAGCCCCCGGAGCAGGATTACTATACAAGGAGCTGTGGAGTGTGAGCGTTTACGTACTATTTATTTATTTATCCTGCGTCCTCTAAAAACATTTTTTCAAATGTTTCTATGTATCTATGTGGGTGTTGTGAGTCGTCATTTATCCGAAAATATATTATATAACAAAAAAATTCCTTTTGCTATTGTCTATCCCTATTAACCATCGACGCCTGCGTAATCTCCCCGTACTCCGCACCCTCGGCAACGCTCCCGCGCCGCCGACGCCTGCTAGTTAGCCGATCGCCCCGGAGCGACACGCAGTCACGCACATACGCATAAAATCTTGGATCGTCCTCCGCGGTTAAGCTACTCATTGATTATTTCTGTACATTTTAATCGTCTAAGGTGTTTTGTAGTACAATAAACTAATCTTTTCGAAGACAGTTTATTTTTATTCCACAAGCCTCTTACAATTATATTATTTTCGTTAATTTTATATATATTATGAAAATAATTTTATATTACCTGACTAAAGTTTTAACGGTGTTAATAATATGCTAATTAAAACCAAGTTCGAATGTTTTCACAAAACATTATAGACAATCCAATTTATCCTATTATGTAATATTGAATATTCATTAATAATTATCATTAGCTGCTAACGGATCACCGAACCGGATTTTGTTTACATTCATGAGTTAATAACATTGCCAATTAAAGAAAGAAATTTCAAACATAAAATATAAAAAAAATAGCATTTCTTTTTTGTTCACAGTTGTTCGACATTTAATAATCATAAATACTTACACATAGATAGATAGACAATTACGACAACAATTATAGAATCGATCTGTTATCGGGTATTAACCGATAATAGATCGGGGATTAAAAATATGAATGTCCATATAAAATGCAGAAAAATAGAAAATAAACAAAGGTTGGAATGTATTTTATACTTGTCAATTATAATTTTGCTAACTTGGGGTTCGATTTTGCTATTTAAACTGTGTTTGAATGCTTCCAATGATGTTTAATTGATAGTTTTTGCTATAAAATTTTTAAGTTATTGTAATTTTTTTATGACACCAGTATGATGCCATCAGAAGTCAGGGTATAGTTAATATATAATAAACCATGGTCTTAAATACAGGTCTTGCAACAAAGCCCAATTTCAGTAGTAAGAGATTAGTACGATCGTGTTTATAACTTTTCTTTCACTTCAACGCCGCTGTATGTCGTTGCTATCGATGGGTGCGGTGCGCAACTGCGCAGTTAAGAGTAGAGCAGAGCAGAGCAGAGCAGTAAGCGACTCAGTCTCATTTTTCATTATCAATCATACGGCGTATATTTTCTCTCCCATGTATTGTGATATTTAATAATTGTTTTGTGATTTTGTTTTGTTATTTTACTGTTTTGTTTGGATTTAATATTGTTCAAAACATGATTTGACTTCGTTGTACCGCACACCCATCTATCGTCATGCCTCTGGCGGCCGTAAATTAAAAAGAACAGCCATTATTAAGCCGGTCTACCCCCACTACTGTCGTTGCAAAACCCGTGTATTAGATCGTGTAATAAACTAGCTGTGACCGCTGCGTCGCCTGCACATAAATTTTACTTTATTCACATATCTACTACTACTGCGGTATTCAGATAACGCCATCTATTTTTATAGTGTCGTACTTCAAAGTGTTGTATTTTCTCGATATCTGAATTTTGAAAATGAATATTAATTATTAATAATTAAATGCTATAAAAATTACTTTATCCAATCTAATAATTTTTGATAATATTTAAATGTATTATCTTTCCTATTCTTCTCCAACGTTGTCATTGAAAAAACAAAAATTCAAATTCCAATACCTTTTGACAGAGTGAAGTAATTTTGATGAAATAAAGACTAAACGTTACCTCGAGACATGATTTATAATTTTCATGCCAATTTTCGAACCTACACTTAGTACTACTTCATTTAGTAGTGGCAGATGTGTCTTCAAATAAACAGGCAAACAGATAGAGAGTTATTTCTAAAAAATATAGAAATTAATGTTTTTGGACCCCAAATAATTTTGTAAAAAAATTCGAATAAAAACAGATACGTTAAATTTACAATTTTAATGTATTTATAGATCTATAAATATGAATATATGTTTTTAATATATAGTAATTGTATATCATAATTGTGTAATATCGAAAGTGAGCTAACCACCGTATGATTGCGACGCACAGCGCGGAAAACTTGCCGCTGCACTTTTACAGGGTCGGATTAGTTCAGCTGCCACCGTGAAATGACTGACTTGATTGCAGCGCCTTATACTCGTATAGGTACCTAGCTTCACTTGCTTTGTCAATCTACGCCTCGTATTTTACTAATACAAAATGCTAGAACACTGGTCAGCCATTAGCCATACAATTTTTCCTTTTGCCAGTTTCGGAGTGTCACTATTTAATTGTGTCACAATGGCGTGATAATGGTGACAACAAACTTATTTTTCGAAAACTTACCACTAATACTTCGCTATTAATATTCATTTCAGTATTAGTAGTTGCGTAATATATTCCTACACTAGATAGAGGTCTAAAGCAAAAAGTTATTTGAATTATTGAATTTTAGAAAATAAAAGTGAAAAAGCATTTTCTGAGAAAATTTACCATAGTAATTGATATTTTTTTTACACCATCAGAAAGTAGAGATTTCAGAGAACAAAAAACCCAAAGACTTTTTTTCAAAGCAGATATTATGACGTGAGAATTTTCGATTAAAAATTAGAGTGCTTTTTCAATATTAAGTCAAAATAAGGTGAAAAAATAAATATTTGAAATAAAAAAAAAAAATGTGTGTTAGGTAAGTTTTCACTAAATTTCATTGTAATTTTTTTTTTGTAAAAGATAAAAATAAAAATTCAAAATCCAAAAACTTGGTTTGGTTATATGAATTTTTAACATAAATTTTGAGGTTATGTGAAAAAAGTGTAAATACAAAAGTTGGAGATCTTTTTATTACCTACATCTTTGCCATTTATTTTTTTCCATAAAACTTGTATTTTTGCCGGAAATCGAGATAAACTGTTTTTTTACCATTAACTCCCCCCTCTCCTCTCCACTTCCCGAACTCAGATCGCCCGTAAATTATTTTTTCTTGCATTTTTGTAATATTCTCTTCCTTTTCCAATGGGTTTCATTCTACTATTATTATTTTTTGGTTTAATAAAACAAAAATTATCGACACTGGTCTAGAATGAATAAAGCAATGAACAAACGGGTGGCCGGACTGATAAATAAATTAAAAACCAAATCAAACTAACAAACAAAGGAATTCTTCAACTTCATTGTATCAATAAAGGTTGATTTTATGTAAATAGAAGCTAAACACAATTAATAGGTATCATTAATGTACTGATACCACTTACTGAACTATAAAAGTGAATAGTTTTCTTAGCATTATTCAAGCGTAGAAAATTATATAAGTAAAGGTTATTTTGTATTTAATATGTATCAAAGACATTAGATTATTTATATAAATGGCAAAGACGTGTGGGTTGAGTAAAGCATTATTTCATTCACAATCATATGACTGATTTTATAATGTTTGAATTAATTATGGACATTATATTTTAAATTAGTCAGACTATCTTTACATTAAACATTCCGCTGATACTTGTGTTGGTGCTGCTTGCTGGATTCCTAAGTCAATATTATACGATAGTACAAAATCACATTTTAATATAAATGTCCCCCTCAAACTTCCGTTTTTACAGGAGAAGCTGTTGCACTGTTGGAAGTAATCCTATATGTATTGTCACATAATATCATTAAAACTCTAATTTGTTGTGATTCCTTTAGTTGCTTGTTAGGAATTAAGGATAATCCTTACCAAAGCAAATTTAAAACTTCCATAATCTTAAAAACTAGGGAGTCTCTTTTCTCATGCTATCAGAAACGTTTTTAAGTTATATTGGTATGGATTCCAGGTCACTCCAGTATTTCAGGTAACGAGACTGCTGATTTTTGTGCTAAATGAGCTGTAAAACTTGGTTCCCTTGACTATTTTTGTAACTCAATATGTCTATACCTGCGGGATCTGGCAAGAACTCATTTGGACAACTCCTGGAATTGGTTCTATATTGAATCAAAATCAGCCAAGGGCAGACATTACTCTGCCATCTAGTCTACCATCCCAAGACGCCCTTGGTTTTTTCTTTATAGACAAGAAAATCGCTGGGTTACATCAACAATCTGCCATTTGCTTCTTGGGCATTTGTGTACTCCAGTCCATCTGGCTAAGACCAGGGTACGCGACCATTCTTTGCGTGAATCTGGCCTCGATGAAGGTTCAGCATCCCATATCCTGTTCAACTGTCCTAAACTCATAATCATAATCCTATCTACAATGTCCTTATTCGCCAAATCCCCCGTCCTGTAAATATTGAATGTTTGTTGATGCTTGTGTTTATTCCTTTTTGTACTTTCTTGTGTAAATATATAAAACGAAACAAAATTAAATTGTAATTATAGCTGTTGAATGTTTTAATATAATGTAGTTGTACATAGTTTACAACGTATTTTGAATGTTGGTTTTGTATCTTATTGTAAATGTCTGTGTTTTCTTAGGTTAAGGGTTAACTATAAAATAACTACTATTTCTACGGTCTTTAAAATTCTATCGACAACGTAATTTCGACCCCACCGCTTAATCTCCTTTGTGTCTTCTCTATTCTACGTGACATTGGCAAAATCATCAATGCTATTTTGGCACTATTGGAAGCCATTAATCCAAATGAATGAATGAATGAATGAATGAATGAATGAATTCTTTGTAGTAAATAAATATTAAGTATCATATATGTATCTATTCCCATACTAATGGCTGTAATCTGATCAAATAAATAAAATGTTATGATTTAAACTGTGACGTATCTACCTATTTGTAAATCTATAATATAAAAATAAGTCTGGTTTTCCTTCCTGACGCTATAATTCCAGAACGCACGAACCGATTTCCACGGTTTTGCATTCGTTGGAAAGGTCTCGGGCTCCGTGAGCTTTGTAGCAAACTAAATTCAGGGAAATTTTCAACAGAAAAGCAGGAAAACAGGGAAAATCATAATAATATAATCTTATACTCTCATAATGAACTGAAGTGCATTGAATCAACTTCTAAACAACACATTGCTTGGCAAAGGCCTCTTCTCCATATAGAAGAAGGGTCATCATTGACTCTCATCAAATGATTTAAAAATTATAAATTTTGTAATATTATCTATAATATAAAAATAAGTCGGGTTTTACTTCCTGACGCTATAATTCCAGAACGCACGAACCGATTTTGAAGGTTTTGCATTCGTTGGAAAATTCTCGGGCTCCGTGAGCTTTATAGCAAACTAAATTCAGGAAAATTTTCAACAGAAAAGCAGGAAAAAAGGAAAAATCATAATAATATAATCTTATACTCTCATAATGAACTGAAGTGCATTGAATCAACTTCTAAACAACACATTGCTTGGCAAAGGCCTCTTCTCCATATAGAAGAAGGGTCATCATTGACTCTCATCAAATGATTTAAAAATTATAAATTTTGTAATATTATCTATAATATAAAAATAAGTCGGGTTTTACTTCCTGACGCTATAATTCCAGAACGCACGAACCGATTTTGAAGGTTTTGCATTCGTTGGAAAAGTCTCGGGCTCCGTGAGCTTTATAGCAAACTAAATTCAGGAAAATTTTCAACAGAAAAGCAGGAAAAAAGGAAAAATCATAATAATATAATCTTATACTCTCATAATGAACTGAAGTGCATTGAATCAACTTCTAAACAACACATTGCTTGGCAAAGGCCTCTTCTCCATATAGAAGAAGGGTCATCATTGACTCTCATCAAATGATTTAAAAATTATAAATTTTGTAACATTATCTATAATATAAAAATAAGTCGGGTTTTTCTTCCTGACGCTATAATTCCAGAACGCAAGAACCGATTTCCACGGTTTTGCATTCGTTGGAAAGATCTCGGGCTCAGTGAGCTTTATAGCAAACTAAATTCAGGAAAATTTTCATCAGAAAAGCAGGAAAAGAGGGAAAATCATTTTTCACATACAGCGCCATCTCTGATACATAGCATGTATTACAAACCAATATGGTTTTGCATGGCGGCAGTACGTGGTGTGAGTATCCCTCACGAAAATAAGTTGGTGGCGAAACGGAGTTCGCCGGGTTTGCTAGTCTATTATAAAAATACATTTTCATCATCATCATCATTTTCATATATATATATATATATATTTTATCTCCCGACGCCGCACATCTCAAGTGGTATACCTAAATGAAAACGAATGAATGAAATAGGGTAGTTTTTCGAGTATCTTGTTATAAATAATACACAGGTCGAAATAAACTGAACTTTATAATTCATTCGAAATTGAAAACTATATAATACAGTAGTAAAATAGGCGTTTAAACATTACGCTACAATTTGTAAAGCGAGTAAAAACGAGTGTAACATCTTGTATTCAATAATATCAGAATATAATGTTTCGATCAATCAAGGTATCTTAAAGAGGCTATGTCGTGATCTGGGATGAATGATTCTGACGTTATAATACCATTACCGATGTATGTATGATACCATTAATTTTCATTTATTCCATCTGACAGCGGATCGGTGGCGTGTGAGTAGTCTGTTTAGGGACCTTGAAAATTTCGCATAGTACTTTATAATATAATATATAAACGTTGTTCCGTGATTTGGTCTCTAATATATTTATTACTAGCGGCCCACCCTGGCTGCGCCCAGGGTATGTATGTATATATAAACCTTCCTGATGAATCACTCTATCTATTGGTGAAAACTATATGTAAATCCGTGCATTAGTTTTTGAGTTTACCGCGAATAGGTAGACATACAGACAGACGGACGCGGTAGAAGACTTTGTTTTATAATATGTTGCGATGATAATATTGGTTTAAATAGTGTCCTGTTGAAACCCTGTTATATATTTTATATTAGCGGTAGCAATTACGTGATAAATGTGGTCATATAGATATTGTTATTGGGCGTTTGTATTGTGTATCAACGATTTCGGCATGTATTTATTTATCGTGTAAGAACTAAGCTTTAAGTGATGCTACCAATAGCTGTGTTTTCGCACAAACAGAACCGAGAGCCATCGCCCGTTTCTCCGTTCACATCTCCTACCTATTCTCTTTCATAGTTTTATGTCAGCAACGGATTCGTCGCTTCTTTGGTGTTAATGGGCGGTCTAACTATCAGAGTTTTTTTTACACAGCCTTATTTTTAATTTTTTTCTGCTTTTATTAATGTTGCTCTACTTTAACCATAATACGAATTATATCACAAAACATAGACACTAGTACTAACTGCTAGAATAGAAACAATGACCAGAGATATTGTTTAAAAGGTGAGTTCTCAAGGTAAATAGCGATTCCCCACAGTAAAGGTCAGTGCGGGGAGACCAAGTGGTCGAATGACCAAAAAAGATATGAGCAGGTTTCTGCCGATCCAAGTTTTTGAACGTTGGATATGTACGCATGAAGCTTTTGTCCAGTTGTGGTCTACCACGACGGTTGACAACAGATTTCTTTGATAAAAAAAAAAAAAAAAAAAATTAAGCAGTAAATAACACGGGGATTTATTAAAAAAAAAAAAAGATTTTGTTTGTTACTTTTAATCGAATGACAAATAAAAAATAGCAGAACAGTCAATGCAGAAATCAACGCGGGTGTTTAGTATTATGTATCTCGCATATATTATCTATATTCTATATACTAATAATAAATCTGTTAAAACCTCTAAATATTTAAGAAAATAGAAATACTCCTACGCGACATAGACGCCATCTGGTCTAACGAATCTTAAAAACTCGCAAAACTTATTTTTGACTTATTATTTTGCTAAACTTAAAAGTTTACTAAATATGTCGGATAGGAATAGAAATCGTTTTAATATTTTAGATAAACATCATTTTCAATTAATATACTATTATGTTAAATTATGTTAAATGTCACTAAATATAAAAACGATATTCTACCATTATACGATAGATGGCGCAGAATACGTAATATAATTTTTTGAATCGCGCTGACCAAAACTTCAGCCAAAAGAATGACACTCGCCCGTATTTAAAAAAATGTTTTTCTTTTTTGCATTTAATACCTTAGGGTACTACGGTCTTGATTGTTTGTTTGTTGTTAAAATATTTGGTCGTTATGCGTTTGTTGATTGTACAAAGTTGTATGGTTATAGCTATTTAAGTTGTAATCTATATATATAAAGAAAGTCGTGTTAGTTACACCGTTTATAACTCGAGAACGAGTGGACCGATTTTCATGATTTTTGTGTCGTCAGGAATAATACTTATTAAAATATAATATTTATCAATGAAAAAATAATTAATAAGAAAATCAGTTCAAATGTTTCATCCGTACTATCTACACATATAATAAATCTGTTAACGAGTCCGTTTTATAATCTTAATCTTTAATATATAAAAGCGAAAGGTCACTCATCACGATATCTCTGGAACTATAAGACCTAGAGACTTGAAATTTAGTAGGAATATTCCTTTTGCCGAGGAGAGGTCAGCTAAGAACGGATTTTACGAAATTCTACCCCTAAAAGGGCAAAAAAGGGGGGCAAAGTTTGTATGGGACAACGTAGTTCCTTGGTCCAATCTACTTCAAATTTTGCATAAAATACTCTTTAACAGAATTGATTGAAGACGTGTTTCGTATTTTATCAAAATTCATCCCCTAACGGTGTTAAAAAGGGAGTGCTTTTGCTTTGAAGTTGATTTGACAACTTAATCCGTCTATTATAAAATATTTTCCAGTATCGACGCAGGTGTAGGTGATAAAAAATATAAACTTATAATTTTTAAAATTTTAGTTAAATACCCGTGCGAATACGGGGCGGGCCGCTAGTATATAAAATGACTATAATAATCTTTATTAGACAAAAATATTACATGGTTTCGTACAAAAGCAATTCTACTAGCTTGTTACACAATGAAGAGCCTCCTGCAGCCTCTGAAGCTATAAATATATAAAATAGCAATATATATACATAATAAATAGCATCGAGTACTATATTCCTCAAAGTTTATGACCAATATTGACCAAAATTCTATTGACCAATATTGTGGAGGAGTATTATAACGAATCAAACCCAGACGCACCCGTCAAAGTTTTGGGTTTCGACGAAACGTCTAATATAGAGCTCAAATTAACCCGTTTGACTATACAGTTAGATTATACGGACAAAGTTTGGAATGCGTTACGCAGTTTTAATATATTCTACATATATATATATATATATATATATATATATATATATATGATTTTAATTTTGTATATTTTATGCGTAAAGTGAATTCGTTGGGCAACTGGTCAGGTGTAGTGACGCGAGTAGTTGACGCCTTAACGCCGATCGCGGGTTCGATTTCTGAACTGAACCGAATAGTGTAACGATCGCTATCAGGTCTCTATGATAGGAACTGGGACAGACATCTACGTGCTCTCGGAGGTACGGTGGGGTTACCCGACATAAAGAAAAGGACATATATCCATACCAGAAACAAATATTTGTCTAAATATATTATTGTCAAATATATCTGTTTCAAGCGGGGATCGAACCCCGACGGACGGTTGTAGTAAGTTATAGAAATAATATTTAGAAAGGATAATTGGAAAATCTAATGGAAAATCTCAATATATGTATGTATATGTGGATTTTTGGACTGAACTAAATTGATTGTAAATATCCTACGGCCTCTGCGGACTACTGCGAACGGAGGCAACATCTGTATATGTGAAGGGTTGAAATGAAATGAAATGAAACGAAAATATTTATTTCGCCATAAGGTGATTATACACATTCAACGAATGTCAAAAAACAAATCTACATTTGAAATGAATACGTAATGGTAGCAAAACCATTTACAATTCAGAAATATCTACATTTTAATATTAGGTACATTACGAAAGCAAGTAATGTACTCAATGTTATTTAGGTACTGTACTTTTTAAACATAAATCAGTAGAATTTAACTAATTTTAAGGGACTGTTCACTTTTTATCAATGTGAGTATCGTACCACGCAGAATTAGTGACTATTCAACCTTCCATGGGGACTGTCCGGCTCACCTCTGAACAGTCCCGACGACGCGGACGCCGTGTCTAGCAGGACCGGGTTTCCATCCTGGTCCGACACGGGCACAGGGGCGTTACTGGAGGCGCAATAAGTAGCGCCTCCTACGCACCCCATTCGTCACCCGCTCACTCACGTTACTTCTGGGACATTACTGTCTCGTAGAAGGAGACCGTCCCCTTCCCGTCCTCTTCGCCGGTCATCGCGGTGATGACGCTCGGGAGCGACAAGTCCCCTCCGACGCATTAAGTTGCCTACCTTAGGAACAGACGACCTTGTGTGTATGTAAAAAATATATATATCTGCATATACTATTAAGATTTTGTCAAATCGTTGAACTCACGACCGTTAGGGAGCCTGTCCATTGAAGCGGAGCGAGGCTGCGGAGCAGAGAAAGGAAAAATATTAACCAATGTAGGATTGCAAAAAATCTCCCCTCCGTTCCGGTTGACAAGGGCTATTGGTTAATATTTCTCCGTTTCTCCGCTGCGTTGCCTCGTTCCGCTTTAATGGATAGGCACTCTTAGCGCAACAACCATTTGTTGTGACCACTCCGACAACTCGTCGTAAACGTTTATGAAATATTACATCAACTAATTAACTAAAATATTTACATACAAACTTAAGTATTTCGAATATTTTTGCTTCACAAAACATCGTATTATGTTATTACGTTTTATTACACCGTCAATGAACCAAAACTTTATTGCTTAGTTACCACCCTCGTAAACGGAATAACAGCCTGAGTTGAGTCGAGCCAAATCGCTATGCTATCATTTTTACTTTTAGAACAAATATCGACCTTATTACCATAGCAGTAAGATCAAAATCCCCTGATAAAATAACGTCTGTCGAACCATTCAGTACACACGCCGGCAATAGACCGTGTTCCTCTGTATGTAATATATGAATAAAAATTTATTATTTAATTAACTTTAAATTAGCAACTAAATTTACTGACGACCGTTCTGGTGTATTGGTACGATTAGCCGCCTCAACACCGGCGGTCACGGGTTCGATTCCCGATCGGGGTAGATATCTGTATTTGTGCAAATATTTGTTTCCGGTCTAGTTCCGGTTGTGGGTTTCCCCACCGTGCATTAAAAAGCACGTAAAGCCGTCGGTCGGTTGTTATAGAATAGTAATTAATAGACACCTGGCAATGATTATTACTCCTGATAGGGAAATTATCCGCCAACCCGCAGTGGAGTAGCGTGATGAATTAAGCTCTAACTCTTCTTCTTCATGCAGAAGAGGCCGTTGGCCAGCAGTGACACTTTTACAGGCTGACTAAGTCCAGTTCAGTAGTAACTAAATTCGATTTTTGATACAAATGTTTTTACAAGGTAAAAATGTGCAGTAGAAGATAAGAGTTTAAGGGTCTATTGATGCGGAGCGGAGAAACAATAAAATATTAACCAATAGGATTGCAGAGTCATGTCCACTGGAGCGGTGGGGAGATTTTTTGCAATCCTATTGGTTAATATTCCTCCGTTTCAATTTCAATGGACAAGCACCCTTAAGATTTATATTTAGGAGGCCTTTATATTACACTCCAAAGCTTTGAGAATTAATTAATTTATAATAAAGAGAATAACCGAATAGAACCACCGTGGATTTCAAACGAAAGGTCACCTTAGTACTTACTAACATTCATTTCATACTCTCATCCTGAAATGTCTAAATCCATATTCTCTAAACATGAATCAGTGAAATTCCACTAATTTTATGTGACTATTCACTTTTTATCAATGTGAGAATCGTACCACGCAGAATTAGTGACTATTCAATGCATGAATATGTGAATATTACAGTCCACAGATTTGATAATTAAATATGTGTATCTATGTGTATTAGTGAGTATTCACTAACTTGATATTGAAATTCACTGACATGTATTGAATCAAAATCAAAATAAAAAACAACTTTAATCAAATAGGCCCCACGAGCACCTCCGAATCGTCATTTACACAATACAGCTTTACTAGCGTAATTAATGAAAATTCCTTTGATTCATATTTAGAAAGTAATCTCATCTCGAAATGTCTAAATCCATAAATCCGATGTGGATCAGAAAGTAGTAAAATTCTGTTTTATTTCTTCGGGTATAAAAATGATTAGACTATTACAGTAAGGATTTCTTAAATCACATTTTGTGGCTTAAACAAAATCTCTATCATAATATTTTTAGACAAGCGAATTATCTGGAGGTGTAATATTTTGAACATTCTCTAGATACTTGCGAGATACTTTATCTTAGTAGATAATATCAGATTTAGTTTCAAGGAATCCTCATAAACTGATTATGATGCGTAGGAATTTTATTTCACTTACTTTGTCACTGGAGTAATTGAATGAGTATTTTATTTCTTCATAAGCAAGAAAACAAGCTTTGGCAGGGAAAATATACTCTCCAAACTAGAGTGACTATTCACTTTTTATGAATGTGAGAATCGTACCACGTCACTAGACTATTCAATGTATGAATATGTAAATATCAGAATCCACTGATTTGATAATTGAATATTTGTATATGTGTATTAGTGAGTATACATTAACTTGTTATTGAAATTCTCTGATATATAGTGAATACAGTACCACAAACGTACTTAGTGAGAATTCCACTGATTCATGTTAAGAGAGTACACACTGTAAACAGAAACGACCTCAACAGCACGGCAACCTACTACTGCTAGCAGCAGCCAGTGGCTGTGAACACTGAACCGATTCGGAGTCATATTGAAAGATTTCTATACTTCATACATACATTTAAATGCGAATTTACTCTCTTAGCATGAAACAGTCGAACTTTAATAATTTTAAGTGACTATTCACTTTTTATCAACGTGATAATCATATCACGCAGAATTAGTGACTTATTCAATGTATGAATATGTCAATATCAGAGTGCACTGATTTGATCATTGAATATTTGTATGTGTATTAATAAGTATTCGTTAACTTAATATCGTAACTTACGTAATTAATGAAAATTCCACAGATTCATTTTTAGAGAGAACGTGAAAGGAAAATCTTTGAAGCTGCGAAATGTCATTCGTTTTTGGCGACCCTATCGTAATGTGTAGTTAACGTGTGATCGTTCGAGGTATATCTATCAGCAATAAATTAATTTTTTACATTGAAAGTGGACTTGACATTTAAGTCCCTGACAGTTGGTGTAACAAAAATAGTGGTGGATGCGGAGAATCTGCCACTTGTCGAGAAACAAGTACCCTGACGGGACGGTGTGCCGCGTGTTCCGAGCATACCGGAAAATGTTTTGATAGAGCGATTTAAAACCGGAGTGGTGTTCGTGGAAAATGAACCGCCGCCGACTCGGTCACGAATGAATGTTACGCATTGTTACCCGTATCCAGTCGTCCGCGGAGAGAAGGATCACTGGGGGATTTTAGTCGGTAAGAGTCCGCAATTACCGCTCATCTCACCCGGGATGGTCGATATCCACAAAAAAAAAAACAGGTATAGTGACAGCCATGTTAGCCCGATACAAGCTTAGCTGTCAGTTTTGAATACCAATTCGACAGCGATAATTGCTCAATTCCTGCTATTGTTCAACGATTGCAAGTTACGTATTTGTTCGTCGGTTTTTTTTTAATTTATAACTCAACCTGCATTAAGTACCTATATTAAGTTCTTTAAATATGGTTTTTTTTTTCAAATAGTGTACCGAGAAATATAACATTTGCTTTGCGAGTAATGTCTGGATAATTTGGTGTTTAGCTAAATATAAAAATCTATTTATCTGTATTAAGCTCAACAGGTTTTATTCTTATTTTTGGCATAAATTTAACTACGCATGGTGTTTTAGCAAGAAGAAAAAAATTTACTATAATCAAAATGAATTTAAGTTAAAGAACGACAACTCGCATATCGAAAACAATTGATCCTATCTACTGGTTTCAACTAATAATATAAATGCAATTATGTTTATGATTGTCTGTCTATACATTAAATTATAAACGACATTTCACCTTTAGATAAACAAACTTAACAAAAATAAATAAACCATTTTAAAAAGAATGCTAGTTGTGTTTAAATTCAAGCTCAAATTCTTCCTGCTTGTTTTGTGATTGTGTTATCTTGAAACTTATCTAAAACTGTTCTCTTTGAGTAAATTGTGACATTTTTTTTTTTTTTCGGCTGCTTTTTTGTTAAATTATATTAACATAGTAAAAAAAAAACAATAATTAAATTTAATTTACAAGCATTATTGAATCGTTAAGTTAAAGTCTATAATAATTGATAAAAAAGCTGATATGCAATGCATGTAAGAATGGATAGAAAAATATGTAAATAATACTAGCGTAATGATATATTTAATAATATGGCGTGACAATGAAATATTAATAAAAATTGGGGCAGTCGCCGCTACAGCATGCACAGGAGACGGTCTTTCAAAAATTCAAAGCACTAACAAAAAGGTTTACGATAAAATCTATAGCAATCAAGTATTTAAATTAAATTTTCGTATTGTTTATTACCCGACATCAAAGGGTAATTCTGAAATTATGGTAATGGTCCAGCGGGTCACTTTCCCGCTACTTTATTTAGTAAAACAATAAGGTTTTAAATATAATTAATTCTAAGTCTGCCGCCACGTCGCTCCTGGCGCCGGTCCAACCCAATCGTCGCCGTCGGCTGATAGAAGCAATGTATTTATTTAAAATTTCATTCTACTAGCCTTTTGAGTGAAAAATTAAATTATGCTTCAATGTAAGAATTTTTTTAATTTTTTATAAAACCATCTCGACTTTTAATAAGTTTTATATATCAAACTGTCAAGATGCTAAAACTATTTAGAAAAATTTAAAAGTATGTAAAAAAAAGTAATTTGATTTTAAATTAATATTTACAAACATATAAAAGAGTCTGAATACGTATCCAACACGGTGGATTTGTATGCATGAAATTTTGTACGAGAGTCTTTCGACGATTTCCCAAATTATCTCTAAGTGGATAAGTGAGAGAGCTAGAGAGGACATAGAAGTGTCATTGTCTATTTAGGCTTATTTGTAAAAAATAACAGTCAGCAGCCGAAAATTTAGAGTTAAACTCGATTACGCCAAATCCACACGATTGAAACTCCAAATAAAAGTTGGTAAATTTTTTTTTATAAATGACAAAAGAATGCACAATGAGGATATTAGTCTGCTTTGTTGAGAAAAATTAATAAAAATATAAAATGTAAATATGTAAATGTTTCATGTATTGAATAGAAAACAGTTTGCAAACGAAAATATTATTTTAATTCGTCGCCCAAACGATGGACAGAAAATTCTCTTTTTGTAATTAATGCAGCGGAAAGTTGGCGCGAACATTCCTCGTTTGGTTAAATTTACCACCGCTTTATTTCCAAATGGAAAAAAAGGAACATCGTGCTAATAGATTCAAAGATCGGAAGATATTATTGTAAAGAATTTTTGCTGTGGAAATAAACTTAAAAATTCTTAGTCACAATTGCTCGGAAATTATAATTATGAAAATAAAGTTTAGTAGTTTAGAAAATGTAATGGCTTTAAAACGTAATAATAAATGAGAGCAGAGCAGTGTTCAAAAGTATATCATAGTGTTGCTTGCAACTAGTGTTGCATGTATTATAATTAAATGCAATTTAAACTACAAGTTACATCTACGATTAGTTTCTTAATACATTTTTAACTATTGATTGATAGAGAAGAAACAACCCAATTCAGTCTAGAAGTATTTATATAAGAATTTTTTATACAACACTTAGTTATAAAGAATTTTTGTAACCTCATCTAGTTAAATTGCAGAAAATATATAAGAATATGTAATTTTTTTAAAGTTAAAAATGTAGAATTTGGTATGTATACAGTTTTCAGAAGAATCGTCATAGATAACGACTTAATCGGAATTCGATGTTTCTTCTTATTTATACTTTCAAATAGAAAGACTTATAGAGTCAAACGGTAGTTGGAAGGTAGTTGTTTTGGGAGCCAGTTAAATCCAGACACAAGAGTTTTACTTCATCTCCTAGGAAACGAACTTGGGTGTTATATTATAAAAGTCAGCGTTTCGGTATAAAGTATTGCATGCTCTACATTTCTTTACTGATGCTAGTTTGCCTTTCTCTTTTAAACAGTCGATTTTTTTCTTTAATAAATATATCTTATATGTATATATAGAATATAAAAATATTCTTCTCATTTATACTTTTAAATATTAGAAAAAAAACGAAAATAGTCATAAAATAGCTTCGTGAGTAACAAATGGTCTCGACGAAACGTAAAATTTACGTAATTAGTCTAACAAAGCGTTGTAACATTTCACAAACGCAACGTTCAGTCAGTTTTGTAGCAGTCGGTCCGTCCAAGTTTTTATGGACAAGTTTGTTTTATTATGTTTACTCAACATACAATGTGTTGAAGGCTTTGTTTTAGTCTTTCAGCGAACCCTTTTTTACGATGATAATTTTTCAAACTAAGTTTGTACAGTGGACAAAACATATGGATCATAGCGCTGAACGCTGAAACGTGTATCACTGAGTAATTAAATGTTCGGTGGAGCGTGCTTCGAATCGGTCGCTCTGGAGGTCGATGTGGGAGGCCTACGCTTAAAGGTCCATTTATATCTACAGACAACGTGCCATGTCAGACAAAATAATATTCCATACAGTGTGTACGACTGTATTTACATTTACCGTAACAAGACCGCACAGACACAGATACGTTCCGTGTCCGCCCAGTATTTGCCTAAAGAATATTTCGTCTGCGCGGTTCATGTCTTAACGTGTCTTCGGGTATCAGCCGGACACTATGAATATACCATGGTAACCGTTCAGACATAATTAGATATTCAGTAACTGCCGGAGAGCGGTGGAGAGCGGCGGCGGCGTCCAACCCCGACGACGTCTGTCGATGTCCGACACGGCACGCTTCGCGCACGCTTGATGTGAATAAACAGTGTTTGTCCGTACCTGTGCTGGTACGTGTCTGACACGCACTGTGTCTGTACATAAAAACAGAGTCTTGGGTGCGTGTCTGTAGATGCGGAGCGAGGCGGCGGAGCGGAAAAATGGAGAAATATTAACCAATAGGATTGCATAAAATCTCCGCTCTGCTCCAGTGGACATGGGCTAGCGGGCTAGTTTAAAAATTCATACATTTTCGGAAGCGGCGCGTGGCAGCGGTGCGGGCCAGCGGAGCGAGGTGGCGCGGTGGAGTGAGATGGCTGAGCGAGGCGGTGGGGAAACGGACTGATTGAATTATTATAAATAATCTATGATTTTTGAACTGACTCGTCGCGTGAACTCGGCCTAGCTCTATTTAGTCCGCTCCTCCGCTCCGCAATACTCATTTGCTCCGCCCCTTTGCCTCGCTCCGCATAAATGGAGAGACACAGTCCGCTTCTCCATTTCGCAATACTCACTCGCTTCGCTCCGCCACCTCGCTCCGCTTCAATGGACACGCATCCTAAGACTCTTTTTTTATGTACAGACACAGTGCGTGTCAGACACGTCTGGTACGTGTACGTACGCAGGCATGGACAAACACTGTTTATTCACATCAAGCGTGCGCGAAGCGTGCCGTGTCAGACATACATCCATGATGATGACGATGAAAAAAAAAAGTAACAAGCGTTCTGGTGTATAGGTGCGAGAAATTGCCTTAACCGGATGTCATGTGTTCACTTACCGCTCAAGGCATCTCAGGCCATCATTTAAATTTCTTGAACAAAATGGATTTTTAGTTTTCTTTTTTCATTTACATACATTTCAAATTAGTTAAACAATAACGTAATTATAGCTTACATTATATTATAAAAATATTTCAGGTTATTTAACTTTGTCAGCAAATTCATAGAAAGGAAGAAGTTTCTTGAAATATAAAGAATTATATTACGACTACGATACTAATAACTTGGATTTTCGTTGAAATTACGTATCAGGTTGGTTTCTATTGACTAAGCGCATTATTTTGATAGTAATCAGTAATTATTATATTATTATATATGACAAGATTATTTTGTTGTGGTGCCAATAGTTCAACCGTACTTTAACGCCAGAGTCCGTGGCTTCGGTTCCCGTTTGGACCAGATGTTTGTGTTTGTACTAATACGAGCATCGATGTATAAATATTATACATTGACGAATACGAGTATTTATTTTTATCTGGTTTAATTATTTTTTTCTACTTTGGATGTATGTTCTTGTGGGTATCCTCACCGTGCTTAGGAGAGCATGTAAAGCCGTCGGTCCCAGTTGTTATCACAGACATCTGATAGCGATCGTTTCTCATGGTAGGGAAATTATCCGCCAACTCGCAGTGGAGCAACGTGGTTGGATTAACCTCCAACCCTTTACATATATGGAGAAGAGATCTTTGCTCTGATTAGAACATTTACGCCGTCCGTTCCCACTACGCCGGACCGGCGAAATCGCCGGACACCGGATCCCGAAACGAGGTGTTCATATTACACCGGATTGGAAAAACACCTCACAAAACACCGGATCCGGTGTTTTCGCCGGAACCGGATAAACGTGAACAGCTTCATATAAAATGTATGGCCACTAGCCTTTCCGGCAGTTTCACCAATCCGGCGTCTGGCGTAGTGGGAAGGAGGCCTTACAGGTTGATTCATTTCAATTCAGATTGTTTACTAAATAAAATTTATTTAAATAAATAATAAACATACATTGAACGAAGAGTTTAAAAACAGGTCACATATCCGGGTCAGTGAAAACGTAATCGATCATAAGGCAATAAATGAAATTCGGGTACCAGTCCTGTGCTACGAATATGTGGGTCTATATTATTTATATTATATTTTTGTTTACCGTCTTTGTATTATACTGCGTCATTATATTTCGACTCCGTTTCGTTTTGTCTTTAAACGACACGACGTCAAAAGAATCGTTACATAATTATTGCGGCCGGTAACGTTTCACGCACCGACGGTCTTGTACAACTTTATCTATATTTTAAGTTTTTTTTTTGGGTTGTTTCACTAATAAAATTGATCTTTTGCTGAAAAACATACCCTTAAAATTACTATATTTGTAAAACGCTCTTAAAGTAACACTTTGTGTTGAATATGAAATGAATACAATAAAATTACGAGTACATTATGTAACAAATAAAAAATATATAGACCTAATCGTATCCACAAATCAAATCTAAGATAATGACATATTTATAAAGATAAGAAAATAACGCACAAAAATAAACGCGACCGAAAAAAAGAAAGTTGTTACCCCACTAATGTAGAAAATAAATCTAGTCCCGACAATGGAGCGACTTGGAGACGTGTAGGAACATATCTTACTTTTATTGCTCAGGCCGCAATAAGCTTCGATGGGTCTAAAGTCAACATGAACACAAATAACACTATATTTATGGGAGAATCATGTGAAAAGATATGGTTGAGTTAATGTAAAATTACCAAGGTTTGTTCAATAAAATTATTAACTCCATTATTTATTTTTCTATTTCTTATCGATAGGTTTCGATGAAAATTATGTGTATTGGTTAATTAATGTAATAATTTTAAGGCAAATTACTATTACGCTATAAAATTTTTACTCTGTAGTGCTCTATATATCGATTGTTTATGAATTACTTCATTTAGATGAAAGAGTAGAGAAAAGAGACCTCTCTGGTTCCGGCTCGCGTCTCGACATCCACGCTTATCGAGTGTCTTCTTATAAATATTCAAATTAAATAGTAAATAGTACATTTACATTTTTGAGAACGAATTGTTACTTATGTTAACATATAAATTTGTTATACTAATATTTAATAATATAATTTTTTAAGGTACTACACTATTATTATTAGTTTTAAATAAACAAAGTACCGAAAATAATCCAAAGATACGACACTGTCTTCCAAAAGGTCAATACCGACTTCTGATTTTTCACTCGCCATCGTTGTGATCTGGATTGTTCCCCTATAAATGTGATAAGTTGTAACTGACTTACCTCCACTTATTGTAATAGTTATAAGAATGAAGTGGTTACGAATTATTGATAAGTGGTATATAAATGTATAGAAATTAGTGGCGTTAATTATTTAAATGTAATTTACTGGTGTAATTAATATTGTGAATAAAATAATCTACCTATTTAGTGAAGAATAAATGCTTTGTTTGAATGTTATAAGAATCTGTTCATTACACGTGTAGTTTATAGTTCTATACAACAATCAAATGATTTACGATGATGGTGAGAGATGAAGAAATACAGGAACAGTCAGGCCATGCAACATGGCATAATTAAATATTTTGTCTTTTAAATTTTATTACTTTTTAAATAATAACTGACATACATAATAATGTACCGCATCTCGGAATTATTTTAAGATATGGAAAGAAATCAAAATCAAAATATTTTATTCGTTATAAGGTGATTACACACACTCAACGAACGTCAAAAAAAAAATGTCTCAGTAGACATCTAAAATTTCATCATCTATTTTATCATTTATTTCATCATCGGCTTTACTAAATATTACAATAATATAATAATGTTCGTAGTGTAGGCCGAGAGAAAAAAAGCCGGAGGAAAAAAACTCTCGGTACTCTTTTTAACATAATTATCATATTTTGTACATACAAAATAAAAAAATATTCACAAAGAACGAGCAAATCATGTCACTGCCAAGCAGCCTTGTCATTTAAAAAATCTTTAATGCTATAATATGCCTTACTACATAATTTGGATTTAATGAAGTGTTTAAATTTATTTAGGGACAAGTCTTGCACATTACCAGGCAGTGTATTGTACATGCGTATACAGTTACCTACAAAAGAGTTACTTATTTTGTGGAGCCTAAAATTAGGAATGGCCAATTTATTTTTATTTCTTAAATTTATATTATGTCTATCACAGTTCTTGACAAATTTATTTTTGTTTTTATGTGTGTATAATAAATTTTCAAAAATATATTGAGAATAAACAGTTATTATTTTTATTTCCTTTATTTCGTAAAGACTCACGGGTGCCCATACCGTAGATAGCCCTGACAGCTCTCTTTTGCAAAATAAATACACATTGGATATCAGCAGCGTTTCCCCACAGCAGTAAACCGTAAGTCATGATGCTGTGGAAATAGCTGAAATATACTAATCGCGCGGTTTTGATATCCGTCAACTGGCGTATTTTTTTTACTGCGTAAGCTGCGGAGCTGAGTCTGCCAGATAACTTCCCAATATGAGGACCCCACTGTAATGTTGAATCTAAGGTTATACCCAGAAAGACAGCCTAATCGACCAATTCTATTTCCTTATCCCTAATCCTGATACTGGTTGTAGCCAACTTAACATTCGGTAAAGTGAATCTTAATATAAAAAAAAAGAGGAAAAAGAGACTTAATATAATACTATAATAATAATTTATACAACTTAATACTTAAACGGTTGACATTTATACTTATTAGTTGATTGATACAACTTATTAGTTGATTGATAATACTTATTAGTTGTCTTTATTTTAGTTGCCAATATTGAACGTTACATTCTTGTTAGTTGTTGAAACTTTGAAGTAACGAAACACATTACTAAAATTAATTCAAACAAAAAAAGTAAGTTTTTTTGTAATAATACAACATAGTTAAAAGGGTAAATATTTAAATAAATGTGTAGAGAGCGGTTCAGAGAATACTCTTTGTTGAAGATCGCCGGTGTATATAAAATGTAGGCGCAATACTATTACGGGGATAAACTAAACAATGGTGCATTGTCACGGTGGGTTATTTCAAATATTACTTTTGTGTGATGAATCGAACTACTGGATTTTAATCTAAAAGAAATTTTCTTTTACAAACACTCAGATATTTTCTTTGTGTAGTGTTTTAGAATAAAATAAATGAAAGAGAGTCTTAGAATACAGAAAAATACAAGTATCTATTTTACGTGAATGTCGCATCACATTTCAATGTTGCAATCAAATTAAGTTGGTAAGTAAGCTGAATTGCATTTTGTGTCACAAGGGACGAAAGTACTACTTTCTGTCCTGCATGTGAAACTGCCGAAGTGGTGGCAAACATGCCGGAAAGGATATACTACTTTCGTTCTATGTTGCACATACTTTTTTTCTTACCTAGGCCGGAAGTTCAAAGTCTTCGACCAATGTTTGTTACCAGTGATGACGGATCTGAGACGTGGTCTCTGACTAAGCCTTTTAAATAAGCTCCAAGTCAGTCCAACGCCAAGATCCGATCGTTGCGAGTGGAGAGTCTCACAGGCGCGCGTATCCCCATAGGACGGGATCGGACCCTATACCTGCACTTTACGCAAGAGGAGTAGAGATTGCAGACTCACCAGGGATATGGGTCCAGCGAGGGATCGCGCGTCTTAACCATCCATGAGGCGCAAGGCCAGACCTACGAGAACGTCGTCGTTCTCCAGACTAAGACGAGGAGGCTCCGAATCCATGACAGCGTTTCGCACGCTGTAGTCGCGGTGACTAGACACACCAACACCTGTGTCTATTACACCGATGACTGTGATGACGCAATTGTTCGCTTTGTGGCGAGGGCGGTGGAGACCATGGAAAAGGAAATCCTGGAGCACAGTCTCAAGATGGCGATTTATCACAGAGATACCGCCGTCATTAAGAGTGTGCTCGATATGTTGACTAAAAGCATCGGTGCGAGGACATAGTTGTTTTAGTTTTTAATATATTTATAACAAATAGCTGTTAAACTATTATTACGAGAATATTATGTATATATTATATATATTCTGCTCCAGGGTTGTGGATTCGATTCCCGCTCCGAGTCTGGGTGTCATATATATTTATTTATACATGTGTATTTATTACGAAAAAAAAAAACAGTCTGCTGTTACCTAACAAACAGGCATTGTTTCTAACATTAGGAACAGACGAACGTGTGTGTATATTGACATGTTTATTATTATTATTAATCAGCTAGGTGAAGCGAGAATAGGTGTATGTTCTAATACAGGCCGTATTTAAGATATATGAGACAGTTTTCCAAGTCCATTACTTACTCTAGGAATTTAGGTCTTATGTTTATGGAAATAGGTCTTGAAATATTGTAGTGAGAATGAGCCATGTCTAAAATAACAGGTGAGTGCTGACTCAAAGTACCTACATATTCAAGCTATTTTGAACATTCAAACACTTAAGGATTTAAGTGTTACTGTCATTCTGTTTTGGTGCGATATTTTGATACAATGCGCTAATAGATTAGTGTTGTCACTTTGTGAATCTTTTAAGTTAAACAATTATATATATATTTTTTTATAGGATAACATTACAGGTAAAATAAAAATATATGTAATTTAAAGTTTATTAGCAAGGTGACGACCATTCTGGTGTATTGGTGCGAGTAGTCGCCCCAACGCCGCGCGACGGTAGTCGCGGGTTCGATTCCCGCTTTTGACAGATATTTGTATGTGTACAAATATTTGTTTCCGGTCTGGGTGTATGTCTTTGTGGGTCTCCCCGCCGTGCGTCAGAGAGCACGTAAAGCTATCGGTCCCGGTTGTTATCATAGACATCTGATAACGATTGTTACTCACGGTAGGGAAATTATCTGCTAACGAAAAACTAAAGCGTGTTGATTTAAGCTTCAACCCTTCTTCTATATGGAGAAGAGGCCTTCGCTCTGCAGTGAGTTGTTTACAGGCTGACACAGTACAGTACAGTAGCAAAGTGATTTAAAATATCGTTTATGGATAAAAATAAATCCTAAAAAACTTCGAACGCAAAGATTCCTTCCTTATCCATTCCGGTACGTAAAAATTTACACATTTCTAGGGTAATGACGCTACTTAGTTGACAGGAATAGCAACAATATTTTGGTAAAACACGATTGTTGTTATCCACTTACTTTTCAGTAATTACCTTTATTTACATCTCGATTTTTGTGTAAAACATTTTGCAAACGCATTTAAATGAATCCCTTTTAATGTAAATAAACTACAAGTTCTTATTAATTTTTTGGATATGCCTTGAGGAATTCTACGATAGGTAAGTCGTAAAAATCGATTGAAGCGTATAAGTGGAACGTTTCTACCATTCTCAGTTATGTCATAGTTGGTTGAAAACTGGGAACCTTTTAAACTGTTCCGTCTCTCTGAAATACTATTACTCTTATAACGTTTATTTCCTCATTCTTTTCCATGATTTTTTAAAGTTTAGTTTCACTCTCTTCAGATACTTCATTGTAAAATATAATTCTATGAATAGTGTATGATAATTAAAAATTATAAAAAATTTCAAATCACTACATGTTATAAAACAAAGTCTCCGTCGCGTCTGTCTGTCTGTCTATTCGCGATAAACTTACTACTGCACGGATTTTTATGCGGTTTTCAAATAGATAGAGTAATTCATGGGGAAGGTTTACGTACGTTAACTTGAAGACATCGTCATCGTTACAAAATAAAGACGTGGTTATCAAATGCACTGCGAAGCGATGCTGCGACGTCGACAAGTGACAATGATTCGTCACTATTATATTACTGGATCATGTGAACTTTGCTTTCTGTGTTGCGATTTGTGCAGTTCATATAGATAGATAGATAGATAGATAACTGCTTTATTGCAGTCACTAAATTTACAGTGGATATTAGATAAAGAGAGTACAAGATATTCACAATTTAAGTGCGCAAAGGCGGTCTTATTGCTATCAGCAATCTCTACCAGACAACCTTTAATGAAAATAAAGATATATACAGGTGACTGGTGAATTAAGATCGATATTTAAGGAGAATACTCATACTCATACTAATACAATAATGGATTTTATTTTTAAATAAAAATAAACATGAGTGTATTTTTAAGGAGTTTATCATACATAAAATTTCTTCCCGAGGTGATACGATAGTGTTAAACCTCGATTGGACGTGAAAAAAAAATATTAATTATATATTGATAAATAAAGATAATTAATACTTTTTGTTTTCTATACCATATTAAAATAAAAGTCGTAATAAACATCTGTTTTTAATTTTCCTTAGAGAATATTAAATTTCTGCAAAACAAATTTCATAAATGTTATCAAAATAATATTTCAAGCAGAGATTCCGGTTGTCATAAAAATCAAAGTGTAGCGACATCTATCTCGCCATATACGAACTAGAAGAAACTAACGAATCCTACATCCCGCTATCGAAGTTTTCAAAGCGATTGAGTATATATACAAGATCTCGACAATAAGCGTCAAGTGGCGCGTAGCCCACCAGACGCAACACCGTCTGGTCGAAGGATCCTTCCTTTTCAACGGCAGTCTTTCTCAACGCCAAACTGGTGACCCCGAGCATGAACATCAATCGCAACCTTCGCAAAGCTACGTCATCATGATCTCATCATCACTTCCTCAAGCTTTCGAGCAGCAAGTCGTACAGCCAGCCAGCATCCACGGCTACTACGGGTATCCTGACCACTAGCATGCAGCGAACGCGCATTCCTGGTCATCGCCTACAGCCTTCGCAGCGACCTTGGCATAGCACACTGCACTTCGGCCGGTCAGCAAGCAGAGACGCACTTCTCTCCTGGTCGACGCAGCAGCCAGCCACCACGCAGCACTGCACCACCCCGACTCACTGGGGCATCACCGCAGACAATTCCGACTCACCGTGAACTATGCGGCATCTGGTTCCGACTCACTGGAACATTCCACTGGCCCGGCAAGCATCACAAGATGTAGTATGGACGACTCAACCTGCTATTGACCTCCGGTCTCGGAGGGGGAGTGATGTAGCGACATGTATCTCGCCATATACGAACTAGAAGAAACTAACGAATCCTACATCCCGCTATCGAAGTTTTCAAAGCGATTGAGTATATATACAAGATCTCGACAATAAGCGTCAAGTGGCGCGTAGCCCACCAGACGCAACACCGTCTGGTCGAAGGTTCAACGGCAGTCTTTCTCAACGCCAAAAAAGAAACTTTTCGACGGTATCTAAACTTTTCCAATAGTTGCCTCTAAAAAGTATAACCGGTAAATCTTCGACAAGAAGTACCACAAATTACATATACAAATAAATTTCCCGCCATTTTGAATCCAGTCTCATTGTGTTCGAAGATACTTTGATTAAAAGGATTAGGCCGATTTACCTGCCTCCATCGTTCATTTGATAAAAGCTAAAAATCTGTTTCCATTGGACCATAATCACGTATTGTAGAGATGAGTTAAATTATCTTTGATGCAGTTATTGATGGACGAAAGGAATTGAATTTTGCTATAATTTTTTCTCTATAACCAAATTGTTTAATAAAATTTATCAGACCATATATCCCACTACTCTGCTTCTTAAAATAAATAATTTACAAGATTATTGCTACATTATTTATTTAATTTAACATAAAAATATCAAAAATACGTCATTTTTTTTTTCTCAATATATCTATGGTCGATTAAATCTTTATTTGAAAACGTTAAAAATACTTATTTAAAATTATATTCTTTCGAAGAACTTCGTTAGCGATTATATTATCTATAAAACACAACACAAATTGAAACTCCTATTAACATGATTGTCATTGGAAGTGATTTTCGCGTTTACTTTCAAGAAATAATCTTAAGTCGAATCGTTATAATGAAAACGAACCCTTATTTGTTAAATTCAAATCTGTGACCAGTTGAAAGAGAATTCATTAACAAAATCCAAGATGTTCCAAATTCGCTACTATAATTGAGGTATAAAGAGACAATAGTCTTAAATAATTTGGACATAATGTAGCGATTTCGCTTAAATTAATTGAAAATTCTATTGTTTAATGATACTCGATTAGAAATAGGAGAATAATTTAAATTTATTTTTAATACCTTTTGTAATTATCGTTAAGATTCTCTCAGAATTATTTTATAATACACGACAGATATTAAAGAGAGACAGACACTCGTGTTGGCAGTTATAACTACTACTGCCGGAGTCGTGCTACGACGCCTTATAAAAAGGTTTTTGTAACGAAAAAAAAAAATGGTTGTCTGTAAAGTCGGTTTACGGACGATAATTTTTCGTGATAACGTCATAAGAATACATTGACAAAAAATTGCATACTTTTATGAATTGAATTGGATTAATAACACTGAGTTATCATTATTTTGTATAATACAAAGAATGAGTTAATTCAATTAATTTTTTTTTTCGATAAATTAAACATTTATCTGCACTCGTTGATTCAAATATTTTATTACTTAAATTATACAGATTAATTACAAGTAATAACGTGCTATTAACAATTTATTTACAATTTTTATAAATGTGTGATATTTAAGATCCTCCAATCTGCGTTATTGTTTTTCATTCACAATCCGAACGCTTAGGCCGATCGTGCATCTCTATTAGTCTAAGATCCGAACCTAAGTCGACCTTCACCTAATTCAATTAATTAAAAATATCCTGTTCAGGATTTTTCCAGTAAACCCATTTTTAATATATTTTTAATAGACTAAATTTTTTATAAAATAGGTCTCATTCTATTATCACACCGGTGAAGATCGATTTAGGTTCGGATCTTCTACTATATCACTTCTTCCGCGTCACGCTCGCGAAACGTGACAATAGTTCATGCGTGCAGGCGGTATTCATCGATTTACAAGACGTTATCACGTCAAAATAATATTCTAAATCACACCTAACTAAAGTTAGCGCTTTCAAACAAATAACACAAACTTTTCCGTATTTTTATATAAGTGAAGATTATCTCAATTAGCTATTTACTATTTAATTTAAATATTTATAAGGAGACATGTCCACAGACCCGAAAAACGCCGTTTGAGCGTAGATAATAAGAATGAGAGATGAGAGAACTAAATGGAGTAATTCATAAAGAATAGATATATAGAGCAGCTTACAATTAATTCAACTAAGAGAATTTTTTGTAACAAATCATCACAACTTTTTTATTTATTTTATTACTATAAACTTATTGTAATAGATTCTAATTGTAACATCATAGCATCTTCAGCAGCATTTAAACAATATGAATAATTTCCGCGGTTGAATGTAAAGAGACCGGCAATCTGTCATACAAGTATCTTTGTACCTATAGTCGCCGGTCTCTCACATAAACTTTTCATTCTATAAACTTAGTTAAGATATAAATCTTGTAACCAGCGTTAGCGTTCGTCACATAATTATCGTACAAATCACATAATTTGGCACTTGGTACGATCGAATATAGAGGTGTCGAAATTATAAATACAACGTGCGCGACATGATTTTGCGAATATTTTTTTCCGTTCAAATGTCATCGAAATGGAATTTGCTTAACTGCCCTTTCGTTTTAGATTAGATAGCTTTTTGGATTAGATATAGTGGACATGTGCAGGCGATGCCTTTTTTTTTCGTCTCCACTTCAGAGGCAGGATATATATATATATATATATAATTACCGTCTACCGTATCTGTGTGAAAAACGATAATTTTACGGCCGAAAATACATAATACTGGCAGCAAATAATGCTAACACTGCTTGTAATAGTTATTAGTGAGAAAAAATATATTATTTCATATGGAGGAGAGAACAATCATACAATTTTGTTTAAAGATTACGATTACAAGAGACCATCATGAGGGGTTTTTGTTCTATTTTCATAATTATGTATCTTCAATTAATTTTACTTGATAATAACAAAAAAAAAAAAGATTAATAATTATTATACTACATTAAGGCCTCGTATTCTATATTATTATAGGATAAGGGTTGGTGTTAAATTCTTGACGCTGCTTTACTTCGTGGTCGCTGATAATTTACCTGTGATGAGTAAAAAAGATTATCAGGTAATAATGGGTGAAAAAAATATAAACACGCAGACCAAAAAATAAATACTCGTACGATTATAAATATCAGCTCCTAGTGACTTATAAATAGTAATGATCATTATTAGGTGACAGATTAAAATTCTCGAAAATGACAAACAATCTTACAATAAATAAATAATTTTACAGTTAAAAGCGTCAGCTCCGAACGGAAATTGAATCCGCGACCGTTGGTTTCATTGGAACTTTTATAACCATCTAGAACTCTCATTCACCCGAATTTACCGAAATGAAATAATCAATTATTTAAAAAACACTGATCGTGTCAAAACTGCCGATAGCCAAGACAATTTTTTAAATGGTGTTCTATCTACAAATTTTCATACGCAGGTCCTAAAAATAGTCCTACAAAAGGTATAAGGGATAATTTATTCAAGATTTTCCTTAGCCTTCATAAGAATTATTAGGATTCGACATTACAAGACCGAACAAAGCGCCGACATAAATCGTCTTACCAGGTGGACCTTTATACGGAAATTTTTTACCGCGTTCTTTTATATGATTTCTGGCAACTTTCATCGTTGCCTTTGTTCTTGCTTTACGATGTACTCAGCGAAAAATTACCGGATATAGAGTAAAGGAATTGTTAATTAGTTTCGTGAGAAATGTCGGTATAACAAAAAATCATACACGTATATATCCGCTCTGTGTAATGGAGTGAGTTTTTCGAGGGTCGGCTTATCGTATTAAGGGTTTCTTTTCCTTCGTTAAGGGAAGCCATTTTATTTAATGAACGATGAGGGTCTAATGTCAACAGCAGAACGATTAATGTGTCGTAATCCCTAAGAAGTTTTCAAGAGATTCTTACGTTATGCCCGAAAATTAATTTTATTGCTAAGCCGAGTATACTTATGATTTCACGCGAGACGCTAAAATGTGCTCAAAATAGTAAACACGCCTGTCCATATTCCTTAACGTGTTTGCGGAATTTAATTTGTAAGTCAAAGAAAGTAAAATACATATATAAATACGATTTCTTTTTGTTTAAAGATCTGATAGTCTAAAGCAAAGATGATGTACTTTTGCCGCGTTCCATTTTTATATAAAAAGAATATTGGATATAAGAGGTGCCGTTGAAGCGTCTTTGTTTCGTCCATAGATTAAAGAAAGCTTAATATTTCTATGGTCTCGTCACATAAAAGAAAAAAAAATTATACCATGAAACTTTATTTCTACAACAAGCAATTTTACATTTCTGTATCTCTATATCCGCACGGATAAGGATGATTATAACGCAGATTAATTAGATACTATAAAATAAAAAAAATCTGTGAATTAATTTTGAAACATATTAATGAATGTTAATACACAACCTTAGGTTAAATTATATTTTAATTAAGCGTTATATTCAATATCGGTATTTGCGAGCTGATAAAATTTGATTAAAATGGTAATATAATAATCGCTTATGAAGTAATTAGTATCAAATATCGAATCAGAGTATACTCATGAACTGATACGTATTAAGGAGAATATACTTGTGTATTTTACATACGATTTAAATTAATTTCTTTTAGTGGAAAATTTATTGGCTCCTGTTGCACGTCTCATAATCGAAGCGGTGGGTTCTACTCTCCTACTCTTTCTTCTCTTTACGCAAAACGAGTGATTTTTTGAACTTAAACTGTCTCTATTTATCGTATATTGCACTTGTAAAATAATGTATACACACACATATTAAGAAAAAACACTATTTTTAACACTCATGATACTTTTTATGCCGTTTTTGTTATTTAAACTAATTAAAAAACTGTTTAAAAAACTTCTGTCTTGGACGTCCGTGGGTCTGTATGTGCGGTTTCTGTTCTTTTGTTTTTCTTACGCGTCAGTATAGTTAAGAATAGAACCCTACTTAATTTCACGGTTTAATTCGATGTGGTTTAATTGTTTTTAAATATTTAACTTTCAAACATGAGGCGTGCACTTTTGGATTTTTAAAACGATATTATTTTATTGTTAATTACTATTTCTGGGTTATTGTGATTATTTGTTTCCCGAAAGAAATAAAATTACAATATTAAATTATTTCTAACAACACGATATAATAAATGATTCCTTCGGGAGTGGGGACGTCTCTCTTTATTATTTATTTTTGTATGTCATTAACATTCATATGTTTTAATTGAATGTTTATTTTCTATTATAATTTTTTAAATTGTTTGTTTGAGTATTTATATATTTATTTATTTATTAATTAGGTTCACTATGTAATGATTACACGAAAAATACGTTTTTAAAAATTATGCATTATGCAAGAGCATGCAAAATTACTCTCTAAACATGAATCAGTGAAATTATAATCAATTACGTCAGTGAAGCTATATTTACTACATATCAGTGAATTTCAATATCTTTATTGAAAATTAAATACTCACTAATACACATATTCAATAATAAAATCAGTGGACTTTGATGTTCACATATTCATACATTGAATAGACACTAATTATGCGTGGTATGATTCCCACATTGATAAAAAGTGAATACTCACTTAAAATTAGTGAAATTCCACTGATTCATGTTAAGAGTATATTTTCGTATATCCACAAGCAAGCGTTTGCTAAGAGAGGGAACCTTCCTCAGAGTATTTACCAGTTATACCTAGGTATATAGGATACCTCTTTACATCTTAGTTGCTCGATAAATCGATAGTCCATTGGTAACAATAAATAAAGTTAACATTTTTTTTAAAAATATATTTCACTTTGGTGCAAAATATTTCAAATTGAGATAGGAATTTGAAATTATCTATTAATAAATTGATCATACAACGATATGTTTTGTTAATATTGCTGACGCTATTAACAATATTAATTACACTTTTTAATTTCTTAACATATTTTACACATGTTCAAAACGTCAATCATACTAATAGTCAAAAATTTAAATTCAGTTCAATCATAATTAATTCTTTTATTATTTATAATTATACTTTGAAATAAATCAACGTATTGACTAGTTTTCAAACTAAGTTTGTCGTAGTATCTTTTGTTCGAATGGAAATCAATTAGTGCTGAAACGTGGTTCTCGATTGACACCTTAGCCGGCAGCTCGCTGACGTCACTTCGGTTGAGATCTCGTTCGAGGGTAGTGACGTCGCTCGAGTCGATATTTGATTATTTTAGAATGAATTAAAAATATATTATATTTTAAAAATAAATTGTATATATTTCCAAAATAAGTTTTAAAAAAATTTAACAGAATTGATAAAATAAATTAAAAGCTATTTTATTTACACAGATTTCTTCAACTATATCTCTGAAACGGATATGCTGTTGAGAAGCGATGGCAAGAAGACAATTATATAACGCTATTAACTTACTCTTAACTAAACATTACTATCTCACTATTCCCTACTATCTACTACTCTTATTATTTAATACAATGATCTAATGCTTCAACAAGCCATAAAAAAAACACTCTGATAGCTGCTCTAGTCTTGTTAAGTTATATAATAACTTAATTTACTAAACGCTTAATAATTCTGTATCGAGTCATTTAAAAAATATATATTTTGGGGTTAAAATAGATTTTTCAACTAAACACAAATGAAAATTCGCATGATATCAAAGTCGATTTGAAGTCACATCCCTATTCGAATCACATCCCTATTTCAAAGTTGCTGTAATTGACTTTTACAATCTACTATGGTTTGGCGTTGAAGGGTTTTCTATAGAAAGGTGCTTTGTCTAACGAGGACGTTGTAAAAAAAATATTAATAAACATCACTTTGCGCTCGTCGATTTTAAAACGCTGTGAAAAATGTTTACAATAACAGATTGTTTAAAAGATTTTCTGTAGTATATTTTTTTCGCGTTTATAATTTTTTAATTAATAATAGAATTTAAATTACAATATCTTTAGCGTCGTCACTTTAAAATAGAACTTTTAAATTATTAATTTAACTGAACTAAGATAGTTTGTAAACGTCCCATTGCTGGACAAATGTCTTCTCTCCGTATAGAAGAGAATTTGGGACATAGTTCACCACGCTATTTTATTGCAGGCTAACGGATCATCTCTTTACTATGGATCGATCATTATCAGATCTCATTTTACTAAATACGCTGAGATATATAATTATTTATTTCTAACGGAAACTCCAAATAAATATTTTTATGCTTTAAACTTGAAAAATGCCCACACGAATCTTCAAACCTCACTAAACACCCTTCAAAACGGTTTTGGTATCTAGTTTCAATAGTTTAGGTTAGGTAGGTACGAGGGGAATGTCAGAAGTCAGTATGTGTTATGCTAAAATTATAAATTGCTTATAAATAACTGAAATGAACTAAAACAGACCCTTACAGTGTCCCTCTACTGGGCAAAAGCCTTATCTCCATATCTGAGAAGGGAGGGAGCTTAATCCATCACGCTGCTCCACTGCCTCTTGGCGGATAATTTCCTTAACATGAGTAACGATCGTTATCAGATATCTAATGATAACCATAACAACGACAATATGATAAGAATTATAAATAACATTTCAATTAATTAATAACGATTATATAATATAAGTACGTATTCTAATGAAATTCATTATAGTATTAATTTTCATTAATAAGTTATTTACATACGTTATATTTAAGATTTATAACCAATAATATTAATAATATTTAAAATCAAATAAAAAATTTCCAACAGTGAATTTCATCTTCATTCACAAATAGAATAAATGAAAAAATATACATAATCTAGTTTATTGAAAAGATTCCCAATGCATTTATGTTCACTAACGAGTCAGCAGTCACTTTTGTGCGTAATTTGTCTGTCAGAGAAAATTCCACAAAGATATCTTGCAGTTCCGCCTTTCCCCTGTTACCAGGTATTGGGGTAGATTAAGTGCCTGTGGACAGTATTCGCTCGATGTTACGATAATTAAATCTTTCAATGGCGTCTTTGTTTATTGGCAAAGTTGCTTGAATTAATGTTAGAATTTGGTAATGAATGAATAAAAAATCACGAATAATTTATGATTATTATGGGTTTCTTTTAGGTATTTTAGAGGAAACATTTTTACTGGTCAATATGGGTTTCAATCTTAGTAAAATTTAACTGATTTTTTTTCTTTTTTAAAAAATTATAAATTTACTTGCGTTTATATTTGCCTTGAATATTTGTCATATTTTCTGTCAGAAAAACCTTTTTTTATGTATTTTCTGTTGACATAAGTGGATGTCAGTTTGATCTTGAGAAGATAATAATTTGTCTTGAATATTTGCCAAATAAGTTTAACAGAAACGTGTCACCAAAGAATACAAAATCAGTATATCGATCAAATACAATGACAACCAATCTGGCGTAATGCGAGTTGTCTTCTCAACATCGGCGGTCACAGGTTTGATTCCCGCTCAGGGCAGATAATTTTTATTATACAAATATTTATTTCAGATCTGAGTGTATGTCCTTGTGAGTTTCGCCACATCGTACCTTGGAAAGTACCTAAAGCTGCCGGTCCCGGTGTTATTATAGACATTTGATAGCGATTGTCATTTATGGCAGGGAAATTCACTATGTATAAACGCTAATTTTTTAACTATACTTTTTAAACTAATTTTTCACTAATATAAAATATATATTTTATGTTAGTTGGATAGGCAAACTGGCAGACGACGCCTGATGGTAAGTGGTTGACATCGCCCATGAACATAAACTAGTTTACCTGGAACTAGCCCAGGCAACTCATCTATGTGTTACCTATCCAGAGACATCAGGCGTTAAAGTCTCGGTGCCAGTAATTACACTGCCTGTCTTGCCCTTCTCTCCGAAACACAGCAAAGCTGTTTCACGGGAGATACAAGCAAGATGGTGGTACCCATGAAGCCGGGAGCGCGCCACAGCGCATTCCTCCCACCGGTAGAGAAGAGGTCTGCTCAGTATTGGGATATTTACAGGCTGAATGAGTTCAATTCAGTTCAGATTAAATACAAAGAAAAAATCGATAACGTAACAATCCCAACAAACTGCAACATAGAATTCACTCCAACAACTATCATCTAACTCAAACAGTCGTCTAACCTAAGCAAAGACAAAGCTCCGAACAGATGAATAAACTTAATATTATACAAAATGCAAATTCTACCAACATCTGGGTTAAGTAAATTTACGATTCGATTCTTGCTAACTTCGGACTCTTATTGATTGAGGTCTGGTATAGTTCTATACTGTAAATTATGATATTAATCATATTTGTTTTACAATTGGTTTGCTTCTTAGGTATTTTACTGCCATTTTATGTAGTTTTGATATATTGTATAGAAGTATATTTACATAATATATTGCACCTCAAAAGAAAAACAATTATAGAATGTCAATTTTTGTGAGCAAACGTTAACTTATCTCTAAAAGAGATCTCTTCCAGGCTACCTGCGGTAGTAGATGTAGTGTCATAAGGTTGGCTAAAAAACTTGCTGTAGTCCTATTTTAAATAGTACACAGATACTCAAAGATTATTATCTATTAAATATTGTATATAAAATTCCATACAATACATACATAATTATGTATATACATACATACTACTATTTACATAAATACATTTAACTATTTATTTATTTATTTTGTTATTATTTATTTATTTACTTAATTAGAACGGATTAACCATTTACACTAATTAAGATAATAAAAAAGATTACGAAATTAAAAATTGATTCACAAAATAACATTAAATAATAAAAAAAACATGTAATTAATACCTAATAATTTAAAATAAAATAAAATCATTGGCACAATTTAAAAATGTCAAATGACTTATAGCTACATGTCAAGTACTATAAATATAAGTATTAAAATGTCATTAATAAAAAAAAAAATAATAATCATAAAAAGAAATATATATAATTACAAAAAAAAAGTGTTGATAATTATCAGTTTTTTTCGTACATACATCACTATACAATACATATCTATTAATATATAAGTATTGTAGTCACGAAATTGATCAGTTTAAAATTTTGAAAGATATATTTTGACTATCGATAAATATATTATTTTCGGCGAGGCATCTATTTGTTTCTGTATCACTTGACTCAAAATCGATTATTCGAAAAATTTCGAAACTATTATACTTGGGAATAGATATTATAAGATTTAATGCGTGCGTTACATATGAATTGGAACCGATTGAAATATGTTTTTTTTTTAAATTCTTACTAATATTAACAATTTATGTTTCTGCTTTCTATATCATTTTGGGTTTGTCATGCTGTATGTAAAGTCTGTTTGATATGTTTATTTTCCTTTAATGTCGATTGGTTATCAGCTGAGTGGTCACTCCTTTCTTGCTCATATTATTTTTCACGCCAATTTCTTCACATATCTATCGACATAAAATAGATACTTGGATATTTTTTTATTAATTGAAATATTAATGTATAATGTATATTTTCGGGAAAATAAGCAGGTGATAAATTTTATTATAAGCTAGAATTTTATTAGATGTCGCATATGTCGCTTTTTTGTGACCTATCATTTCGAAAGTGTTGAAGACACAACAACAAACAACGCTCAGTTCTTTTCCTCTTCAAAGTAAATTATTTTTATAAAATTCAAAGAATAAAAAAATATCCTTTTTTACATTTACGGGATTCTTTACCAAAATGATAACCTCTGTAGTATCACTTGTATCGCATCTGTAGGATCAATCTTATCTTAAAGAAGGGGTTCTCATCAATCAATCAGTCTTGAGAAAGAATTTGTGTTGGTGATAATAGAAAATGTCCTTTTTATACATTTTTATAATAAAATAAATATGTTAAAAAATAAAGTGGAAAAAAATATAACAAAATTTTTGAAAAAAGAAAAAAAAATACATATATTGGCTTCCCTTACTAAAATTGGCAGCTTAAGGACAGTTTTTTAAGTAACAGCTGACTGATATAGATACATAATTAAAAAAATTAATACATGTATATATAAATAAATATAACTCTCTCAGGCTCGAGGTGGTAACGACACCCACAACAACCAACTGCGCTATTGGGCCAACTGCACTAACGGGGGCCAGTCTTTATGGTAACCACTTTTTTTTTTCATTTCTCAAATGCATTTTTTGTTTCTACTCTTCTTTATATTTTTGATATTATTGGATTACAGATAATACGATAATAATAAGAAGATTAAGATAATACGAAATTATAAGACGAATAATAATAAGAATTCTGTCTTACGATAATATTGTAAGTCTTCTTATTCAGAATTGTTAAATTTTTATTAAAGAAATTTTACAATATTATACATATTTACAGTTCAAAACTTAAAATAATTATTTACAAACAGTTTTGGTATAAATTATGTCCGCGTGGAATGGTGCCAAGAATACTACCAGCATTTCCCCGTAGAATCGCAATTCCGATTCTTTGGGCAAAAAAATGCACCAGCCCTCCTGTCACCAGTGGACGCTATGAGACGTGGTGACATATTATAAAGATATTATAATTAAGATTACTATTATATTACAATTAAGACTTATATTATACACATATAGACATAATATAAGAAGACTTATATTATGTCTATATGTGCATAATATAAGTCTTCTTATATTATGCACATATAGACCTTTTTAGTCGACAGCCACAATTATTGGTATTCTTACAAAGTCAAGTGATACTTAGGACCCGAACAGTTCTTCCCATTAGGTTCAGATTTGTTCCATGTGTTGTATGGAATATTGTAGTATTTTTGGATTAGATCTCCCGAAACTGCACACCCTATCGTTGTAGGTCATATTACACTTCTTGATATTTGCCATTTAATGAACAAAAATATATATTTTTTAATATTTACCTATATTTATTTATTTAACTATAAAAGTTAAGTTTAATCCAAATAATTTTTGTAAATCATTAAAGCCGTTCTTCGTTAAAATACAATTTTGTAAATAAATTATAAATTCATAATATTATTCTTCAAGTATCAAACTGAGTTATTACTAGATATAGCAGTGATGTGAAGATTTTTAAATACTTATCCCGTCACTTTTCTCGGCCAGTTTTCGTGTTTTAGACTATATTGATTATATTACATTTTAATTAAAAACTTATTCGATGTTAAAATTGAAAAAATTTGAAAATTAAAAATTTATTTGAAGCTTTACAAATATCAGAATTATTATCGCTATAGATATTTTAACAAATAATGTATTTTTGGAATTATTCGAAAACTTATGAACATTTGAGGTCAATCGAAGTTTACAATTATTTGCAGAATTATTTGATTCGAAATTTGACAATTTCGATACTATTCAGTGCACATAATTCGTGAATTTAAATCATTCACCTATCCTAAACCCGTACCGTTATCAAGTATTCTTTAACTTTTTCCGTTGTCTTTTTTTAACGTAAATGAGTGGACTAATTTATTTATTTATTTATTACTACTTTATTTCACAGTAAAAATTGTAGAAAAGGTGGGCTTAATGCTAAAATCTTTCTCTACCAGCCAACCATAGGACGTACAAGAGCGGACGTTTGTAGGTGTACAAAATTGGAAGTTGAGAAAATTCACTTTCAAATAAGGCAAAATAAGATTAAACATTAGTATCAATCTTTACATTAAATACAGGAGCAAATAATATATACACCTATATATAAAATACATACATACATATATACATACATACATACATATATAATACTTAACAAGATGACGACAATTATCAAAACAAATACACAGTGTTAAAATACTCATTAGATATATTATAAAATATTCAGATATTATAGAGGCATTACGTCGTTTTTAATAACCAAGCAATATTTAACTCTCTTGAAATTATTACGAGGGGAAAAGATGAAACGTTAATCAGTACAGCAGCAAAACAGAACGTATTCGAAAAAAAAAAAAGTTCGAAAGAGCTTCCCCCGGGACGTTCCATTTCATCCAATAATCTAGGATCGGAGTTTTCCGTTCCGTTGGAATTATGAATTTTAATGTACTTCGGGCTCCGCCGCTGAAGGATATCACCAGAATTATGATGCTTGTTTCGTTTTGTTGTTGATTAGAAATGTTTCTCGAAGGTTTTCTTTAAAATGTTGGTTGAGATGTAAAATTGGACATAAAGTAAAAAAGAATCTGAAGGAATTAATATTCAAGAATATCTAACTAGACCAAGTAAAACTGTATTCACAGAATATTTACTTCGGAAGTGTCTTGATAATTATATCTAGATGTATCTTTACAAACATATTTGTATTTGTGTAAAATATTTTTGTTATTACCTTACCTCAAAGATTATGTGCAATACTCTCAACTAAGTTCGAACAACCTAATTGGTTCGTGACCAAGTACCGTTTATTTCTTATTTGTATTTCTTCACAGTTTTATTTTTACACATTGATTTTTTTTAAGTTCTTCGTGTCGTGAATATTTTCTGCCCCCTTAAGATGGATCCATTATTTCATCCTTTTTAACCGATTTGAAAAAAGGAGGAGAATAAAATGTATAAATAATGATAATTGGATAGGATGGTTTGGGAGAGCATCCCGTGGTCCCTTTCTAGTTTGGTGATCTTCTGATGAAGATCTTTGGAGATATGTAAAGGAACTCTTCAATAAATGATAGCAAATCTGTCTTAGCTCCTGCAATGACATCTAAATACATTGTTTACACAATCACACAATATAATATCACAACTGTTGAATTTGGTTTTTGTTTTGTTAAAATTTTACTATCCATCTTATTATGTTTATTTTGTCTTACGTGACAGCTATATTTATTATAATTGTACTATTGTAATAGTAGAGAAAAGATAGTGAATATTATATAGTTTGGAGCGTTTTATTACCTTCTTCAACATAAGCGTAGATGATGTTGAGTTAGAGTTAATTTATTTACTTATCATTTCATTATATACTTTATTGTACATCACAAAGTAAATAACACATACCTACTAATATAAATTGTGTAGTTTAAGAAATGATCTTAGGACTAATTAGCATTTTTTCCAGTATTTCCAACTTATAAAGAAAATTTGCTTCTGATTCTAATGTATGTGTCCTTGTAGATCTCCCCGTCGTGCCTCGGTGAACACATAAGGCCGTCGGTTTCGGTTATTATCACGGACAGTTGATAACGATCGTTACTCATGATAGAGAAATTATCCTCAAAACCCACAATGAAGCAGCGTGGCGGAATAAGCTCCAACCATTCCTTCTATACGGAAAAAGGCCTCTTTGCCCAGCAAAGAGATGCCAACAGCCAGTCTGTTAAGTTTAGTTCAAATGTATAGACAACATTAGTTTTCTTAAATGTGTACAAATTTTTTGAATTTTATTTCAGTGTTGTATTGTAAAAGCAAAGATAGGAAAATTTGGAAGTGTGTAAACGGTCAATTTTTTTCAAAAATCTTGTTAAATATATTGCGAATGGATAAACATACTTTTGCTATTTTTTTTTTTATAAAAAAGGTATTATAATAATATGTTTGTGTAAAAAATTTAAGCATATATAAAATGAAGATCTAAACGGACGTCAATATCCTTAAGAATATTCCGAGCGAGTACTTCACAATGGGATTCAAACGAAATCCACTTGGCGGAAAATATTTTTGTAAAATAAAGGTCCATTGTTGGCTCATTTTTAGGTTATATTTAATGCTTAATACTTGAACTAAATGTGTTATATGGTATAAATGATAACCGTTCTGGTGTAATGTTGAGAACAGTCACCTTAACGGCGGTCGCGGGTTTAATTCTCACTCGGTGCAGATTTGTCTTTGTGGATTTTTTCACCGTGAGGAGAGCATGTAAAGCCGTTTGTTATCATCAGCCGTTTTTTACAGGCCGGATGGACAGGATGTTACTTTATATAATATATGATTAAAGCACGATTACTTAGTATCGAAAAAGTATGTAAGTTTGTTTTTTTAAAAAATTCACTCGTGGAATATCATTGCACAATAGCGGATACAGTACTGATACTCTCTAAACAGGAATCTGTGGAATTTTCATTAATTACGTTAGTGGAGCTATATTCACTACATATCAGTGAATTTCAATAAGAAGTTAGTGAATACTCACTAATACATATACAAATATTCAATGATCAAATTAGTGGCTATTCACGTAATGATTCATACAGTAAAGAGTCACTAATTCTCTCTCTCTGATATTAGAATAGAATAGAATAGAATTTATTAAGGAATGCTTACACTGTTACACATAAAATTAAATAGTCAAATACACAGATAGGATATTCACATAATTATTCATACAGTGGATAGTCACTAATTCTACGTGAGACGATTCTCAAATTGATAAAATGTTGATAGTTAAATGTTGATTAGTAAAATTCCACTGATTCATGTTTAGAGATTACAGTTGGAAAATTTACGCCTAATGAATACGTTCCATAAGCTTCAAACAGACGGACAAGACATCATTGAAATAGAACGCAGGCGAAACCGTGAACAATGTCTAGTAAAACAAGTATGCTTAATTGAAAAAGTCAAAAAACCCGACTGCGTAAAATACTCTTATTAAAAATTAAAAAGAATAAAAAAATTTACTAGCTTTCATTTGATACCCATATTGCTACAGTTAGAAAAAAAAAATCAACTTCCCCCCCCCCCCCCCCCCCCTCATTCCGCCATTTGCGGGCGCCATTTTGAAAATTTATATAGCCTATGTCACTACTACAATTTAGACAAATCCAACGACACCTCATATGTCAAATACCGTCCAGCCGTTTGGGCTGTAGGGCGTGCCAAAGAAATGGACATACATACATACATACATACATACACTCGAAAAACATAACCCTCCTTCTGTCGCACTCGGGTAAAAATACAATCTAAGATACTTTCAAACTCTTTAGCTTCTTAAGTATTTGGGTTTACAAAAATAAATATATGAAAGTTTAGAAGGAGTGAGCGGGTTTTCGCTGCAAAATGGCCAACACTATCGTTTGTTCTCAGTTCTTTATTACTACATTTAGGTATACACTGCATTCTAGCTGGTTTACTCAGCTCTTTAGAATTCATTTTGCCAAGTTCTTATATTAAAAATATTAAATGCTTCCGCGCGAAATGCCTGCATCCTAGCTTTTCTGTGCCGTTGGAGTCTCGGACTGGAAACGTTAAATCAAGTCTTACTATTTAAATCTTTTCGTACTCGTGGCAAATTATTCGTAATTTCGTATTTGAAAGGGCAATATAGATATAATAAATTATTTGTCGAAACTTAATTTATATGTAAAATGCTGAGTTTTAAAATTTTCGTTTATTATGACTGACTGACTGACTGACTGACTGACTTGACTGACTGAATCAGCCTGTAAATGTCCACTGCGATGAGTAACAATCGTCAGTCAATCGAGCTTAATCCACCACGCAGCTCCATTGGCGGTTGGCAGATAATTTCCCTACTATAAGTAACAATCGTTATCAGGTGTCTATGATAACAATCGGGACCGGTCGGTTAGATGTATATATGTAATATAAAAATAAACATATCTGATTTTTACGTCAAAATGTATGACTGAAAATCAGCTTTTAATACAATGACAGCCAGACGGTTGAAAGATTTAATTTTTTATTTTTGTATTGTCCTTTTTCATTGATATTTAAATTATAATTGCCTCTTAGTTGAAAAGCTTATTTTATACTCGAGCGGTGTTGAAAATACCTTGCTTACCTACACTGGTTTTTACAAAGTTATAAAGTAACTTTGTTAAATACCAATGTAGTAGTTGTAAGACAGTACGGATAGAGTTATAGACCATTGTTGACGTGCGTCAGAAATAATTACAAATTATTTACATAGCCTAAATAACCTATTTTGATCATTTCATATTTTAACCTTACGGATGAAATTTTGAGAAACCTTTGAGACAACTTTTTTTTTATTAGAGTAACAAATATAACAACGAAAATAAATTCACATTTACAAACGAAAAAGAAAAGACGTAACATAATACACAAAAAAAAAACGCTTCGATTGTGAAGCTGCTTTTTTATTGAAGTCAACTTAAAACAAATGTTCTACTTTTGTTAAGGTGCAGAAGCCAATTCTAGGACCTTTGTATGCGTGTGGAATAAGATGATTCGAGTGGCTCTACTACGAGCTAGAGAGTTACACTCTTTCCTGAATTTGAGATTATAGAAGAAAAATTCTCGAGTAGAGACCACGTACCGGCAAGCGCTGCGCTGGACGGCCGTCCACGAGAAGGACAGAAGACTTTGGACCGTTGGATGAAGGCTGCGGTCGCTCTGGAGGTCGATGGGGGAGTTCTACGTACAGCAGTGGACATCTAATGGCTGATATGATGATGATGATGATCCTAACACTGCTGGCACTAGTTTCTTCTCCTCTGAAGAAGAATTAAGATCATCTCGAAATCTTATACTGAAGAGACCTGCACATGAAACAAATTTTTTTAACACATAATAAAAATAAAACAACATTTAACAACTATGGTAAAGATCTCTGTCTTAAACTGGAGACTAGAGGAAGTTTTTTAATGGATTAAATGCATTTATCTTTTAATTCATTTTATTTTATTTACATTTACTATTTAATATTTATTAGTTTATATTAAATATATTTGTTGTATTTTTATTTATATATGTATCTCGTATAAATATTAGTATGTAAGTTTATTATATAGCTGCACAACCTACACAGTTTCGTTGTTGAACTCTTCTTTATTCATACTGTTCTCTTATATTTACGTGAATTCTACTCATTTAATTAAAAGTCTAAAAACGGATTTTATCGCGTTTATTTCAATTTCAGTTTAACAATATTTTATTTTAAATTATTTCCCGACGTTTCGGACCCTTTACAGCGTACATGATCTTCTTTATTCATTTGGGTTGTCTAGAAGAAATGGCTAATTAGCCATAAGACCGCCTCTTGTACTACAAAATCTTAACTTACCTAACTTGTAACAATGCTTTGAAATATTTCAAAGCATAGTTACAAGTTACAAACAATATATATTTGTGTTGTGCAATAAAGAATAAATAAATACAATAAAATAAGAATAAGATAATTATGATCACTATTGCAGTGGCAGCATATTAACACATAAATTCTTATTGCAGTCCAGTCTTATATCCGGTAATAATTCTTAAATGCCAATATAATGTTAATGTTTCAATAAAACAAAGCGAGCAATTTTATTAACAGCGCCGATGTGTCACGTCCAATGTGCACCAGATCCTAAGCTCTTTTATATAACGCGATAGCATTGCTGCAGCAATTATGTTCAATAAATCTTAGTGCGCTATCAGCGTCCCATCACCCATAACTCAGGGCCATGCTGTCCCGCATCACGTTTAATTTGGGTGAATTTTTAACAAATACGTAATGGGTATCAGATATTTATTTGATTACAATAATTGTGGTTTTTTTTTGAGATTTTAACAGAATACAACTAATTTTTTTATAATGCAAGTTTTAAAGTACTTATGTTAATATAAAAACGATTTTTGACAATAAATAAAATTGTAATGTATGCATTGCATATATTTTTTTGGCTTATTTTTAAATCATCTGGACTCATTTCAACGGATATTTAAATGGCTGATATTATAATAACTTAGTCTAATTTTCTTTGAGAAAAGGAAGGGTTCCGTATACAAAATATCTATGCGTATGATGTCGCGGATTGGAGCCACTTAACTAGTACTATAAAGAGAAAAAAAAATGTTAATAATCGTTAACATCTGAAACTATTAAGCCGATTTTAATGATCCTCACACCGGTTGATAGCTGCATTATCCAAAAGTAGCATAGGTGATTTAATGTCTGGGTTAAATAATTTTAGGCTAATATGTAGGTTATACAATGTTAAGACTGTACAATATATCGTTTAGAAAGTATACGTCATAATTGTACTATTTACTATTTAATTTGTATATTTATAAGGAGACACTCGATAAACAAGGATGTCAAGACGCTAGCCAGAACCAGAGAGAGCGCTTTGCCCTCTATGTCCACAGACCCGAAAAAGGCCTTTTTAACTAAATGGAGTAATTCATAAACAATAGATATATAGAGCAATAATAGTGTAATAAAAACAATAATATCAACGTGGATGTACACAGGTCTAGGAGATACACCACCACATCAGCCGTTGGATGTCAACGGCTGATGACATCCAACGGCTTCGATTCAAGTAGACTTCCCCCATCACCTCTGGGGCGTTTGCCAATGCTCGTGACGCTTGGCAGGCGAATTGGCGAGCGCAGTGTGCTGTGGCAGCATTTGATGACGCTACCTATCATCATTTTGGTTGGTGTACGGTTGTTCGCACCACTATGACCTTTATAGTATTTTGAAACACCTCGGCAAGAAAGAGTTTGAGAAAATTCTTTTCTGCCAGTCACCACACTGCGTATACAACATTAAATTAATTATTTTGAAACATCTTATCAATTGATTACCATATTTGATATGAAAAATGTTTTTATACACCATATCGCATAAAATACTTTCTTTTTTTCTTTTATATTATATACTTTTTTGCTTCGGACATAATTTTTATCATAATTATCTACAATAGTGGTCGTCCAGTGGTCGAAATTCGACCTAATCTATAATTGACAGCATAGTCAACATCATAAAAATATGATTGCGCATAACATGGTGAGCATATGCAGCAGTCATAAAAATTTCGATAAAAAATTCGTTGCTATACCTGTATTTAAAAAAAATCGTTGCAAGACCTGTATTTAAAACCGTGTTGACAACAAACTGACAATAAACAAAATTTGTGTATATATATATGTACATACATTATACCATTGTACCATTGTTACCATATATATATATATATATATATATATATATATACAAATTTTGTGTGTCGTAGTGTGTCTTGTGTTTTTTAATTAATTTAATGTATTTTTGAGCATTATAAAAAATATTAGCATTCTTCAATTTTGCACTTCTTCTCCATATAAACTTTAACTGTGCCAAATTTCATACTTCTTCGTCCGCGTAAGTTTCGTAAAAAGGGGTAAAAAGTTTTTGCTTCACGTATTAATATATAGATACTTAATTTAAAAAGTTTAGTTACAATAAGTCTAATAAAAAATATTGAAAAGGAAAAATTTTACAATCAATTATTTTTGATAAGTCCCGTCAAACAGATGAAAGGTAAATAAGTCTTCACGCTTCATATTACTTCTGTGCGAGCACAAAGGGCAGGTAATGTGCCCAATTGACCGAAAATACAAAGGGTGACAGACCACTTATAGATGAAGACGAGAGAAATGTTAGCTAATTGTTTACGCTTCGGAGATAATTTTATTAGATAATAATCAATTTAACGAAATGTTTCGAAAGAGGGATAAGGCAGTTCTATTTATATACTACTGGTATTTGGATCGCAGAGGATAAGTAAAATACGTCAGCACTGTTCGACGATCAGATTGAACTTCAAATTATTTTAATTTAATGGCTCTTAATGGTGCTAAAAGAGCGCAGATGATTTTGCCAATGCCACGTAAAATGGAAAATATACGTAGGAAATTGATTGGTGCCGTCAGTTTCTAATTAAAGGAAAAAAAAGAATATCATGGAAAATAGTAGTTTTAAACCCTTAAGAACAATATAAAAATTGCAGTTAGTAACATATATATATAACTATGTTATGCTAAGACAATTACAAAATTATATTTACAACAACACAAATAGTCTTTAATATAAAATTTGACGACACGTTAGCGCAGTGGTCACAGTAACTGGCTTATGCGCTAGCTGTCGCAGGCTCGACTCCCGCACATGACAAGTATCTGTATAGGCAATACGGATATTTGTCGTGGTCTGGGCGTTTGTGCTTGTGCGTTGTGTGTGTTTCCGGACCCCCGACACAGGATAAACATCCTACTGGGGGCCGTTGAGTGTGAGACATTTATTTATTTATTTATACATTTTTCCATAAAAAATATGCATCGACAGAACTACAAACATATCTAATTCAACTATTCAAATGGTGGATATTATGAACTACAATATACAGTATAATGTTAACAGAATTAAATAACGATAAGATTCAGAAGTTGTAAGTTAAAGTTTGATATTAAATTAGTATTGAAATGGTCTGACCTGGTTTCTTTTACTACGTTGTTATTTTACACTTCAAGAAATTTGCAAGTTCTGAATGTTTATACTGCCAGAGTTAATAGTCGAGTTAAGAGTGGAAAATATTGTTGCATGTTACTTTGATATGTTTCGTGAATAACTGTTGGTGCTCAGTTGCTTTAAATAATATAAAAAAAATTAACTTTGAATTTTTTTATTTAGCATTGGATGTCCACTACTGAACTTCATCTCTTGGGGGTTGCCAATACTCGCCATGCTTTGCAGCCGGGTTGGCGAGCGCAGTGTACTGTGGTAGGATATGGTGATAATTATAAGCATACTGCTTGGTGTAGTTGTTCACATCACTATGGCCTTTTTTTTTTTTTTTTTTTTTTTTTTATACTACGACGGTGGCAATCAAGCATACGGCCTGCCTGATGGTAAGCGGTTACCGTAGCCTATGGACGCCTGCAACACCAGGGGCATCACATGCGCGTTGCCGACCCTTCAAAAACCTATTTACTCCCCTCTTGAAGGACCCCATACTGTAGTCCTGTGGGAAAACCTCGGCAGGGAGTTCATTCCACAGCCGAATGGTCCGTGGGAGAAAGTTCCTCTGATACCGAACTGTACGGGACCATTTGGGCTGCAATGTGTGAGCATGAATTCCCTGTCGATGGCGAGCGGTGCGATGATAAAAAGTGGCCGTTGGCATCATTTCGAACAATTCTTCGGAACACAACCCATTATACAAGCGATAGAGCACGCATAGGGATGCAAGATCTCTTCTTAGACTTAAGGGCTCGATATCGCTCGTCAGTATTGGATCGTCGACAATTCTCACAGCTCTCCTTTGAACCGAGTCAAGAGGGCCAAGCTGGTATGCCGGTGCTCCCGCCCAGAGATGAGAGCAGTACTCCATATGGGGGCGGACTTGTGATTTGTATAGAAGCAGTCTTTGCCCCGGCGTGAAGTACCGCTTCGCTCTGTTAAGCACACCGAGTTTTTTGGATGCCATCTTGACCTTGTCTTCCAGGTGACATCGGAACTGGACGTCGCTGGATATGTCGATACCAAGGATACCAATACTGTTAGAGATGGTAAGGGTTGTGTCCTGGAATTGAGGGGCCACAGTGAATGGGGTTTTCTTAGCGGTGAACGCACAAACTTGTGTCTTGGAGGGGTTGAATTGGACTAAATTGTCTCGACCCCAATCGGAGACTTTGGAAAGACTACTCTCGATTTGAGACACAAGTTGTTCGCGACTTTCTACCACAGCGGAACGAGGGATGTTTGCACGGCCTGTGTAGAAAGCGTCTCCAGTGCTATCGTCCGCATAGCAATGAATGCCATCAATAGACAGTAAGTCATTGATATGCAGGAGAAACAGCGTTGGAGACAGCACAGAACCTTGCGGGACGCCAGCATTTAAGTCTAGTTTTGCGGAGCAGCAGCCATCTACAACGGCGCGTATGCATCGACCAGACAAAAAACTGGCAACCCATTTGCACAAACCCTCGGGTAGTCCGTACGATGGCAACTTCGAGAGAAGACCTCGGTGCCAGACCCGATCGAACGCCTTCGCCATATCTAGGCTAACTGCCAATGCCTCACCTTGACTCTCGATGGCTGAAGCCCATCGGTGTGTCAGATACACTAGAAGGTCACCAGTCGAGCGACCGTGGCGAAAGCCGTATTGCCGGTCGCTGATCAAATCGTGTTCCTCTAGGTACCTGAGGAGCTTGGTGTTAATAACACGCTCCATAACCTTGGAGAGAAGGGAGGTAATAGCGATAGGCCTGTAATTCGATGGATCTGATCTATCGCCCTTTTTGGGTACCGGGTGCACATGGGCGGTCTTCCATGAAGACGGTACTTGCCTAGTGTGGTAGGAAAGTGCGAAAAGTCGCGTTAATACAGGGCACAACTCTGGAGCACACTGTTTCAGCACTATCGCTGGAATGCCGTCGGGCCCACTCGACTTATGAACATCGAGAGAAAGCAGCTCCCGCCGGACATCTCTTTGTGAGAAGTTTATTTCCGGCATGGAGTGTCCACACCGCGGGATGGTTGGCGGTACGGCGCTCTCATCGACATTCAAAGTCGAGTTTGAGGCAAAGAGTGTACCTAGAAGATCGGCTTTCTCCTTGGCGCTATGGGCCAGGTTGCCGTCGGCATTTTGCAGTGGTGGTAAGGACGACAGACAAAAGTTTCCCTCGGCAGCTTTGGCGAGCGACCAGAAGGCTCGACTCCCGGAAGGGTAGTTGGCAAGCCTTTCGCCAATTCTCCCGATGAACTCGAATTTAGCTCTGGCAATTGCTCTTTTACAGGATCTTGAGACAGCATTTAGCTTGCGTTTCACGTCAGATACGTTTGGATCGCTGTTACTCCGAGCCGTGGTCCAAGCCCTGAACGTGGCTTGCTTAATGCGTTTCGCTTCCTTACAAGGCCGATTAAACCACGGTCGTTTCCTTGTCCCGGCAGCAACTAGCGAGTTTGGAATGAAATATTCCATACCCGCCAGTATCGTCTCAGAGACAGCAGCTGCACAGGTGTCGGGATCTTCTGATGTGAAGCAAAGCTGCCTCCACGGGTACGATGCATAGTATTCTCGCAATCCATCCCAATCTGCTGACTTGTACTGCCATATGCGCCGCAAACTAGTTGGCCGAGGTGGATCGGCGCGCGTGCATGGTGCAAGAGTCCGGATGAGGCAGTGGTCGGACGAGCCGAGTGGTGCATCCACTGAGATGGAATATCCATCCGGACGTTGAGTCAGCAGAAGGTCCAGTATAGAGCTCGTATGGTCCTCAATATCTGGTATTCTTGTTGGAGAATGTACCAGTTGTGAGTAACCATAGGCCAGAGCAAATTCGTGAGCACACCTCCCTGCGTAGTCAGTGGACCGAGAACTAAGCCATTCAGTGTGGTGGGCATTAAAGTCTCCTAAAATCACCAACTCCGTAGAGGGGTATAGCTCAAGAACTTTGTCCGTCGTCAATTGCAGGTGCTCGAAGAGCCGCTTTGTTTCCCTGTCACCGCTATGAGACCTGTATAGGCATGCGTAAACACGGGTGTGGCCACCGTAGTCCACGCGCACCCACAATATCGACAGGTCCCTGTCCTCTAAATGAAGGAGACCGCGACAGCAGATATCCTCCCGAACGAACATACATACACCGGCACGTCTCAGGAATTTATGCTCGAGTTTGTAGCCGGGATAGTGTAGGTATGAAGTGTCGGCCGGGCAAGATATCTGCGTCTCCGTTAGAAATAGTAAGGTCGGCTGCGCAGTCTCCAGATGTTGATGGACTGCGCTAAGGTTAGCATGGAGCCCCCTGATATTGCAGAAGTCCACTTGTGTGGAGAGGGGAGCCGCTGTGTATACCTCACTTTTCTTTTTGTTTTTCATTTGGTGGGGGAGGTTATAGGTTTTATTGTGAAGATTTGTTGTGTTGATAGCTAAAGAGGCAAATTTGTAATGCAGACCAGCCACGGGCTAGCATAGGTAGTGCGAATTGTCGGCGCAGCGAACGAGAGGGCCCCCAGTCCCCCCCCACTGCAACAGCCGGGTCCACTCCGGTCTCCTTCTCCGGCACGACTGCTACAGCAGGGATTTTTCGCGGGTTGGCAGTTCAGCCTCCCAGGGCGGAGATTAAGTGATCCCTGGGTTCGGGAACTCTACTGACCCGCGGGCGGCCAGCGACAAACCGTTTCACTGGGTCTCACTGACCGCTGCGCCCACACTCCGCGCCTACACCTGCCGGTGACTGTATCGTGTGCATCGCCGGCCTTTCGCTACCAACACAACGAATCCTCGGGAGCTCTGGATACCTTACTCACCGCAGGAACACAACACCGTCAGAGAACGATGTTATTTGGCTGCGATCTTCTGTAAGGCGGAGGTACTTCGCCAGTCGGGCTGCTCCGATTTGAGTAGGGTATATACCCTACTGTGCCCTACCTCTCTAACTTAGTCTAGTCTCTCTAGCCTTAGTCGCCTTTTACTACACCTCGGTAAGAAAAAGGTCGGGATTATTTTTCTTTGGCGGTCATCAGATTGTAAATTATAACTAAAAACTACTAACAACTAATTCAAACTATTAATCTTATGATGATCGCGAAGTTATTAATTTAAATGGTTTTGTTTTAGTGCTCTTTTTATGGAATCTAAGAACATGAAAGAGTTCTATTTATTTATTTTTTACAATATAATATATATGCTGAATAAGGGACATATCTGAAAATTGACTTTATATGGTTCCATAGCTAATATAATTTTTATCAAAATATTTACTTTAAAGGGGACTATTAGCTCGGCTGAAGATCCCAGAGCCGAGTTTATTCCTAAGACATGCTGGACACCAGCTTGCACGAGATTAGTATGGCTCTGGGACAGATTAAAAACAATAATCCACCAGGCGAGGAAGGTATATCAGATATATTAGAGTTTCTGAAAGCAGGTGGGATACTGATACTTAAAGCCCTTCAGAGGCTCTTTAATACTGTCTTGATTGAGGGCTTAACGCCGGAAGCCTGGAACAGAAGCGTGTAGTGCTCTTCTTCAAAAAGGGCGATAGCACCTTGTTGAATAATTACAAGCCCATTTCCCTTCCGAGCCACGTTTATAAGCTATTCTCTAGGGTCATTACGAATCGTTGTTTATGTACGAAGTTTGATGTCTTCCAGCCTCCCAAACAAGCCGGATTCCGAAAAGCTATAGTACCATAGGCCACATAGGCGTATCGCAGCACCTATCGGCACAAACCACTATTAAAATCTAGACATTGCTAATTTCAAAGTAAAAATAATTCGCAAATTTAAATAATACCAGCTGTAAAATCTTTTGTTATAAAAAAAGAAACAATACTAGCAATGCGGTGATGGATAATATTCAACTGCGAAATTGACCTTTATTACCCGACTGCGACAGAAGGAGGGTTATGTTTTTCGAGTGTATGTATGTATGTATGTATGTATGTATGTATGTATGTATGTATGTCCATTTCTTTGGCACGCCCTACAGCCCAAACGGCTGGACGGTTTTTGACATATGAGAATTTTTCTTAATCGTAGTAGTGACATGGGCTATATAAATTTTCAAAATGGCACCTGCAAATGGCGGAATGAGGGGGGAATTAATTTTTTTTAAAATGTCGTTTTAATGAAAGGGGAGCCGTCCAATTCAATTACTATTTAAAGCAGTTGCTTACAACATAAAGACCCCTCTAAAGTTAATGCATTTGAAACTAAGAATAAGAACAGTTAAACGTCTCTTAATGTTAGCAAAGTTGTCTAAACGTGATGCTTCCAAAATACCTGCTTACATTGAAAAGGCGTATTAGAGAATCAGTTCGTAGTTTCCACGTTCATTTCCGATCTAGTTTTGCTGACTTGTTAACTATTTCCTAACCGCATCGATCGTTAGCGTGTGTTTCGAATATTCTGTATAACGAATGCTATTATAACAATGTTATTACTATTTAATATGCAAAATAGTGTATTGTTTGATAATAATCATTCTCATTTATTTTACTCTGATTTTTCAGAGTATATAATTTTATTTATTTAAACACTTTATTGCATACACACAGTTGAGGTGAACATTAACATAGTATATTATATTTATAAATGTACAGATAAAAAAAAAATTAAGTAAAGAGTAGAAAGATTTACTGACAGCATGCAAAGGCGGTCTTATTGCTCTAAGCAATCACTTCCAGACAACCCCAGGCGAAGTAGACTATTCAAAATAAAATAAAATGCGGGATAGTGTAAGCGTAGATAAATATAATTGTAGATACAAAATATAAGCGTATGTACTGACACATATAAATAATTAAAAGAAAAAAAAAGAGAAAAATAAAAATAAGTATACAGAACATAAATTGATTTATATTAGAATATGTATACATATAAAATACTTACAACATATATCTACATAGATACATAAATCATATATATATATATATATATATAATAATGTTATTTATTTGTTGTTATATTAATAGAAATATTTTTATTCAATGTAGTTTATACACTTACGATATTTCGTTTATAATGAGTTGATAAGACACTTGATAATTAGTTATGAAACGTTAAAAAAATATATTGTTATACATTCTACATTAATTAATAGTAATTAACTACATTAATTACGGCTTAAGATAAAAAATAAAAATCGACAGCAAATGTTTCGTGAAATCTATACTATATTAATATTATAAAGCTGAAGAGTTTGTTTTGTTTGAACACGCTAATCTCAAGATCTATTGGTTCGAATTGAAAAATTATTTTTGTGTTGGATAGTCCATTTACCGCGGAAGGCTGTAGGCTATATAAGATCACGCTACAGTCAATAGGAGCTGAGCATTAATGAGAAATGTTACAAAAGCGGAAAAATATTCGTTTATGAGAGCTTCCGTTGCGTGCGCTGCGAAAACAGATAAAGTTAGGCAAAAACCATGTATGACGGAACTGACCGCCATTAAAAGTTCAAAAAAAAAGAGTCCGGGATAGCGTATATCTATCTGAAGGACAAAGATTACTTTTTATCAATACACCACGGGAGCGACGCCGCGGGCGAAAGCTAGTTAAATATAAAGTAAAAGAGAAAACACAACCAAACTTCATCAGGACGCCTTTATTAAATAAACGTAACGCCCCAGATAAGATTCAATATTTGTTCGGGAGTACACGATAAGGCATTGTGAGGGCTATACAATAAAAAAAAAACTTTGTTATAAAACTTGGCGCGAGTTTAATGAAATCCAACAGATTCTCGGCGTGAGTGCAAGCAAGATGAGAGATTCCCGACTAAAAGTTGGACAATTTACCCTCCGCAAATAGAAAGAATTCATATACTGTGATCTTTTGAAATGGAAAAGGCTGTTAAGTTACATTTAAATTCTATTTATATTTCTGTTAATATGATAAAAAGAAATAATATCTTTGTTTGAAATCGATAAGGTATGAAAATACTGGATCGATATGAATAATTAATGAGACCACGGAGTATATATACCAGGAGTGCGAACGGTATATGATTTTTACGTTATTTATGTACACAATCATAAACCCAGATCATAGTTCTCTTTTTTGCCACTGGCTGCGCAAGTATACAAGAGGTACCGATACTATTATTATTAATTTATTTGGATAACCTGGCTCTTTAAATGTAAAAATAAATTAAATTAAATATAAAATATTATTTTTTTTAAGTAATAGTTGCCATAGTGGCCTAAAGGCAATTTAAAATTTAGGAAAAGTGGCTTTATTGACTTCCGCGTAAGTGTTTCTAGACGAGCACTCGTTGGAACGTAGCGCGCTCTATCGTCAAAGTATCTGTCCCCAAAATTGATGCCGTTCCGTGATATACTCCGTGAATGAGACAGTAAAATATTTATTTCAATTTAAAAACACTCAATATCAAAGTCAGCAATTGTAAAATAGAATGAACTGTCAGAATTAGATCTAATTGTAAATTACATATATGGCATAGTGAAAATATAACTGTCAATTATATCTTTTGCGTATTATATAAAAATAATAATCAATACTAGTTCATTTTCAACAGTATTTTGTTACTTTTTCACAAAGCTATGCTACATGTGTCAGAATTAAATTATCATACTTGACATGACAATTATATATGATAATATTATTGGAATTTAATTAGAAATATAATTATGCATTCAAATATGACGTTTCGAATATCATGGGAGGGCATTTCACTTGATCAATTATTGACAATCGGCTGCTGGTCTCTTCAGTGATGTGTGACAGATGGATACATGTACCCGTTAATTAATTCGATATAAGGCCATTATGTAATATGGATATATATGGTTACACCAGTTAGGTAATGTATTCGCATTCGCAATTATATCTAGTTTAGAATCTTTAAGAGGACGTAAGTCTGAAACTGACTATTTGTACATACATATATAGTATACAGTATACTTTACCTTAGAAATAATTATATATTATATACACTATTAATACAACAAATTAAAAAAAAAACATATTTTGTATAAGACAGTCTAATCCACGTAGATGATAGTATTATAATAGTGTAGTAGTTACTTTATTATCGGCAGATCGAAAGATTAAAACAAACAACGAAAGAAAAAATTTAGAAAAAAATAATTATATTATATAATATATGTAATATAAAATAATTATATTACGCACAAAATCGAAATACAAAAGAAATACAGAGCATAGTTTAAAATTGTACACAAAAGCTTGAAAATTGCGGTCTTATCATTATACAGTGATCTCTTTCAGAGTACCTTACAGAAAGAAGCTTGCAACACAATGGGATAGTGCATTCTAAATAATATAAAACTTATGTAATTTATACAATTTATATATAAACTAGTGGTCGCCCAGTGGTCGAAATTCGACCTTATCTATAATTGACATTATTGTCAGCATCATAAAAATATGATTGCGCATAACATCGTGAGCATATGTAGCAGTCATTGGACCTGATCTGTGATTAAAAAATTCGATAACAAGTTGCAAGACCTGTATTTAAGACCGTGTTGACAACAGACTTTGACAATAAACAAAATTTGTGTATACACGTATGTCATTGTACATAATATGTGTGTGTGAAAATCACATGAAAACCTGTGCATTCGTTTCTGAGTTTATGGCAAACAGACAGACACGGACAGAGACTTTGTTTTATAATAAGTGATGATAATTTTCCGAAACAGACAGGTTGGTCACAACAACAAATAGAGAAACTCTTGCTCTTTTATTGTACATGTGCTGTACTGCATCAGCCTGTAAATAAACCACTGCTGAGCGATTGCTTCTTCTCGATACAGAATAAGGGTTGGAGCATAATCCGCCACGCTGCTCCACTGCGGGTTGGCGGATAATTTTTCCCTATCACGAGTAACGATTGCTATCAGGTGTGTATCTATAAAAACAACCGGGACGGTAAAGAGACCCACAAGAATATACACCCAGACCGGGAACAAGCATTTGTACAAATACGAATATATGTCCCGAGCGGGAATCGAACTCGCGACCGTCGGCGTTGAGGAATCTACTCGCACCACTACACCAGAACGATCGACGTGAAAGAAATCTCTTATAGGGATAAGGAAACCCTTTTTACATTTATTTCAATTACTTGTATCTTTGTGAAACATTCCTGTACGAATAATAAAGAGTTAAATAAAAATTCTTCGAAATGCTGTAGCCGATAGTTTTGTATCCGATACAGAATTTTAATCTACGGACGTGTAAAGCTTTTATTTATTGTTTATTTATTTATTTATTTAAAAATGCAACAAAGATACAAACTCTTTCTCTTTTATAGTACAGATTGGTTCTTAAAAGTAACAACAGCGTTATATCAAACAACATTAAATTACGTGCAAATAATAAGCGAACAAGTAAAGAATGTAATACAAACAAATTTATTCCAAAAACGTACAAAGATATAGTTTTTGCGAGTTGACCCTCAGAACGTAAACAATTTCATTGGACAAATGCCAGACGAAACTATTGTTCTCTCGCAGATCGTAATAACTACTTTATGCAGATATTTTTCCCGCAGTGAAACGTAGCTTTCGGAATGCTCTTAAAAATTCATCTTCAGTCGGTAATGTCAAGTCGCTGAATTGTTTAAGGTACTATAACAACATTATTATATCATACAATGAAACCTAATTAATTTTCTTCATTACTTTGTACTAAGTCGTTATTTAAGAAATAAAAACACATGGCAAAAATATTTACTTATAATAATTTTAAGTAGTTTTTTTTTATTATTATTACTATTATTTCATATTACAGTATCAGGAAATCGAAAAACATTGAAAAAACAGGAAAGTTGTTTTACAAAATATTGGATCTGTTTTGTGAAAATAATTTTGGCACATTAAAGTAAAGCGTTAACTTTTACAAAATTCTGAAAAAAAAAACAATTATTAAGATTGAGACAAATCTTAATGATTTTAATATTATATTATTTTATTTCACTTATATCTAGTAAACTAGTGAATGATGCAGCTTTCTGCACAGCTTCTTTACCACTGATTCATATTTAGAGAGTATATAAGCTTAATTGTGCATTTTTTATTTACAATAAAAAGCCAAAATAATAATATTTATTTTTTCGATAATAATTTTCCATACAAATTTGCTAACCCAATTCAACCCCCTTAAGGATAAACATTTCAAAAAACTTGCTGTCATGTGCTCAAAAATAAAGATTGAAATTTCTAACTTAAATATTGTGAAATCAACGAAATTACTTAAGATATGAGACTTGTTTGTCAGATTAGGACCAAAGTAATTAGTAGATCTTGGCATAATGCCGAGAAAATTGTAGAAAAAGAAAACTTAAACGCCCGCCACTGAAATGAAAAAGATTAAGACATCCATCTTGGCGTGTGGCTGTGTGCGTGTTCGTGTAAATATGGAACTTCGATTTGTGCGACAGTAACGCATTGGTTGTCGTACGAGCAACACGTGTCCTCATCGCTGTGTTGTGTGAGTACAGTCAATAAAAATAAAGTTTGGCATTTTCATGGTATGATTTTGTACTATTTTAAATTTGGAAATATAATAAATTGACATATTCAATGCATTTTTATCTAACAAAGTGCTCTAGACTGTACATCATGACATATTATCTATATAAGCTTGACAAACACAATAGCACGTGCCAAGAGTAGTTGAAACATCTTTCTATACACTTTTTAGCTATTTATATGCCTATCAAAAATAATATATGTATCATTTGACCATATTTGTAGTTACAGTTGATATCATATGCAATATCATATTCTACCATTTTCTATTACGAATTTGACGCATTTCATTTTAGTTTACGTTTATAATTATTATTATTCAACTTCTACAAGTCGTAGTGTGATGTCTTATAACACACAGTATTCCTGTAAATGTTTAAAACCGATCCGATAAATTCTCAGGAATAGCACGTTTGAATAAATAAGCACTGAAATGTTGAACTGAACTTATTCAGCATTTAAACAACCCACTGCTGGGCAAAGGCTTCTGCTCCATATAAAAGAATTAGTGTTGGAGTCTGCTCCATATAAAGTGTGTTGGTTAATTAACCACGTTGCTCTACTGCGGGCTGGTGGATAATTTCCACACCATGAGTAACGGTATCTATGGTAACAACTGGGATCGATGGATTTACGTGATTCCGAAGCATGGTAGGGAGATTCATAATTATATACATAACCAGACCAGAAATAAATATTTGTATAAATAATATTCGCCCCAAGCGGGAACCAAATCCGTGACCGCTGTCGTCGAGGCAACTACACGCACTACTACACCAAACAGTTGTCAGACAGAAATGCTAGCTTTATTATATTGGTTAAGATTTAATCCCGCGCTAGTACTATCTGTGATGTCCGTTCCTTCTGAGAGTGCTGTCATTCTCACGCGGCTTAAGGTCACTTGATATTGATTAACGGTTCTAAGAGTTTGATCGTTTAATTTATAAAGGTAATAAAGAGAGGAGAAAACTTAGATTTACTATCCGCTCCTATGTCCAGGCCTCTCAAGCCTTGTTGGCTAAAGTGTCCCGCCGTTTTTTGACTGACGACGGGCCATTTCAGGGGTAAAATCTTGTCGACTAGTAGGCGACCGGCGCCCCGCACGCCGGCGGCGAATTGGGTCGAGAGGAGTGAGTCCTCCCGGGCCCTCTCGCCGCCTCCTTCTGCGAGATGACGTTCTCGCAGAAGGTGGCGACTGCGGTCCAGAACCTATCACCGCCAACCATCGCTCGCGCAACGACCGGCAGTGATAGGTCCTCTCCAATGATTGCAGCGAGATTCCGGCGCTGCTTAGCCCAGGCCGGGCACGACTCGAGCGTGTGTACCGTCGCCATATCCTACGACAACACACTGTGCTCGACAACCCGCCAGACAAGGGTGGCGAGTATTGCATACCCGGAGTTCTCTCGGGGATGGGGGAGGCCTATGTTCAGCAGTGGACATCAACGCCTAATGTGGTTATTTAGTTTGTGAGGATAGATGTTTGTTTCGCTGTTCAAAACTACAGGTACGATTTTAATGAAATCGGGTGTGTAGATAGTTGGGGATTTCCTTTTTAACTTTAAATGCATAGAATCATCAAATATGCAGGTCAAACCACTATGCACAATAAGTATATACTAGTGGTCGTCAAGTGGTCGAAATTCGACCTAATCTATAATTGACGGCATTGTCAACATCATAAAAATATGATTGCGCATAACATGGTGAGCATATGCAGCAGTCATTGGACCTGATTTGTGATAATAAATTTCGATAAAAAATTCGTTGCAAGACCTGTATTTAAGTACCGTGTTGACAACAGACTGACAATAAACAATATTTGTGTAATATGTCATTGTACATAATATATGTGTGTGCCGTAGCGTGTGTAGTGATTTTTAATATGTATTTTTTGAGCTTACTTATCCCCAGTGAGCATTATTATAAAAAATATTAGCATTCTGCACTTCTTCTCCATATAAACTTTAACTGTACTAAATTTTATACTTCTCCGTCCGCGTAATTTTCGTAAAAAGGGGTAAAAAGTTTTCGCTTCACGTATTAATATATAGATTATATAAGAATTTAAAGTGTAACTGAAAAAACTAAATTGATTTAGGAAATCTCTTAATTTTTAAAAATATTTGAACGACGATAGGAAATGACCGACGCAGGTGCAAGCGATTTATATGAGTGGGAAATTAAAAAAAAATAGTTTCATTGCTAATGGAAAATATATACAAAAATGAGCTCATACTTATTATTATATGTGTGATTTATCCCTTTTTTTTTCAACTATAGATACAAAATTTTATTTAAGCACTATTTTTTCTTAAATGTAAAACTTGTTCGTAGTTAGAATATTAATATTTATATATTATTTTAGTAAATAATTATTTATTCATGTATTATATAATTATGTATGTAATAAATTTATACGTATATTTATGTAAATATGTGTATGTGTTTGTTTATGTATATGTGTGTTTAATTTTTAATATATGAGACAGGATTAAATGAGATTTAGTTGCACCGTGTACCTGTCATGTTATCAATGTTTACTATATAGACAGGTCACAGTTTAATAAATCACTAATGAATAATGTAAATAAATCTTAAGCACACTTTTGACAGACTCTAAGCGTCCTACTATCCGTAGGGATTACATAAATGACTTGAATCGGAATTTAATCCTCCGGACTGTTTATTTATGACTTGGATGAATAATATATTTTAATTTTTTTTTTTTACGTATACACACGGTAGTTTGGTTCTAAGGTAGGCAACTTGATGCCTGTGTTTTAGGTAACAGCCGACCGATATAAATATATATTTTTAAATAACTATAGATACAAATAATATATATAAATATATATTACACCAAGACTTAAGGTGGTAATCGACCACACAACTCTGGAGAAGAAAGCAGGGTTATTGCTAACTACGCCAATGGGCCAGTCACAGAATAACATTACACTGACATTGTTGTGATGATTCTAAAAAAACTTAAAGTATCCACTTGTATGTGTTTAATTATAGCTATTAAACTGTTTCTGTGTATTTAAGGTTTATAAGATTATAATTTAGATTATGGTCCTTGTGGGTCTTCCCACCGTGCCTCGGAAGGACGTAAAGCCGTCGATCCTGGTTGATATCATAGACAACTGATAATGATCATTGCCCATGGTAGGGAAATTATAAGCCAACCCGCATTGGAGCAGCGTGGTGGATTAAGCTCCAACCCTTATTCTATATGGAGAAGAGGCTTTCTCTCAGCAGTGCGTTGTTTACAGGCTGTTACAGCACAGTACAGTACAAAACGTTATAATACCTGTTTGTCGGATATGGAATCGGCTAATAGACGATCTAAGTATAATAGATTGATTCTCAATATTATACTTTCCTTTCGTTTCCTAGCGATATATTTTTTACAAAACTCGTATGAATTTAAATTTATAACTATATTATAGTAAGCGAAATCATCAGAAATAGACTGATTACTGTGAGCATCCGTATAACATTTATACTGCGACGCATATTGTACTAGAATTCAAACAACAAAGGGAAAACCACCTGGTTTATTTAGTACATATTTAAAAGAAACAAAGTCTGCTCATCCAATAACATGTAAAATATATTTTATTTATAAAGGGATAAGCCATTTGCGATGAATTTCTTTCAATTCTCATGCATGGGCCTGCAGTAATCGGGACCAGAATACGTAATGATAGGGATTTTTGGAAAGCTCCTCAGGACCGACGACCGGCCCTTCGAGACCTTCACAAGTGTGTCAGTCGTAAAATATTGTATGGGGATGTAAAAACTTAAATATTTTATGCGAGGACACTCCTTTCCATGTCCAGGATGTACCGTTTTCGTGTCAAGTTCTCTCTTTTTTATGACTACATAACTCTTTATAATATTATTCCTTATATAGTAAAACCTCTTTCTGTTGTTAATAATGTTAATTTAAAAGTGAAAAATTTGTCTAAATTTACCTAAATCTATATTTATTCCATCTTAAATACTAGAATATACGTAAATGATATTTAAACGTATAAGCATATTTTATTACTCAATCTTTAAGGTCATGTACCCAAAAGATTGTCAACCACAACAAAGGAACTCTATTACTAAGATTTCGCTGTCCGTTCGTCTTCATGTTACTATATTTTTGAAAGCATAATAGGTAGACAGACACTTATAGTACACAGAATTTTTATTTGTTCCCATTATCGCTATAAGGACAAAATTTACATGTTAAAAAAATATGGTTATTTAAGCATGTTTTTATTTTTCTATAATAATTATAATATATAGAATGACTGGTGAATTAGCATCAATATTTAAGGATAATACTCGGTACATTGTTCTCATTCGAATTGTGTAAAAAAAATAGGTACTTAATTTTTACCAAATTTCCATAAATTTCAATTTAAACAAATGAAGTGTGGACACATTTCCAGTCATACCGTCGCGCCGTTTGCAGTTTGCAGCTCATATTAAGTTTTGTTCAAAGTTTACCTGTCAATAAATTTGTTGCTTAAACGAGTAAAATATCTTGGTATTTTTGGTGGCGGCGTGTGGACGTAGGCAAACTAAATGTACCTACCTCCATACCTGTTTTGAGTCGACAGCTTAGCTAGCTGCTAAGGTGTTTAGACGACGCGTAAATAATTAGGTACCTGTTGGGTAACTTTACTTATAAGTTTATTCATATTTACCTATTTTTTTAGATAATTCGATTGAGAATCATGTACCGAGTATTCTTCTTAAATATTGATCCTAATTCACCAGTAATCCTGTATATTCTTTTACGTAATTACTTTGTTGTTTATATATTTGAATGTATGTGTGTTATATATGTATTTATACGTATGTTTGCACTTATATGTTTATATTAGTGTTTATTAATATATACATGTTTTACGTACACCTTTACCATGTTGGTATGTCTATTATCTACCTTAAGTTGTCTGGAAGAGATCTCTCTTTTAGCGATAAGGCCGACACAAATTTTGTACAAGCATTTCTTATTTTATTTGTTTTATTATCATTATGTTCATCAATATTGGTTTAAAACAAATAATACATACGAGTAATATAAATAAATAAATATGTTTCAACACACACACAAGGTCGTCTGTTCCTAAAGTACGCAACTTAATGCCTGTGTTTTAGGTAACAGCCGACTGATATACTTTTTTTTATATAAATATACATATAAATAATACATATATAAATAAATATATATTACACCCAGACTCGGGGCGAAAATCGAACCTCCAACCCTTGGAGCAGAAAACAGGGTCACTGCAAACTGCGCCAACGGGTCAGTCAGTAATATAATATACTGTCAGTAATATAATATAATATACATATTTAAATTTTATCGATGTTTTTGTTTGCGCTTAATGAATATTCATTATTGTAAGCGCCACGGCTTATACCAATCGTTCATACGGTAGTCCAAATCGTACTTTGCGATTTTTCTTTGTTTCATTATTCGTTCTATAATTAATTTGATCGTTATAATCTATTCGTCAAACTATAATTGCTTTACACCTAAAATAATTCTAATCCTGAAAGTTTATAAGTAAATTGTCGAAACCATTAAATACTTTATACCTAAACCTTTGTAATGGGCGTCAGTGGCCGTCACTCTAAAACGGTATTAAGGGATAATCTTCAGTACGATAATTACAAGGGTCGAGTTACTGGTACTAGAGCTACATTCGGTAATAGGAACGCCTGGTGGCGATTGATTGTTGTAATTACAACGCCACGCATACCACTTAGGATGTCTGTGGAATTTCATATGTATTAGCAATGTTGCTTTGCTGATATATAATTAAACAAAACGTCTCACGCGGTTCCGTCTGCGAAATTTAATATTTGACAAATTGGTCGAATTTTAAAAGTAAGATTACTGATTTGTTTCTATGAGTCAGAACATCATATTTTAAAGGCCACCATTGAATAGTCAGTTTTTTATTTTTATTTTTAATACTAATTTATTATAATTATTGTGAAGCTACCATCGATTCGAAATGTAGATTCTGCTGAGAAGAACCGGCAAGAAACTCAGCAGTTACTCTTTTAAACAAGAAACCATCAATACAATATTCAATAATTATAACAATAAGACAATAGTAAGGAACAGATTATTATACTCGTACAAACACTCAATAAACTACTTATTTTCACAGAGCAGGTAGATTGATTATTCACAATAAAAATACACTAATAAACATCTAAACAAATGAAAGCCACTAACTTCAGCACTTTTACACAACTTTTTATCAATAATAACTACTTAATACTCACAATAATCAACAATAACTGCCTTCTAGTCACTTACAACAACCTTTTTTATGGGGCAATAATCCCATCAAAAAGATCACAAAGATGGTCACTAACCAATCAGAAATCAGTATTTATCATTCGGAAGTCAGTGTCGCCATCTTTGCACTCTTTCGGTACCTTATTTCTATGAAACAAATAACAATAATACTCGTAGTAATACTAACGCTTTACAGAACCAAATATTTCAATAATAAAATTAGGAAAAATTTAATTGCTAACAATATATATATATATATATATATATATGTATATATACGTAGAAATGAAAAACTCATTGTTTTTATCATTTATTTTTCTACACAAACATATAATTACATTGACTAATCACTATTATACTGCACAGCGATTCTACAATTATTCATCAAGTATAATATCTACACAAAATCAACTTATCAAGATGTCAGCCTAACTTCACTTACTGCTATTACAGTATGTCGGTGACGTGAAGTCATAAGATTTTACTTTCCCTAAAAGTCAAACACACATATGATCAGTGCCGGATTAAGGTAACTTGATGCCCTAAGCAATCTTCCCCTGTGGGCCTCCCTATCCTTAAGTGAACTACAAAGAATTAATTGAAAAAAAAATGTGAATACGTATCGTAGGTAGAATATGTATGTCTTGTTCCTTTTGCCCTTATCTCATGCTAGGTGGGTTCAACACAACATGATTTCACATGTAGTCCTAAAATTAGGCTATATTTCTAGACCGGCCGGCGATATTTTACACAGCCAACATATTATGTTTTCGTCACATTTGACCGTTAATGGGAATCGAACACACGACCCCCGGCAGGGTCACTACAAACCACTACAAACTACGCCAACGGGCTCCCCATTCCCCGCGGCGGGCACTTTACTGGTGGTCAGCTGAAATAGCCGGTCTCCGGGCCGCCTGCAACGGGGCCAGGAGACAATATACCCGGAGCAGGCGGAGACGCCCCCAGGACGTGGACAGGGACGACAGGCTGCGCAGGATCTACGTGGAGAAAACGAAGATCCTGCGGCAGGCCATATGCCGAGCCAAGGAGGAGGCCTGGTTGGAGTTAGTTGGGGGTCTGGAGAGAGACCCCTGGGGCCGACCGTATAATTGGGCGCGGAACAAGCTCCGCGCCCAGTCGGCCCCCATCAGCGAAACACTGCAACCGGACCAACTGGGGAGGATCGTCGGGGAACTCTTTCCCGACGAACCCGAGGACTTCGTGCCCCCCAGAATGGCTCGGCAGACGCCGGACGAGGAGGAGGGTGTTCCGCCACCCGTCACAGAGGCTGAAATGGAGGCGGTGATTACCCGCCTCCAGAGTAAGAAGAGGGCGCCGGGTCCAGACGGGGTGCACGGGAGAGTCCTTGCAATTGCTCTCGGGCACCTCGGCGACAGCCTCCGGGAGCTGTTTGACCGCTGCATGCAGTGTGGCCAGTTCCCGGGGGCCTGGAAGGAGGGTCGGCTCTGCCTACTTCCTAAGGCAGGGCGGACCCCGGACTCGGCTTCGGGGGTGCGACCGGTGGTGCTGCTGAACGAAGCTGGGAAGGCCTTAGAGAAGATAGTGGCCTCCCGGCTCGTTCAGCACCTGGAGGAGGGCTCGGGACCTGGACTGTCAGAATTCCAGTTCGGGTTCCGAGCACGCCGGTCGACCGTCGACGCCCTCAAACGTCTACGGGCGGTGACGGCTGAGGCGGAAAATGGGAGGGAGGTAGTGGTCGCGGTGTCGTTAGACATCGCGAACGCCTTCAACAGTCTCCCGCACGTGGTGATACGGGAGGCACTAAAATACTTCGGAGTGCCCCCGTATCTAGGGAGGCTGTTGGAGGCGTACCTCTCCGATCGGAGGGTAGGCCTCGAGAACCGGTCGGGGTCCGTGGAGTGGTGGCGAGTCGGCTGCGGTGTCCCGCAGGGATCAGTCCTGGGTCCGATCCTGTGGGACATCGGGTACGACTGGGTCCTGCGAGGCCGTCTTCTGCCTGGGATGGGTGTCATCTGCTACGCAGATGACACCCTCGTTTATTCCCGGGGACGAAACTACAAGGAGGCGGCGCGGCTGGCCGAGGTCGGACTCGACCTCGTGATCAGCCGTATAAAGAGTTTAGGGCTTCGTGTCAGGATTGACAAGACCGAAGCCCTGCTCTTCCGCGGGACCGGCCGTAAGGGACCTCCACCGGGGGCTACCCTTCAGATTGGAGAGGGGAGGGTCAGGATGAGCCCTCAAATAAAATATCTCGGGCTCATCCTTGACGGAGGGTGGACCTTCGGTCCACATTTTGCGATGGTGGGACCGAAGGTTGTGAAGGTGGCGAGTGCACTGGGCAGACTTCTCCCGAACCTCGGAGGACCCAGCGCCGCCTGCAGGCAGCTGTATTCCGGAGTCTGCCGGAGTATGGCGACGTACGGTGCCCCGGTTTGGGCGGATCGCCTCACCGCGAAAAATAAGGCGGCGCTGCGCACTGCGCAGCGAACAATCGCGGTGAGGGTGATTCGGGGGTACCGTACGGTATCGTGGGCTGCAGCTACTGCTCTAGCCGGCGACCCCCCGTGGGAGCTCGTGGCGGAGGTTCTTGCCGAGACCTACTCATACGTCTCGGGTAGGAGGGCTCTTGGTGAGAACCCTACGTTGGACGGGATCCTACGGGTGCGTCGGATAGGGCAGGAAGCGCTTATGCGGAGGTGGGGGGAGGACCTGGCGGGGCAGCCGTACGGCACACGCGTAACGGCTGCCATTCGCCCGGTCCTCGAGCGGTGGATGCGTCGAAAACGCAAGCCCCTCACCTTCCGTCTGACGCAGGTTCTCACCGGGCATGGTTGCTTTGGTGACTACCTGTGTCGGACGGCCCAGAGGGAGCCGACGACTGAATGTCACGATTGTGGCGCGGCGGTGGACTCTGCCCAGCACACCCTCGAGGTGTGCCCGAGATGGGCGGTGCTGCGTCAAGGTCTGACGTCGGTCCTCGGAGGGGACTTGTCGCTCCCGAGCATCATCACCGCGATGCTCGGTGACGACGAGTCCTGGAAGGCGATGGTCTCCTTCTGCGAGACAGTAATGTCCCAGAAGGAGGCCGACGAGCGGGTGAGAGAGGAGGCCGCCGACGTGGCCTCCATCCGCGGGCGACGAATGGGGGTGCGTAGGAGGCGCTACTTAATGCGCCTCCAGTAACGCCCCTGTGCCCGTATCGGGCCGGGATGGGAACCCGGTCCTAATAGATACGGCGCCGTCGGGACTGTTCAGAGGTGAGCCGGACAGTCCCCATGGAGGAGAAGTCTGGCCTTTTCGCCGAGGCCAGCCTGTCGCTGGAGGGATCCTGTTGCCTGCAGATCCGGGACCCTCCAATTAAAGCGGCTGAAGGCTCCCGCAGGGGTTTAGTACGGTATTGCACTCCCAAAGTGCCGAGTCCGACATAGGTCTAGGACTGCCGACCCGGGCATTCTGGATATCATCCGTAAATGGATTCCCCTGCGAAAAAAAAAAAAAAAAAAAAAAAAAAAAAACGGGCTCCCCATAATAAGTATATAATAGTATATATATATATTCATCGACATAATTTATATTTATTTTAAGTTGATACATTTCTCTGTAGCTTATATTTGTGGTGTTTATTATTATAAATTTTTTTTTTACTTTTTTATTACTTATTTTTCTTTATATTTTTTTTTTGTTTTGTTTGTTGCTTTAATTGTATACACAAATACTTCTTTTTTTTTTATTGAACTACGTATATATATATATATATATATATAATATATATTTTCTTTTTTTGTATAAATATTTTACTCGTTAAGTGTCTGCAATGTTTGTGATGTCCCAAATAAATATATTTTTTACTTTTTTTTTACTTTTTATATGAAAGACAAAAAAGATATGTGGGTAGAGTAGGAATAGAGTATGTCATCACTGGTAACACACATTGGTCGAAGACTTTAGACTTCAGGCACTGAGGTATGACGGATAAAAAGACGTTTTTTAACTTCCCGAACGCTGCCCATCCGAGCTGGATTTGACAATTGACCTCTCTCTCAAAGTTGGACCTACCAAGTTGGATATTTTGTCCTAGGTAGATGTACTTGTCTACAACTTCGAGAGTAGAATCTCCAACCGATATCAGAGTGGGCACGACATGGACATTCGACATGATTTTTGTCAATTGGACAAGATTTCCATATTAATTTTAAGGCCCACCCGTCAGGATCACTGAGTATAATGTCAAGGTCTCAGAGGGATTCCACCATACGCATGTTATCGTCAGCAAATCGAAGGTGAGTGATCCACAAACGCCAAGCACAATGGCCGATTATACTCATCGGTTTTCTCTATAATCTGCCACAGCGTATGTATGTAGTCTACGGTACTATATCCTTTTCGGAAACCGGCTTATTCGGAAGGTCCAGCCTTCCGAAGTCATCAAACTTGCCCGTCAGACGATTCGTAATCACCCTAGAGAACAGCTTATAAACGTGGCTCAGAATCGAAATGGACCTGTAATTCTTCAACAAGGTGTTGTTACCCTTCTTAAAGCAGAGTATTACTACGCTTCCGTTCCAGGGTTACGGCCTCAAGCAAGATGGCATTAAAGAGCCTCTAAAACTTTAAGTACCGGTGTTCCACCCGCTTACAGAAGCTCAGACGTAATACCGTCCTAACTCGGTGTCTTATTGTTTTTAAGCTGTCCCAGAGCCATACTAATCTCATGCATGCTGATGTCCGGGACATCTTCGGAATAATGTCGGGTAATCTCTGCCCTTGGATCTTCAGCCGAACTGCAAACAGGTTGGTTGACCGAGGTATAAAACTGTCCGAAAAACTTCTCGACCTCCCTCAATATCTCAGCTCTGGTCAACGCTGTACCTCCATCCTCAGTTTTCAGCGTCGACAACCAGCTTTGATCAACAGATGAACCCCTTGAGAACACTTTGGAGTCCCGATTCTGCTCTATCGTATCTTTAATACGTTTTATATTAAAACACACGCATATCATGCCTCAGAGATTTCCAAATCTGTCTGTTGATCCGTGCATACCAATGCTATAGAGTAATTAATTAATTATTATTAGAAACAAAAACATTTATATTGATTTATTAAATGCGAATTGCAATTTTTTCGGACATTAAATTCGTGGTAAATATGTTTTCAGTTAAACTTTTTAATCATATTAGATTCGATATATGTATAATAAAGACAATGCATCTAATTTTTTTTTTGACCCATGATCGTTCTTTTTTAATTTTTTATAATTTTTAGTTTTGAAAAAGATCTTTCTGAGAATTTTGAAATTGCTTTATCTTTAGTGTGCTTGTTTTTTTTTTCTCGGTCGTCTCTGGTGCCCCCCTAGACGGGATGCCCTAAGCAATTGCTTAAATAGCTTATAGGCTAATCCGGCACTGCATATGATACAGTCGAGTAATTACAATGTATTTGTGTATATATACGTATACATGTACATAGGCCGCTATACTGCGTGCCGGTAACAAGCACAATACGTCACTAGCATGTAGAGATCATCGGTATAGCGGACCACGTGAATCTATGTTTTTCCCCTACCAAAATCGCTCAGCATGGCTAAAGAAGTTTTCACTTCAATAAATACAATTAATGAATAAACGTCTCCATAAGGATAAGAATCATGTGTCGGGGATCCCTAAGCATACAAAACGAACGTCCAGACCAGAAAAAACAATTTTATTGGCAGATACTTCATGATTATTCGTCATTTTCGTCATGATCGAGGAACCCATGACCATTAGCGCAACAGCCAGTGTTGTGAACATTGAAAATCTGGTCATATGAGTATTCATATAACCAAACCTTAAAATTTCCAATATTATACAATTCGGTTTTGAAGTCACGTAACTATGTCTCGTTAGCTAGATTTCAGTCGCTAAAATATATTTCTGTCATTGTTTGGTCTTAGACAATAGAATATTTATACATTATACCTGTATCCGTATAGCTTTCTTCGTTGAGATCTAGCTTTCAGAGCTGGTTTCACTTAAGTTGTTACGACATTTAGTCGTTGTTGCCTTGAAATTATATAATCCTTTCTTGTACGACTACTACTTGTTACTGATTTTGTTGCCCTTAATGAGTTCGTCATCATCATCATCATCATCATATCAGCCATTAGATGACCACTGTTGAACGTAGGCCTCCCCCATTGACCCCCAGAGCTACCGGTTCAAAGCAGCCTCCATCAAAGGGCTTCCGGCGACTTTCCTCAAATCGTCCGTTCATCTTGCAGACGGCCGTCCGACGCTGGGATTGCCGGTACGTGATCTCTATTCGAGAATCTTTCTGCTCCATCGGTCGTCAGCTTTACGAGCTATGTGCTCTGCTAACTGCCAGCTTGAGAGAAAAAAAAAATGTATAATTGTATGTGAAAAAGTGAAAAGAGATACATTTGTCATATTTTGTCAAGCATTGTAGTCGAACTAATGTCCAAAAGTTAGCAAATAATGGACCCATATTTACGATTAATGTAGTTGAAGCTAATTGAATTTAATTAGTTCGTAAGCATCCCTCTGCTAGGCAATGGCTTCTTCCCTATATAAGAGAGGGTTTGGAGCTTAATCCAACACGTTTCTCCACTGCGGATTGGCGGATAAGTATCCGTAGGTATGTAACTACCATAAGTAACGATCTTTATCAGGTGTCTATGATAAAAACCGGGATAGACGGCTTTATGTGCTCTAAGAATCACGGAGGGAGACCCACATGGATACACATTAATACTAAAACAAATATTTGTACAGATACAAATATCTGCTCCAAGTGGTGATCGAATCTGCGACCACCGAAGATAAGGAGACTACTCGCAAAACTATACCAGTGTATTTGTCAATTTGGTTAAGTATAAATTAGTTGCTTGTGACATTAACAAAATTAAAGAAATGGAAATTCAAAAAGTTTTGTAAATCGATCGTTAAATATGAAATTAAACGAATTATTTTTGAATATGGAATAGTGTGCAGATTTCATAGTAGTTGTTGCTTCTGTTCATTCCAGAACGAAAACTTTTTCGCAGTTCAAAGACGCTACTTATTACAGTGCAGAAATTTCGAATTTTATTTTATTATTATTCTAGTAGGTACTTGTAGAATTATGTATAGAACAAAAATATGTCTTAATTAACTTTTTTTTTCTTGAAATAATAGAAAAAAAATCGAGTCGTGAGCTTCTAATGTAAATTGAAGCTAATATGGACTTATTAACTAAAGATATGCTAAGAATATATTACTGAGTTACAGCAATATATTTTCTAAAATCTTATAAATAAGGTTGATTTTTGCTTAAAATGTATCTAGTTTAATTTTAGTTTCTGCTAACCAAAGACAATTGGTAACGGATGGATAAATCGGTAACGAATATTATTTTGAACCTATATTAAACCGAGAAGCATCTGAGTGAAATAAAATTTACAATGAAATCATTGCAGTGTATTATTTATTGCTCTACTAGCGGCTCAACCAACGCCTGGGGTATGTGTATGTACCTAAACCTTCCTCATGAATCACTCTATAAATTGGTGAAAATCGCATGAATATACGTGCCGTAGTTTTTGAGTTTATCGCGAAAAGACAGATAGACAGATGCGGCGGAGGACTTTGTTTTATAATATTACATAATACATATATAATAGTACATAGTGATTTATCTTTTGTCAATAATTGTCTGAATTTAAATCTCTTATAATATTATCTGTGCTCGAACGGCATCTTTTATTCTGTGGAGCAGCTCCATGACTGTTTCCTCGGCTGCAACTATTGTGACGTTTTATTAGTGTCTTCTTCAAAAATATATTTGAAATATCCAAATATATCGGTAGGATTATTATTTAATTTATTTTTGAAATTAAATGTTCAGCGGTCTTTTGCTTTTTGTTCTAATTTCGTTTTATAAATAGGTGATAGCTTGTTGATAATATTTTCTTGTACCTAGTAGAGCGTTGTATGTCCTGACTGCAAGTATGCGAGAAATGCCGAACGGCTTACGTCATGAGACGATGCGATATTTACAAAACAAATAGTATAAAAATATGTATCTGCGTTATGTAGCACCAGTACCGAGTAGCACCAACCCTTCCCCCACGTAACGTACATAACGTCTGAGTATACCGCTCCCCTTACCGAGTGAGTTGTGTGATTTATGGATGGCCCCTAAAAAGATCTAACAAATAATTATATGTCCCAAACAAGTTAAAAACACATATGCACGAATTAAAACAATGAAATATTTTAATAATACATGTTAAGTACTAGAAGCCGTAAAACTTTTCGCCCTACCAAATATTTCCAAAACGGGGTTCATATTTCATGAATATTTATATGGACTCGGCTTCATTCAGCATTTTATGCATATTATTATAAATTTATAAGATACGTGGATTTACAGTACTTCGAGTGACTTTGAGAGGGTTTATATTTTCATGTGTGAATTTATAAATCCCGTTAAATACATCTGGGAACATGGTAACACTTGTTTTATACTACTTGGTTTAGATTGTCGTTTCCCTCAATGCTGACTTGCCACATATGTGTCTCATTATTCTGTACGTTATGGTCTAGTGGTGAGCTTCGTAAAGTTTCGTAAAATGGTAAACATACAGGAATAATTTATTTAATATATATAAAAACTCAGAAATTGAAGATTAAGAAGAAGAAGAAGAATTGATTTATTTAATGCATATGAAAACTCAGAAATTTGTGTAAATAGTCATCTCCACACCGGCAGTCACAGATATTTGTATTTGTTCAAATAGGTCTCTCTACCGTGTCTCGGATAGCACTTAAAGCCATCCGTCCCGGTTGTTATCATAGAGAAGTATGTCTCTTTCGCTCACTCTTACTTACTCATAGTAGTGTAGCAGCGTGGTAGTTAAGCTCCAACCGTTCTACAATATTGAGAAGAGGCTTTTGCCCAGTAGTGACGTTTGCACGCTGATTCAGTTCATAGTTCAAGTCTAATTCATTGTTTAAACAGTTTAAGTATTAATTTATATTGATTCAGCCAGTTGATGTAAATTTATTCAAGCCATTGTGGGTAGAACGGCGAAATCCACCACCTCATTAGCCGTTAGATGTTCACTGCTAAACGTAAGCCTCTTTTATCATCTTTAGGACGGGCTGGCAATACTCCTGGTGATGCTGCTGCCCATCACCTACCTTTTTTTTTTTTTTTTTTTATCGCAGGGGAATCCATTTACGGATGATATCCAGGACGCCCGGGTCGGCAGTCCTAGACCTATGTCGGACTCAGCACTTTGGGAGTGCAATACCGTACTAAACCCCTTGCGGGAGCCTTCAGCCGCTTTAATTGGAGGGTCCCGGATCTGCAGGCAACAGGATCCCTCCAGCGACAGGCTGGCCTCGGCGAAAAGGCCAGACTTCTCCTCCATGGGGACTGTCCGGCTCACCTCTGAACAGTCCCGACGACGCCGTGTCTAGCAGGACCGGGTTCCCATCCCGGCCCGACACGGGCACAGGGGCGTTACTGGAGGCGCATTAAGTAGCGCCTCCTACGCACCCCCATTCGTCGCCCGCGGATGGAGGCCACGTCGGCGGCCTCCTCTCTCCTCCGCTCATCGGCCTCCTTCTGGGACATTACTGTCTCGCAGAAGGAGACCATCGCCTTCCAGGACTCGTCGTCGCCGAGAATCGCGGTGATGATGCTCGGGAGCGACAAGTCCCCTCCGAGGACCGACGTCAGACCTTGACGCAGCGCCGCCCATCTCGGGCACACCTCGAGGGTGTGCTGGGCAGAGTCCACCGCCGCGCCACAATCGTGACATTCAGTCGTCGGCTCCCTCTGGGCCGTCCGGCACAGGTAGTCACCAAAGCAACCGTGCCCGGTGAGAACCTGCGTCAGACGGAAGGTGAGGGCCTTGCGTTTTCGACGCATCCACCGCTCAAGGACCGGGCGAATGGCAGCCGTTACGCGTGTGCCATACGGCTGCTCCACCAGGTCCTCCCCCCACCTTCGCATTAGCGCTTCCTGCCCTATCCGACGCACACGTAGGATCCCGTCCAACGTGGGGTTCTCACCAAGAGCCCTCCTACCCGAGACATATGAGTAGGTCTCGGCAAGAACCTCCGCCACGAGCTCCCACGGGGGGTCGCCGGCTAGAGCAGTAGCTGCAGCCCACGATATCGTACGGTACCCCCGAATCACCCTCACCGCGATTGTTCGCTGCGCAGCGCGCAGCGCCGCCTTATTTTTCGCGGTGAGGCGATCCGCCCAAACCGGGGCACCGTACGTCGCCATACTCCGGCAGACTCCGGAGTACAGCTGCCTGCAGGCGGCGCTGGGTCCTCCGAGGTTCGGGAGGAGTCTGCCCAGCGCACTCGCCGCCTTCACGACCTTCGGTCCCACCATAGCGAAATGTGGGCCGAAGGTCCACCCTCCGTCCAGGATGAGCCCGAGATATTTCATTTGGGGGCTCATCCTGACTCTCCCCTCTCCGATCTGAAGGGTAGCCCCCGGTGGAGGTCCCTTGCGGCCGGTCCCGCGGAAAAGCAGGGCTTCGGTCTTGTCAATCCTGACACGAAGCCCTAAACTCTCTATGCGGCTGATCACGAGGTCGAGTCCGACCTCGGCCAGCCGCGCCGCCTCCTTGTAGTTTCGTCCCCGGGAATAAACGAGGGTGTCATCCGCGTAGCAGATAACACCCATCCCGGGGAGAAGACGGCCTCGCAGGACCCAGTCGTACCCGATGTCCCACAGGATCGGACCCAGAACGGATCCCTGCGGGACACCGCAGCCGACTCGCCGCCACTCCACGGACCCCGACCGGTTCTCGAGGCCTACCCTCCGATCGGAGAGGTACGCCTCCAATAGCCTCCTTAGATACGGGGGCACTCCGAAGTATTTTAGTGCCTCCCGTATCACCGCGTGTGGGAGGCTATTGAAGGCGTTCGCGATGTCCAACGACACCGCGACCACCACTTCTCTTCTGTGTTCCGCCTCACCCGTCACCGCCCGCAGGTGTTTGAGGACGTCGACGGTCGACCGACCTGCTCGGAACCCGAACTGGGATTCTGAAAGTCCGGGTCCCGAGCCCTCCTCCAGGTGCTGAACGAGCCGGGAGGCCACTATCTTCTCCAAGGCCTTCCCGGCTTCGTTCAGCAGCACCACCGGTCGCACCGCCGAAGCCGAGTCCGGGGTCCGCCCTGCCTTAGGTAGTAGGCAGAGCCTACCCTCCTTCCAGGCCCCCGGGAACTGGCCAGACCGCAGGCAGCGGTCAAACAGCTCCCGGAGGCTGTCACCGAGGTGCCCGAGAGCAATCGCGAGGACTCTCCCGTGCACCCCGTCTGGACCCGGCGCCCTCTTCTTACCCTGGAGGCGGGCAATCACCACCTCCATTTCAGCTTCTGTGACGGGTGGCGGAACACCATCCTCCTCATCCGGCGTCTGCCGAGCCATTCTGGGAGGCACGAAGCCCTCGGGTTCGTCGGGAAAGAGTTCCCCGACGATCCTCCCCAGTTGGTCCGGCTGGAGCGTTTCGCTGATGGGGGCCGACTGGGCGCGTAGCTTGTTCCGCGCCCAATTATACGGTCGGCCCCAGGGGTCTCTCTCCAGACCCCCCACTAACTCCAACCAGGCCTCCTCCTTGGCTCGGCATATGGCCTGCCGCAGAATCTTCGTTTTCTCCACGTAGATCCTGCGCAGCCTGTCGTCCCTGTCCACGTCCTGGGGGCGTCTCCGCCTGCTCCGTGTATATTGTCTCCTGGCCCCGTTGCAGGCGGCCTGGAGACCGGCTATCTCAGCCGACCACCAGTAGAGTGCCCGCCGCGGGGGTGGACGCTTCGCGGGTGGCATAGCCGCTCTGCAGACAGCAGTTAATGCGTCGCAGAGCCGGCTAGCCGCCTCCTCCAGCCCATCACCTACCTGGTTGGTGAACAGTTGATCGCTCGGTTATGGCCTTAGTTACCTTTTACGACACCTCTTCAAGAAAGAGGTCGGAACTATTCTTTCTTTGTCGGTCACCGCACGGCACTTTCTGTATGTTATGGAAATTTAAATACTATAAATTCGTATATTTAACAAAATTATTTACGAAACGGTTCGAAGATGCTTTACGGGTATATCCGATATAGTCAATACAGTCAAATACGAGTATATTTAAAAAAAAAATTGGTTGTCTTTAAAGTCGGTTTACGGACGATAATTTTACGTGATAACGTCATAAGAAAACATTGATAAAAACTTGCATACTTTTTTAAATTGAATTATTATCAGTGAATAATCATAATTTTGTATAATACAAAAAGGGAGTTAATTGAAAATTACAATTATTTTGATAAATTATCATTTATTCGCACTAAGTAATTCAAATATTTTTTCTCTTCTACTTGGACGCATCTGCCGATGGAGTAGAAATGAGGTAGAAGCGTCACAAGCCGAACGCTTAGGCCGATCGTGCCTCTCTATCGCTTGTTCCGCGCTCTCGCTCGCGGAACGTGACACTTCATCCGGCGTTCATGCAGCCGGCGTTCATCGATTTATGAGACGTTATCACGTCACAAAAATATATATAACTAAAATATGATGTCAAATGGATGACGACGTTATTGAAAGATTTATCGTTAGTTATCCTCTTACATCACAAAAACTTATCAGTAAAAAATACTAATCAGTATCAAGACCAATGTATCGAAGAAAAAAACGTAGCTCTCTAGGGTTTCATATCATCCAATAATCCTGATGTATCGGAGATTTTTACTGTAATTACAAAATCAATGAAATGGTACGTCCAAGGGGATGGACGTAGTCTACCGATAGATCTACCTATATATTTTCTGCGTAATTTTTCAATCTCGCCATAATTAATTAATAGGATCCAATAAGTGAAGATCCGATGAACGAAATGGGTAACTAAAATATATTTAATTTAAAATCAAAATATATTTTTCTTGTTTACTTCGTTGCGATTTTTTGAGTTTTTACTTATATTATTATTTTTTTAATATAAATACTTACTTACTTATCATTTTTTAAGACTATATCTATTTATCTATTTTATTTCTAAATTATTATCTTATAGATGATTGATAGAAATAGATCTTAAACAATATTATGTTTACTTTAACTTTCAAATTCAAACGAAAGAAAAGTCAATCAAAATTAGTACATAATAATAATAATAATATAAAGTTTATGTTTATTTCGAGGTGTTAAGGTCTCTCCAGACTGAAACGTTTCTGTTTCTGTTTTCCAATAGATTAGATATTGTACTACTTTTATCGAAATATTTTCATTCGCTAATTATGGAGTAGTATCGATATATTTCATCCGATAATTACCGATAAGTATCGATATATTTATCCGATATATCGATACTTATAAAAATATATAAATATCGAATCGAAAAAATTATCGATATATTTTTCATACGATATATCCCAAACTATCGATAACACGATACGAAATATTATATCGATAAAAATGTCAATACTTTTTTATATGAATATCCCTATTCGTAAGTGAGAGTTACATGGAATGAAAGTAACATTTACTGTAAAATCACACATATATGTTTAAGAATGCTTTTAATATGTACAAAATGACACCCTTATTAATTATTTTCAACATTTATTATATCTAGTTTATTTCAGAAAGGGTCTAGCCGACTTACTATAAGAAAATTGCACCGGAGTTTTTGGACATAGTTTAACCTTTTAAATGTAATATTTAGTTATAAGTATAGTATATATAGTTAATAATAGTTACCCCCATATCTCTCTTATGAGTGAAAGCAGAGATCTAAAATCACAAGTATAAGTACTTTGGGTGAAGAAGTAATATGTAAAAGGTTAAACTATGTCCAAAGACTCCAGTGCAATTTCCTTATAGTAAGTCGGCTAGACCTTTTTCAGGTTTTTTATACAGATATGAAAATCATTTAACAGTTGTTAGTTTTATAATCACTCTCTCGAAATAATTGACAAATCTTTATTGAACTATTAGAATTTTACAACTTTCTCTTTGAAACAAATCTTTATGTTATTTAAATGTTTTCAGAAAAAAAAAACCAAAAAAAAAACGCTTATCGTCATGAAAATGACATGTAACGTCAATTGGCTTTAAATGTCATTTTCATGACTTTACTTTTAAATGTCATTTTCTTGACTTTGAGGTACTGTACTATGCTGTTGGCGGATAATTTCTCTATCATGGGTAACGATCGTTATCAGGTGTCTATGATAACAACCGGGACAGACGTCTTTACATGCTCTCCGAGGCACGGTGGGGAGATCCACCAGGACATACGCCTAGACCGGAAACAAATATTTGTACAAATACAAATATCAACAACTAGAGGCAACTACTCGCACCACTACACCAGAACGGTCGTCACAACGACTTTGAGGTATCGTAGTAAAATTGCAATAAATTTACGATATAACGTTAGTATAAAAACTAGCGTAACGAGCGTCGACAATTCAGAGTTACGTGTTGAAAATGGAAATAAAAAATGTTTTTCCTTAGAGCGTCGCTCGTTTGTACGCCATTGTTAAGGAGATTTCTCTTAGAATATTCTTAGAGGGATTTTAAGGAGCTTAGTTTTGTTGGCGTCTTAATGGATTCATTTCGTCTTTTTGTTTTAAAATATTGTTTCCGTATTAGAAATACTGTCGTATATCTTTATTATCACCTGGGGATTACCATCGGATGACGAAAAACTAATAAAACATTAGGGAAACCTTGCTTTGCGCTCCAGAATTGTAGGTTAGATTATCGTCCGCATGTCTGTGTGTAAGATTTGTATATACTGTATGTATACGTGTACTTACAAAAAAAAATTGTGTGTGTCAGCTCCGACGCACGACTGGAGTTTACTCCTTAAGTACGATTGTCTAAATATACGCAAAAAGAGTTTATCCAACTGAAAATAAGATTAATACCATATGAAAGGGTAAATTAACAAATTAATGAAAATAATATACATATATAAATATATATTTATTCATTTTATATACATTTATTATAACTAATCGGCGAAATATTTTACATTAAACTTTTCACAATAGTCAATTTCAGATGTGCACAAATATTTCATTAGGAATGTTGATAAATTATGTAATTATTATTATCTGACAATTATCATTTATTTTTTAAATATTATTTTTCAATATTAATTAGAGCAACATTACTTTCGCACCGCACCATAGGTGCACGCGCACCGAAAAAGTAACGAGGTCATTCATCAGTAGATTTTACCTCTCATATTTTTCTCATACCGGGCGCCTTATATATGAAAATCGATTCTTAAGGAGTAAACTCCAAAAAAAAAAATGTATACTACGCTCTGTAACTGCAGTTAAACTTTTCGCCCCTTATGTCTCTTGATTCTGCTCTCAGTCTGTGTCGTTTTTCGCCTGGTTATATTTGATCAAACAACAATAAGGTTAATATGATTTTCACAAACTCTGAACACTCCGCTATCCATTCAATTTTCTGCTAATTAAGTTTTACTTATTATTTGTATTTAATAATATTTATTTTCTTTAATTTTTATTATAATTATATCGTCGACGAACAATAAAGAGATAAAACCAATATTAAATGAACAAAACTACAACATTTATTTTATATAGTGATATATATGTAGGCAAGATACAAAAAAGGTTAGAATTAGATCAATAACAATGTTTTTAAGATAGACTACGTGGTAATTCAATCTTTACGTATTTAATTTTAAGAAAACATGAGCACGTGGTTCGATAACTATTCCTGGTTCAGGTCTAAGGGTTAACCAGACGGGCACTTATCTATAGGCACGTGGAGCATGGATGCCCCCAAGCTGGTCTCCGCCTTGTGCTAGGTGACGGGATGATGTGCGCGCCGGGACACGTGGACTGCGTTCCCCGTCCGACGCTCGACGTCTCTCGCCGTAGAACGGTTGTAGGTCACGAAAAAGAACCCGGTTATTGTTGGGGTCCGAGGTTCACCAGCAGAAGTCGCCACGTGGTAAGAGACAGTGTCGACCGCTCCGTACGCCTACCCGGACCCCAACAGTTCGCACCCGGCACCGAAGAGACGAGAAAAAGGCAAGATTCTACCGAGCCCGTCCTTTTATAAGGGCCCGAGCGGCTCCTACTCCGATCCCCTCTAACAATTCAGTGGTAAAATGCTACCCGCAATTATAAATGTTACAATACCCCCCCCGTCAGAGAAGAATTTTGCGTCTCTAGGCAAAATTCTTGGGTGCAGAGGAGAACAGAAGGATCTGACGGTGAGTCTAAAAGAAAAAAAAAGAAAAAAAAATTATTTAATTAAAGTGATCTTTCATGCATTAATTTTGATAACTGCTACTCGATACGGACATCCTCAAACATACTTCATCAAATGAATCCTCTTACAAATATGCGTTATTTGAACTAAACAATTAACGCCCTCACACACCGAGTGACTATTGGTAACCATCCAAGACACTCTAGCAGCCACACTAAATTAGTGTAGGCTTATTTAAAGAGTCACAACCCGCTCTAACGAGAAAATTAGTGTAGGCTTGTTTAAAGAGTCACAACCCGCTCTAACGAGAAAATTAGTGTAGGCTTATTTAAAGAGTCACAACCCGCTCTAAAGAGAAAATTAGTGTAGGCTTATTTAAAGAGTCACAACCCGCTCTAACGAGAAAATTAGTGTAGGCTTATTTAAAGAGTCACAACCCGCTCTAACGAGAAAATTAGTGTAGGCTTATTTAAAGAGTCACAACCCGCTCTAACGAGAAAATTAGTGTAGGCTTATTTAAAGAGTCACAACCCGCTCTAATGAGAAAATTAGTGTAGGCTTATTTAAAGAGTCACAACCCGCTCTATACGCGCAGAACGCAAAACAACAAAACGAAACAGACCCATACAAGAGGTCGCAACCCGCCATAAAAGCGGAAAACGCAAAACAATAAACGAATCAGACCCATACAAGAAGTCGCAACCCGCCATAAAAGCGGAAAACGCAAAACAATAAACGAATTAGGCCCAAAATACTTTATAACCACAAATAAATTTAACTTTTTAATCGCCCATACCGGATGAACAACCCGTCAACTTCAAATCTTTGATATGCCAAACCCCCAGGTCTTTACCCTTTAAGTCTTGTAAAACATACACTAATGGAGACTTTTTACCTACGATTTTACACTTAATAAATTTAGGTGCTAATTTCCTAGTAAAATTCTTATCTTTGTCACTTAAGAAATAAGCTTTTTTATAAACAAAATCCCCCACATTAAATTCCGCCGGCTTGTGACGCAAGTTATACCTTGAAGTATTCTTTAAATGAGCGGCATAAAGACGAAATTTAACCTTATCAAAAATATTGGATAAACAACCCAAGTTCTCAGCGTAATCGTCACGCGGAGCAAAAATTAAGTTGTCTACATTATCATAATCTAGATAATGTGAACCACACGTCACTAATTCTCTGCCGTAAACTAAAAAGGACGGTGAATGTACGTAACCGCTATTATCTTTTCAGACCTTAAGAAAATTACAAAACAATAAATGATTTACAACAATAAAAAAGAAAAAATAAAATGAATGCAATAAATGCACCAATAAAAAAAATAAAATCACTGAAAGGACTTGTCAATTACACACAAGCGCAAATGCAAAATAACAAATGCTAAAAAATAAATAAAATGTAATTGCACAAAAATAGAAAGCAATGTTATATAAAAAAAAATTCGACACAAAAGTTTGGAGAAGAAAAAAAAAATTTTTTTTATGCTAATGCCCACTGTGCAGTTCAAGCGTATGTGGGTAATCGGAGATGGTATTTGATTACCCGGCGGAACCAGAAGACAATAATCGGCTACCCGTTCCTCTTTAAGGAGAAACGGGTCAATGGTACTACCCCGTGCAGCCTCGTCCGCAAAGGCTTACCACCTGGATCCGTTACTACATCTAATGGACTGACCAAAATCTCCTCTGACGGTAAAGTTTCTGATAATTGTACAATTTGTTTACGCAGAGCTACTACCGAGGCAGCCGGTTCCTCGTTCCTAACAATTACTTCATATTCCAATTCAGCCTTAGGCAAGGACAAGAACTTGATGGTGTGAGTCATTGTACCCGAGGTATAAACAAAACAAAAAAAATATATATCTATAAAACAAAGCTAAAAGAAAAAAGGAAAAAAATTATTACAATTAAATTAATATTCAAATACAATACACAAAGCAATACACAATATTTAAATTGAGGGTGAATCGACAAAAACTTTGTTACTGGAAGTTTAAGAATATGTAACACTAAAAGTGGGTAAGTTTTGAAAAAATTACTAAACACAAACTAAACAATTTGAATGCCACGACTATGCCTGTTATAATTTATTAATTCATATATGAATGTTTTAACTATTTAAATATCACTACTGTGTTTGTTTTAATATTATCATTAAATGTTTTAAATTATTAAAGAGAAAAAAAAATCTAAATAATGTCATACATTACGATGACAATTGTAAAACGACACAGTACTAATTAGAGAGAAAAAAAACACAAAAACATAAAAAAAAACACAAAAAACACACGGACAAGACCATTTCCCACACCCAGAAACTGCCGAACCAGGAATAATTAATAGCCGTTGGGCGCCACTGTCGCGGGGTAATATTAGTAAAAGAGAGAGAAATACATATTATACCGACGAACAATAAAGAGAAATAAATAAAACCAATATTAAATGAACAAAACTACAACATTTATTTTATATAGTGATATATATGTAGGCAAGATACAAAAAAGGTTAGAATTAGATCAATAACAATGTTTTTAAGATAGACTACGTGGTAATTCAATCTTTACGTATTTAATTTTAAGAGAACATGAGCACGTGGTTCGATAACTATTCCTGGTTCAGGTCTAAGGGTTAACCAGACGGGCACTTATCTATAGGCACGTGGAGCATGGATGCCCCCAAGCTGGTCTCCGCCTTGTGCTAGGTGACGGGATGATGTGCGCGCCGGGACACGTGGACTGCGTTCCCCGTCCGACGCTCGACGTCTCTCGCCGTAGAACGGTTGTAGGTCACGAAAAAGAACCCGGTTATTGTTGGGGTCCGAGGTTCACCAGCAGAAGTCGCCACGTGGTAAGAGACAGTGTCGACCGCTCCGTACGCCTACCCGGACCCCAACAGTTCGCACCCGGCACCGAAGAGACGAGAAAAAGGCAAGATTCTACCGAGCCCGTCCTTTTATAAGGGCCCGAGCGGCTCCTACTCCGATCCCCTCTAACAATTCAGTGGTAAAATGCTACCCGCAATTATAAATGTTACAGCATTAATATGACATAAACTTAATAGTATTAGTTTTTTAATTTTTTATAATATATTCATTTGAAAATTAGTTTATATTATTTAAATAGAATTTTAAAGTTAAAATTTTAAATTTTTGCGCTGCCATTAATATTCTACATTAAATACAAACTTTAAGAATATTCAATTACTGAACTTGTAGTACTTATTTGCCTATCAGCTACCCAACTGACATTCAATAGAACAAATCTACTTGAAATTATTGTCGCCTTTCCGTACTTTGGTCTGGCTTTGATAACAATTCTCGCCTCTCTAACAAGATGGCGATTTTAAGATGTGATCTCAAGACATTTCTATTGTGTGATCACGTAAGTGATGATCTATGAGTGGCCCGTCAGCGCATTTGGCAGTGACCCCGCTTTCTGCTCTAGGGTTGTGGGTTCGATTCTCACCCCGAGTCTGGGTATATCAGTCGGCTGTTACCTAAAAACCTTAATGTCTGTTACATTAAGTTGCCTTGCCCAACAGACGACCATATGTGTAATATGTTAAAAAAATACTCTAGATTTAGGTTTCTAACGTGTTTATTATAGTAATAAAGCAAATATTTCTCAGGTACCGTACAAATATTTCTGACTTCTTAAATAATGATTTTGAAATTCCTAATAGATAATAATGATTATTTAAAATCAAATGACCTATCTCCGTTTCAGGATATTTCCATAAAAAAGCTATTACTTTTGAAGGCTGAATTAATATGAAATGATAAAATTATTTACTGTCTACACGTAATAAAACCCGTACGATATTATGGTAATATAATCTAGTTTTCATTTGTTCGACATGTTTCCCTTACAGCTACTTAGATCCATTCGAAATTATATTCATGTGAATATACACAGCCATGGGTAAACTTTTGTCATTACTTATGAATATGAAAATAAATAGGTTTCGTCCAATTTCATATTCGACTTATTTTTACTTTACGTAAAACAGAATAAAATATACGTAAAATATCATTCGGTATTTCTATTTGATATTCCAGAGTTTCTTTATTTGTATTTTTATACGTAAATCTTTAATATGTTGGTAAATATTTTAGTTTTCCTTAAACAAGATAACGATTCGGAATCGAATGATGTTTTTATTTTTAATATCAAATGTAATATAAAAAGAAATAAACAATCAAAATTTTATGGACAACAAATTAATAAAATTAAAAACAAACTTAAACAATAATTTGTTAAAAGTAACATTTGTATGATTGCGGATAAAGGTTTTTATTCGTTAAACTCTTACTCTACTAGGATTGGATATACATTGGGTAAAAACATTTTAAACATATTTGGTACTACACACACATAAAAAATAAATAAATGGGTACGTACTAGATTGTGCCATAAGAACGTCACGTTCGGAAGACCGTCAGACATCAACGTAGTATGATAAAGATAGCTCCTGCTAACTTATTTAATTTTATTTACTTATTGGCCTTAAATAAAAACTAATTAAAATCCATATTACTTTTTACTTTATCTATTGCTGTAATAAAACTGTGATAGCTCGACCACCACCACATCAGAAGTTGGATGTTGGATGTTGTTGTTGAATTGTTGGATGTATTTATATCCAACGGCTGACCAATATTCGCCACACTTGAAAGGCGGATTGGCGAGCACAGGCTGTTGTGATAATGTATGGTGCAATCCTGGGTAATGTACAGTTGTTCGTACCACTAGGGCCTTAGTTGTCTTTTACGATACCTCGGCAAGAAGGAGGTCGGGGTATACTTCTCTTCCGGTCACCGCACGGCACATAACGTATACCAAATTAATTGGATTTGCAACATGAACGCATTTGGCTCTCCGTCCAATCAATTTGCATCTTAACAATTAGATTGTAGGTTTCCTTCATCAAATCACGATCAAGATCGAGGTTGTAAGGCTTTCTGAGATGATAAAGTGACACGGCTAGTAGCAACTCCAATTTTGTAAATTCATAATATTTACAAAAAAAATTTAGACGGCAATCGATACTGAAATTCAAACTAAAACTGCTAAACGTATTTAAATGGAAATGGGCACGATTTAAATTACGAGCTAGGAGACTGGATATTTTTCATCACAAATTTCCATTTTCTGCACGATGGCTAGCTGGCAAGTAGCTGGCGTGCATTCTTTATCTTATAAGCTTAATGAGAAGAATAACAATAGTTTATGAAATTGTGCTTACAGGCTACAGCTAGTTTTATTGATAATACTGTGACGAGCGACGCGACGACGATATGGTTTCTGAAAAGAACAACATATATAAGAATTCATATACAAGTTCACATAATATATAATTTCCATTTATAAATTATGTAGAACAGTTAATTCATCTTAAAAATACTGAAACAATAGTAGTTTTGTATAAATTCTAGACTATCGAATATTATCTATATATATAAAAGAGATTTCCACGTATACATTGACTCATCACGATATCTCTGAAACTATAAGGCGCAGAGACTTGAAATTTGGTAGGAATATTCCTTTTACCGAGTAGAGGTCAGCTAAGACCGGATTTTACGAAATTCTACCTCTAAGGGGGTGAAAAAGGGGGGCAAAGTATGTATGGGACAACATGATTCCTTGGTCCAATCTACTTCAAATTTCGCATAAATATTCTTTAACAGAATTGGTTGAAGACGTGTTTCGTATTTTATCAAAATTCATCCTCTAACGATGTTAAAAGGGGGGAGAAAATTATTTTGATATAAATACTCCATAGTGATTTTGATTTAAATTAAAATTTATTTTGACACATGTTTGACAACCAATCCGTCTGTTATAAAATATTTTCCAGTATTGACGCAGGTGTAGGTGATAAAAAATATAATTTTATATTTTTTGAAATTTTAGTTAAATACCCGTGCGAAGCCGGGGCGGGCCGCTAGTAATATATATGTATATGTGCTGGTACTTCTTTTTTTTCTATTTTTGTTGGAATTCATTTTTATATTTTAGTCAGTCATCTAATACGTTCTAACACAATAGGCCAGGTCAACGTTAGATATCGGCTAGCGATGCGAAAATTACGGGATCGATTCTAAGCTGACCCCTCGGGCTATTGTACTCAATCCCAAGACCCAAGCCTTACAATATTTTATAGTGAAAATGGTAAAGTTTAATATAAAAATAACGCTAGATGTTTTTTATTCATAGAAATATGAGTGAGAAACTGCGCTCAGTTAGACAATAATTATTAATTCAACAATTGGTAAGGATTTAATAATTTTATCCATTACATATGAAAAGTATCGATTCAAGCTCGGAGAGGTTATTCGTAATTGAACAAATATTTGTGTCTAGTCTGGATAATCTAACAAATACATATTTGACAAGTAATAATAACAAGTAAATATATATTTAACAAATAAAATCGTCGCTCTGAGTTGTTGTTATTAACACCTGATAACGATTGTTACTTTTGGTAGGAAAGTTATCTGCTAACCCGCAGAGCCGTGCGGTGACCGGCAGAGAAAAATTATCCTGACCTTGTCAAGGAGTCGTAAAATACGACTTAGGCCATAATGGTGAAAAAACTGTGCACCGAAAAAGATAGTGAAAGTGATGGGCAACAGTGTCATCATATCTTGCCCCAACAGACTGCACTCGGCATCCTGTCTGCCAAGCGTGGCGAGTATTGGCAAACCCCCCTCAAAACTACCCGCAATACAGAGCCCAGGCGATCGCTCTCGAGGTCGATGGGCGAGGCCAACATTCAGCAGTGTACATACAATTGTTGATATGATATTGGTAAATAATAATATGTCTGATTCAGTTTTATTAGCACAAGATGATAAAAAAATAAAGACTTTACTTTTCTTAACAATTCTTACAAAATAAATAAAAATAAAAATAGATATTTGCTTAAAAAGTAATATCAGTAAATATTAAGTATCAGTAAAACTCAATTGACTTGATGAAAGGAGGATGGAGGAGGGAGGGGGGGGGGGAGGAATTAGAAATACATCTCCAAATCAGAGGAGTCAACCAATCTTCAGATAGCATTCGTTTATTGGATAGATCGTCAAATTTAATGTACCGATGGGTAACAGTTTTTACGACGCATAAAATTTTGTATGTCTCGATTTCCTGTTTTATAGTCATACGTCAAAAAAGAAAACATCTTCATCGTTTCAATCATATTAATTCTGTCGATGATAAAGTTTTAGGGTACTTTAGATAAACATACTGTTTCAGATGCTTAAATCAAATAAATGGATACGTTATATTTAGCAGCCTTTACTAGAATATCTAGTTACATACTTGACAAACATCCAAGCCACGACAAACGTTTGAATGGCTTAAACAAATGTTTGCAATCGAGATCTGCAAAAGGAGATCGAACCGGCTTCCTCCAACCATTTTAAGTCTACTTCGTGAAATATTAAGTAGGTGCTTGAGATACAGCTATAAATCACTTTTTATGAAACAGCTATAAAGAAAATTGTAATAAAAGATTTTTTTTTTGAAATTATTTTTTATTTCTGTAAAAAAAATCTTTTAAAATCACGATATTAATCATCATCGTCGTCAACTCAAAGTGATTATAAAAAAATGATGAAAAATTTTAAACTAATTGTTTTAAAAAGATGATTTTTTAAATCTGACTCCGGAGTTTGGGTTTATCAATTTATCATACATCTGTGTTCATATATTATGTACATGTTGACCGCACAGATAACTTTGTTTAGACAAGTTGCAAGACTGCGGGTCTTACGACCATCTGCTCCTCATCTCGACTTGAACTTATGCGAAATATTATTATGTCATAATATTGTTTTGATCCTTGAATTAACTTGGAATTTCGTCGCTTAAAGTACTCTGTCACTCTGTCAGATATTGAAAAATTTATTGTAATGATTTAACTTTGAAATGTAATGATTTAACGAGTAGTGTATTGTAATTGGGGTTTTAGCTTATTATCCTAAATACAGGTTAACTAAACGACTCATATAGGATAAGAAATCTATCTTATTATTGTGTCTTTACTACTTCTAAGTTATACTGTTTGACAACTTGTATTCCTATTGTTGTCTTCATTTTAATATGAGAAGTATTTTAATAAAAAATATTGAAATTGAAATTTGTCCTTGTGTGTCTCCCCACCGTGCCTAGGAGAGCACAACAACGATAACAATCGTTACTCATGGTAGCAAAAATTATCCGCCAACCTGCAGTGGAGTAGTGTGGTGGGTTAAACTCCAACTCTTCTTCTTATGGAGAAAATGCCTTTGCTGAGCAGTAGGTAGTTTACAGGTTAATACAGTTCAGTACGGTACAAGCCGTTATTACTCACATAATATAAAATATACTCTATATAAAATTGACAAATCCGTTTGTAGTCACATCGTATGAAAGTATCTTGAGATGACTGTGTGACTTACCAGTTGTCGAACGTATGCGATCAAAACCGATAAAAGTGGTTTAGCGTTGAGGCGAGACGAGACGTCGGTGGATCGAGCGTGAAGTGAAATCTTAAAGATGCCTTCACATCTTCGAGGAATTGATAGGTGACATCTGACCTCCAATAATAATACATGAGAGTTATGTATTTTATAATGGAAATTCGTATCCACACAAATCGGTTAAAACCGCGATCTACAGCTAGAGTAGTGATCATATAATACTACAACTTAGAAATTAAATATTTCAGTTGCAATATTAATATTAATAAAATTCAAGTTAAGTTAGTGATTTTTGAGATTCTGGTTAATGTGATATTCTTAAATAAAACTACTCTTGTCATAAATTTAAATTCTCGCTCGGCCTAACAACGTCTAGCCTAAATGGTGTAAAATCACCGTAACATGCTACGGCGCGCGATGCTACATATTACGGACAATAATATACTTCAAGCGGCTTGAATTAAGAAGCTGGTCAGACGGCTGAACATAGGCCTCTCCCATGATCTTTGAGTTTGGCAATACTTGCCGCACTTGGTAGGTGGGTTGGTGAGCACAGTGTGTTGTGGCAGTATATGGTGACGCTGCTGCCCATCACCATCCTGGTTGGTATACAGTTGTCCGTACCAATATGGCTTGAGTTGCCTTTTAAAATACCTCGGCAAGAAAGAGGTCGAGACTATTCTTCTATGCTGGTCACCGCACGGCAAAAAAAGATTTTAAGTAGGAAGATATTTTTATCTATTGACGTGATATAATCATATGTTGCTTTAATATATAATTACTTAATTTAAAATTCTTATTTAATTAGATAATCAATTTAACATTTCTGTAGTTATTTTAAAACCAAACACCCAAATATTTCCGAATTAAAAACCATTTGATTGTTCATAAACACTAAGTCATTTGGAAGATTATACAATTTCTATATAACCTACTATAGCATATTAATGTGATCCATTATACAAAAGTCTCTTCGCAATCTCGCTTGTACGAGTGGCTGAAAGTTGTTGAACCAACGAGCGAGATAAATCGAGGGTCGTTACTCTCAAAAGTTATTTGTGTATACAACAGCGAAATTATTTTTAAGGAGAAGAACCATCACACTTGAGCACCACACATCTGGCGTACAGCCTTGGTGATTGACAAGATAAAATAAAATTTTCCAGAATTGTTATCATCACGAGTTTTCTCGTTTGCAAATCTTCGAAGGTAATATGGTTACCATAGTTCATCATCTAGCGAGTCCCACATACCAGTCGCCTTGTGCGGCGGGATACGTTAACGTATTTCCCAGCGTTAAAAAAAATAATTCCATCATTATTCTAGGACAAATTATGCCTGTTTCTGTATTTTGAATATAGACCGACTATAGATGGAATAGGTATATATTTTCAGTTTATAAAAAAATCTATGATTAATTTTAAAATTACGAGCACACTCTGGTTAGCTCATTATTTTCAAGTATTTTCAAATACCATGAAGTCACGTTCAAATAAATCACATAGCACTTACAACCACAATGAATATTTAAATTCTAATTAATTTCTAGTACAATTAAATTGTTGACGATAATTTAATCAAAGTGTTGGTAGCGTGACCGTCAAAAGATAAAAATGTTTTTTAGGATCGTGTGCACAGGGATTAATAGTCCATTAAAATTTGCATACTACAGCTTTATTATCCGCCATTTTGTGAAATAACGCTTGGAAAACATTAAAACGAAAATGGAAAAAAAGAAGACTTTTGGGAGTGTTGTCAGAATATTTCATGTTAATGATAAAAGGTACGCAGATTATTAAAATAAGCCACAATTTTATGTTTAAGTTTTTACCATTTTACTCCGACTTGTGGGTACTTTTTAAGAAAAATTGTAACTGTATCTGTATCGGCCTTTAAACATCCAACTGCAGAGCGAAGTCCTCTTCTCCATATAGAAGGATTGAAGCTTAATCCACCACGCTTCTCCACTGCGGTTTGGTGGATAATTTCTCTACTACGAAAAACGATCGTTATTACGTGCTCTCTGAGGCACGTTGGGAAGACCCACAAGGACAGACACCCAGACCGGAAACAAATATTTGCACAAATACAAATATCTGTCACGAGCGTGGATCGAACCCGCGACCGCCGGCAAGTAGTTTGAAGCGACTACTCGCACCACTACACCAGAACGGTCGTAAGAATAACATTTTGACGAAATTGTATGAATGTGTGAATGTATTAAAATTAGGCATTTAGAACACAGATTAGATTACATTAGTACATAGTATTGATAATCTGGTAGTAATCTACTGATTACTTTAATTTGCGTTAAAGTCTCTTTCGAATAGAAGTCGAATGATCAAATCGTATATGCAAAACTTTAAAAATTATAATTTTTTATACAAATTCGTACCCCTCGAGCATGTAATTCCAAAAATGTTGAAACTGATAATTTTTGATTTTTAACAACAGTGTAAATACCAATTTCCAAGAATATATTTTTATTTAACGCTTTGAAACATCAATTGCTTATATTTTCGTTACAGTCCTTTGAAAAAACAGGTTTCAGTAACGAGATGGAGTACTGAATGGCTTTGAAAGAAAACAAATTATATCCTCTAATATGGTACCAAAATTCGTCATATTAATTTAAAATGAAAGTTTCACATGCTTTGATGAATTTCTTTTTAAGTCCTTTATATTGAAAACTTATTTAATAGGTTTGGAAAAATGAATTCTATATTCTTTATTATCAGAATTTTTAATGTTGACATTTGCACCAATGAATAAATCATTTAAATTGTTTTATAGTTACTAGGGAACAAAAAAATACAAAAGAACATAATTATTACTGCTTATTAGGATTTGTTAAAAAGAAAAAAAGCAAAAAAAAAAAGCAGTAAATTAAACACACTTTTTAGATCTAATACTCTTAGCAACCGTTTCGAGTATATTTTAGAATAATCTACAACACATACGTCACAAGATATTATAATTTATAAATAGCATTGAATAGAACTACGCGGAAACGTAACGTACAAAAGAATTCATGGAATTTTTCCTTTTCCCCGTGTTTCATAACAAAAGGAGGTAAAAAAAGGGAAATTCAAAGCACTCCGTGGAATCTGGCAGAGATTAAGTGGTTTAAGGCTTTTGGGTTGTAACTGTGTTAAATTTCAGCTATACTTATTATCTATACGTAGTACAAAATATCTGTAAACTCTACAATACGTTTTCCAGTATGTGTGACGTCTTCCACGATTCAATATACAGTTTTAAGAAGTCTATAACTAAACATGTAAACAAGTAAATTGCTGTTACCTAATACCTATGTCTATTGTCTATTAGTATACTTTTAAGCATTTCAGAGCACTTTATTTTTTTTTATTTTAAATTGTTGTTTTTGTTCTCGTTTTGTTTAATGCATGCTGTGGTTATCAGTAAGTAGTTGTGCAATTGTATTGTCATTTTTTTTAATGTTTGTATTTATAAAATTGTAACAACTGTTGGTAATCCATAAATAAATAAATAAATAAATAAATCTGCATGTTAGGAGCTATCTCAGATGAGCGACCATACGCTATGCGATACGATATTAAGGAGAGTAATACATCAAGTGACATGTAGTAACGCAATAAAAACATAATTAAAATATTTATATATTATTAGCAAGTAAAACAGGCCCTAAGATATAACGACTATTTGATATTTTCGCGTACCATCGCGTCATGTCGCGTAGCCTTTTATACCTTGTCCAACCGTTTATTATCTTTTTGATAGCTTACGTCTATAAATTAGCGGTTTTTTTTCTTCAGAATAATATACTACAGTAATGTCGTACTCTATAGATGGGTAGTGAAGTGCTCTGTGCATAACAAATAACCACAGACTATAAAACAGTTCTTGAAATATATCGATCGATAAATCGTTCATATGATAAAAATAATTTGACTTCATATACCTAAGTATTGTTAATATGTAGAAGCGAGACGGTTTTTTTTTTCTTTTTAGGATACTCAGATCCTAGAGGTCTATTTATCGATACGGGGACGCGATGTCTATTATATAAAAGTATCGATATTTGTATACGGTATATCGGAATATATCGATATATTTATCCGATATATTGGAAAGTCTCGATACAACGATACGATTTATTATATCTAAAAAAATATCGATATTTCTTCTACATGAACATCGCTACGTATTATTGTCGCACTTATCGTTCACGTATGATAACGGGTTACTATTGCAGAATCAATCGCAAACTTAGTTTCAATAGTTTGTTTACCGTTAGTTTTTTATGACTTCCGTCCGATTAAAAATAAAGGAAATCCTTAGAAGGATATTAGTCCGAATATATTGAAGTGATTTCATTGTTTGGTAAGTATATGAATTTCTATGAGGCAAATACATCATCCATCAGTTATACAAATATTCAGATATTATAAAAGTTTTGGTGTTTGTTTATATAAACATGTGATTATTATAGACATGTGAAACTCAGAAGTTATCAAAAAATGATAGCTTGAAATAATAAAGTGAAAGAGAAACATATGGGCCTTCATCGAACTATAACTTAATGAAGCGAATAATTATTACGCGATGAAATATTATAATTAAAATATTCAAAATTGTTGTATTAATTATTTCTTAATATTACCGATTCAAAACTTTGTCTAAGAAAAATAAATTTCCTAATATTAAACTACGTTTCAGTGGAACGTACTATAATATGGAGATGAAATATGATTAAGGCTAACGATACTTCGAAAGTCATATGGAGATAATAAAAAATATATTTCTTGTAGAAATTGTACGAGCAAGATAAGATCAAAGGAATATGAATGATATGAGAGTTACTTCAGAAGGATCTTCTTTATGTACGAATATTTTAACTAATTTTGTATCAAATATTTTCAGGCTGTGACAAATAGTTAATAATGTGCCTGGATAATTTATGTTTTTATTTATCAATTCAATATATTTTATGTTATGATTCTTGTGTTTTAGGTATTTTATTAGTGATGTTAAAACTACCCACTCTCTAAACATGAATCGGTGAAATTTCATTTTTTAAAGTGACTATTCATTTGTTATCAACGTGAAAATCGTACCACGCAGAATTAGTGATTATTCGATTTATGAATATCTGAATATCATAGTCCACTGATTTGATCATTGAATATTTGTATGTATGTATTAGTGAGTATTGTTATTGAAATTCACTGATACGAGTATGTAGTGAATACAGCTTGAATAAGGTATTTAATGAAAATTCCACTGATTTATGTTTAGCGAGTAGGAATCTATTTCCTTTGTTCTCTGTATTGATTCAGCAAATACAAGTATTACGTCGAAATATATACACTCATTTGCAAAAAAAACGGGCGGTTTCGATTTTCTTCCTGGCTGAAAAAAATAAAATACCAAAAAGGTTTTAATCATTTGAACATGTTACTGGCCAGTTATAAAAGTGCCATAATGTTTATAAGAGTACATTCCAAATTCAAATTTTTGACTGAGCCTGGTTTTCAAAGAAAATAACTTTTAACTACATTTTGTGGCGCGAATTCCCTATAGTTAATATCGACTCTAATTAACTTTTTGTCAATTTTTATTAAATTATCTGGTGTCCTTGACATTTAAAAGTATTGTTATTGCTGTTTAGCAATCTCGAAAATGGTAGATAAAGTGATAAAAGCGAGCAAAATTATTGCGCTGCTTGAAGAAGGTTGCAGTCAATGCTTCGTGGCTCAGAGGCTAAATGTGAGTCGGTCGACAGTTCAAAGGACCTGGCAGCGCTATCAAGAGACCGGTTCCGTCAAGAGAAGGCCTGGTTCTGGCAGAAAGACATGTACCGAACCACGGGATGATCGTTTTCTAGTTAGTCAAGCGTTGAGAAATCGCAAATCTTCTTATGTGGACCTCAAGAACACCCTCGAAGAAGTAAGAAATGTGCAAATTAGTCTATGGACGGTCAGGAGGAGGCTTCTCGCTGCTAATATACACAGTCATCGCCCGGCACGCGGCCCTAAATTACTCCGTGGACATCGAGTTGCCAGGCTTAGCTTCGCTCGAAATTGTGTGTCATGGACTCATGAAGACTGGGATAGGGTATTATTCTCCGATGAAGCCAGGATATCTCTGCATGGTGAAGACCGACGTCGGCGAGTGCTACGTAGACGAGGAGAACGCTTTGCAGAGGCATGTTTTGAAGAAATCACACCTTATGGAGGGGGCTCTGTTATGTTTTGGGCAGGAATAAATTCTATGGATCGTACGGAGTTAGTCTTCATCGAAAACGGTACACTGACTGGACACCGATACATAACGGAAGTTCTAATTCCTTATGCACAACCCGCTTTAACCGCTCTTGGCGAAAACTCAATTTTTATGGACGACAACGCTCGCGCCCACCGGTCTGGCGGTGTGGATGCGTATATGCTAGAAGTCGGAATTCGTCGTTTGGACTGGCCAGCTAGAAGTCCGGACCTCAATCCCATAGAGCATGTCTGGGACGTTCTGAAGCGACGAGTGAGATCAGTGCAGCCGGCTCCGCAGACCATCAGAGAGCTAAAGAATGTGATTACCGCGGAGTGGGAACGTATTCCCCAAGAAACCATAAAAGATATACTCACTAGCATGCCCAGACGAATGCAAGCTGTGATTTCAGCAAGAAGGGGTCACACTCAATACTAAACTTTTATCTGCTTTTAATGTATTCAAGAATTACAAAGAAATTAACGCGTTTCATTTTTATTTAGCGAGCAGGTACAATCATAGTGTTTTGAGCTTAAACATTATTTCTTAATAATTTAATTAAAATGTTATGATAAAACTGATGAAAACTATTCCTTCCTAATTAATTTATAAAATTCTGAGGATAACAATACCTAAAATTGTCAAACAAACTAATAGTAAGTATAAAATAGTTCTTTGCTTAAGTGCCCGTTTTTTTTGCAAAAGAGTATAGTACAATAATACTAGCAAACCCGGCGAACTCCGTTTCGCCACCAACTTATTTTCGTGAGGGATACTCATACCACGTACTGGCACCGTCTGCTCCACCACCATGCAAAACCATATTGGTTTGTAGTACATGCTATGTATCAGAGATGGCGCTGTATGTGAAAAATGATTTTCCCTGTTTTCCGGCTTTTCTGTTGACATTTTTTCCTAAATTTTGTTTGCTATAAACCTCAAGGAGCCCGAGACCTTTCCAACGAATGCAAAACCGTGGAAATCGGTTCGTGCGTTCTGGAATTATAGCGTCAGGAAGGAAAACCCGACTTATTTATATATTATAGGGGTTGATCGTAGAGGGGTGAAAATTGAGAGTAATATGATTTTTTTATTTTAAGTCGACAGAATAAAAAAAATTTGCCAAAAAATTAAAGTTTATATTCACAAATAAAAAATAGGGGTTGATCGTAGAGGGGTGAAAAATTCAGGGTCATATAAAATTTTTTATTCTAAGTCATGACAAAATAAAAAAAATTCTTGCAAAGAAATTAAATTTTTTAATTAACAAATAAAAAATAAGCGTTGATCGTAGAGGGGTGAAAATTTAGGGTTGCATGTATTTTTGTATGCTGTATCGTGAAAAAATTAAAACAAAAAATTTTGTCTAAAAAATAAAATAAAAAATTTAGGGGGATGAAAAATATATGTTGATCGATTCTCCACCCTGGCCGATATGCTCGCTAAGGATCACGAAAATCGGTCGAGCCGTTTCGGAGGATTTCGGTCCCGTACCCTGCGACACGAGAATTTTATATATTAGACTAGCGGCCCGCCCCGGCTTCGCACGGGTATTTAAATAAAATTTCAAAAAAATATAAATTTATATTTTTTATCACCTACACCTGCGTCGATACTGGAATATATTTCATAATAGACAGATTGAGATCAAACATAATATTTTAGCCCGCGACTTCGTCCGCGTAGAAGTCGAAAATGGTTATAATAGGATTTTTGTTCTTTTTGGAGTTTACTCCTTAAGAATCGATTTTCATATATAAGGCGCCCGGTATGAGAAAAATATGAGAGGTAAAATCTACTGATGAATGACCTCGTTACTTTTTCGGTGCGCGCGCACCTATGGTGCGCAACTTTCTAATTTGGTTGTGAGTGTATTAAGGTGGACATGCATAGGTGGACATGCATAGGTCGACTTTCATACATTTTTATTTTTGATTATTCTTGAAATGTATACATTTTTTTAAACATTTAGTTTGTTTTATCTTATTTTGTTTGTTCTTTTTATATGAGCAATGTTCATGTTAGCTGTAATTAAAAATGAAAGTAATGTTGATCTAATTAATATTGAAAAATAATATTTAAAAAATAAATGATAATTGTCAGATAATAATAATTACATAATTTATCAACATTCCTAATGAAATATTTGTGCACATCTGAAATTGACTATTGTGAAAAGTTTAATGTAAAATATTTCGCCGATTAGTTATAATAAATGTATATAAAATGAATAAATATATATTTATATATGTATATTATTTTCATTAATTTGTTAATTTACCCTTTCATATGGTATTAATCTTATTTTCAGTTGGATAAACTCTTTTTGCGTATGTTTAGACAATCGTACTTAAGGAGTAAACTCCAGTCGTGCGTCGGAGCTGACACACACAATTTTTTTTTTACGTTATTAATTTTGTTATAACATATAAATTATTATGTTAAAATATTTGAATACTTATAAAATATAACAATCTTTATTACCTATAGAGTAGAAATTTAAAGTTAATTAAACATTAAAATAAAAATGAAATTTGTTATGTTTTATGATGAAGAAGCTCTGCTTTTGATCTGGAGAAAGTTACACGGGGGTATTATCTTCTTACAACGAAATCGAAATACTACACCTTCCATAGTATTTCTTTATAAACAATATTTTTTGTTTTTCGTTCGGAGTGCTAGAATTACCAGGGTATTCTGGAATATGCCACATACAACTGACTGTGAGAGAAGCAGTTGTCTATTAAGTATACTCCCGCTACAGTAAGAGTTTGACCTTAAGCTTTTTTTATATTAAAAATATACTCATATACACTCATACATTATATTATTATATGGTTCCCGGGAATCACCATATCCTTTTTTAAGCAACAGGTCTGAGAACTGTCCTGCAGTAACATCTCCCTTAGATGGACTCTCATATTTATGGTAAGGCTCAGTTTCGTCACTGCAGGCCACAAATGCTCCTGTACTGTAGTGTATTGTATCAGCCTATAAATAACTCACTGCTGAGCGAAGGCCTTTTTTCCATATAGAAGAAGCCTTGGAGCTTAATCCACCACGCTGCTCCACTGCGGGTTAGCGGATAATATCCCTACTATAAGTAAAAATTATTATAAGGCATCCATGATAACAAACAGGACTGACGGCTTTGCGTACTCTCCGGGGCATGGTGGGGAAACCCACTATAAACCCAGACCTGAAACAAATATTGGCACAAATACAAATATCTGCCCCGAGCGGGAATCGAACCCACGACCACCGCCATTGAGGCGAGGCGTTAAGGCGACTACTTGCACCACTACACCAGAACGGTCACCATGTTTCGTTCGTTGTATCGTAAGTATAATTACACCAGAAGTCAATACGATTTTGTTTCTTAGATTTGAATAAACCCGCAAGTAATTATTTTTTAAATTTTAATTGACTCTGCACAGTTGGTAGTGACCCTGCTTTCTGCTCCAGGATCGTGGGTTCGATTCCCGCCTCGAGTTTGGGTGTAATATCTATTTATTTCTATATGTATTATTTATAGGTATATTTAAAAAAAAATGAATATCATTCGGATGTTACCGAAAATACAGGCATTAAGTTGCCTACCTTAGGAACAGACGATCGATCGTGTGTGTGTATCAAACATATATTTATATTTAATAATAGTCCAAGACAGCTTTTATTTCCTCCTTCTTAGTTTTAGTGTAAGATAAAGTTAAATGGGTACATGATTTATAAGATTTTTTTCTGATCTTGTTCCATCATTAGTCCGTGGTGCCAATCTGTACTAATTCGAGCGTTAATGCCGTATAATTCAAAAATTTTTCCAAGTTCACTTCGGTGTCTTCTATATCAGTATCATTGTGAACTACAGATGCGTTGCTGATGAGGAGTCATTTAATTTAAAACCCTTGACTTAACACAACACCAACATTGAATTAAAAAATATTATATAAGACACTATTTTACAATAAAGCAATCACACGGTATAGTTACGGTATATTTACAACTCAATTTTGTTACGTTTAATATAAAGTCTTGCCTGTTCCATCAGGAGCACCCAAACAAAGATATCACCTACACCTGCGTCAATACTGGAAAATATATTAGACGGATTGAGTTGTCAAACATGTGTCAAAATTAAATGTAATTAAAAAAAATGCACTAAGGAGTATTTATCTCAAAATAATTTTTACGCCCTTTTTACCCCGTTAGGGAATGAATTTCGATAAAATACGAAACACGTCTTCAATCAATTCTGTTAAAGAATATTTATGCAAAATTTGAAGTAAATTGGACCAAGGAATCACGTTGTCTCATACAAACTTTGCCTCCCTTTTTCATCCCCTTAGAGGTAGAATTTCGTAAAATCCGTTCTTAGCTGACCTCTACTTAGCAAAAGGAATATTCCTACCAATTTTCAAGTTTTTAGGTCTTATAGTTTTAGAGATATCGTGATGAGTGACTATATCTATAGAAAGTCTCCTATATATATATAGATTATATTGACGAATATTGTTTGTTTGTCATCGATGAACTCAGATTATTCAATTAACTCTATGGTAATTTTTTCAACGTTAGAAAGCTTCGTGTAACTAATCCGTCCGACAACAATTCTGGCGTTATGGCGCAATTAGTCGCCTTAAGGCCGCGGTCTTGATTCCCGCTTGGGGCAGATATTTGTTTCCGATCTCGGTGTATATCCTTGTGGGTTTCGCACTGTGCCTCGGAGTGCATGTAATGATCTGGAGGCTCTACGTGCTCTCTAATTTTGACTATTGTTGAATTGAATACATCTTTTTTTTTGTCGCAGGGGAATCCATTTACGGATGATATCCAGGACGCCCGGGTGGCAGTCCTAGACCTATGTCGGACTCAGCACTTTGGGAGTGCAATACCATACTAACCCCCTGCGGGAGCCTTCAGCCGCTTTAATTGGAGGGTCCCGGATCTGCAGGCAACAGGATGCGAATTGAATACATCTGACTTCGTAACGTCGTCTGTTAATCTTATATCAAACAATAGGCTATAAGTATGTGTATAATATGTGTATGTCCATGTGAGGATATATATAGGATAGTAAGTAAAGCCGTTGGTCCCGGTTGTTATTATGAACACTTGATAGCAATCGTTACTCATGGTAGGGTTACCTCCTCTCGCAGTAGAGCAACTTTGGTCAGAAGTAAGACGTTTACAGACTGATTCAAGAACTAATTCTTAAAGTAAAACCATTTCCTTCTTTAACATCTTACGGCATCTCAGCGGTACTGGCTAAATGTTTACAATAATCCTCTGGATTTCTTCGGATATTCAGCGGCTGTGATCATATTATGATTATGTTAAGCGTGACGACTCGCTTGTTTGTTTGCTGGCAATTTTTATTAAAATATACCAAAATGCCGTTGCAAGTTTTTTTAGAAATATCTTGTTATGTGTAAAACCTTTTTTTTGTGCATTCAATTTTAATAAAGCTGCGAGCTGTATGGGCCGGCGCGCCCGGGGAAGTACTTCGCCCTCACTTAACACCGACGTGAAATGACAGCACTGTCGTCGTGTTTCGTTCGGGTTGTGAGAGATCCGGTGGCCTATCCCTCCCCTCCCCACACCGATCCAGAGAAACATCCCTCCCCTCCCTAAAGGTCGGTGACGCACATGCTAATTCTCTGATGTAGCGGGTGTCTATGGATGTCGCTTTTACTTACCACCAGGTGAACCGACGGTCCATTTGCCCCCTAATAAAAAAAAATTAAATTGCGTGTACTAGCGTACACTCGTAAGAAGTGAAACTTATAATAAAAACAGTTTACTTTTTATACGATCGTAATTATATGAGTCCTGTGTTTGCGTTCGGACATATTTATATTCGAATTACCTACTCACTATAGAATACATCATACAATAACTGCAAACTTCTATATAGTGATACTTAATTTCACTCAAGAATCTTAGAGATTGCTAGCGCAGTGGCTGCCAACGCGAATTGAATTTCGTATATCGCTCGAGAGCTGCAAGTTCAAAACCCTGCGAGAGCCACATTTTCTAGCATTCAAAATTTGATATTTGATTTATTTAGTTTAACTATTTATTTATATATATATATATATATATATATAGGATTTCATCTACTATCACTCGGAATCTTCCTTGCGCATGTGTTTATTGAAAAACGACTGAAATTACGCAATAATCAAGAACAAGATGGCGCGTAACGCAAGATGGCGCGTAACGAAAAAATCTTTCCAAAACCGATAAAGAAGTTTCACTTCAAAAATAAATAATAATTCAATACGTCCCAAATTAAAATTGTTCCAAAAGTAGAAGTACAGTTAACTGTTTCTACACATACGACACATTCTAACTATAAATCACTGCCTAAACGAGAACAATGTCGTGACACTATTAGACTAGAATGTTATGTACATTCGAATCCATTGCTACTTCAAAACTGGATTTCTATAACATTCGTTATTAATTACACCATTGGATGTCGAAGTTCGAAAATACTTCGAATTGATTATAAGGGTGCCGATAACAAAGGCGCTCATAGGATCCTAATTCACGTCAGACAAAGGACCACTCGACTTTTTAATTATACAGAATCGACTTTCACGCGTGTCTTTTGGGAGCTGACAATTGTGACGTAATGATGGATGAAGAGATCTTGAATGTTCGATGGCTTGAAACGTTCTTTACTTTTTCTGCTTCCAATCATCGGATTTAGGTGAATTTTTTCGGTAATGTTTGTTCATGACTTATTATTGGTTAGAAGAAAATATTTAAGATATTTCGTTGGATTTTAGGATCAGTGTCAAAAAATTTATAATAATAAAGGTTTTTTTTAGGATATATGCTTTCATTTAGTACTATGTAACGAATTTTGATTATATTATGGTGTTTATAATTTTTGTTTAATTTTAAATAATTCTAGCACAGCAACACAAAATATTCATAAAATTACATGTATCATGGTTAATAAATTATTTACCTAAATAATTAAATCAACCACAAATCGCTCTTCATTAGTTAGTACAAATATAGGCATTCATTACATAAATATAATTACAAAATGCAATTAAGTTACGCTAGAGCCACACGTTCGCAGAATTCCGAACACGTTTATTAATTACTTGTTGTCGAACATTTTTGAATTTTTGCGAATAAGTCTATGTTTCAAAATTAACGTATAGAGTTTGGTAAGCACAAAATGCAAAAGTATATTTAGTATTATTTACAATTAAACTTGTTTGTCTATTTTTAAATCGGTGTAAAACTTCTTATTTAGTTGTTACGGAAATATATTATATAAGTATTCTTATTATTATTGACGAAATCTATGTAAAAATGAACTAACAATAATTAAAAAAAAAAAATTGCGCACTTTTCCCGATACTTTTTCCTTAATAAATAATTATCAAAAAAGGTTGCATGGAATAGATCGCTTTACGCGATAAGGCTGCCTTTGCATACATGTGCAAATGTCCAAGTTGTAAATATATATTTTATCTTATATGTGCAATAACAATTTAATAAATAAATAAATAATGGTACTAATAAAAGTTGATCGCACTTTAAAGTCAATAATTCTTCATACTGTATTTAATTCAAGTTAACAAACTTTAAACGAGTGTCCGGTGTAGTCGCAAATTATTTTGCGTGCGCTTAGCATCAATCGCCGTCAATGCTGGCGATTAGATTTATATTATTCCTGCAATCTACTTTGATGAATGGAATCATCATTGAGCATTAGGTATTGTTATAAACCGATACAAAATTTATTAAAATTTTGTTGATTTTGTACGATTTTTTTGTTATTATTGTTTTTATTTCCTTCTTAATTTCATCGTTTGTATTCATTTTATAATTTAGTTTATATATTATATTTGTTTAAATTTCAAAAAAAAAAAAATACCAACAACCTCTTCAAACGAGAGCTGGGCAGTAAATATAATAATACAAAATTAAAATTTCTAATACAATTTATAAAACTTGAAATAATAACAATTAATTAAGTGTGAAACTGCTGGGGAAGAATAAAACAATAATGAAGTTACTTTTGTTTAAAATAGATTTTTAAACTTATAGATTTATGTAACTAGATTCTACCAATAAAGCTCCTTCACGTAACTCATTTAAGAGACGAGTTAAGGAGTTCTTAATAGCTAAAATTTAACTTAATGCCATTAGTTCAATTAACCTATTTATTTGTGTTTGCTCATTGTCGTCAGCTTTTTAAGTATTATATATGTATGTTCGTATGTATGTATCTGTTTTTTGTATGTATGTGTATATTTGTTTATATAATATGTATTTATAAATGTACTTATATATGTAGTATATAATGATTGTTACTTATTTCTTTCCTATCTTCTTTTGCTTTTTTGAATATGAATTTATTTGTTCGGTTTTCGATTTTGCACATCTACAAATGTCCGCTTATGCATCCTGAGGTTGGCTGATAAATAATGCTTTCGGCATTAAGCCCGCTTTTTGTACATTTCTAATTTAGGGATCGTTTCTGAGCTATCCCAAAAAATATTAGATCCATTGGCTATTGACGCTAACTGTGCTATTCAATTTTAAATCTATATATTTCGTTCGTTAATACTTTTGAGCTATTACGATAAAGGATATTGAGTGTTCTTAACAACAACTTTCTTGAGATTGTTACTTATTTTTTTGTAATCGTTTTTCCAAACATTTTATTTAAACCCTTTTCGATTACAAGGCTTACATCCGGCAAATAATTTTCAAAATTTTTTAATTTCTTTCTATGTGTGATCAATACAACCTAGTAGTTTGCGAACCTTCATAGTAATTTTTCATTTAAAAACAGTACTCATTAATAAAAGTAAAACGTTTCTCTATATTTTTAATCATGCACAATAACATGTACAGAACTATAGTAGATATTTTGATTGTTATTCGAAGAATGATCATATCGCAACTTTTAGTCAAGGTGATCGACAATCTTCGGTCCGTGTGGCTGCATCATATTTAATTTTAATCATCAGCGATATTTTTTAAAAAACTGTAGTGAGTAAGAGTTCCCTGTTATGCTATGAATGAATTTTTCACTACGCGTAACTTTGTAACTTCCAAATTTTTTTTTTATTTTTTTTTATTTGTAACATTAAGAATAGCATTTATTACATTACATTTACTTGCAAAAGCCTAGGCTTGTCTGCAAGTAACAGTCTCACACATTTTATATAACACTTAAACATATTGAATAATATTTACAAAGACAAATCTTACACATATTATACTACAATAGTATGAAAACACATTTGTAAAAACATTTATTAAACACACAGCTTAGACAATTTTTTGTTTAACATAGTTTTTGCTTCTATCCTACTTACTTGTTTTAATTTGCTCAGGTTAGCTAGCAGTATACAGGTTGTTATAGATAATTAGTTAATATTTTCATATATATTTGAAAAGTACAATGTTAAGTGAAATACTAATCTCAAATAAATTTCTTAAGTAACCTATTTTATTTTTGTTTTTGGACTTATGGTTGTTTTAATACACACCTCCCACCCATTTCTTCTTTTCTGATTGTAGCACTGAAATAACCTCAAAAAAATTGGTAGGTTTTTAACAATTTTGTAATATTCCTTATGTGGAGTATAATAAAAGATTATAGATATATATATTTTTAAGTTTATTATAATTTTACAATACTATACATATTAACAAAGCAAAATTTTTCAACCGTTGAATTGCAATCTCGATTCTCTGGGTAAAAATTGCACCAGCCCTCCTGTCACCAGTGGAGGCTATGAGACGTGGGGTCAATTATTTTAGATGTTTTTTTGCACTGCTACTCCAAGGTCCAAGTGTTTCCACTGCAAACGGCAAAAAAACAACGGGATAAGTGATGAATATTTATGCCGTTTAGTCTTTTCAGCTATCCCCGCAGGGGCTCCCGTTCTTAAAGCTGTCTCCCTGATTGATGGAGGTAATGTATCGATGCATGTTGCATCCCACAAAAGCGCCCGTCCCCTTTCACAGGGAATCAATGTTAAACCATCAGGTCTCTTGCCATCATCGCGACAAATTCCAGTAGGTTCAATAAGAGCAGGAACGTCGATGGTGGCATGAGCTCTTTTAATGGTTTCATTCAGAGAACCATGGCGGAAAAACCCTCTTAAATTAATTAAAATTCTTTCTATCAGTCAAAGTTAGAAAAACAGAGTCATCGTGGATTTTTGAGAACCCAGATTTTTTTAATATAATTTTATTATGTTAATATTCAGATTTATCTGTAAGATATCTGACTAAAACTCTTGTGATAAAAAAAAAAAATTTGTAACATTTAAATCAAACGCATTACTAATAAATTAATACATTGATACATATATATACAAAGGTAATTTTGATTAAAATATTAATATAATATTTTCATTTAAATGTCAATAGTGAATATGAAAGTTTAAAAAGTTAAATAAACATATCTGGTATGATAAAACGGAAAATTAAAACAAAAATGCGATAAATTAAAGGGACGATCGAAATTGTACATTTAAATCACTCGAAGGCAGACAAAAGATACACAAGTTTTTAAGAGTCAATTTCGGGAGCGGTTCGCCACGGAGTTCTAATTAAGACCAAACGCTTTTCGGGAGAAAACCCTCAAACTGAATCGACTCTCATTTAAAAAGAAAATAAGGTAAGGATTTTCAAAGACCGTATCGCTAATGGGCTTCGGCTGTTAAATTCTTGACTATTTACATCAATTCTGACAGTCTTAGACTAAATTACGGTTAAGTTTTGATTTGTTTCGAATAGATATTTCTTTCGGTTTTACTCACTTGTATGGGAACAGATTGCTCGATAATTTTGATTACTGATTAAGCCCTGAGCTTAACTGAACTGAAATAGTCTGTAAACATTCTACTGGTGGGGCACAGAGCTAATATCTATACAGAAGACGAGTTGGAGCTTAATCCGCCATGCTGCGCTATTTATCGTGCTACCCGAGGTGCGGTAAGGATTCCCACAAGGATGTGAATTGCAAATAATGTAATTGTGCTTTATTGTATAATCTTTTTTATTAGACGGACCTTACAACAAAATAAATATTTAAGTCTTTTAGTGTCAAGGCATAAACAAATTCATTTTTATTATATTAAATATAACAAGTAGCAAATTAGAAGAGAAGTATGTCGTGGGTCGTTTTTAGTTAACTATAGAATTTTGTGTTTTGAAAAGTTTATCGAAATCATTTTACTTCATTGTACAAAAAGGCATAAGATTGGCATCTGGGCGCCAATTATTCAAAACATTCAAACAAAAATCAGCTAATTTTAGAAACTCAGATAAATTCGTTCATTTAAAATTGTTTATGATTTTCCTAATAATTATACACTCATTTGCAAAAAAAACGGGCGGTTTCGATTTTCTTCCTGGCTGAAAAAAATAAAATACCAAAAAGGCTTTAATCATTTGAACATGTTACTGGCCAGTTATAAAAGTGCCATAATGTTTCTAAGAGTACATTCCAAATTCAAATTTTTGACTGAGCCTGGTTTTCAAAGAAAATAACTTTTAACTACATTTTGTGGCGCGAATTCCCTATAGTTAATATCGACTCTAATTCACTTTTTGTAAATTTTTATTAAATTATCTGGTGTCCTTGACATTTAAAGGTATTGTTATTGCTGTTTAGCAATCTCGAAAATGGTAGATAAAGTGATAAAATCGAGCAAAATTATTGCGCTGCTTGAAGAAGGTTGCAGTCAATACTTCGTGGCTCAGAGGCTAAATGTGAGTCGGTCGACAGTTCAAAGGACCTGGCAGCGCTATCAAGAGACCGGTTCCGTCAAGAGAAGGCCTGGTTCTGGCAGAAAGACATGTACCGAACCACGGGATGATCGTTTTCTAGTTAGTCAAGCGTTGAGAAATCGCAAATCTTCTTATGTGGACCTCAAGAACACCCTCGAAGAAGTAAGAAATGTGCAAATTAGTCTATGGACGGTCAGGAGGAGGAGGAGCTTCTCGCTGCTAATATACACAGTCATCGCCCGGCACGCGGCCCTAAATTACTCCGTGGACATCGAGTTGTCAGGCTTAGCTTCGCTCGAAATTGTGTGTCATGGACTCATGAAGACTGGGATAGGGTATTGTTCTCCGATGAAGCCAGGATATCTCTGCATGGTGAAGACCGACGTCGGCGAGTGCTACGTAGACGAGGAGAACGCTTTGCAGAGGCATGTTTTGAAGAAATCACACCTTATGGAGGGGGCTCTGTTATGTTTTGGGCAGGAATAAATTCTATGCATCGTACGGAGTTAGTCTTCATCGAAAACGGTACACTGACTGGACACCGATACATAACGGAAGTTCTAATTCCTTATGCACAACCCGCTTTAACCGCTCTTGGCGAAAACTCAATTTTTATGGACGACAACGCTCGCGCCCACCGGTCTGGCGGTGTGGATGCGTATATGCTAGAAGTCGGAATTCGTCATTTGGACTGGCCAGTTAGAAGTCCGGACCTCAATCCCATAGAGCATGTCTGGAACGTTCTGAAGCGACGAGTGAGATCAGTGCAGCCGGCTCCGCAGACCATCAGAGAGCTAAAGAATGTGATTACCGCGGAGTGGGAACGTATTCCCCAAGAAACCATAAAAGATATACTCACTAGCATGCCCAGACGAATGCAAGCTGTGATTTCAGCAAGAGGGGTCACACTCAATACTAAACTTTTATCTGCTTTTAATGTATTCAAGAAAAACAAAGAAATTAACGCGTTTCATTTTTATTTAGCGAGCAGGTACAATCATAGTGTTTTGAGCTTAAACATTATTTCTTAATAATTTAATTAAAATGTTATGATAAAACTGATGAAAACTATTCCTTCCTAATTAATTTATAAAATTCTGAGGATAACAATACCTAAAATTGTCAAACAAACTAATAGTAACTATAAAATAGTTCTTTGCTTAAGTGCCCGTTTTTTTTGCAAAAGAGTTTATATTGTTTACATAATTTAATATATAATTTTTGACTTTAGCACTCATTAACCTCCTACCTACATTTGTACTACTTACAGAACATAAGATTTAAAAAAATCTAGTGCCGGTTATTTTAATGGCAGCACCAAAATATTTTATAAGTGTCATCTGTTGGTTTGATACGTTTAAAAAAAAAATAAAGTGTCAATCTGCATGTGTAATTTTTTTTTAAATGGAGTTAGAACATGGACATGCGGACGTGCGCCCATGCAGAAGTAAGTCAATCGATTGAAATATTTTCCAATCAATAATGTTTATTGGATTTAACATTATTAGTAGCTAGTTAAAAGTATAAAATTTGAATAAGCAGTATTATTTTAACAAGAAAATAAATACCGCACACATGGCCTTGCTGTCAGTTTTTGTCCTTTGCACAGAACAAATGTAGGCAATAAAAGTTTAGACAGTTTGACTCTCGTTGTACTTCGTATAGTACATTGGTAGATAAAATTTATTTTTTCTGTTTGTTATAGCTATAACGCATAAGTAAATATCTGACGTTTTAAATGATTCTAAATTCGACTTTTTACATGATGATTCGGATGATGACCTAGAGTTTATCCCTCCAGAATTTAACCAAAGAGCTAATGACTGTCAAAATAGCGAGTCTAGCAGTTCAGACAAGGAGGACAATACGATGGTTCCATCAGCTGTTTCTCCGGCGCTATGTAATGATTCATATAATGAATCTTCGTCATCACGTCGTACACGAAGGCGTGGAAGAATCGTATCACGTGGACGTGGACTCGGACGTGGTTTTAGTCTCGGCGAAGAAATTAAATGGCCACAGTTGCTACCCTTATCTACTCGATAGATTGCGATCAGAAATCGAAAAAATAAGATAGATATATTACTTTCTCCAAATTAACCAGCCAGGGATTTAATCTAGGTGAAGCTGCTGTTTTATAATTGACACTAACTTTAGTTCCCGGGTATTTGTTGTTTTTTTATCATTTCTTTACTTCCACCAAATTGGGTGATAAATTATTGAGGAGACAATTCCACGGCACGTGTACAGTAATAAAAAATAGAGTTCCCAGAAGATGTATTTTGACAGAAGATAGTGTTCCAAAAGAAAACAAGAGGAAGTAGTGAAGTAAAGGTGAGAGAGGACGGCAAACTCGCTATTACGACGTGACTGGACAATAAACCAGTTTTTATGATGTCCACCTGTTACTGTGATCAAAATCTTCATGAATGTGAGCGATGGTCCAAACAAGACAAACGGTTTGAGAAAGTCAGAAGACCTGAAGTTATTAAAACATACAATCACAATATGGGCGGAGTAGATCTTACTGACCGCATGCTTTCCGTCTGCCATCGCGCAATCGAACAAAAAAAATGGACAATTCGTGTTATCTCACTCCTCTACGATTTACCTGTGGTAAACGCATGGCTACAGTACAGAAAGGATCTGCAAGAAAACATATTGTGCAGTTATTATTAGTACAAACTATGAAGAAGGAAGTGATGATGGAGATGGAGATGAAAAATATGAAGATCTTGAACCGAAACATAAGAAGCCTAAGATTCTTATAAAATCTATACCTTCAAAGGAACGCCGTACGAAATCTGCTGGACACTTAGCCGAGTATGGCCCAAAACAATCGCGCTGTAAGAGAAATAGATGTGCTAAAAAAATAACAGTTTTTCAAAAAAAAAAAATTGATATTTATCTTTGTTTTACACCAAATAGGAATTGTTATTCCGATTTCCACCAAAATATATAGAGTAGTCTAGATTATATACTTTTTGTAAACTGCATTGATCTCTAATTATTTTTCTCGTTTATGTTTATTTTTCGTCGTATTATCAGTTGATATTGTTAATTAGTGTTGATTTTTGATAAGTTTTAAAAAATGATTAATTTTGATAATTTTGGTAAGAAAAACGATTTATTTTTGTTTCTTTTTTAAATTTGCTAATAAATGTAACATTAAAAAAAAACTTATTTATTACTTTAAGTTCCTAACGCCATTTAAATCATGATAAATACCCAAAACTGTTTAATGTCCTACACAAATCACATAGTAATAACGTCACTTTGTCCTATACAAAGGACATAGTGAAAAACCCATTTTCCAAACCTAGGAATTTTTTTTACTATTTTTCCAGTACATACCAACCTATTAGCAAAATAATACTAAAGTTTGAAAAAAATTCTCCACAAAAAGTATCTCTAGTAGGCAGGAGGTTAAGACAGTGGTGACCATTATTGTATCCGAATTATTATAATCACTGATCTTGAGATGTTTCAATTGATTTAAAACGTGTTCTATTCCCTGAGTCAGTACAATATACACCCAGTTTGTACTTAGGCTGTGCAATGTGTACCTTACAGTTAACGTTTTAGAGATAGAAAGATATATAAATTACTTGCTTAGTATATTTCTCTATCCGAGTAATAATAATAGTAACTAGTGTTTGGTTCATGCAATGTAAAATATACATGTATATTTTGTATTTGTACAAATAATTGTTTTCGGTCTGGGTGTATGTCATTGTGGGTCTCCCCACGGTGCCTTGGAGAGCACGTAAAGCCGTCGGTCCCGGTTGTTAATATAGACACCTGATAACGACCGTTAACCATTACAGGGAAATTATCCGTGAACCCGCAGTCGAGCAGCGTGGTCAATTAAGCTCTAACCCTTCTTCTAGATGGAGAAGAGGACTTCGCTCATCAGTGGCTAGTTTACAGGCTAATACAGTAAATGTCAAATATTTGTATTATATATGTCATATACATTGTTTTTTGTTGGCTGATCGTTTGAGCTTGTGAATTGTATGTTTCCGGACTCCTGCAGAGGATTCATATCCTATTGTGGGTCGTTGGATGTGAGACGTTAATTAATTATAGAAATGGTTCATTTATCTATTAATGTACTTTGTATTTTTTTTGGTTGTTTTATGTGTGCAATATTTTCCATTATAATCAATTTATTATTAATCCAATAAGCAGATTGTTTTTGTATTACATATACCTATGCATATTCAATACCGATAATTTTATTTGATTAAATCGCTCATCCTTTTTCGATCATTTTTAATTCTATTAAATTTATTACTTGGGTTATAAAATTCATTTTATCGTTATCCGTTACCGTAAGCCGATTTCGGGGTATTACGATTACAAGAATGAAGTGAAAATTATGGTACAATATATTTTAGGTATTTGAATATTTGCTGTTCTTTCGCCTTTAAATGACGAAAGGATTTAAATGAAGTATATACGGGAAAATGATCGAATTATATTGGAATGCCCATTATGAAGACTGTCGGAGATTATTATCAATAATAAAATTAAATCGCGTGTGAAATCTGATTTGAGATGAAAATTTACAATTATCAGTATATACTTGTAATAAAATTGTAATTGGCTAACGAATATTATAAATATTTAAGATGAACTACTATTACGAAAATTACCAAGTTTTGAAGTGAAACTTCTTTAGAATCGTTGTGATGTGAAACGGGATGAGACGGAAAAAACGACGGGTAAGAGACACAAATACAACAATGTATAGGAGAGAATGAGATAGTATGATGTCGCGTATCCTAGCAACGCGTATCCTAGCAACCCGTAAACAACGCGTAAATAAGTAACAGAATGTTTAACTATTAATATTAGGTAATAAATTTTAAATTGAGTTTGCCAAAGATGTTTCACTTCTGACATGTGTACTCCGTACACACGACATTTTTTTCTTTATATATATTATGTTTCGACAATCCTGTTAGTATAGCGGTGTGAGCAGATATATGCGAGCAGTATTTGTACAAATATTTTATTTCTAGTCAGTGTGTATGTCCTCGAGGGTCTCAAAGAACACGTAAAGCCGTCGGTCCCGGTTGTTATCATAGACAGTAGACACCTCATAGTGATCGTTACTCATGGTAGAGAAAATTTTCGCCTACCCGCAATAAAACAGTGCGGAATAAAATGTGGTGGTTTATGCTCCAAATCTTCTTCTATAAAGAGTAAGGTCACGGTTGATTCTGTTCAGTTTATTTAAGTTTAAAGTAAAAAATAAGTAGTTACGTATGTACTGTGTATGTTTATTACTGATTTACGCAGAAAGTACTACATTAAATTTAGCATGTTTTCATAGTTGTGTCCCTGGAGGTCTAATTTCATATCCGAAGTATATTAGACCTTGACACATCGTCTAGTATTTACGTTAATACAAAATGTTAAATAAAAAGTTATTATTAATTCCACATTTCACAAGCAACATTTATTATTTCCATTTACAAGTATCAACAAGAAACAACGTATAAAAAGATAACGTGATTTGCCTGTTTCACTTTTAAAAATATACATTTTTGCACATTACTGGAAAATATTTATTTTGAAATTTTACAATTGGCACCATTCCATAGTTTAAGTTTTGCACATTGCAATTATGCATTTAAATAAGTCTTGTAGTCAGGGCGAAATTTAACCTAAATTATTTTCCGGGGCATCGTTGCAAAAAATGCCACCCCTTTTATCAAATATAATCATATACAGATATTACATTGTATAGTTTATTTTGATGGTGGAATCCTTTTTTATTGAATTGGCACATCAAAGGAAGGATAATAAATTAATCCGTCTATGTACCGAAAAAACCTCGAGATATCACTTTGTTTCATTTGTCTAGAAATTTCATTTTAAAAATTGAAATTCTTTTGAAAAATGTGACACCAGAACGACCACTATTTTGTTGGTTTTAATATTCAAGAATTTGGCTTTTGATTTTATTTAGTTAATTAAAATTTTCTGTGGATTAGTGTACATATTTTCTAAATGTGAACAAATTCAAATTTAGTGGTCAGTATAAATAAGTAAAGGCCCAAGTTTTTGATTGCTCTTTAATTTTTAAAGCATGTGTAGGAACTCAATTTTAACTTTTTTCTTCCCTCGAAAGCACAAAATGTGTTATTTAACGCCGAGCGTGAAACAATTCCTTAAATTTGAGATAACACAATAGTCCCTTTGACTTGAGTTCCGCCAGCTACAAGCGGAGCACGCGTGAGGCAATGGATTTGGATGCGCAGCCGATCCATCAACTTCTACAAATTTGAGTCGAGTCTAGACATAGAGTGGGCTTTTGATGAAAAATTATACAAAAACGTTACTACATTATACCAAGGTATAAACCAATTAAAACATTTCAATAAATATACTTTATAGGGTATAATTTATTATATATATTTATATTTTATAGACAACTTTCTAAAACACTAACACAATTTTGTTATTTGTCTTATTCTCACAGTGTGATATCTGTGATTCAACATATAAAACTATTCAATTTCGTGATCTTATTAATATCTACTTATATTCTTTATTGCACACCACAAAAAACACACACCATTACATGAAGAGACAGTTAATACCTAGATATTTATCAAATAAACAATATAGCTATTATTAACAGGCCAATAATCAGCTCATGTATCTCTATCAATTTATTATCATCGAAATTATTTACCGCGTAACACGTGGTTTCGTATTACGTGTAATAATATTAATTATTTAAAAATTCATAACGTAGGGGGAGATTAATATATTATAATTAATGTTATTAAAGTTAAGATTAATTATGTATTATGAATAGTATATGAGTTGCTATGTCGTTAAGGCTTTAAGTCAATCATGGTATTCGTTTTAAAACAAAGTGTCAAGTGTGATATTATTTGTTATATTTTGATTCTTTCAGACTTAAGTAATAAAGTAAGTAAAAATGTTATATAGCCTATCTTATTAGTTACTAGCTGCGTATTGTGTCTGGTTGTATTATATGTATATATACATTTTGTTTTATCACACCGCATATGCCGTGCGGTGACCGGCAGAAAAGGACAGTTCCGACCTCTTTCTTGCAGTGGTGTCGTAAAAGGCGAGTAACCAATAGTGGTGTGAACAACTGTATACAAATCAGGATTGTGATGGCAGCAGCGTCATCATATCCTGCGATAACACACTGCTCTCGCAAATCCTCTTGCCAAGCGTGGCGAGTATTGGCAAACCTCTTCCCCCAGAGATGATGAAAGAGGCTACTAGCTGCGTAATGTGTCTGAGTGTATTGCATATCCCTACTAATATATAAATGCGAAAGTAACTCTGTCTGTCTGTCTGTCTGTCTGTTACGCTTTCACGCCTAAACCACTGAACGGATTTTGATGAAATTTGAAATGAAGATAGAACTGAATTCGGGAAAGGACATAGAATACTTTTTATCGCGAAAATAAGGATAGAATGGGTTTGAAATAGGGGAAGAAAGTTTGTATGGAAGTTCCTTATTGTCAAACATAAAATCATGTAAGATTGTTCAATCGTTTAAGACAAAGACAAAAAAAGCGTGCACGGGGAAGAGGGGTTGTATCGGGTGGTAGGAGGGGCGCAGAGCGGCGGCGGCGGCGCGGGCGGCGCGCTTACCATGTCGCGCGATATAACCGAATTCCACGCAGGCGAAACCGAGGACGGAAAGCTAGTATATATATAAATCTGTTATATCACACCGTATTTGCAGTGCGGTGACCAACAAATAAGAATAGTTACGACTTATTTCTTAATTTAGGAACAGACGGCTGATGGCGTATGTTAAGCTTTATAGGGCGTCGTTTTAGTATTTTTTGCTTCGAAGTGTATTAACTTAATTAGAGAACTTACTTTCATAAACAGACTTTATAACGAAGAAATATTTTTTCATATCAGACCCATCCATCATTCCAAGATTGGAACTTTGAAACGAACAAGTTCATCAATTACAAACAGACTAACAAATCTGTCTCTATGCGATTATAAATGAATTATATTGTAATAATGAAAAAAATTCATTCACGGCGCTAGTAAGCTTACGAAGCTTCATTGAAAAGCAAAAGAGAAATAACGAAAGAAAAATGGAATTATATTTTCCAGTGCAAGAATACATATTTATAAAACCTCGACTTGGATTCCGTTGCAGGTTTTTTCTTTATCAAATAAAAAAGTGATAAAGCTTTAGGTGTCAACGTTGACTTTTAAACTCGAATATTATAACATTCAAATTGTAGTTACGAATGAAAGTGACAAAAAAAAAAAACTTTTTCTAAGTAGGTTTCTAAAGCGCTTTTCAATCGTAACTATACAACCATTATCATTATCATCACCATCATCACATCGGCTATTGAAATTTGTTTAAATGGCCTATGGTTAGTGACCACTTTCCAGATAGACACGAATGTGTCCGTAATATTAACAAGTGAGGTCAATTTTTAAGCTGATTGTTTAAAATTTACAACACGTAGGTATGTTAATTTTACTGATAACAAACAAAGAAAAAAAAAACAGACGAATTGAGAATATCCTCCTTTTTTTGAAGTCGGTTAAAAATATTTCTTCTCTCGACGACATTTTGTGGAACGTAATTACTGAGAAATGCGATGTCCATCGATGTTAAAATTTCGTATAAATTTTCGACTTTCGCTTTCTTTTTTTTTTCTTATATATTGAATGATAATATTGGACAGAAAAAAGAAAAAAAAACTATATGAAAGGAAATAGGAAAACTTTATTTTGTGCCATTCGGGAACATATGTATCTGTATTTTACACCTTTTAAGATGTATCACTACGAATGATAACAAATTTTAGTTTTATTTTATTTTGATGTTATACACTAGTGGGTTTGTCGAAGTAAATAGTCAAGGCGATTATCACAATCTTCATATATTTCTTGAACAGCGTAACGTTGTTGACAACTCGAATAATAATGAATGCTTGAAATAATTATCTACCCTTTTTATACAATTTTACCGATGTGTCAAATCAGAATTAATTATTGGTTAATTACATTTATAATGGTTAAACGAATGCAATTATACATATTATATTAATTATTGATTTAAGGAATTATTACATGTTGTAAATTATAAATTAAATCATAACAATTTATATTAATTACGTCACAACCGTTGAGCGACTATTGAATACTTGATAACAATTGTTTAGTGGTAGTGGTGGTGGGTTCCGACCCTGGGTCTGGGTGTACTGTCTCAGCCTGTAAATAACCTACTGCTGAGCGAAGGCCTCTTCTCCATATAGAAAAGGGTTGGAGCTTAATCCACCACGCTGCTCCACCGCGACTGCTAGAGTTTGAGGCGACTACTCGCACCACTACATCAGAACGCTCGTCATGATTGGATGGTACATGCATGTTATACGTTTATGCAAAAAACTGTTAAGCCAATATAGGAATGACGCTCTATGTAATAAAATAATATAGGATTTCTTATACGCGGGAAAAAACATGAAGGGCAGCATTACTATAGAAGTAAAGATTTTTCAATTACTTTTTTAATAATAGTTATTTAATAAATCATTTTTTATGCTAAGTGAAACTTTAATTATAATACGGGTGATCAAATTAACATATATATGAAATTCAAAACTAACCGTTATGATTTTACACAAACGATTTTGTAGGGTCTTGTGTTGACCTTTCAGACCCTCGTTTTGAAACGAAATATAATGAATTATGTAATATTCGTAGCAGTTATTAATGTTTAAAACAATGGTATTGAAATAACTACCTGTAATGTTAATTTAGATTCGATGTTAATTGAATATTTGGGATTTCTTTTCGATATATTAAAAACTAGCTGTGCCCCGCAGTTTCACCCGCATTAATTTGAGGGAAAAACGTATTTAAACATTTTTAAACGATTACTCTAAGAGTAGGTACCCGCCTCGTTGGTCGGTTGGTCGAGTGGTTTGATTCCTGGGTCGTTCAACGTATTATTGAGTTTTTTTTTATTCTTAGAAAATTCTCAGTAAAAGAGTGATGTTATATTTACTTTAAAAGTGGAACTATAGTTAAAAAATGCCTTGAGAAGAGAAATAATAAAGGACGCAACGGAAGCTCTCAAAAAAGATAATTTATCTCGTTTTTGTAACATTTCTTATTATTGATCAGCCCCTATTGGTCGTAGCGTGATGTTGTTATATAGCATATAGCCTTCCCCGGTAAATGGGCTATCCAACACAAAAATAGTTTTTCAATTTGAACCAATAGTTCCTGAGATTAGCACGTTCAAACAAACAAATAAACAAACAAACTCTTCAGCTTTATAATATTAGTATAGATTTGCATAGATTTTTATATACTTTTTTTGTTTCTTTTTTATACAGAGTTTTGCGCCCTTCCCATAGTTTATATGCAAGTCCTCTGCCAAAAAGGTTGCTTGGAAGAGATAGCTGTATTAGCGATAAGGCCGCCTGTTGTAACTGATGCAAGTTGATTATTTTAAAATTCATTTATTGTTACTTTTGTGTATTGGTATGCAAAAAGAGTGAACAAAAAAATAATATTTATTTAACAGCCAAAGTATTTCAATAAATACGATATTATATAAAAGTCAAAGATTGGTTTTAGTTACACTGATATATGGCTGAATATGTAATAAAACAAATAAGATTCAATTGAAAATAAGTATTATACTGCGCAACATATATAAAATATAAACATTCTATTGTTGAACAAAGATATATAAAAATATCGCTTAGGTAAATGTAAAAAAAAAAAAACAAGAATAAATTTTAATAATTAACAGGACAATGACTGGGGAAATTATTCGGTACAGATTATATAATGTACAAAGACGTGTGGGTTAAATAATGCGCGCTTTTACGCAGGACATTAAATATAACTGAGTTTATAATGGTCGAGTAATGTATTAACGGTTGTTGATTGTTTGTGTCTGTGGCCAGTTATTCTCAGCAGAATTTACATTCCGAACTGGTGTGAGCTTCATATAAAAGTGATTTTTAAAAAGATTATACTCCTCGGTCTTTTGCAAAATCTGACACAATAAATATAATCTATGATTTTATAGCCTTTTTGGAAACAGGCTTGTTCAGGAGATTGGAAGTCATTGAACTCTCGGGCTAGTTGACGTCTGGGATGTCTTCGGAATAGTATCAGGTAAGCTCCGCTTTTGAATCATCAGCCGAGATACGAATAGGTTGGGTAACTTAGGTCTACAACTATCCATAAAAATTCTTAACATACCTTAATATCTTGGTTTTGGCAACGCTGTATCTCTAGCTTCTATTTTCAGCTTCGACAAATGCTTTTGACATATAGGCAAATCTCTTGTGAACAGTTTACATCCTTGATTCTGCCCTATCATATCGTATTGGTTATACTATAGAAATGGATATCGTGCTTCGATTTCCATATCCGTCTATTAACCTGTTTATATTCGTCAGCGTTATCAGAGGACTGTAGGTTTAATGTGCGTCGTTTTCCTATGAGATTTTTGGTTTGGTATGAGAGTCTATCGGCGATCATTTTTGTTGCCAGGTCTGTAAAATTTGACCCAAGTGTTCTTTACACTATTTAACAACTCTACAACTCTAGGTTGACCATGGCTACCCAGGGCATGGCCAGCGATGGTTCTTTAGCTGTCACTGGCAGTGGCGACCCGGATCGCATGGCAGGTGGCAACTGATCCGCCTTGGTTGTCATCGGTCAGGCATCCAACCGGGGATGGTGTATTCAAGGAAGTGTCGACGCTTGGAGCAATGGGGCGATGTAATGGAGGAAGTTCGAGTTCGCTCTCTTACATCATTAAGAGGGGGGGGGGGGGAACGCGTAAACGTTTAGATGGGTGGCGCGAAAGCGCATAGAGGGGTGGGAAAGTGTGGCGGAGGACGTGGCACTGATATGCGGCGGGTGAGGGCGTGGCACCGAGAGGGTGCGGAGGGGAATAGAGAGAGATCAAGCTCGCTCTCCCTCCACAAGGTGGTAGGGTTGGGCGGGTTTACTCGCCCGAAGCGGCCGGGGCGCGAAAGCGCACCGACGGCGGTGCGATAGCGCGTAGGATGGCGCGTAAGCGCGGTGATGTGTTCAGCAAGGTGGTGCGGATGGTGCGGGTGTGGCACCGGGAGGGCGCGGAAAAATAAGGTGAGATCATTCCCCCCATTCGGTTCTAAGGGCGGGCGGGTTCACTCGTCCACTCCTCGCAGGGGGCGCGTGGTGCGCGGGTCGCCTGGGTCAAGCCTGGCTCCATGCGGTTCTTGCGGGGCTGTCTTGGTGCGATCTGACGGCATGGATTGGGTAGCTCAATGCTGACAATCTTCTGCTCTCCGGAAGAGGGCCGGCAGAGAGTGGCCCGGCTTTGCTACTTTGGCTGCTCCAGGTTCTTCTCTGCCTCACGCAGAGTAGACAGTTGAGCGACTCAGAGTCGGGGCCGCAGGGCCAAGCGTCGGGGGCATCACGGTTGTATGCGCAAGCAATCCCGTGGTGTCCCACTCCGGAGCAGACGGTTGATGGGTATTCTGGCTTCGTAGTTAAAGAGTTCCACATACCCGTCATCTTCGGGCGGCGGGATGCGTACATGCGTTTCCCATCGTAAAAAAAAAAAAAAACCAATGGTAGGGAAATTTTACGTTAACCGGCAGTAAAGTAGATTTTGGATTAAGCTGCAACCTTTCTCCTATGTAGAGAGGAGGCTTTTGCCCATCAGTGGGATGTTTTCAGTTTGAACTTAGGTATATAATCAGGATTTTTTTTAAATACCCGTAGGTGTATTAAACAAATAACAAATATATTTACTTCAAGTATGACTAATAAGTCTCGTTTACTTTTCCGCAAAACCCTAAACTGGTTGTATAAATAAAACTTAAGCGCTTTATATTCATACTGATTGTTTTGTTTTAGAGTTTGATAAGATTAAATATTATTTTGACATTTAAATAAATTCCCACGCAGTTATAATTATTGTGTTGGCGAGGTTTATATTTACACGAATTATACTCATTTAATTAAAAGTTTTCATCGGATTTTATCGCATTTATTTAAAAAATATACAATTTTTAAAATTATTTTCCGACGTTTCGATGATTCAATTCAATTATTATTATTATTATTAATTGAAGTGAATCATTCTATAAAAGTTTTACTGCTGGGCAAAGGCTTCATGTTCATATAGGTGAAGAAACTTAACCCACTACACTGCTCGAGGTGGACAATTTACCCACTACGAGTTGGTAATGATGGTTATGAAATGCTTGTTGTTGCAACCATGCCGATGGCTTTACGTACTTTTTGAGTCACAGTGAGGTATATAAGCCCAGGACAGAAAAATATTTCTACAAATATAAATATCTGACCCAAGCGGAAATCCAATTCGCGACCGCCAGCATTAAGGCTACTCGCACCACTACACAAGAACGGTTGTCACTTTATTTTTATAATTGCAAAACTTTCTGACACATTCGAACTTCTTTAAATTAAATTGAAATTATCAAAATATAATTCATGCGTACGAATTTTCTTGACAGCTGTTATAGATTTAATTAAAAGTCTAAAAACGGATTTTATCGCGTTTATTTAAATTTACTGTTTAACAATATTTAATTTAAATTATTTCCCGACGTTTCGGACCCTTTACAGCGTCCATGATCTCGGGGGACTGAGGTGGTGGGTGTCCGAATAATGAATCAATTGTTACATACCCCGCTTTTTATACAATTATAAATTATTACTTTTGACCGTTCCTATTCACACAGAATGAACTTGTTGTGTCTGGAAGTCATGCTGTGTTCTTATTTTCCTTGGGTTCAATTAATTTTAGAATTGGTTCCCAAGCTGGTGGTACGTTCCAACCATCCTCTCTATTGAAATTCCTACCAAGGATGATTCGCGAGGCTATTGAAATAAAAAAACATCCTAATTTCAATAGAGAGGATGGTTGGAACGTACCACCAGCTTGGGAACCAATTCTAAAATTAATTGAACCCAAGGAAAATAAGAACACAGCACGACTTCCAGACACAACAAGTTCATTCTGTGTGAATAGGAACGGTCAAAAGTAATAATTTATAATTGTATAAAAAGCGGGGTATGTAACAATTGATTCATTATTCGGACACCCACCACCTCAGTCCCCCGAGATCATGGACGCTGTAAAGGGTCCGAAACGTCGGGAAATAATTTAAATTAAATATTGTTAAACAGTAAATTTAAATAAACGCGATAAAATCCGTTTTTAGACTTTTAATTAAATGAATAAAATTCGCGTAAATATAAGAGAACAGCTGTTATAGACTTTTCATTTTAACTAGTGGTCGCCCAGAGGTCGAAATTCGACCTAATCTATAATTAACAGCATTGTCAACATCATAAAAATATGATTGCTCATAACATGGTAAGCATCTGCAGCAGTCATCAAAATTTCGATAAAAAAATCGTTGCAAGACCTGTATTTAAGACCGTGTTGATAACAGACTTTGAAAATAAATAAAATTTGTCTATATAATTATGTGTGTGTCTCGTAGGTATGTAGTGTCTTTTTTAAATTAATTTAATGTATTTATTTGCATTATTATAAAAAATGTTAGCATTCTGTACCTCTTCTCTATATAAACTTAACTGTGCCAATACATCATTTAATACTTCTGCGTCCGCGTAATTTTCATAAAAAGGTGTAGAAAGTTTTTGCTCAATGTCTAATAATATATAGATAAAATTTCTATCGAATTACGTACACATACGCGCACTTCCTTAACAACCTATAAAAAGTCAGTTAAGTTGTTACAAAAAGATCAATTACTACACGTGGACGACTTAAACGTTCCAAATATGTTTTAGGCGGAAAATCTAATATAACAGACTAAGTTTTAAACAACCATGTCAAACTCACAGTTTCTCGCTTCATATAGCTTTATTTGAAACACTCGCTGGCAGCACATTATACCGATAGTCCTCATATTTGAGAATCTTGGGGTAAAATTTGATATTACAAATGTTTCCGTTCCAAAGACACGCTCTAGATTTATAAAAGGTCGCAAACTTCAGTTCACTGAATTTTTATATCACAAAGGGCGAACGCTAGACGATGATTAAAAGATGTTGGATAAGACAAGGATTTGTTTTCTTTGTTCTTTTTTTAAAATTTTCTCGAGATTGATTTTAAGTTTTACGATATTGTGATGAAATGGTTGTATTTTTTTCGGTCTTATTATTATATCGTATAGATGAACACAGCGACAGATTACTGAGTTTTTTCATACACTCACACACACTCTAGCTGTAAGATTAGATTTCATCCATAATGTATAATTAATTTTTGGTTTCTATCTATTAGATAAATTTATAATTGTTAATATTAAGCCGGCTTAATCATATGATTGTATGGCTTATAAAAATAAGCCATACTAATAATATTTATTATTCGGACACCCACCACTTCAGTCCCCCGAGACCTTGGACGCTGTAAAGGGTCCGAAACGTCGGGAAATAAAATAAAAAATCGTTAAACTGTAAAATTTTCAATAAACGCGATAAAATCCGTTTTAGTTTTAATTAAAATAAGAAATAAACAAAAAATCAATTATATTGTATAGATAATATTATAATTTAAATAATCTAAACAAGCATTACAATTCGTTAGTTTTTAAATTATAAATGTAAGATGCCAAATATATCTATATGTGTTTTACTTCTTACATTTAGATTATTTTGGAATCCGTGTGTTTTATTAAAATACGACTGTAGTTTAATTAGTAAAGATTGATTTCGTGTTATAAGATAACGTTTTAATTCTTAGAACAAGTATATAGTACGATTTTATTTGCTCTATATATAGTATACTAGCTTCTGCCCGCGGCTTCAACCGCGTGGATGTCGGTTATCGCAACCAAAAAAAAAAGTATCCTATGCTACTTCTAATACCTCCAAAAATATGTGAACAAAGTTTCATGATGATCGGTTAAGAAGTTTTCGCATGAAAGCGTAACTAACAAACTTACTTTCGCATTTATAATATTAGTATGGTAATTGACTATAGATATTGTTAGTTATATTCTACATCATATGTCATAGATATTTTATTTTAATATCGGCACCAAAACGACATCTTTTGGAGTCTTTGGAAAACCTTCTAAGTGGAGCCCTATCTATTTTTAGCTCCAACCAAGGTGAAAGTTTATTGAAATATCTCCGTGAAAATATATACGAATTACGAGTACCTGAGTGACAATAATACAGTATTCTTGTTTGTTGACTATTTTTCCGATATTTCGACCCAGTTGCATGGACCGCTATCGCGGCATAACCGATAGTAGTAAAACATCACACATTCAAATATTTTAACTCTAGAAAATCAAAGTTATAAAAAATTATAATCTATCTTAATTACAAATCTGCTTTTAAATCGAAAATATGTATTAAATTTGACGCAAGCTATAAAATCCGCTTTTTAATATAACCTGTCTGATGTAGAAGTTTGATTTCGTAGCAATTTGCTTTCCAAATTGGATCAGTCTGCGTGCAGCCACTGCCCTCGCCTGCAGATGCTGAAAGCTACACTTTTGGCAAAACGGATTACCTAAATAACTAACACATGTACGTACAACAGCATGAGTTTTAAAATGAGTATATGATGACAATCATTTTCATTACCTTCATTAATGTTATTAAATCGAAGTTCGTTAAACTCGCTAAAGTGAAAAAAAAATCTTGTTCAACGCTAAAGATTCTTTTTCTTTAAATGGTCTTTATATCAGCTTATAGATATCTGAATTAAATTAAAAAAAAATAAAAAAAAACAAAAACAAATGCAGTGTAAAGACAACAGATTGCGAAGATTGTTGTGTTGTTCCTTTTATTTTATTTTTTAATATAAACCAAATGCATCGCAAAGACAATTATTTTATTTCGGTCCGAAAAAGTATCAATTTCGTTCAAGCACAGTATACACAAGGCACTCCCTTTTTTACGTAATTATTACTTGCGATGAAGCGATACACCCGTGCTTCCACGAGCGCATTTGGGCGCAGAATGACGAACGACGATTGTTCAGGAGTAAAAATTGTATGAAGATGGCGCGTAACGGAAAAATGTGACGCGTAACGAAAAAATGTTACACTAATTTTTTTTCCAACCCCGATAAAGAAGTTTCACTTCAAAAAAAATTGTTATTATTGACAGCTTTGGCCTACGAGTATTAAAACCGTCTTGCTTATTTCTTCCGTGAAACAGCTTTGCTGTGTTTCGGAAAGAAGGGCAAGACAGGCAGTGTAATTACTGGCACCGAGACTTAACATCATATGTCTCAGGATAGGCAACACATAAATGAGTTGGCTGGGCTAGTTCCAGGTAAACTAGTTTATGTTCATGGGCGACGTCGACCACTTACCATCAGGTGGCACGTCTGCCAGTTTGCCTATTCAACTAACACATAAAAAAAAAACCCACAAGTACGCACGCCCAAAACAGAAATACATGTTTGTACAAACATAAGTGTACCCCGAGTGGAAATCGAACTCGCGACCGCCTGCGTTTAGGTGACTATTCGCATCACAGCATTAGAAGTGTCGTTGAAATAAACTTAGCTAGAAAGTAATCTTTCTAATGTCGATGAGCTGAAACGTTAGACAGGTAAATGTAATGAGTGACTAAAATATGATAGTTGAAATTTTAATGAGCATAAGGCTGTGGAAACTAATAACTGAAGTCAGCGGTTACACAGACGTTGTAAAAGACTAAGTTTGACACTTAGCACAAAGGAGAATGTGCTTGAAACACGGCACAACTTAAATGCGTAAGCGGATTATAATGTAGATATGGCGAAATAAGTTTTTAATAATCAGCATTCTATATTTGATCAAAATTCTTTTAAAATGATTCTAAATTTAGTTCCTTATTCTACTAACTAGCAGCCCACCCTGGCTGCGGCCGGGGTATGTATATGCACTTAAACCTTCGTCATGAAAAATCAGTGCAGTAGTTTTTGAGTTTATCGCAAACGGACAGACAGACAGATGCTGCGGAGGACTTTTTTATATGTAGTGATAATTAGATTATGAAACTTTTGAGAAATTATTTCTCTGGAAGTTTTGTTCATCTCCAAGAATTTTTGACACATTTTATTGAATATGGTAATACCTATATTGTTGACACTTTTCAAATTATTTTCCCATTAAAAATCTATTAAATTTCGTTTCATATATTTTGTTGTTTAAAATAGTTTTTACAGATTTTTCGTAAGCCTTTTTTAAATCGAACTTTTTCCTCTTATACCTTGCCAAGTGCAGCTTTTTTGTGGGGACGTTGTGCTCTGGATCGCTTAATCGCATGTCAGTTCAATGTGCAAGCTGCGGCCATTTTATCCTCTGCTCTTGCATGAGGTGGCGAAAACTTGAAAGGCGATTATGCGGCAAAGTTTTCTTTTAAGAGGTGTTAAGTACGACGTCAAGTAATAGAACAGTTTTGCATATTCTTAAGAACATTTTAGATATTATATACTGGAATAGAAATATCTGTTTTAAATCTCATCTCATCTCATCTCATCAGCCTATAGCAGTCCACTGCTGGACGTAGGCCTCCCCAAGCTCGCGCCAGACATCTAAAAAATTTAAATCAAATTAAAAATTCATTTAAATCTCAAGTATTATTCAATTACATTGTAACTGTTAAAGCGTCTTGTATACTTAAGAAAATGATCGATATTGTTCATTTTAATTAAAATGCCTTGAGTAAATTATTTTTTTCAATATCTTTTTTCAATTCGATAAAATTTATCTTCATATATATAAAGTACAATTATAAACAAATAATTTAATCTATAAAAAATAAAAATAAAAAAATAAAAAACATCCAAACACAGCTAATAAGCTGCTGTGTGACGTAATTTCATATTTGTTGACATTCTTAGTAACTGCTCTCGTTATGTACCATTCATTTTCATCTATAACTTGATCAATAAACAGGAAAGTACAAAAATATTTTTTTTATTTAGTTTCTAAACAACATATTAAATTTAAAAAGTTTTAATTGATTAATTTAATGCTGAAATTATTATGTTCAACATAATTATACATATTATAATTTCAACAAAGTGTTTTGCATTTAATAAATAAATATACAATTTGATACCCGTGTTAAGGTAATAGCTGACTGATACACAATTATTTTTTGCAATAAATTTACACACACATACACACACACACACACACATATATATATATATATATATATATATGACGAGTACATACAGACTTAGACTAGACTTAGACTCTGGAGCAGAAAGCACACACACACTTTGGACACTGCAAGCTGCGTTCAAAATGCCAGTAAAAAATTTGAAAATTTATTAATATCACTACAAACTCTTTTTTTTTTTATATATATTCACTTGAACATATAACAAACATAATCACGTTTTATATTTGTAAAATTGTTCGTGCACGAGTCGCTTCAACACGTTTTATAGTTCCAGCGAAATTCATAGTTCGTAACTGTATCTATCCGAGAATTAATTTTTAAGAAATGTTCCTTGTTTCATGCAGTTGTTTGGTGTGAAATTGACGGAGGATCTCGTGAAGATGGTATTTTCAAGGAATATTTATCTATGTTTTTAATTATTATATTTCCGAATTATGTTAAAACTTCTATATACGAAGTTGTGAATGAGTAATTTTTTTTTACTTCTATTAGCTGTAACAGATCAATGATTTTTATTAACTACGAAATATAAAAAAATAAGTGTTTAAGAGTATTTTTATTAGTAATAATAGCAACCAGGATCGATGACTTTCGTGCTCTCCAATACACGGTAGTTAAATTTACAAGGACGTACATAAACCAGAAACAAACATTTATGCAAGTACAAATATTTTCCCCGAGCAGGAATCGAATCCACGACTTCCAGCGTTAAGGCGATTACACGCACCATTACACCTGATCGGTTGTTATCACAGACATCTTATAACGACACATACTCATCATAAGAGAAATTATTCGCCAATTCACACTAGAGCAGCGAAGCGGATTAATCTCCAACCCTTCTCCTAAATAGAGAAGATATCTTTGGCCACCATTAGGACGTTTACAGACTGATTCAGTTCAGTTATTAGTAGTCCAATGCTCTTCTTACATAGAAAAGATTTAGGCTATAAAACAGCATAAAAAGGAGAACGTAGTAATGTCCAGAAACATCATACAAATGTTCTTCTAATTTAATGTGGGTGTAATCGCGGACGTATCTAGTTACATGTATAAACTTTATTATCTAATGGTATACATACAAATCACTAGTTCGTAATTCACCTATTATGACTCGTAGTTATTATCGTTATTTATGACTTCATTGCGTATTTAAGGTAAAAAAAAAAACATACAAACACAGTCAAACATCAAACATATACACATAAATAAACATACACACAGTCAAACAAAGATAGTTTTGAAGAAATCGCTTCACTCAAAAGTTGTTTTTGTGAAAAACTTAATTACAATTATTACACATTTAAGTAAACAGGTTAAAGTTAAATGATCGCTTTGAATTCATTTTTAATGCAGTGTAATAATAAAAAAGTATTTACTTTTTTATTTTTTATTTTTATTTTATTCTTACTTAACAAAACATACCATCAAATTGGAATTTACTGAAAAATATTCTATGATGATTCGTTTAGTTGTTGCCGCCTTATAATTACAATTTTGTAACTTTTCCGTATATAGACATCGAAGAAGTTTTTCTCTTAATAAGTCAACGTATAACATACACGCACACACACGCATGTAGACACACTTTACCATACACACGCACGCACAATATACACATACGTAATTTTATGTTTTTTTCAATCATTGACGTTAAAAAATGTTGACGATCTGGTGATGAACTCTATAGATGTTCATTAGAACTTGTTAGTAAAGTTATAAGATTATTGCTGCGTGTAGGTGTTTTCAATAAAAAATTAAATAAAATCGAGATTAAAGAAGAAAAACAAATTTAAAAAACAGGCCTCTATAAAGTACCAATAAAATATCGGTCTCTCTTCGATAAGTCAGATCATTTTAAAAAATATTTTTTAAACTATTCATATTCCTCTCTAGATATTTTTATATAAAAATAAATCGATCAACAATTAAGCGACTAAGTTCAGCTTACAGACAAGTCTTCATAGCACGTCTTAACAATGTCAAATTTCTAAAGTCTCTTCCTCGATTCCTTGACGTTTGAACTAAGCGTGCGACAACATCTCTGTCCACGGTTAGGGAAACTAATCTGAATTCTCCTGTGTTTCCGCTTCATTAATTTAGTTAAAGATTTGTCCTCTTGTATTTCCATTTTATTTCTATTGCATATAGAACGAAAGAGATAGAAATCTTCTAGGAGTGTGTTGACTTCCTCAAAAAAAGATATTTACATTTCCTTAATTTGGTCTATATACGGTCTAATTGATCTCTTTTTCTCCCAGTCTTCCCTTAATTCCTTTCCTTTAATTATAGTTCTCGGGTCGTGTAAAGCGATAAAAAAAAATCTTTTCCCTTCTTATTTCTGTTTTCATCTACTTCAATTTTTTACAAATATTTTAAAACGTCGATACATTTAACGAATAATGGAAGTCATTTTAAACATACATGATAAAGTTAGCTAATAGCTGTCACTCAAGTTACCGTGAAAACTCATAACATTTATATCAGTCGAGATAAAAAAAATATATTTATTGTTAAATATACATGTGTGTGTCATTGTAAAAATTGCGATAAAAGTTTTATCTTAAAGAAAGAAAATTTTTAAGTGCATTTATAGATTAGAGGTTAATTGTCGGTCTGTATTATTTTTATTTATTTACATTTTCATCATCATCATCATCATATCAGTCGTTGGATGTCCACTGTTGAACGTAGGCCTCCCCCCATCGACCTCCAAAGCGACCGGTTCAAAGCAGCCTCCATCCAACGGCTTTCAGCTAGTCGTCAGTCCATCTCGCGGACGGCCGTTTGACGCTGCGCTTGCCGGTACGTGGTCTCCACTCGAGAACCTTTCTCCATCGACCGTCAGTTCTACGAAAATACATTCAGTTTATATTTTAAATTATTATAATTGCATTATTATTTGAAAAATATTTTTTTCTACTTTTACTAGGTACCTCAATTGTTTTTATTAATGTATCATTCCATTGACAAACAAAAAAAAAAAAAGAAAAAAATTGTGGCATTCGGGATTAAATCATTAGCTATTTTTGTTCTTTTACATCAAAGAAGTATAACTTCTTTCATGCGTACTTAAGTACACACAGACGTCCTTTTTTTAAATTATAACAACATAATAAAATTATAACTATAGCTGAGCGTTTGATATCTTAATAAGTTCGAATTATATATACTGCCGAATCTATATTTATATTTACAATGAACGAATAAAGACTTTTAAATAGAAAAGCGCAGTGCTAGTTCATCTTTATATAATTTAAGTTTTCTGGCTTAAATTTAACTTTAACTTAGTATTTAATCATAGGGATCAAATATGGGACAATATTATTATTAATATAGAAATATAAAGCCACAAGAATAATCTGACTTTAAACTAAATACCAGGAAGCGAAGAATTTAATTAAGTTTGCACTGGAATATTCATGAAGGCTTTGAAAAAAATTAGATTATTAAAGCTTTGAGTAAAATCCAATATTCTATTAAACACATAATAAACTTTAATTATTCCACAACTTGGTAAAGTTTTATCAAGAGTAATAATCTCTTTCAGTAAAAATACTCTTTTGGAAACCTTATATCCTGTATGATATAACCTTATATTTGAAATGAAAATTTTTCTGAAAGAAAATAGGTAATGTGATTCTTTAATACGCGATGATGTTTCGCGTCAAATTACCCGCCTTTAAGGATCGCGTTGCGTTGTGTTCACTATTTTTTCACTCGCCTATAACAACGATAAGTACGAATCAGACTCTCAAACAAAGAGTACAGCTTTTATTATTAATAATGCGTAATTGTTACGATCGATCTGAAAAAAAAGGTGTTACAACTCGCTTGTTACATAATGATTTGCTTAAAATTTTAATTTTATTATATATTACTTACTCTTTATTCGTCTGAACTGAATTGAATCAGCCTGTTAACATCACAGTGCTGTGAAAAGACATCTCCTCCATATAGGTTAATGGTTGGAGCTTAATCCACCACGCTGCTCCACCGCGAGTTGGCAGATAATTTCCCTACCATGAGTAACGAAAAAAATATTATGACAGACGACTTGAAGAAAGTCGCCGGAAGTCGTTGGATGCTTTGAACCGGTCGCTCTGGAGATCGATGGGTGAGACCTACGTTCAACAGTGGACATCCAGCGGCTGATATGATGATGATGATGAGTAACGAGTGTTATAAGATGTCTATGATAACAAACAGGACCGCCGACTTTACGTGCTCTCCGAGGCACGGTGGGGAGACCCAAAAAGACATCCACCCAGATCAGAAAAAAATATTTATACAAATTCAAATATTTACCCCCAGGCTGGAGTCGAACCCGTTATTACATCAGCTATAATATAACATTAACTAGACTAACTGTTTACTAACTGTTACTAATTGTTTTAAAATTTTTAAGTCGTCAAAATATTTAACGGACACCATTTTGCGTCATTTGTCATAGACTAAAATCTTAAATATAGTATATTAGTCAATTAGCAGAGGAATCTTATCTGATGTAAACTCAAGAAAGTAATGACAGTTGGAATCTTGGGTGGCATTGAAATGGAATAAATAAACAAATTAATTAATAATTTAACTTAAATGTTTATAACATAATATAATATAATAAGTAATACCTAATGAAAGGCAGAAAGGAAGGCACGTTATGACTTATGCCGTTGGTCTCATTACGTATTGCTTAATGCAATTCTATAGGCAGAATATAAACAATATACGGCGTAATTATGTCGCATTCTATGCCTCTCATACTCGGCTGCCTCACCCCGCGCGCACCGCACTGCCGCACATGTTGAACAGATTTTGTTCGGGTCTTTTGTTCTATAGTTCAGCCATTACAAACATTACGTCAAAGGAATGTGACAATGCCCAATTTGTTATCGATAAAGGGATGCCACTCAGACGCAGGTAATAACGATATTAATTTAAGTTGTATAACATAATATAATATATTGTATGTTTTACAAGAGGATATTAAAAATACATCCTAAAAAATATTTTGCATTATTTCCTTCCTTGATTGCTATTGACTATCGACAAATCCCTTCTTTGATGTTATAGTAGATTCCAAATAAACTTATGCCTATCTACTTGAACGCAAACAATAGGAGTAATAAACCAAACACTCACAGAGCCCATTCATTATCTATTTTGTTGCAAACCAACCAATGTTGATACTTTTTTCGAGGGTGGTACCTATAGCTTGTGAACTGTAACCGCGTAGCTTAATATAAATAAAATTAGTCATCGAACTACAGATTCACTAAAAATCAAGAAATAAAACAAAATATTTACAAAAAATAAAACCGACTTTAAAACAAAAAAATTGTATAACAAAAATGCACTAAATAAAAAAAAATAATTATGTATTCTTTGTCTATAAACAAATTATTACGATAATATAATGTACAATTACTGTTATTTTTGGAGTCGGTGTCAGCCAAGGAAATACGGTAATATACCTAGCAATTATAATAGTGTCTGTAACCGTCCAGCTTAGTATAAATAAAATTAGTTATCGAACTACAGATTCACTCATTCACAGATCAAGAAATAAATAAAAAATTAAGAAAAAAATAGAACGAGTTCAAAACAAAAAATTATAAGACAAAAAATGCACCAAAACGTAAACCGCCCTTGTCAAACCACTCGCGCTCCGCCCTGTTGCGTCTGAGTGCGTAATAGTGTACACCTATTGTAATGTTAAACTATGTTGGCTGACACCGACTCCGAAAATAACAATAATTGTACATAATTTGTTTATAGACAAAGAATACATAATTTTTTTTTTTACTTTTTAGTGCATTTTTGCTATACAATTTTTTTGTTTTGAAGTCCTTGGCTGACACCGACTCCAAAAATAATAGTAATTGTACATTATATTATCGTAATAATTTGTTTATAGACAAAGAATACATAATTTTTTTTTTACTTTTTAGTGCATTTTTGTTATACAATTTTTTTTGTTTTGAAGTCGGTTTTATTTTTTGTAAAAATTTTGTTTTTAAACTATCCACGTCTTATTCAATACTAGTTTCTGCCCGCAGTTTCGCCCGCGTGAATGTTGATTACCGCGACCAAAAAAAAAAAAGTATCCTATCTTACTTCTAATACCTCCAAGAATATGTGTGTAAAGTTTTATGATGATCAATGAAACAAACTTACTTTCACATTTATAATATTAGTATGATTTTGCGACCGAAACGAATACAATTTACTGCTTTATATATTTAGTAAATAGTGTATTTCTCGTAAGTGATTGAAAGATAATCTTAAATCTTAAATATTTCATTGAATAGAAATTTAAATAAATATATAAATTATACAAAGTATCTTAGATTATTCATTTCAAAGATAAGTATTTTCAGTTTTAATAAAATATGATAGTAATATGGTTTCAAAGAGACCTAGAACCAAAAACATTGCTGTATAGTAATAAAATTAATTACTAAGGTAAAATGTATTAATATTATTATTTTAATACGAGCTCAGAACATACGACGAATTTATATCCCTCGAGGGAAATCGGCTCCCTTCCTTTACCACTTAGAAAAGTTGGAGAATGCTTGCATAATACAGGCGACTACGCTAAGAATAAAACGAAAATTGTTATATTACGAGTACTTGTAATATTCGGACTATTGAGAACTGGAAATTCGGACTAGGATATTCAACGAAAATAATTATTATTTATATTTTCTTTAGCGGTTAGAATGAGGGTTTGTTGAGCTAAAAGTTTCCGAATTGGCGATGAATGAGAAAGTCAAAATAATGTATACTTTGGAATATATTTTATTATAAAATAATCTGAACTGAACTAAATCAGCCTGTAAACAACCCACTACTGGGCAAACGCCCGTTCTCCATATAGAAGAAGGTTGGAGCTTAATCGGTGCAACACTGCGGGTTGGCGGATATTATCCCCACTATGAGTAACGGTCGCTATCAGATGTCTATGATAACAACCAGGACCGATGGTTTTACGTGCGTTCCGAGGCACGGTGGGCACACACCGACCAGAAACAAATATTTGTACAATTATGTCCTGAATGGGAATCGAACCCGCGACCGCAGGTGTTAAAGCAACTACACGCACCAGTACACCAGAACGGTCGTCAAAATCTATTATATCTAGCTTTATTATGTATCCCATCAATTGCAGGACAGGACTCATAAAATTAAACTCCAATTTTTATCCTTGACATCTTGATCGACAGGAGAAAAGACATTTACGAGATGTCATCTACAGTTATAATATCAGAACATAAATGTATTAAAAAAAATTAAACAAAAGTTCTTTTAAAATAATTTTTTAGTTGTAAATCGATGAATGCCGGCTGCACGCACGAATAAGTGACACGTGTCGCGAGCGAGAGCACAGAACAAGCGATAGAAAGGCACGATGGGCCTAGTGTTCGACTTGTGAATGAAACACAATAACGCAGATTGGAGGATCTTAAATATCACACATATATATAAGTTGTAAATAAATTGTTAATAGCACATTGTTATTTGTAATTAATATGTATGATTTAAGTAATAAAATATTTGAATTAACGAGTGCAAATAAATGTTAATTTATCGAAAAAAAATTTAATTAATTAAATTAACTCATTCTTTGTATTATACAAAATAATGATAACTCAGTGATAATAATTCAATTCAATTCATAAAAGTATGCAATATTTTTCAATGTTTTCTTATGACGTTATATCGTGAAATTATCGTCCGTAAACCGACTTTAATGACAACAATTTTTTCTTAATGATCTTATTATCATTTGAATTTAAAAATAAAACTATTTAATATGTGTTATCTTGTCTCTTATATGGATATTTAGAGCAATGAAGTTAGGAATTAGTTCCTGCATGTAAAGGCGTATGAGATTATATTTAAAGCAGGAAAGCCTAGCGATACGTATGATCTTGTTCGCAAGATTAGGTTATAATAGATGACATGAGTTTTGCATATTCACGCAAGCAATTCACGAAGCTAGACTTGCAGTTTCATTTCATTCAAGCTTCCTCTTTAACTTTTTGTGGTTTATAGAATTATATTACAAAAACCGTTACATGTAAACATAATATATTTTCAAAGATTATGTATTACTACACTGTAGCGGTGTGAATAGTCGTTTCAACGCTGGCGGTAGCGGGTCCGATTCCCACTTGGGTCAGATAGTTGTATTTGTACAAATATTTGTTTCTGGTTTAGGTGTATGTCTTTATGGGTTTCCCCATCGTAACTTGGAGAGCACGTAAAGTCGTCGGTTTCGGCTATCGTAAGCACGTGACAGTGTTACTCATGATAGGGAAAATTATCTGCCAACCTGCAGTGGAGCAGCGTAGTGGATTAAGCTCCAACCATTCTCCTATATGGAGAAGAGTCCTTTGCGCAGCAGTGGGACGTATGTTGGACGGGATGTATTACAGCTTATGTACAATAAAAGATAAAAATTAATAGAAGGTAAGTGATAGAAGAAAGTGTCATTTGGGCAATGTCTATGATATTTAATCTATAATATAAAAATAAGTCGGGTTTTTCTTCCTGACGCTATAATTCCAGAACGCACGAACCGATTTCCACGGTTTTGCATTCGTTGGAAAGGTCTCAGGCTCCGTGAGGTTTATAGCAAACAAAATTCAGGAAAAATTTCAACAGAAAAGCAGGAAAACAGGGAAAATCATTTTTCACATACAGCGCCATCTCTGATACATAGCATGTACTACAAACCAATATGGTTTTGCATGGTTGTTTAATCCCCAAACGAAATGTTACAAAAAACGAAGGCATCTGGTGGCGAAACGGAGTTCGCTGGGTTTGCTAGTATATTATATAAACTTTGAAAGCTTAGCGAATAAGGACCATTAATACATAGCTGTAAGATTACTGCAAGTATAATTAACATATCACGTTTGTATATTATTCATTTATTTCAAATATATTTTTGAAGAACTTTCGATACACTGTTGCAATAATTGCGAGCCGGAAAACAGCGAGAGCACCACAGCCGCTTGTCCACAGATTCAAAGATGACGTTTGAGCGCAGATAATAAGATTAAGAGATCTAAATGTAGACAATTATTGACAATAAATAGAGTAAGATGCTATAAGCTATAAGTGTATGAATCATAGGAATTTCACTAATTTTAAGTGTCTATTCACTTTTTATCAAATTGAGAATAACACGCAGAACACGCAGAACTATTGACTATTCAATATATGAATATGTGAATATCAGAATTCACTGAATATTTGTATGTGTATTACTAAGTATTCAATAACTTGTTATTGAAATTTATTAATATGTAGTGAATACAACTTCACTAACGTTATTATTGAAAATTCCAATGATTCATGTTTAGAGAGAAAATAAACCACCATGTTTGTATAATAAACACTCAACGGCTCCCAGTAAGATGTGAATCCAGTATCGGAGGTCTGGAAATACACAGCACAATCACAAACACGCAGACACTGACAAACATCTATTAGTATACAAGCATTTGTCATGTGCAGGAATCGAACCTGCGACCGCTGGCGTATCAGGAAGTTGCTATGACCACTACACCAATACGTCGTCAAATCATCACCTCATTTCTCTCGATATATACAGTCTACGAATATTTTCTCTCATAGTCAAGCACGACAAGCGCGATGTAATATTTCAAACACATACAGTTTTGTAATTCGGCTAGCTTTAACCTCTACAGTATTATTATTTAAAAAACTGTTAGAATGAAATTTAGAAACAATCAAAATTTAATCAATAATAGTGCTGCCTATTATTATGTCTATTTTTAATAGATTACGTTCAGTAATCTTAACTAAACAAATAAAAAGCGGTCAATTTATAAACGAAACAAATCAAAGCACGGAAAAGTTTTAATAAGAGACATTCATATAAATATTTGCATGACAAACACGGCAATATATCTGCGAACCAGGTAAATTGCTTGCGTTGAATATATTGTTGTAACTCGTCGCCTTTCGTCCTGAGTTAGGGCTTCAGTAACACTATTACCTTGATTCTCGATACGAACTCGATTTCTAGACTTTACTATTTAATAATAATGTAATTATTAATAATTATTTATATATCGCTCATGAATATTGCGATCTTAGCGAGGTTATCGGTTTTGTTGAAACATGAATTGAAACAGCCTATCTCACTGCTGGGAGAAAGTATCTTCTGGTATACCAGAGAATGATCGGAGTTTAATTTGCTGTGTTGCAAAAGTAATTATCATCATCAGCTTATGATTATAAACAGGATCGGCGATTTTGCGTGCTCTCCAAAATACAGTGCGAAAAATTACAAGGACTAACAGCCAGACAAGGAAGATTCATTTTTTTAAGTGAAACTTCTTTAGAATCGTTGTGATTTGAAACAGGATGCGACGGAAAAAACGACAAGTAAGAGAAACAAATAAAAAAATGTGTAGGAGATAATTTGATAGTATGATGTCGCATATCCTAGCAACGTGTATCGTAGCAACGCGTAAACAACGCGTAAATAAGTAATAGAATGTTTAGCTATTAATATCAATAAATTTTAAATTGTGTTTGCCAAAGATGTTTTACTTCTGACATGTCGCTCGTTTAATAATAAACTGCAATAATTCAAAAAACCAAGATTTTGAGATTTATTTATAAAATGAAATAATATATCCACGTTAAGCATAGGTACAATTCAATTCCGGCTACATTTGGATGCCAGGGAGCGAGATAAAATATTTTGCGCCTCTTTTTGTTTGACGAATCGGCCCAATCAGTATTAAAAAAAACGATTCATTAAGTGTTGCGCCGGTAGTGACGTGTTTATGTATGTCCTAATACTCAATAGTTCGTTTTATTTCAAATAGGTAAGTGCTGAATTTCCTTTTATTTGGATCTAAAACTGAACTATTAGGAATAGTTTCGTTTTAATTTTAAACGATTACTGTTTTCTATGACGAAATTTAGACTTAATTCATTTTATGTGCAAACCCGATGAAAACGAATACGAGCTTTTACTAGTTATTACGCTTTATTTTTAAAAGATTTTCAATACAAAGTTGCATTTTAATCATAAATCGAACTAAGTCACTAGTGTCTTTTTACAAATACTGTATCTTTTAAAGTATAATGAATACTAATTATTTACACATATTATTTGAAAGATTAGTTCATAGACAATATATTAGATGCACTATTATATCTAGATTGCGTCCAATATTAAAGAAATAAAAGCTTTTTATGAAGGAGTCGGCGTTACGAAACTTTAAACGCGATTTCCCAAATAACTTGTTTTTTGAATTATTGCAGTTTATTATTAAACAGGCGATGTGTACTCCGTACACACATTTTTTAAATATTTTTATTTAAGATACACACACACGGTCGTCTGTTCCTAAGATAGGCGACTTAATGTCTATGGTTTAGGTAACAGCGGACAAATATACATGTTTAAATAAATATACATATAAATCATACATATAATTATGTATATTACATCCAAACTCGGGGCGAGAATCGAACCTACAACTCTGGAGCAGATAACTGCATCAACAGGTCAGACGTAAGTACAAACACAAATAAGCTGGACTTGAACTTCGGACTTTCGGTGCTAATGACATTTTCGTCACCATTGGGCGATCGGTCATATTATAGCGCTTTGGCAAATCATTAAAGCCAACATTCCACAATTTAGGCGTGCACGGAATGAAGGGTCTCGATGCACGTACATTAGTAGGATGCCAGATAACCACATAGTGTGGATGGAAACCGATGCGATGGCGGAAATTGGACGATTGGACCATGTTAAATAAATAAAAATTACATAATTATACGAATACTTTACTCTCAATTTCTTTCATCCTAAAATAAACCTATTTACACAATATTAGTGTCTGAAATCTAACCCTTATGTTCTCTTTTTTTTTTTTTTTTGTAAATATGCGTTATTTATTTTTAAATGTGTGTCTGAAAATGTTTAAAAAATTCCCCCCTGATGTTCCCTGTGATAATAAGAATATGAAAAAAAAAACAACCAAGACATAGGAGCATGGTCAAGGCAGTTAAAGATTTTATGTTACAAAAATATTTGATCTAGTGTCATTATCCAGGGAGAAAACAGTCGACTACGTTTTTATGGAGAAAGAGCCGGTATCATTTCCTCTTGAGTTTTCGTGTCGTCAGTTATGTGATGTACGGAAACTGAGACTTTTTAATTACTTACCGACAGAGTCAAGCATCATTTTATTAATTTAAATTAACTTTTATTTCGAATATTTCAAATTAAATTTCTCATTTCCACACAAGAAACAGCTAGTAGTGGTTACACAAAGACAAGGAAGTATGTACAGGATGTAGTTTTCAAGTAATGTACTTTAAGAGAACATCAGCGCTGGCAATTTTAGTCGCAGTTCTCTGGAAAATGTGTATACAAGGGAGTCTCAGTCTTATTAAAGAGAACTGTTGTTTCGACTTCATATCGTTTTCATATTACAATTTACTGATTAGATCGATTCTTTCAATTTATTTGATTTTTTATATCTTTATTAATATTTCACTGATTTTAATGTATAATTTTGTTTTAAAGCATGCATTTTTAGAAAGGTATCATTATCGAAATCGATCTGAAACTTAAATGGGTGGTGTGGCACCAAGTGGTGCAAAAAAGGTTTTAGGTGGTAGCGATCGAACAGTGTGATCAGTTTGTCTTAAAAATATTTATTTGATGATGATTGATGATTGATGATGATGATGATTTATTTGATATAAATAAAAAAAAAAAAAACAATAATTGATTTAGTAGTTGACATATTAGGTATTTAGTTATTAGTTAATATTTTATGATCATTCTAATTAGCATTGTAATAATCGAGAACATAATTTAAGTCAAAAATCCAGTCATTGACTTGCCAAAAAGTTGTTTGATTATTATTATAAGCTGCAGTTACTGTAATATCCTATAAATTATTACCCACTGTTGGGAAAATGCTTCTCTTTTTGATTAGATTTTTCCACCATGCCTCGGAGAGCACGTAAAGCCGTCGGTCCCGATTGTTATCATAGACACTTGATAACGATTGTTAATTATGATAAGGATATTATCTGCCAACCCGCAGTGGAGTAGCGTGGTAGATTAAACTCGAACCCTTCTCCTACATGGAGAAGAGGTCGTTGCCCAGCAGTGGGTTGTTTACGGGCTGATTCACTTCAGTTTACCGGTGGAAGGGATGCGCTGTGCCACGCTCCCGGCTGCATGGGTACCACCGTCTTAGTTGTTTCTGCCGTGAAACAGCTTTGCTGTGTTTCGGAGAGAAGGGCAAGACAGGCAGTGTAATTACTGGCACCGAGACTTTAACACCTTATGTCTCTGGATAGGCAACACATAGATGAGTTGCCTGAGCTAGTTCCAGGTAAACTAGTTTATATTCATGGGCGACGTTAAACAATTACCATCAGGTGGAACGTCTGCCAGTTTGCCTATTCACTTAACATAAAAAAAGTTCAATTCATGATGAAAACCTGTGTCAAAAATTCGGAAATATGCGTAAACGTCTAGATTTTACAAACATTGACGAACCCGCGATCAGTAGCGCAAAAGCTAGTTACTTTAACCATTCGCCAACCTACCCCAGTCAGCGACATTTAACATATGATACTACTAAAGGATTTTTGTAGGCCTTAAAACGTAAAACAGAAGATGTAAGTTTGTAAGAAAATTCAAAATTTATGTCGTTGGAAATATGAAAATGAAACGTCAGTTACTCGATAAAATTGAAATATGAAACGGTAATAAAATTGAATCTAAATTGAAGCGAGTGAACAGACGAACGGTGAGTGTGAACTGTTATTAGAAACCTATAACCGTAGCATATGGCAGACTCATTCAGCCGAGAACTGTGTTCAGCCGTAAAGGCCAGGTGAATGTCAGTCGTAACGTGTCGATGTGAATATTTTATTAAAATATCTGTTTTATGTATAAAATGCTACGTTAAAAAAATGAAAAAAAAAGGACAAAAAAAAAGGAAAGGAGGAAGGATGGAGACTGCTTTGAACTGGTCGCTCTGGAGGTCAATGGGGGAGGCCTACGTTTAACAGTGGACATGTAATGGCTGATATGATGATGATGACGATAAAAGAAAAAAAAAACCTTACTTCTTTGCAATCATAATTTGGTCAAGTTTATCCATAAATTAAGTTATATACATTTTTTGTGTCATGCGGTTGGTATTTTTGATTGAATTTGAAGCAGTAATTATTATAAATAGTTTTATGTACCTCTCTCTCTCTAATTGGTATCGTTCTCTCTTGCTCTCGGTAAAATTAAAAAAAAAGCATTCGTGTGTGAATGTAAGAGTGATTGTGTAGTGGTGCAATATTGCGCGGTCGCGATTTCGATTCCCTCTCGGGACAGAGGTTTGTATTTATACAAATATTTATACAAATATTTGTTTCTGGTCCAGGTATATGTCCTTATGAGTCTCCCCCGAAGTTTCAAATAAACTATATAAATAACAGAAATGAACTAAAACGACGAGAAAATGGTACGTTGCTAACCTCTTACCGGATATACCAGAAACGAATATTTATTTAAAAAAAGAAATCTCCTCCAAGCGGGAATTGGTCCTTCGACCATCAACATTGATGGAATCATTTTGAAATGAATTACACAGATTATTTACAGGATTGAATTACACAGGCCACATGTTTTATCGTCCGAGCGTCATCATTTCCCTCGACTGATAAAGGAAGCGATTGAAATTAAAAAACATCCGAATTTCAATAGGGAAGACGGTTTCAGAATACCGAGTATGTGGAATCCGGTGATTAGTTTGTGTGAAAGTGCGTCACGGTATCAGTGCTCAGAGTCCAAAAAAGACACTTTCAGTATAGTGTGCCGTAGTGAACAAGTGCGTCCGTGTGCCGAAACTAGTCGACCGAAACGAACAAGAAAGAGGGTAGACAGATTTTTCTGATCTGCCACCATCCACCATTTCCGTACGTCAGTCTCCCCGTGATCATGGCGATTCAAACATTGCCAAAATATAGGGAACTAAACAAAATTATAAACGCGGTAAGCACCCGTACAAATATAAATTTAAATATGAATAGTGATCGCGTTAGTTTAAAACAACATTTTGAAATGATCTTTTATAATAAACCTCACTTTATATCCTAAATTTTTGTGGGTGTAATATATGAATATCCAATTTTTTGGTACGAATTTTACGTCAGAGAGTGAAATCACATGATACAATTCCCATATCGGGACGTGGCGAATAAAAGCAATAAATGGAGAGAAACCTAAAACTGAAATTACGTGTCAGTAAGATGCATATTGGAAAAGTTTTCTGTATTGCTCGAAGCGTTTCAACCGCATGTCTTTAATGCATTTAGAATTGGTTACGTCATATATATTTCCTATTAAATAAATTTAAAGTTTTTATGAAAAATTATTTAAAAGTCAAAAAATATTATTGTATATGATTATATACATAAGAAATATTCGATTTTTTAGTAATGCTAGCTTTTATGAAGGACATATGACTAAATTTAAAATTGATATTTATAATGATATTTAGACAATTTTTTAAGCGTTGAGATTATTGTTGGTTCTTATTATGTATAACGCACTAGTAACTTGACATTAATATAATGCTTTAATGTACAAAAATAATTCAAAAGATTCAGCTTTTAAAGGCTTTTACATAAAGTAATATTTTTGATTGATAAATCATATTATATGTTATCTTTCCCAAACTGCTTACTGCTGCATTGGAAGACGCTTTCGAGCTCCTGGAATGGAAAGGATTTGGTATCAATATAAACGACGAGCACATCACTAGATTACACCATCGATTTAGCGACGATATTGTGCTCATGGCAGAATCCCTGAAAGACCTCAGTATAACACTCGGCGACCTTGTTGGAGATTCCTAATAAGTGGGCCTTAAAATTAAAATGGACAAGAATTATTTCGAATATTCATGTCATGCCAACCCCGATATCACTTGGGAATTCCACTCTCGAAGTTGTTAACGAAGACATCTACATAAGATAAAAGGTCCAACTTGGTAGGTCCAACTTTCACCTCTGTCTAATGTATGTTACCAGTAATGACATAGGGATCCGAGACGGGGTCTCTAACCTATGAGCCTTCTAAATAAGTTGTAAGTCACACAGTGAGCAATGGAGAGAGAAGCGAGCACAAGGAGCGATGGAGATTTCTCTGCGAGATCGATCCAGAAATGATGATATCCAAAGATGAAGGAAGGTTGCTAACATAGTCCAGCGATTTTATAAGCTGAAGTGACAGTACGCAGAGTACATATACTCTCAGTCAGTCAGTTTTATATACATAGGTCATGAGCTATGTATATAAAACTACCATTCACGAGATTAAAAGACGACTTAAGGAGAGCTGTTGGAAGCCGTTGAATGGAAGCTGCTTCGAACTTGTCGCTCTGGAGGTCCAATGATCCAATCCAAATCCATCCAATGACTAATATAACGATAATGATGATGATGATTATATCTATTTTTTTAAAATTACATTTATGGTACAGATTTCTAGCAGTAACATATTGAAATGCTGTTCTTATAATGGTAGAGTTTGCTAAACTTTTTTCTGATTCGTGATTTTATGACTTTCATAAAAAATCTGTTAATCTAATTTTATAAAATTCGTTCAAAATTTTAAATATTAATATATTCAGATTTTAAAATTAAATTAAGGCATAACGAGTCAAGCGCTGTGACAAGCGGACCAATAATATGCCTGTCCATTGTTAGTTTCCGTTTTCGTTCGAATCTTACGTAAATTTAAAAGTAATGTTATATATTTATTTTACTTTGTCATATATTGATGTAGTGACTAATATATAAATGATTTTTACTAATACAAAAGTAATTCCCTTTAATTAAAGTTTTACAACTTACTACAATTCATTTCTAGGTAATAATCAACTCCCTTTTCTAATTTCAATCCTTTTTCTTCTTTAGAACAGCGTCAACTCTCAACCCTTCTGTAATATCGCGCAATGGACGTTAATTAAAATCACAGAAATAGTTACGTTCTTGTCACACAAATCAAGCGAAACTATCATAAGATATAACTTCTGAATTTTATCTCAAAATAACAAACAAAAAAAAAGATTACTACGAAATTCAGAGTCTGTAGATAGCAATTAATTGGAAGTAATTTTTTTTTAGTGTTAATACCCACCGAACTAAGCCCCTGCGGGAGCTTTCAGCCGCTTTAATTGGAGGGTCCCGGATCTGCAGGCAACAGGATCCCTCCAGCGACAGGCTGGCCTCGGCGAAAAGGCCAGACTTCTCCTCCATGGGGACTGACCTCTACATAGCAAAAGTAATATTCCTACCAAATTCCCAAGTTCTTAAGTCCTATGGTTCCCGAGATCTCGTGATGAGTCAGTGAATGTATAAATAATAATTTCGGGAAATTTCAAACCTGTAGAAGCTATAAATTAAAATTTTATATATTTTTTATTTTTAACGCCCTACACTGCCCTATGTGGGTGGCATTTCGTAATATTCGTTCTCAGTTGAACTCACGATGAGCAAAGTAATAATTTCGCCAAATTTAAACCTGTAGGAACTATAGCTTAAAAGTATAGTATAATTATAATAAATATAATTAAAAAAGATTCTGGCCAAATTTTATACTTATGAGAGCTTGAGTTTGAATTTTTTTTTAAATTAACGCCCCCGAAACAATAGTAATTTCGTAAAATCCGTTCTTAGCTGACCTCTACTCGGGGAAAGATAAAATATTCGTACCAAAGTTTAAGTCTCTAGGCCTTATGGAAATATCAAGGCACATTAAAGCATTAGGTGGTACGGTGTCTTTATTGCATCGTATAATTAGAGCATTTTGCAAGCGGACGCGAGGTTTCCGCGGCTCTGCTTGCGACGGCTCAAGCCAGTTTTGTTTCTGTCAGCTCAGATTGAAAACTATTTACTTCTAAGACTATTCGCTTTTGACATTTAATCAAAACCTTAAAAAATTAGTATAAAAAACGGAATTAAAAACGGTCAAAAAAGTAATATAACGTAAGTTTGTACGATTTAAAATGATTTCATTTAGAACAGATTATTAATCTACGTTGTAATTACAAGCTATTTTATATAAGCCTATTAATTATAAATATATAATATATTAAAATAATAATATATATATAATAAATTAATAAAAAAAATGTCGTGTATACGGAGTACACTTGTCAGAAGTGAAACATCTTTGACAAACTCAATTTAAAATTTATTAATATTAATAGTTAAACATTCTATTACCTATTTACGCGTTGTTTACGCGTTGCTAGGATACGCGACATCATACTATCTCATTCTCTCCTACACAATTTTGTATTTGTGTCTCTCACCTATCGTTTTTTCCGTCGCATCCCGTTTCAAATCACAACGTTAAAGAAGTTTCACTTAAAAAATTAACAGAAAATTCTATATAGTTGATATGTAAAGTTAGTTTTGTTTACTGTAAATCATTTTACACACTGAACTGACATCAACTGAAACAACTTATTAAAGCTGGGCAAAGGTTTCAAATACAAGAAGGGCTTGAAGCTTAATTCACCGAGCTGTTTTTTATCCAGTTGGTGTATACTTTTTATACTAAAAGTAACGATAGTTATTAGGTACTTAGGTTTTATGTGCTATCCGAGGCACGGTGGGTATGTCTACAAGCATAAAACAAAACTAGAAGCAAATTAGATTTAAACAAATATAAATATTTGTTCCAAATGGAAATTGAACCTGCGTAACCTTTAAATAGAAATTTCTCACAAACACACCAAAATAGTTGTTATTCAATTGAAGCTCACGTTCTATTTAAATATCTGGAGGATAACAAGAAACATCTTTTGTTCAGTGCGTAAGCGTTATTTGAACGTACTAAATAAAAAGTTTGCGTCGTAAACTTTCCTCGAATGTTTCGTTAAAGAATAACTCGAGCTCATAAAATCTCTGCGTTCTGAAAATTTATAGGTCGAGCAAATTATGTGAGAGTATAGTAAACAATTTTCATAGTTTTTCGAATAAATGTCAAAGTATTTACAGTTTGCGGTCGGTGTTGTACAGAGAAGTTCAACGTTGAATTTTAAGACTGATGTTTTTAAAAATTTAGCGTATCGATTCCCTTTGACAAGATTTGTGTGGTCACACGACGGTATTATTTTTAACGTATCCATTTCATTCCATACGTTCGAATATAACCGTATCACGTTTAGCAAACAAGCAATGTATAGATACACAACAAAATATGTCGAAATCTGTTTTTTTTTTTCAAGTTATATAATAGAAGTGTCGATATGGAAAAACGGTGACGACGAAACGCTTGAATAAATTTCGAATCCATAATTTCTTCTAAGAATTGTAAAAGCAAAGTAAACGCTTTAGCTTCAGAGATTTTAATACAAGACTTACTAGCTACCCTTTTCACTTATAATAAATATCTTGCACTCATTTTATAAAGTATCTCAAGCAAACTACATTTAAGTATTTCGTACCCAAAAGATGTCAACGGAACCCTATCATTGAGACTAGTTTTGCATTTTATGGAACCATAAAATTGACATATGAAATTTCCACAGAATATTTGATTATTTAGGCAAGCGTTATAGTGTGGTGGCCTTAATGCCAGAGATCGCAGGTCGTGATTCTAGCTCGGGGTAGATATTTGTATTTGTGCAAATGTTTGTTTCAGGTCTGGGTGTATGTCCTTGTGGATTTCCCCACCGTGCCTCGGAGAGCACGTACAGCTGGCGGGCACGCTTGTTATCATAGACACTTGATAGAGATCATTAAACATACTAGGGAAATTGTTATTTGATGAAAAAAAGTTAAGATTTATCAGGGTAGTCATAGATAAACGTGATTTTTGCGTTTTGAACTTAGAGTCAAAAACATACCATGTATAGCGTGAAAGTTCAGTTGGGAGCTGGATGAGGATTCCGGAAAACCGGGATATTTGGTGCGAAGTTGGGGACGCTTATGTCATATCAGTAGACTGCGATAGGCTGAAGCGATAGCGTTAAATATTTTACATAAGTATTGGGTACCTATTTAACTAAATTACTACTATTTCCTATATTTTTATAATAATTTAACGAAGGATCGACAATATCGATTAATCTTCTTCGTGTTTCTTCCATTCTAAGTAACATTGGTTAATTAATTTGTGCTCTTTTGGCATTATAGAATGTAATTAAACCAAATTAATGATTGAATATTTTACATATGTGGTAGGATTTTTGTGTACGTGTTGTGAGCCCTCAACTAGTCGGTTTTTCATTTGATCGTGTCGGTACGTAATTAAAGCGAATGTATAACATATCTATATTAATACAATAAAGCCTGCTGGTAATATATTATGTGCATCGACACTACACAATCGTCTGTTTCAATTTGGACTGACAGATAATCTTCTTGTTTTGGAATAAAGTATAGTCAGTGGAGCTATAGTAAAGCGGGTTTGATTCCCGCTCGGAGCAGATGTTTGTCTTTATAAAAAATATATTTGTTTTTGATATGGGTAATTTGTTCTAGTCGGTTTCCCCTCCTATAGCACGTAAAGTCGGTACTGGTTGTTATCTCAATCAATTATTAACGATTCTTACTCTTAGTAGAGAAATCGACCGCCAATCCGTGGTGGAGCGGTGTAACGAATTTACATCTAAAGGAAAAGTCCTTTACACAGAGGAGGCATTTCTTTTTAGGGTTCCGTAGCCAAATGGAAAAAACGGAACTCATATGGATCGTCATATATCGTCATTTCTGTCTGTCTGTCCGTCCGTATGTCACAGCCAGTTTTTTCCGAAACTATAAGAACTATACTGTCGAAACTTGGTAAGAAGATGTATTCTGTAAACCACATTAAGATTTCACACAAAAATAGAAGAAAGAAAAAAAAAAACAATAAATTTTGGGAATTCCTCATACTTGAACAACTCAAACGTGTGGAGAGGATATGGATATGTCTTAAAAATGATATCGAGGTTTCTAGTATCATTTTTTTCAAAACTAAATAGTTTGCGCGTGAGACATTTCCAAAGTGGTAAAATGTCCCCCCCCCTGTAACTTCTAAAATAAGAGAGTGATAAAACTAAAAGAAAGATATGATATACATTACCATGCAAACTTCCACCGAAAATTGGTTTGAACGAGATCTAGTAAGAAGTTTTTTTTTTTTTTTTTGTAAAAAAGAATACAGAATTATTAAAACATCGATTAAAGTTACAACGAACTAGAAAGAAAGAAAGAAACAAATTTTACTAAACTACACTACTCTAAACTACAAGAACTTTTATATGATGTTACTTGCTGCTACGGAACCCTTCATGGGCGAGATCGACTCGCACTTGTTTATAAAAGATGGGGCAAACGGACAGTCGGTTCATCTGGTGGTAAGTGATAGCGACATACATAGATACCCGCTACATCAGAGGATTAGCAGGTGCGTTGCCGGCCTTTCAAATACGAGTATGCTCTTTTATTGAAGCTCCCTAAGTCGTATCGGTTCGGAAATACATCAGTGGCAGACTACCAAGGTGATGAGAGCAGACATCCTCTCTGACGTACGCGCAAACTCCAGCCCGCGGTACAAAAAGTGTTCTAATTTGTATTCCGGACAGGAGAGATAAGAGGTATCTGGAGAGGATATCTGTGTCTCCGTCAAAAAGAGAAAGGCCGGCTTCATCATTTCATGTCGGTGTTAAGTGAGAGTGAAGTACTCCCTCGGGTGCGCCGGTCCATTCAACTTCAAAACAGCATGGCGCTACTTGTAATTGAAATGTGCCCAACAGTGGCACGTTAACAATCAGATTCAGTTCATTTCTTCTGCTTCTCTTAGAGGCTGCAAGTCCTAGGTCGTCTTTTAAAATACATGACATGGTTTTAGGTGCTATCTTCATCTCCCGAGATAAAATCTTTTGCTTTCGGATAGGATTTCTTCGAATTCTTTCCCGTACTGATTTGATTACCTTTTTCGTACGAACACTACGTGGATGGCCAGATCTTTTTCTGTCACAAATATAGGAGGTTTTATTTTACCTACCAATAGCCCGGTACACAAAAATTTGATTAATACCAAGAGCTTAAAAAATTGTATTGGGCGCCAAACCTACTTTGTGTAATGCAATCACAGCGATTCGGTTCTCTTTCTCACCCCACTCCATTTTAATATCACAAAATATTTTACAATGTATTGGTGAGAAAATTAGAAAACACAATGAACAATCATATAAAAATGACAGATTCCAAATTTAATTGTAAATTTTTTTTATTTATTTTTATTTGTAACAGTATTTATGGCCAGACTATGTATTTATTTATTTATATATACATTTATTTTCTGTATGCAATAATAAGTTAAGCGGAAAACTTACGCTTCTTAGCTCGTGACTTAGTCTGTACATACGAGTACAGTTGCATCACAATTTATTTAAAAATGATATCTTTAACGACTCATACTTTACTGGTGACAAGAGGGCTAGTTTAGTTATTGCTAAAAGAATCAGAATTGCGATTTGAATTGGAAATACTTGTAATGCCTGTGTTCGATTAGAAAATGCCAGCGTTCTTACTATTTGTAAATATAATATTATTATTCATTTTATTTGAAAGTATTTTTATCCGCAGTAATAGTTTTCTCTTGCACTATATACTCCACGGTAAGTAACATTATCCTTTGCCATCATGGGTTGACTGATAGAGATCTCGGCTAAAGATAAGTTCGCCCTTGCCAAATTTCAATGTGACTAAAAATTGTTAAAATATTTTGCTGTACAATAAAGAATATACAATAATATTAAATATTTTGATAGAAACAATATAAACTTGAGAAGAAATGAAGACATAACAATGTTTTCGACTTCGCAAGATCAATGTTTCCTTTCTGGTAAAATATTCGCTAGTATAAAAATACGCAAAATTTTTGGCCAAAGTTAGAATTTGTCAATTTAATTAAAGACAAGATTTTTAAGAACCGAATGATTAGTTTGCTTTGGCTTCTTTTCAGAAGAATCAGGCACAGTCACCGTGTTTTCAGGCAATTAAAAAATATCAGAAGAATCTGTGTTGATTTATCACATCTTTTTTTTTTGTTTTAATTTTTTAATTTTTTTTATTTGCACCTCTGATTTTCTAGAAATAAAGTTATCGAAACAACACCTGAGTTTTATCCGAATGTATCGAAGAGATAACGATCGTTCTCCAAGGAAACTTAGCAAGAGTTCTTTCGAAAATTTTTCGGAAAGAAAAATAGAGAAAACCACCAAAGTCGTTACAAGTCCTGAACTTTGAGCAAACATTTGTTCAAAACGTCAGGCGTTACCACCAACAACTGCAAATATTTCTTAGTCAAAATGTTCCTTTAGACTTTAGTCAAGGAGCTAGAGTTTATTTTCTCTTTAAATCGCCTTTGTCCTTTGATCTTTATCATCAGAAGTATATCAAAAGGAACAAATGAAATTTACGTTGAAAAATAATTTCAAAGCTAGATTTTTTTTTTATAAACGTATTATTACTATTAACATTGCTTAACCTAAATGAAAGGAAAGCCTTAAGCATTTTTAACGTATATTTTGTTTTATTGCTTACTAATTTAAGAACTATTTAAAAAATGGCTTATATTTTTGGTTGGTATATTTTGTTTTATCTTTTTTTTTTGAATTTATGTAGTATACGTATTATACATACCTATGTAAGATGTATAAAAAAACTTTTTTATTTCGTGCAGGGTAATTTTGAACTTCTATTTTATTTAACCCTTAGTATTACTTATTAATATGTATTCAAGTCGGTTTCTCATTATTTTATTTGTAACATTATAATTTTTATATACCCCTGATGAATTATAAAGAATCTTTTTATTAATTATTTATCATTTATAAAAATTTCATTCCATTTCAATGGACTTAATCCTACTAATACTACAGGTTTTATAAAAATAAAAATAAATCGTTCCTACTTTAGCCCATAACCCCTAATACAATGCATATTACTCGTACTTAAATGTAAAAAAAATATATACAGTAGGTATATGGAAGCGAGATTAATTTTCTGATGATAAAAACGTATTCATAAAAATTCATAATAATTTTATAGAACATTCCAGAATACAAATTTTCCATCTTTTGAATAAACTAATCGCTTTTTACGTCAGATTACGTCACAAAATAGTCGTTAGTTATAAAGCATCGTTATTAATTCATTTAATTTTGCTTTAGTTTTCGATCATTAGTTTTAATAGAGATTATAATTTTCCAATAAATTATCACTTGACATAACTGATAAGGGATTTATTAAAAGATGATATAACTACTAATGCTACTCGCTAAAATTAAATATTTTAATGTATTTGTATATTTATTTTTAAAAGAACAATTCGTTGGCATCGGCTTAGTATTTCACAATATTTATAGTTTATATCAAATCAGTTGTTTGTTATTCCGCCGTGTCACACAGTGGCTCCTGTCCCCCATTTCGCGATCGCTAACCGCGCTCAATGAAACCTCCTAACGCGGCTCACGGTAGGGGTGTGCGATAATTAATTATCGATAATTCGTAACTACTCGATAATTTTTTATTCGATAATTATTATCGATAGTTAGCGATAAGTGTTATTCGATAATTTTGAATCGATAATTATCGAAAAAAATTCATTCGATAATTATCGATAACTATCGATAAGTTTTCATTCGATAATTATCGATAATTTTGTTTGATCCGATAATTATCGATAATTGTAATTCGTACCGATAACTTTCGATAATTTTCATTCGATAATTATCGATTATTGTCGTCAACTATCGATAATTTTTATCCGATAATTATCGATAACTATCGCCAACTATCGATAATTTTCATCCGATAATTATCGATAACTATGCATTCGATAATTATCGATAACCATCGATAACATGATACGATAATTATATGTAGATAATTTTTTCCGATGAACATCCCTAGCTTACGGTAACATTTTTGCTAATGACTGGTAGATTAATTATGCTTGTAGTATGCCTGCGACATTGAAAACTGAACGCGTGATGTATGTACGATGAAAACTGACGCTTAGGATTTTTTTTAATTGTTAACATTTTAATACTATTATTTTATTTATCCAAGGAATTTATATTATAACTGGAGTGCTCACTTAATAAAATTGTATATTCAAATATGCACCTTGAAGTAACTTATATAAGGTTGACATTTATTTCCAACATGTAAAGTGAAAAAGTCGTTCCGAGCACTTCATTGACTACTGGTATTTTATATATTATTGTCTCTTTCTTACGAGTTGCCTTGAATTCACGGTAGAAATAGATGCAATCCCTCTCTTAAGAACGTTTTTTGAGTGCACGTGCGCATTCCAGTTAGTATATAAATTCTTTGTATTTATCTTTAATTGACATGTAGCTATAAGGAATTATACATTGTTTATTGTGTAATGTGACAAACGGTACCGATAGTAAAAATTTACTATATTTATCATTTGTTTTTGTATTATTCAATAATATTTTATTTATGATCTATTTTTTAATTTTGAAATCCAAGCTTCTAATTAGTGTAGATAGTTAACCTGTTTTAATTAAGTGAATAAAAAAACAAAAGTTAACGCTATAACCGCGTTTCATTGATTCAGTTAGTAGTTACGCGTAATTGATGGCAACCGAATACCATGCCTAATGCCTAATGCATTTGATATGGTATCCCACAATGTATAATTAGATAATTATTAAATTAGATTTACATACCATATTAACGTTATCGTTATAATTTAAATATAGGATGCGTAGCAGCTGTTATTTCATTAAAATAATAAAAAGGATTATCTATCCTATATACAGCTATATTGTTAAAAAAAAAATTGGACTAGCTTAGAGTTTTTTTTCAATGATCGATTGATTTAATCAGCCTGTAAGCGTCCCACTGCTGGGTAAAGACTTCTTTTCTATCTAATACAAGGGTTGGAGTTTAATCCACCACGCTGCTCCACCGCGTATGAGTAACAATCGTTACCAGATGTCTATGATAACAACCGGGACCGCCGGCTTTAAGTGCTCTCTGAGGTTCGGTGGGGAGACCCATAAGGACATATACCCGAAACAAACACAGACCGGAAACAAATATTTGTACAAATACAAATATTTGACCCGAGCGGGAATCGAATCCACGACTCTCACCACTGCACCAGAACGGTCGTCGTTACAGTTTTAAGATAAGTAAATTATTTCACATAATATTGCGGGTGTGGCGTTTGTGAGTAAGCGTATAGCGTAATATCGGATTGCATACGCATCACGAAAAATACATGGATCTCTTTTACACGTGACCAATGTTATGAGTTTGACAAAAATCAATACATTGTTTTTGGTTTCGATGATTTTTTCAAAGTCAGTCAGTGATTTTCGTTACCCATAATTTTTTTAACGTTTATATCGTTATTAAAAAATTATATTTGTTGTATCCCAGCGTATTAAAAATCGTGGAATCCATTGGCTCACTATTATATCAAGCTCGAGTATACGTCCAAACTTCAGAACATAACTCACAACCACTGAGGAGTTGATTTTTAATATTTTTCCCCTCTAAATATTTAATACAATACTAAATTTTCTAATCGCTTCAAAATTTATTTAGATTTTTATAATAAAAGTATTAATTAACACCAGCTTATTAAATACTTATTCTTCAAGCCGTTTTTCTAAATATATTATGTAAACTCTCGTACAATTAACGTCCTATTTTTATCTCGTTATAAATATCCACTAACTCCTAGACTATAAAGCAAGGTCGCATCTGCTAAAGCTTCTTAGTAACTCTGGGCATTAGAGAATTACTCTACATAATCCTCACCGTTCCCTGAGTTATGCCTCGTTTTATGCTAATTCTGGACAGCTATTCTTATGTTCTTCTGCACTTGTCTTGTATCCTTTCAGACCATCTTGTAATCATATTCTCACCATTGTGCTTTGTGGGATTACCGGAGTTACTCCAGTGCGACTATTACGTAACTTGCGCGATCGTGAGAAATCGGCTCCTAAAATAATATTGAAATTCGACACTAAAGCGATTTCTCGCGATCACGCAAGTTACAGAATAGTTACGATTGCCGTTAATTCTAATAGTAGGTCACAATTTACTTAATAACTTTTGTTAGAAAGAATAACCATAAACAGATCCATCCTCATTAGCTTTCATTTTTCAATGAAAAAATAAAATTCAAAATTTACTTAATTAAAATTGGTCACTTACCTGTTATATTTAATAATACAATATTGAACTATACGGACAACGTAAAAAATCTAGGAATAATTTTTGATCGGTATCTCTCTTGAACACCTCAGTCGAGTGGGCTGAGTAGGAAGCTGTTTGCAGCAATAGGTTCACTTCCTGGACTTTCTTCTTTTGCTTACTAAAATTGCGTTAGCACAATCATTTTACCAATTCTTCACTATGCAGATACAAGCTTTCTGAATCTTAAAGAGGCACAACTAAATAAACTTGAGTGCCTTCAGAACCTCTGTATACTGTTCATATTTGGTCTTCGCAAAAATGACTATCTCTCCGAATTACGCAGCAAACTCAAGTGTACAATATTCATGTAATTTCACTACTCTACTGTGTACTTTTTAATGCTAATGCTGCTCAATACAGTAAAGAACGGCTTACATTTCTTTACAATTCCCATGAACGTTCATTTGGATCTGTCTTCAATTAAATTTTGAAAATTCCTTCTCATGCAACATCCTTCTACTCCAATTCCTTCACTATTAAAGCTGTCAGTTTATGGAACTCTTTCCCGCTTTTATTAAGACAAGCTCCAACTCAGGCTTATTTTAAGAAACATATTAAGAAGTAATTATAATAAGTCGAATACTGTTTAATCTTTATCATAGTACCTGTATAATTAAAAAAAAACTTATTAAAATCTAAAATGATAACGGATGATCCTTATACTACATAATATAATGATAATGAGTAAAATGCTAACATTTTGAATTTCCGGCGCATAATTTTAATATTATGAATTTTTATTAATAATTTGCTTCTGTTGATCTTTTAACCGGCACATATAACTAACGGACTTAAAAAAATGAGATCATCAATTCGACACGAATGTAGATACATGTTATTCTCACATATTATGATAAAATATTATTAATTAGGGCTTCAAATTAAATATACAAAATTTTATAGGTATATCGCTCAATACGTCATAAATCATAACTGTCGTAATTTAATTACATATTTTAAAATCATATTATATTTATCATCTTCTATGTATATTTTTATTTATTGTTAAATATTTATTGCATTTTTGTAACAAAAACGATTATCATTTTCTCTTTTTTTTTAATATTTGTGATTAATTATTCAGCGCATCCGCCAGGTGGTGCCACTAAAACTGAAACTATAAGGCCTTAAAATGTACGAAAACTGGTAAGAAGTGACGAGATATAGTAATGCTCTCTCTCACATAAAGCTCCCAGTGACAGTCAAGTACTACAAAAAAAAAAAAAAAAAAAGTTTATCAGTTGCCTGTTACCTCAAACACAAACATTAAGTTGCCTACCCGCTTGAGTGTCCGGGCAATGACCTTTTAGTTTACCAACTGCACAAATCTGCCCAAGGCCTCTCACGTTTTGTTACGTAATTTCTCACCGGTGACAATGTTACGAGTATATATGTTAATCAACCCGTAGTTGACAGGTGCACTTCGCGTACTAATGCCCGTGCCGAAAAAAAGTTGACATGGGCAATATAGCCATGGCGACCATTACTTGACACGGGCGCTTGCGGTTATTGTGGTTAGTTTGTAAACTCTTGTCAACTAGTAGTTGACACGGGCAGTGGTGCAGCTACCTTAGAAACAGACGACCGTGTGTGGTGAGTGTGTGTGTGTATGTGTATGTTAAATATATTTATTTATTAAAATTTTAATTCAAGCGTATTAGTTAAACTAACTGAATAAAAATTATTTAAAACTGAATAAAGTATTTTATTACAACATGTTACCAGTATTTCTCTAAAATCGTAAATTTTAAACTTCGTCGTTAATATTAAACAATGTTCTGAGAAATCTGTTAAAAGGAAAAAAAATTACTCAGAGTCTATTACTAAAGCTAATGTAACCAGTAATTTTGGTTCGATTAATTTATTTTTAGTATTTATGGGAATAAAATCTTAAAAAATATATCTTTCGCAATTAGTAAGCGTCGAGGCTGTTATTTTTCTGTCGTGAGTCATAGCGTGATGTTTCGTAGCCTACATGACGACGCGTTTGGGTAACAGTAAGGGGGCATCTATTAATTACGTGAGGCGTTTAGGAAATAGGAGGGGGAGGGGTCGAGCGAAATGTCACTTAATTTCACGTAGGGCGGTCTCGGCAAATATCACGTAATTTATTTTTTCGTCATTAACAATCTTAAATACTAGTCTTAACTAGACTTAAATAAAAAAATACATACAAAAGTGGAGGTCGAGCTAAATCTCATGAAGTCCCACCAAGCGGGCGGGGTTGGGTAAAAACTCGCCAAAATTATCTCACGTAATTAATGGATAAATTGACTGATGCGCTAGAGGTCGTGAGGTCGATTCCCGTACGACGAAGTATGAATATGTGTCCACTGATTTGATCATTTAATTTTTACTGATTATTATTAGTGACTATTCACAAACATGTTATTGAAATACACTGATATGTAGTGGTTACAGCTTCACTAACATAATTAATGGAAATTTCACTGATTCATGTTTCTAGAATACAGATATTTATAAGAAAGATTCAATACTAGAAACATAGTCGATTTCAACAATTGTTTACATCTCGAACATTCGGAAGTTTTAAGCCGCTTACGACCGCAACGCTAGCGCGACTCTGTACTATCCTGGCTAGTACATTTAGTGCCAAACATGGCTGAAATCCCTAACTAATGCTTGTTGACTTCTCTTGTTAAGTTACCGAAACTTTCTTAAGTTTGAACCACAATTGTGCGAAACTTCAAAACTTCGTACCCTTTTGTAACTTAACAAGAAAATAAACTTTATTTATTAAAGGAATAGCAATCAGCAGTAATAAATTACTAGAGAAGAATTTACTAAGATTAACTTCAAATTATAATGAGGTGACCCTGAAATATAGAAGTGTAGAATAATGAAATAAAGAAGTGTAGTGTTCTATTTGATATTTGTACCTGTGCAAATATTTGTCTTCGGTCTAGGTGTATGACCTGGTGGGTTTCCCCACCGTGGCCCGGAGAGCACGTAAAGCCGTCGGTTCCGGTTGTTATTATAGACGCCTGGTAACGATCGTTATTCATGCTAGGTAACATATCCTTCAAACCATAGTGGAGCACCGTGGTGGATGAAAGCTCTTTATCCATGGTATAGGTACGGTATGAAATACGGAGTAAAAGGTAATAATTTGGATGGTTTTATAAATAAAGGTGCGACTAAAAAAGGAAAGGAATGACCGATTGATATGTTGACTTATAGAAGAGAATATGCTGTATTGATCCCGTTTAAAGAAGGACAAGGGAAATTTTATAAGAAGAGAGTAATGACGATGAAGACAGTTTTAGGTAAGTAAATAAAACTTCATTTATTGAGCTAATTTTAAAATCAAATATACACCATATACAAAAGAAATAAACAAAACGATAACTCCAAAATATTAACCGAACGAATTTGAAACGTCGGTAAAAACACCAAAAATGAATTCGGAACCAATAAACATTAGAATTTGTATCGGAAACAAACACTATTATGGCACGGAAAACAATAAATAATTTGATGCACATTATGTTACTAGTATGGAAAATTGTGTTTTTCATAAGTTAGGGAATGGTCTGGCTTAGAAGATATAGCGAGTTTCTTTGCTAATAAATATATAGAAGGGAGAAATTGAGCCAAGTGAACTGAAGTAAACTTTATTTTGGCAATTTCATATTTCTCGCGTTGTTTTGTGTTATTATTATAGAATATACTTTTTGAGCATCGTAGCTCATATGGTGACTCAATAAAGTTTATGGCGATTCAGTTATGGAAAGAAATTTGATCAGTTATTCTAAGCTCTTGATATTCTTTTTGTTAATAATGTAAAATTTTCCATCTATATTTTTTTTCTTTAAACTGTCATATCAAAAAACTTCCTTTACAGTTTCACTTAGACGTTAACAGTTAATGCTCCGAAACGGGTCGTAGCATGTTGATAGCTTACTAGCGGCCCGCCCCGGCTGCACCCCGGATATGTGTAGTACCTAAACCTTCCTCATGAATCATTCTATATATTGGTGAAAATCGCATGAAAACCCGTGTAATGGTTTTTGAGTTTATCACGAACAGACAGACAAACAGACAGATAAACAGACGCGGTGGGGGACTTTTTTTTATAATATGTAATATTTAGCACAAAATAAAATCATCTTTAAATAAAAACTCTGTCCTTTCAAGATCTGTTTAGCAATATTATATCTATTTTATATACAAATCAAGTATTTGCTATTTATGTTATTCGCGTAAGAAAAAAAAGTATTTACTTTATTCAGAACAGATACATAGACATATTCTTAGAAATAATAATAGCTGTAGATTAGTTCCGTTCACTATATCTCTCCGGGAACTATTCCGACGCTAATAATCCGCAAGGCGCCTGTATTTCAACCGATATCGTATCAGAATCGGTTGAAATCTCGAATTGCAGTATCCATGTTTTGTAGCGATCGCTTGGCTTCAAGCCAGTTTCCTGAGATTCCTTAGGAATAAATCAACAGTCCGTTCCATTAATATAGAGACGATAGATTTTATGGTGCTTTTTTATATCTGTGTCACGCCGCCATATTGCTGGTTATTTATCATGACGTGAATTGTATTATACCTATTAAAATGTTTAGTTTTTTTTAATACTCTCTAAAGATGAATCAGTGGAATTTTCATTAATTACGATAGTAATATATCTTATATTTACTACATATCAGTAAATTTCAAAAACAACTTAGAGAATATTCATACAGTATACTATACTATTACATACACATATTCAATGGTCAAATCAGTGGATTCTGAGATTCACATATTCATACGTTTAATAGTCACTAATTCAACGTGATACAATTCTCACATTGATAAATAGTGAATAGTCACTTAAAATGAGTGAAATTCCACTGATTCACGTTTATAGAGTAATCTTCTCGAAATTACGCAAATTCACATTGGAACTGTTTGTTATGTCATATATCCTATATAAGCTATTTCTTTTTTAAGAAAAACATATGTGGTTGATTGAAAAAACAGATATTAGATTTCAAAATTATTACAATTCGCTTCAGCCTATCGCAGTCCACTGCTGGACATAGACCTCCCCAAGCTTGCGCCAAATATCCCCAATTTTATTAAAATTATCGTTTCAAAAAACATTATTTATTTGAAAATTTCAACAAATTATCAGTATTAAAGTACTTTGTATTTCATGAACAAAAATAAAATACAATACCCTCGGTACGGTATAAACCTACATAGTTCATATTTCAAATGAATATTTGAATGGAGAAAGCATTTATTTTGGCAACGAGCAAGATTGTAGTCGCTCGCAATAAACAAACTGAAATTCCTTCACTTAAATATTGATACAAAGCAACATACAAGAGACAGAGATTTTAGAATTTTACAACGAATTTTTCAATTTGCATCGAATACTATCAGAAATGTATTTCTTTAAAATAAAAATGTGAAGTTTTTACGTCGATTTCAAGGAAACAAAGTATCGTAATATCTCATTGAATTTTGACAGTCGATTAAATAGATAGATAAATACTTTATTGCAGTCACTAAATTTACAGTGGATATTACATAATGAGAGTAGAAGATATTCACAATTTAAGTGCACAAAGGCGGTCTTATTGCTATCAGCAATCTCTACCAGACAACCTTTAATGAAAGTAAATATCTTATCAGACTTGGGTAGTGTATATTTAGGTCCCTAAACCTAGGTGTTAGCTAAATAATAATAATGATACTAGCACAAGCACTTTAATAATATGATATACATATACATTATAAATACATACATATGTTGTACTGAGTACATAGTATTAAAATACATACATATACATACACATAGATACATATACGTACATAAATGCATATGAAAATAACTGTATTAAATGTAATTACTGTATTAAAAATCTTTATTTAAAACTAAAAAGTTTTTAAAAAGGTTGCGATAAATTTAATAATCTTAAAAGCTTTTGTTAAATTGAATTAAAATGTAGTTACTTCAAAGCTGAAATAATTTCTAATTAATATTTAACTTTATTATAAAATTAAAAACTAATTACATGACTATAATGAACCTTTAATTACTGTATCAGCCTGTAAACCACCCACTGCTGAGCAAAGGCCTCTTCTCTACATAGAAGAAGGGTTGAAGCTTAATCTACCACGCTACTCTACTGCGGGTTGGCAGATAATTTCCCTACTATGGGTAACGATTGTTATCAGGTGTCTATGATAACAAACGGGAACAACGGCTTTACGTGCTCTCCGAGGCACGGTGGGGAGACCCACATGGACATGCACCCAGACCGGAAACAAATATTAGTACAAATACAAATATTTGTCCTGAGCGGGAATCGAACCCGAGACTGCTGGCGCGTGGCGTTGGGGCAACTACTCGCGCCACTACACCAAAACGGCCGTCACACCAGAATGGTCGTCGAACCTTTAGTTATAGTCATATAAATAGTTATTTTTATATTTTTAAGACATAAGTATACTTCATGTAACACCAAAGAAAAAAAAATACAGTATATTGACACATTTAAATGAGTCTTAACTACTTTATAAACATGAATCAGTGAAATTTTCATTAACTATGTTAGTGAAGCTGTATTCACTACATATCAGTGAATTTCAATAACAAGTCAATGAATACTCACTAATAAACAGGCAAATATTCAATGACAAAATCAGTGGACTCTGATATTCACATATTCATACATTGAATAGTCACTAATTCTGCGTGGTACGATTCTCACAATAATAAAAAGTGAATAGTCAGTTAAAATTAGGGAAATTAAACCGATTCATGTTAAGACAGTACACGCAATTGGTGGCTTTATCGCTAAATAGCGATCTCTACCAGGCAACCGCAATTGTTTTAGTAATTGTTTTAATTGGCTTATCTTTATTCCCTTAAGTACTTTACTTGTGATTTAATTACATTTTGGGAGTGCTCTTGACCTTGACTTTGACCGAGAATATAATCCAACAAATGATTCTTTTATGAATATAATCTACGTGTAATGTATGTGTATGTGTAACACTTAGGTTACACCCATTGATTACGTGACACAATTTTGGCGATTTTTCGACCACCTCTCCCCATTTTTGTTTTATACAATTTTGTATAATTTGTATAATATATATATATATATATATATTGTTTAATTTTGATATAAACTGGAGCTTAAATCTATTATTTTGAGTAATTAAAAGCCCAAGTGTAGTTTCGTAAGTAAGTTTAATATTTTATATTTTTATAGTGTGTATTAAGTGTATATATATATATATATATATATATATTGTATAAAAAGCGGGATATGTAACAATTAATTCATTATTCGGACACCCACCACCTCAGTCCCCCGAGACCATGGACGCTGTAAAGGTCCGAAACGGCGGGAAATAATTTTAAAAATCGTTAGTAAAGTTTTTAAATAAACGCAATAAAATCCGATGTAGACTTTTAATAAAATAAGTAAAATTCGCGTAAATATAAGAGAACAGTATATTAAAATGTTACTTAACTTGTATTCATGTTTGAAGTGTGAAAACAACTAGCTCTAGTGACTCTAGATTTTTAAAAAAACGCAGTTTGATTGTTCAAGCACTCGTTAAGTCGTTTACGATTCTTAAGGTTATTTTTAACTCAGAAACTTGAAATAAAAATATCAAAGTACAGTCTTTTGACACAGATAGAGTAAAGGACACAGCAGTACAAAATAATTGCGCTGGATTGTCTGGTTTTTATCTTTGATGAACAACTTAAGAAATATTTTATTTTAATCGATATAACAATACTGTACTACATTGGAGTAGACTAAATGTACACTGTGGGAATAGAACGAGAATGTTATTCATAATAAGGAATGTTATTTATAACTGACCGTTCTGGTATAGTAGTGCGAGTAGTCCCCTCAACATCGGCGATTGCGGGTTCGCATCCCGCTCAGAGCTGATAATGTATAAATCTTTGTCTCCGGTCTGGTATGTCCTTGTGGGTCTTTCCAGCGTGCCCCGGAGAGTACGTAAATCCGGCGGTTCCGGTTGTTATAATAGAAATCTGACAACGGTCGTTACTCATTGTACGGAAATTATCCGCCAACCTGCAGGTGAGACTCGGTGGGGAGACCCACAAGAACATAAACACAGACCAGAAACAAATATTTGTACAAATATAAATATCTGCTCCGAGTAGGAATCGAACCCAAGAATGTCATCGTTGAGGCGTCTACTACTAATTGAGGCTCAGCCAGTATTGAAATTCAGCACCACAGCGATTTCTCGCGATAACCGCACGTTGTTACGTAATAACCGCACAGTTGTCTCTCACATTCTCGAAAGTTCGTAAATATAAAATGTGTCGCTATCGCTATACAAGTATCGCTACTTAGTATTTCACTAAAGTAAATATTAAATTTTAATTAAACGTTTTGTTTTACATCATTAAATTATGAGTATATCTGTTAATTTCGGGAATGTTCGGTATAATTCTAATTCATTATTCGTTTCAATTTTCGCGGCGACCACAACGCCTCTTTGATGTCTATCGTTTGTTCGTTTAAATGGATTTAATGTTTTGTCGTAAAATTATTTATGATACGGATAATGATAATTAAGACGACAATTACGTAATTAATGTTCAGTATTATTAAATGTATCTGTGTGTCTGTTATTTTTGTTTTAATAGATGTGATAACGAAACCGATATCGACAACCGGTGTAGTGATGCGATTGGTCAAGTCTGGTGATCGAAGGTTCGATTTCCACTAGAGGTACACATTTATATTTGTTTAAACATTTGTTTTTGGTCCAGACCAAAAACGAATATTAGGGTGCATGTCCTTATGGGTCTCCTAACTGTGTCTCGGTGAGTGCGTAAAGCCGTCGGTTCCGGTTGTTATCACAGACACTTGATAATGAACGTTACTCATGGTAGGGAAATTATCCAACAACCCGCAGTAGAGCAGCTCTAACCCTTTTCTTATATGGAGAAGAGGCTTTTGTGCAGTTATCCGCTCCACTGCCCGTGTCAACTACTAGCTGACAACAGTTTACAATCTATCCGCAATAACCGTAAGCGCCCGTGTCAAGTAATGATCGCCATGGCTATATTGCCGATATCAACTTTTTTTTCGACACGCGAATTTGTACGCGAAGTGTACCTGAAATGAAACGAAAAGGTCATTGCCCGGACACTCAAGCGGTTATGGTAAGCTTACGGGCTGATTCACTGGGCTTAGTATCAATAACTATAAAAATATAATGTTTGACTGGCCTTTGACGCAGTTGTCAGTGATCCTGTTTTCTGTTCTAGGGTTGCGGATTCAATTAGTGCCCCGACTCTGGATATAATATACAAGCTGACTGGTGAATTACTATGAATATTTAAGGAGAATACTCGGTACATGATTTTCATTCGATTTATGTAAAAATATAATATGTATGTATAAGTATAAGTATTATATTATTTGTATCTACGTGTGTATACATTATTATGTAGGTATATATGTATTTATATATTGTATAATTATGTATTTATTATTATATATGTCGGATTAGAAATTAGTGGAAATAAAACATTAGAACTCTGATTGCTTAAATCTTTAATACCACCGGTTCGGAATGCAGATTCTGCCGAGAAGAACCGGCAAGAAACTCGACAGTTACTCTTTTAAATAATAAATCGTTAATACAATGTTAAATCATTATAAAAATATCACAAAATGGCTCACGTATACCGGATAGTCCAAATGCGTCTGCTCCGAGCGCTGGCTGGCTGAGAAGTCCCCAGTGCATCGCTAAGTGCGTGCTTTTATAGTCATAGTGATTTTATAAAATGTGGGTACATCTAATATTTTACAAAGTATGGGGATATCAAATAACAAATTATTCCGCAATTCAAACAGCAAAATCATTACATAAAAATAAATAGGAATAACAATAACACTTTAACACAAATTATTCAGCAATTCAAACAGCTGAATCATTACGTAAAAATAAATAGGAACTAAACTGATTAAACTAATTTAAATAATCATTTCCGGCCGCGCGTTTTTCTTAAATATGCGGTTTCCCGCCGACACGGCCATTCTGATAGGCGGCGCGTGCTCTGCGCCTGCCTTGTTGATTCTTACAGGTTTCCGTTGGCTCTTGTGGAACTGTAAGCAAAGAAAGAACTTTCTCTGAGCAGTGGGTCTCTAAGCAACTGGCGTCGTTATTTTTTTCTTTTTTTTTTTTTTCTTTCTTTTTAGTTACATCAACACAACTGTTATGTAATCTTAAGAATAAATTATTTCTTTGAAGCAGGTATTTGTAAGCAACACATGTTGTCATTCTAAATAGTGTTATAAAAGCAGTACACAAAGAAATCTCTCATGCACCTGTTTTGTAAACAAATATGGGTAGTTTCTATGAGTAATACACTCATGACTATATCTAGGTTTTTATTAATGTTGAAGGTTCTCATAGATTTGTGGTGAATACGTGTCTACCACGGTTCCACAAGGGGTCCCAACGGTATCTCATGGTTCTCATGTGGATACATCATGGATCCGTGGTTAGCACAAGGGTAACACGTGGTTAGCTCAGAGGTATCACTCTCCAGATTACGATGTAGATCTGTGGTGCATACATGTCTACCACGGTTCCACAAGGCGTCCCAACGGTATCTCATGGTTCTCATGTGGATACATCATGGATCCGTGGTTAGCACGAGGGTAACACGTGGTTAGCTCAGAGGTATCACTCTCTAGATTACGATGTAGATCTGTGGTGCATACATGTCTACCACGGTTCCACAAGGCGTCCCAACGGTATCTCATGGTTCTCATGTGGATACATCATGGATCCGTGGTTAGCACGAGGGTAACACGTGGTTAGCTCAGAGGTACCACTCTCCAGATTACGATGTAGATCTGTGGTGGATACATGTCTACCACGGTTCCACAAGGCGTCCCAACGGTATCTCATGGTTCTCTGTGGATACATCATGGATCCGTGGTTAGCACGAGGGTAACACGTGGTTAGCTCAGAGGTACCACTCTCCAGATTACGATGTAGATCTGTGGTGGATACATGTCTACCACGGTTCCACAAGGCGTCCCAACGGTATCTCATGGTTCTCATGTGGATACATCATGGATCCGTGGTTAGTACGAGGGTAACACGTGGTTAGCTCAGAGGTACCACTCTCCAGATTACGGTGTGTACGTGTCTAGTTACGGTTCCCAACGGTATTGAAAACCCGTGGTCTTAGCACAAGGGTAACACATAACTAGCTCAGAGGTACATACACTTGCACATGCACTTTTGTAGATATTAGTGGTAAACTAAGTGAATTTTTACTTAACTTTTAATGCGATAATGAGTGCTCGTCGTTGTGGATCACTCGGACTGGCTGACCAGCCTCGATAAGTGGATGGACCTGGATCGGAAGCAGTTGTGCAGCACTTCGAGGAGAATCTCAGCATCTTCTTCCGCCGATACGGCCATTCTGCGAGCGATGCGTGCTCTGCAGCGTTTTATTTGTTATCGTTGCGAGGCTACAGCGATGCCCAATGATCCAGACACATCGAAGTCTGTCCTACGGCGACACGGCTGCTTGATGGGTTTTGTAAGGTTGTGATGCGCGTCGTAGCACGATCATGGGCGACCTTGCGTGGCCGTCCGTAGAAACCGATGACTTTCTTTATCATCTGTCAATCTCGAGTACTCTGTAAACTTCAAAAGGGTCACTGATTGTAAGGTTTAATAAAAACCTGATTTCTAGGGTTATTCTTAACTAACACAATATCGTTGAAAATGAAGTAAAGTGATAAGTGATAAGTAATGACGGGATTGTTTCCGCAACTCGGCGTCACTGTGCGCCTATTTTGCGTGTAGGAGTGGGCAGCTAGTCTTGCCACCCTAACTCCTGTAAGAAATTAATCAAACCTTTGGTGTCACCAATGATTTCGGGGAGAGTCTTCGGTGACCCCAGATGTTTGGTCCTGTAGGTGGTCACGCCCGTGCTCTCCAGAACAATGTGGGCGGCCGTCTCCTCTGCCTCCAGGCAGGCTCTGCACAGGGGGCTGTCGGTAACACGAGACAATCTCCTGTCTATGTGTGGGAGAGCTTGTTTCGCCTGTCTGCATCCACTTACTTCCGTCCAGTATTTATTATGTAGCTCTTTTGTGTGTTGTCAACTGACTGATGTAGGCCATGCTGTAGGAAGGGGGACAACTGGTTCTGGTCCAATCGCAGCCATCTCCGAACCTCTTCTGGCCAGTTCATCAGCGGCATCGTCACCACGGGAGCCACTGTGACCTTTGATCCACTGAGGAGTTACGTTGTTGCTGTTATCACATATCTCCATCAGGGATTGGTGACAGTTGTAGACAAGTCCTGAGGTGATAGAGTGACTTTGAGAGTGGCTTGTGTCCAGCATCAGACATTAATCAGGAAACTACATCATTATGGAATCCGGGGTACCGCTCTCGATTTTGTCATTTCTTATTTGAGTGGCAGGACCCAAAGCGTGGTGATCAACGACAAGCGGTCCCCCGGCTCTCTTGTAACAATGGGAGTACCTCAAGGTTCGATTCTAGGTCCCTTTCTATTTCTGGTTTATATTAATGACCTCCCTCATCTTGTTAGAGATGATCATGAGATAGTCTTGTTTGCAGATGATACATCTTTACTGTTTAAGGTTAAACGTGGACAAAATTCACTCGACGATGTAAACAGGGCTCTCTCTAAGATTATCCACTGGTTTAATGTAAATAATCTACTATTAAATGAATCCAAAACAAAATGTGTGAGATTCACTTTACCGAATGTTAAGTTGGCTACAACCAGTATCAGGATTAGGGATAAGGAAATAGAATTGGTCGATCAGGCTGTCTTTCTGGGTATAACCTTAGATTCAAAATTACAGTGGGGTCCTCATATTGGGAAGTTATCTGGCAGACTCAGCTCCGCAGCTTACGCAGTAAAAAAAATACGGCAGTTGACGGATATAAAAACCGCGCGATTAGTATATTTCAGCTATTTCCACAGCATCATGACTTATGGTTTACTGCTGTGGGGAAACGCTGCTGATATTCAATGTATATTTATTTTGCAAAAGAGAGCTGTCAGAGCTATCTACGGTATGGGCACCCGTGAGTCTTTACGAAATAAATTTAAGGAAATAAAAATACTAACTGTTTACTCTCAATATATTTTTGAAAATTTATTATACACACATAAAAACAAAAATAAATTTGTCAAGAACTGTGATAGACATAATATAAATTTAAGAAATAAAAATAAATTGGCCATTCCTAATTTTAGGCTCCACAAAATAAGTAACTCTTTTGTAGGTAACTGTATACGCATGTACAATACACTGCCTGGTAATGTGCAAGACTTGTCCCTAAATAAATTTAAACACTTCATTAAATCCAAATTATGTAGTAAGGCATATTATAGCATTAAAGATTTTTTAAATGACAAGGCTGCTTGGCAGTGACATGATTTGCTCGTTCTTTGTAAGTACATTTTTTGTATCTACATAATATGATGACTTTAATTGTTAAAAAGAGTACCGAGAGTTTTTTTTCCTCCGGCTTTTTTTCTCTCGGCCTACACTAGGAACATTATTATATTATTGTAATATTTAGTAAAGCCGATGATGAAATTGTAGATGTCTACCGAGACATTTTTTTTTTTTTTGACGTTCGTTGAGTGTGTGTAATCACCTTATAACGAATAAAATATTTTGATTTTGATTTTGATTTTGAAGAGCTTGTAGTACCGATTCGCTGTCCGAGAGGATTCGGATGGAGTAGTCCTTTACCCTTCGAGCAAGAGTAGCCGAGGCCGCTGCTATGATACCCACACATTCCGCCCGATAGACGGTGTTGTGAGCACCCAGATGCCTTATCCATTGTTGAAAATGAAGTATTTTTGACCGTCCTCATCGATTCTTGCTTTATCTTTCGTAGCCGCCTCGGTCATCCGTCACTGTATATGTGTTTGTAGCACTTCAATGTTTATAGAGACATTATCAATAACTTACCAGATTCAGTAGCTCCGCTGGTACACAGTTTTGTCAGCGCGTTAAAGTCGGTAATCACCGTGATACGCCTATAAAGGAACGCTGAAAGTCCTTGACTGCATGCACGACGGCCAGCGTCTCAAGCGCATATGATTGATACCTGCTTTCAGCAATCACGTGCTGACGACCACTGATGACCTGGATTAGTCTGGCTCCTAAGCCAAGGCTGCTTGAATAAGCAAACGGTTCAATAGACTTACCTCTCGAAATCAGGCCTCAGGGCCTTTGTGGGAATGAAAAGATTGAAAGTCTTTCAAACACTCATGGACGAAAATGGAAAATTCGTAATGTCGATTGAGGAAAAACTAAGAACTTGGGAGAATTACATAAGGGAATTGTTTAGCGACACTAGAAGTCCCCATCAGTTGATCAACTCAAATATTAGAGGACCTGAAATAACGAAGGAAGAAGTAATTTTTGCAATAAAATCGGAAAAATCAGGGAAAGAAGTTGGTCCTGATGAAATTTCCGGTGATATTTTGAAGCTGTTGGCGGAAGAAAATATCGGCGGAAGCAATATTTGAAGAGGCCTTGGAAAATGCCGAAGAAGGTATTTTGGTTAATGGGCACCCGATTAATAACTTGCGGTACGCAGATAACACCATATTACTAGCGTCGAATTTCAACGACTTACAGAACTTGCTTAAACGCGTGGATAGAATTAGCACTAAATACGGTTTGAACATTAACCTAAAAAAGACAAAGGTCATGGTAGTCGGTAAATCGCAACCGATCATAACACCAGATTTAATCGTAAGAAACCAGACTGTACAAAGAGTCAGCGCGTACAAGTACTTAGGCTGCATTGTAGATGACCAAAATGATCATAGCGTGGAAATTAAGTGCCGGATAGAGCAGGCACGTAACGCATTTATGAAGTTGCGCCACTTACTCTGCAACCGATCCTTAAAGATCTCTACCCGGGTGCGTTTGGCATGATGCTATGTTTTTTTCGGTTCTTCTGTATGGTGTCGAATCATGGATCTTAACTCAAAACACGAGTAATCGATTAGAGGCTTTTGAAATGTGGGTATACAGAAGAATGCTGAGAATATCATGGACGGATAGAGTTTCCAACGAAAGGGTTTTGCAGATGGTCAACAAAGGGGCTGAAGTTTTAAATATAAGAAAACAACGAAAACTGCAATATCGGGGACATATAATGCGTGGCGACAAGTACAAATTGCTCCAACTAATAATACAGGGGAAGATACAAGGAAGGAGACCCCCTGGAAGAAGACGGACCTCTTGGCTTAAAAATCTCCGGACATGGTTTGGACTGAGTACTCGATCCTTATTCCGCGTAGTTGTGTGTAAGGTCCGAATAGCCAACATGATAGCTGACCTCCGGTAGGAGATGGCACCTCAAGAAGAAGACCTCTCGAAATACAGTGAAAACTGGTGCGGAAGTTAAAGGCAAAGGCCTCCTCCCCACGCAGGAGAAAGGCTGAAGCACAATCCACTACGCCGTTCCACTGAACCGGCGTATAATTATCCCACCATTAGTAATGAACGCTACCTGGCCTCCATGACAACAGCGCCTGCTTTCAGTGACTGCGACGGAACCGCAGCATAGGTCGATACAAGAGTACTCGGACCGGGTGCATCGGCACGTAGTACTACGAGGTCCTCGTCTGTGAAGTCAGGATCTGAAACATACTGAGCAGCAGAAAGAGATCGCTGGAGCGATCCCACTTCTGATGTCGGATTAGAAATTAGTGGAAATAAAACATTAGAACTCTGATTGCTTAAATCTTTAATACCACCGGTTCGGAATGCAGATTCTGCCGAGAAGAACCGGCAAGAAACTCGACAGTTACTCTTTTAAATAATAAATCGTTAATACAATGTTAAATCATTATAAAAATATCACAAAATGGCTCACGTATACCGGATAGTCCAAATGCGTCTGCTCCGAGCGCTGGCTGGCTGAGAAGTCCCCAGTGCATCGCTAAGTGCGTGCTTTTATAGTCATAGTGATTTTATAAAATGTGGGTACATCTAATATTTTACAAAGTATGGGGATATCAAATAACAAATTATTCCGCAATTCAAACAGCAAAATCATTACATAAAAATAAATAGGAATAACAATAACACTTTAACACAAATTATTCAGCAATTCAAACAGCTGAATCATTACGTAAAAATAAATAGGAACTAAACTGATTAAACTAATTTAAATAATCATTTCCGGCCGCGCGTTTTTCTTAAATATGCGGTTTCCCGCCGACATATATTATATTTTTATTCACAATGTGTTTAGTTTGTACACGCTAATTTTTGCGACTCTTTTACAATTTTCCTGTGGCAGGACTACTGGAAGAGATTCCATCATGGGATAAGTAGTGCCTTTGTACCAGCATTGATTTATAAGTGCTTTTTCCTATTTGTATTCTAGTGTGCATAAATTGTTAAATAAAACAAATCAATAAATATATAAATATTAATAAACTTCTAAATAAAGTTAACCAACAGTTATTTAATTATTTACGCGTGTTTATACTAAACAAATTAATAATATTTATTAATGACATAATAATAATTCAAAATGAAGTTACGCTATCTCCTGTACTATATTTTGTTATTTCAAAAATATTTATGGGAAGACACTCGATATGCTGTTACTGTAGTCGCGAGCCGGAACCAGAGAGGGCGCTTTTCATCCGTGCCACAGACACGAAAGACGCCGTTTGAGCGCAGATAATAAGATTAAGAGATCTAAATGGAGAAAATAATAAACAAAAGGTATATAGAGCACTTCCCAACGAACGAACGCACTAATTTTTTACCTATACATTTTGGTATATATAAAGTGATATCAAAAATTAATTAAACGTAATTCGAGCCGCTGTCACACGAAACGTTTTGACCGTCAGATACGAGTAATTCTGTCATTTTAATTTGTTAGTGAGTCACGGCGTGTTTATTAAATCGGTTAAAAAAATACTAAAGAACAAAGGGTTTTGAAATTGAAAGATCCTTTGATTAAGCCCGCCTTTGTTTTCCATTATACGGTCCGGGTCTATTTTGTATTTTCAAAAAAAATCTTTTGTTTATAATAAAATGATTAAAGGAGTTGTTATTAATTCATTACTTTTTTTTAAATTATATTTTCAAATTATTTTCTTTTTAATTTGCTTATTTAAATTCGACTCTGTTTAATTGACAACCGTTCTGGTGTAGTGGTGCGAATAGTTACTTCAGTCACGAGTTCGATTCCTACTCGGAGTAGCTATTTATATTTGTACAAAACAAATTTTCTAATCTAGGTTCTTGTAGGTCTCGCCACCATGCATCAGAGAGCACGTGAAACTATCGGTAACGGTTGTTATATATATCATAGACATCTGAATGCGATCGGTAATCATTGTTGGACAATATCCGCCAACCCACAGTGAAACAGTGGGGTGGATTAAGCTTCAACCCTTTTCCAATGTGGTTACCTAGTTTGACATTTACAGATTGATTCAGTTCAGTTAAGTTCGCCGTATATTGTTAATAATAATTATGAATCTCCTGGTTATAAATTATTATTGCATTTATATATGTAGGAAAAACACTGTTTCCGTGGACATCGTCATTAGTGGTTGCGGGCTTAGTGGGCGTCATCAGGGTAGGATGCGAGCACAAAATACAATGATCACGGTTTCACACTATTTTATTTCGATTTAAATAATATTTGAAAATTGAAAATGAATTGTTAAAACCAAACAGCAAGTTCAAGGCACCGATCTCATTTTAGCCACCGAATATACTCTACACAATGATCGAACTCTATCAGTAGTAGCTTTACTCCAAATGTGTCGCAAAAACTGTCGGCCTCTCAGTAAGCATGGCGCTGCGACCCCACTCGAGGCACGTGTTCTGCTCTGATCGGTTAAGTAAATTACAAAATTAATAAATTTTATCACATTAGCAAGGTTTTAAGGATAAAGAAAAATCAAAAAAATTAAATAAAATTAGTAATTTTAAAAGTAATTAAAATGTAAACAAATAATATTCTACGTTATGTATACATAAAACTCGCCGAATCACGGACTCTTAGCTCCCCCGACATTCATAATTTTTTTTTTCACCATGCGGTGACCAGCATAGAAGAATAGTCCGATCTCTTTTTTATCGAGGTGTCGTAAAAGGCGATATAAGCCGTACAGGTGCGAACAACTGCACAAAAAACAAGATGGTGATCGGTAGCAGTGTATGCACACCATATCCTGCCACAATACACTGCGTGTTAGCGACCTCCTTACCAACCATGGAGAGTATTGGCAAATATCCCCAGAGATGATGAGGAGGCCTACGTTCATCATTTCATCAGGGAACATCTAACTGATTAGAACGATCAAAAAAAAATTAAAACAATGTAAATAAAAATGCAATTTTTAATTATTAAATATGTTAAACTAAAATAAACAAAAATGTATTATTTAAAAATCTATTAAAAATATTATTAATGATGATTCTCTAAAATATACCTAATTAATATGTAAAAGAGAATGATATCACAAGAAAAAGTCAATTTCCGATCAATTTTTTATAGGTTACAAGCTCGGAACATAAAACTGTCTTGTGTTACAATGAAACGCTATAAAATATTCTTCTACACAACTTTATTACCATTTTTGGATCACCTTTAATTGTATGTGTGAACTCATTCAAAATTTTCATTCCTGCAGCAGGTACAGTATCATACTGCACAGAATCGTACAACGCATAATTAGTGTCTATTCAATGTATGAATACCTATGTGAATATTAGAGTCCACTGATTTGGTCATTGAATATTCATGTATTAGTGAGTATCTACTAATGTATAATATAAAAATAAGTCGGGTTTTCCTTCCTGACGCTATAATTCCAGAACGCACGAACCGATTTCTACGGTTTTGCATTCGTTGGAAAGGTCTCGGGCTCCGTGAGCTTTATAGCAAACTAAATTCAGGAAAATTTTCAACAGAAAAGCAGGAAAACAGGGAAAATCATTTTTCACATACAGCGCCATCTCTGATACATAGCATGTACTACAAACCAATATGGTTTTGAATGGCGGCAGTACGTGGTGTGAGTACCCCTCATGAAAATAAGTTGGTGGCGAAACGGAGTTCGCCGGGTTTGCTAGTTTGTTATAGAAATTAACTAATATGTAGTGAATATTACTTCATAAATATAATTAATGAAAATTTGACTGATTCATGTTAAGAGAGTAAACGGTAACTAGAATTGATAGTTATTTTATTAGTACCATATAAATCTCAAAAACCACAGAACAAGTAAGGAGGCAGAACCACAAACCTCAAGTGTTGTAGGCTGACCTGCAACAATAAATTTACAACTTGTTGACCGTTTACCACAACGTTCTTGACAATTGCAGGCGAGCGTGTTGCCAACAATTCCTACGTAACTATTGTATTTCATAATAGCTTAGGTTAATTGTTTAGATTATTTAATTATTAATCTTCGTGTTTAGATTTAAGATAGGAAGCCATAATTTGAGTTTTACAAAAGGTTTTTCTTCTCGTTTTAATGAAATGTCTTATAGATACGTTGCTTGACATTTATAGTTTTTGACTTATAGTAATTTTAATATTTATTTTATAGTATTTTAATTATATTTGATTTATAGTTTTATAGTTTTTGACATATTTTCGACGGCCGGCTGGTCGAGTGGTCAGGCAACTGGACACTGCAGACAACTGCAGATAATTTGTATGACGAATATAGATGTCTGCACCGGGTCATGGATGTGTATTTATGTATATATTATATGTATTTATATAAATTTATTAAAAATTATTTCCGTTCCTAGTACCTGTAACACAAGTTCTTACTAACTTAGCACAGGGCTAGGTTAACGTGGTGTGATTGTTGGTTAATATTTATATTTATTTATTTATTTAGTTATAGTTACAGATCCTATTCTATGCGTATATTGTGATATTTTATAGCCTGATAAAAGCATGTAAGCGTCCCAATGTTGGGCAAAGGTATCTTCTCCATATAGGAGAAGGGTTGGAGCAGCACATTAATCAATTGTGGATTGGCAGACAATTTTTCTACCATGAGTAATGATTACTATCAAGTGACAATAATAACAGCCGGGACCGTGTGCAAGGTTAACTTAAACTATAACTACTTTTTCGATTTTATGTATATCTAGGTTTTTCCATTTTTTTTATGGTAAGTGTAGGTATTTAATTAAAAGTCTAAAAAACGGATTTTATCGCGTTTATGTAAAGTTACTGTTTAACAATGATCCGAGACGTCGGGTAATAATTTAAATTAAATATTGATAAACATTAACTTTAAATAAACGCAATCAAATCCGTTTTTTAGACTTTTAATTACATGAATAAAATTCGCGTAAATATAAGAGAACAGTAAGTGTAGGTATTTATATTGTAATACGCCGAAAACGTTTTTGTTGAATTTGTTTATAAAGCGCTAAACTGGAAGCACCTCTGAAGAATGATCTACTGATTAAAAAAATAATTATCAAAATCGATTCATAATTGAACGAATAATCGCGTAACAAACACACACACACTAACACACACACACACACACACACACTCACACACACACACACACACTCACACACACACACACTCACACACACACACACACACAAAACAGAGTAATTGCGAACCTCCTCCTTTTTTGAAGTCGGTTAAAAACCATAACATTATCTTCCGAGTCTTAAAGACAAATTTTACATTTACAACAATACCTAACCTTGCAATAAGGCCGCCCTTTTGCACTGGACGCTACTTGTTCTATGTAATACTTTTAATTAGGTGGACAATAAAATGAATTATTATTAGTATCTAATTATATATCTGTATATTGTACAGGTATATTAAAAAATCTTAAAGGAATCTGTATAAAATTGAAGTATATAGCGAGTCTTCAAGAAGCCTCTTTACTCTGTACTTGCTTGTAGACACTCATGATACCGGCAAAGATCCAATTTCAAAGGCTTCCTCAATCAGAAATTGCTCGAATAAAACCTTCTTTTGTTTCTTTACAACTGTTTTTTTTTTGCCTTTTTCACCGTCTTTTTTTAATCATCTGAGAATTTCTCTTAAAAATTGAGTTCGGAATAATTCCAGTTCGTAAAAAGACACTATGTACTCTATTGTAAAGAAGCTCCAAAATGAGGAGAAGATTTGGATATTAATTCGTCACGCTGATTCAATACGGATTGACGGATTTTCCTCACGATATTTTCGTTGACCACCGAGCGGGAAAATAAAACTTTAATAACCCTGTACCAGATTGGAATCCGTGACTAATATCGACTCAGGTGCTGTAATTACCTGGCCACTTTGGCTGATGTACTATACACACACATACACACACACACACACACACACACACACAAATACAAACACTCACACTCAAACAAACCCTTTCATACACGTTAGTTATTAAAAAGCATGCGATACTTCTGTATTATCTTGTACTCTTTGAATGTACATAGAGATATAAGACCATTTATTTCTTTCTTTGTCATTACTGACTAATATTCTAACATTTCTTGCTGTTGCCTACCTTCCTCAATAAACAGATGATATGACATGAGACGTTATTTTTGTTTTCGTCTCATGTCATATCATAGTTCTCAAGATTAGAGAGTTCGAATAAACAAACTCATAAATTTTCTTTTATATCATTAAGGTACTCGTAACAGCTTGTAACTTAAATAAATTAAATGTTCATTTTCTTAGACAATAATGCTCATTGAATGAATGAAAAATGAAATGAATGAACGAGAACCATTGCACAACTGCCGCTGTTCCATTATTAATGTACTCAGAGAATTTCGAATGATTTTACGTTATTTAATATTCTCAGAACCTTTGTAATATTTATGAATTTTAAGTACGCATATTTATTATTTCATAGCAATATTATAAACATCGTCGATTTATAATCCATTTACTCAAAACGTTAAAATGTGAAACGTCCCTAATGGAGAACAAAGAATTTGGATTTTAATTTGAACAATAAATTGGGTTGGGCTATTGTTAAGCTTCTTAAGACGTCAGATGATTACGTGTCGCATTAATTAATTATATTTTTTTATTGATTGATTTTGCGTGAAATTTGCGTTTTATTTCCATGAATTGTGTTGTAAATATATTTCATCATTCCGTCATTACAGTATTTAAATTGTAATAAAGCAAAAATAGTTTGGATAATCCATATATTTAAAAAAAAAAAAAATTAAAAGAAAAAAAAAATATTTTTTTTTTCTTTTTGATGGAAAATTAAAGAACATTTAGCATTATTACACCTTCATTATATTTCTTTTGCAATCACAATGTAACAAGTTTTTATTTATAAAAAAATTGGGTATGTAATAAAAACGCAAAGATTTAATACAAAGTGTAAAGTTTAAGGGTTTAATAAAATTGTCTAATAGGTATGTACCTACTTACGATATGGGATTCTTTCTTTCTTATTCTTCTCTCCTATCTTTTTTGTTAGATTCTATATTAATTAAACGCGAAATTGCTCTTAAAAATATTAAATAATCTGTTAGTTTTTTAAACAAAAAAAAAGAAAAAAAATCCTTGTTTAACGGAATTAAAATATGGGAAAAGTTTCCATAACTATAATTTAATTTGAACCGATTTACGAGTAGATGATTTTGGAATAAATTTAACCTCAAAAGTCATTAAAGCTGTAAAGTTATCATTTAAAAGTGGAAATCTCTTATGTTTTCTGAGTAATATCTTATAAATTCACAGCACGAGTCGAATTAATACGAATCGCCTTAATCGAATAAATTGAATTATTCAAAATGTTTCCGTTCGAATCTGTATTTTACAACGAAAACTTCTTCGATGTTTCATCTATTGAATAAATTTTCTTATTTTTCGCTTCCTTTTTATAATTTTTTTTATTGTTATATTTTCAGCAAAACGTTGGTACAATTTGTTATTTCAAGAGTTGAGGTAAATGTCGTTTTTTATTTTCTCCCTTAAGCTGTTTTCGAAAAACAAGACAGAAAATTTTTCCTTAAAGTAAATAAATAATAATAAAAAAATAGATAGATCTATAAGAACACCTGATTTTTTTCGTAGTTCACAAAATAATACTCAAGTATGTATGAACATACGCCTACCCACCTTTCGTTTTACAACCAAATGGCTAATAATCATAAAAACACAATTTCGCTTCCATTTATTATCGTAATCACACTAAAATGTGTTCGTAAGCTTCCAACAGTACTTAAAAATCTTATATTTCAATTTAGTAAAAGGTTAAATGTTTAATATTTACTTATTTTGCGATGGTCTTTATAATCGTGATCTGTTGGGTGAGTATCTATTATCAGACACTTGGGTATAAATCATTCATCCGATTAGGATAACCACTTTTAAGCTACCACGATAATTCATTTTGAAATGGTTAAAATCAATGTCCTAGATTTTCTATTGTCAAAGATATATTAGTACTCTGTAACTGCCAAAGTATGTATGGATGTTTGTTATTTAATAACTAAAGAACAGCCGATGGAACTAGATATAATTTGACGCAGAGACAACCGGGCTTTTTATTTCGGAAAAATGCTCCGAACGAAGTTGAGGGAAACAGCTAGCTGACCATATTTTTCCACCACCGAGTTTGATGCATTTAAGAAATTTTTAACAGTTATTATTAGTGTATGAAACGAGAAGGATCGTTTGAAATACACGTGTTTTTTTCACTGGGTCATCTCGACTCTTATATACTATTATTATATTCATTTTTATATACATTCGCTCATTTAAAAAAACACCGTTATACCCATTTACGATTCACCCAACTCGGTGGTTAAATAGCGTATCGAATGGCATCCTTTACATAAAAAGCATCATAAAACATTTTTATATTTACATCTAAAAGGATTTTATCTTCCACACTTTCCCGATACTTTTAATTTCGTACATCAATTTTCAATATTCATAGTCGAGTTTATTGTGAAACTTTCGTTATCTACCGTGGGCTTACACTGAATAAATCTTCGAGAAATTTCGAACATGACTACGAAGTTAATTCGGACTGCGCCTTCTGATTTCTGAACTAGTTAAGGATTCTTGGTACAAATTTTAAAATTTGATAGCCAAGAGTTTTTGGAAGTTCGGAGGGCGATTGCCGTGCCTTTTCTGGTGCTTGCGTCTTTAATTATCTCAGTTTTATTTTCAGAATTTTAATATTTTATTTATAATTGTTAAGGGAATTTCATAGAATTAATTACTTTAATATTCTTGACAGCTAAATTCTTTTACAAGGAATTCATTTAAACTAAAAATTAACAAAATATTCAATAAATATGTATTATTATTATTATTTTAATCGCTGTGTGTCTATAACTAGTAACATAAATACCACATAATATATGGTTTTCTGGCATTATTTTTTAAAATGTATTTATAAATTTTCACAATTTATGTCACTCATATTTAGAATACCTTATCTATATATACATATAATAAAATGGTAGGAAAGTCAAAACTGTACATTGAAAAATATAGTTTTTTGAATTTTTGTCTGTTTGTCTGTATGTATGTCCGGGATAAACTGAAAAAGTACTGCATGGATTTACTTCAAATTTGGCACGAATATTATTAAGAAATCGGGTCAACATATAGGCTACATATTATCACGCTATCACCTACGGAGAACGAGCAGTGCACCTTTATTTCTTCCACGCATTCTGTATTCATTCTTCTGTATCTAATAGCTTTCACGCAGACGACGTCGCGGGCAGCAGCTAGTAAATTAATAATTTTACCTTAACCGTTAACTAGGTATGTAAATAAAATGTTTTTTTCTTATTTTTTATTAGGGCCATGTACAGTTGTAGACAGTAGTCTCCTAATGAGTTAATCGATAAGGCGTGAATTAACTTAAGTATTTTAATTACTGTTTGGACAATCCTGTCTTGAAGTATATGCAAAGCAATCTGTCTTAGTTGTTATAAAGGAATTATACTGATCGCGTCTATCAGTAGGGTGTAGGTATATTTTAGTCAATTGTGTCAATTTAAAATCAAATCAAAATTTAGTCAAGTAGGATTCAAAAGCACTATTAATCATTATTTTAATGAATTATAGTTAATGTGAAACTACTACCGGATTTGGAATGTAGATTTTGCGGAATTCCGTCAAGAATCTTAAGATAATTTTTTTATTTTATAATGTAAGTGTTACAGAAGTCGAATGGTAAACGTATATGTATGAAAATGTATGAAATGTTCATTATTGGATGTATCTTGTTGTTTCACATTATTTGATTATCCGCTACGATGAGTCATAGCGTGACGTTTTGTGGCCTAATTTATTTTTGGATAAAACCTTCAATAGTGAATTTAAAAAATCGTTTCACTAACATCAGAGTTTATCGATGAAAAATGAACAAATCTTTTTCTTACATAATATAAGGGCAGGTTTTGTAAGATTATTCAATTTGATTATATAAAAAAAAAATCATTAAGAGAATAAACTAACAATAGATCGATGGTAAATAAACAAATCTTTCTCCTTCATAATATTATAAGGGAAGGTTTCGTTAGATTATTCAATTTGATTATATAAAAAAATTGTTTACAGAATAAACTAACAATAAATCTCCTTAATATCAATATTTAGGAAAGATTTAATCTTCCTGCCTTCTCAGAATGAATAAGGCCATTGGTATCGCTCATCCGAGTTAGACAAATTACTGTAGAAAAAGTCGATTTTTTGAACTTTCGTCTTCAAGCATTTGGCTTACATATATATAGACTTGTACATAAGTTTGTCTGTACAGAAAGATTTCTGATATTTATTAAAAATAAAGTTATATCTTTACTAGTGATAGCCGTTCCAGTGTAGCGGTGCGAGTAGTTACCTTGAAAAAAAAGAAAAAAAAAAGAAAAAAAAAAAAGAAAAAAAAAACAGCAGGTTCGATTAGGCTGGGAACAGATATTTGGTTTTGTACAAATAGTACTTTATTGTTCTAGGTGTATGTCCTCGTGAATCTCCCCATCGTAGAACACTTAAGGTCGGTGGTCCTGGATGTTATCATAGTCACCTGATAGTAGATTTATATATAAGAGAATGTGTATTCCCCTTGGTCACGCTATAACCTTAGAACGACTTTACTGATTTAATTAATCTTTTTTTAAAAGTTTTCTAATACTTGGGAGAAGGTTTTACGAAATGGAAACTAAGAAACTTGCGCACAAGTATGATTAATTTGGGGAAACTTTACTACTATAAATATATCACTACTATTAATTATATAAAAAATTAAATATCACGCGTTTGACAGCTCGCGCGTCTCGCGTTTAATAGCTCGCGCGTCTCGCGTTTGACAGTTTGCGTTTTTGAATATTTTCTACCAAAAAATATAACAATAAACACTATGTTTTCTTTTTTTCTATTTATGCCAGTTAGAACTGAATATTTATAGCTAAGTCAGGACAATGTCTGTCGGTTCAAATAAGCAACAAATAGCGCCGCTTATCCGATTCAGCTTCTTCTGCAATGGCTCCCGCTTTTCATTGAATAAATATTGAATTACTTGTTATGATTTTAAATCAAATCAAAAATTTCTTTATTCAAGTGATCTTCAAAAGCTCTTCTGTTTTAGTTTGTCGCATCATTGTTTAGAGTAAGTTGACTTATATGTATAATAATATGGTATGTTAGATAATTAAAAGTTAGAAAAACGTATAAATATTAAACCACATTAGGAAGATAAGTGGATTTAAAATTAGAAAAATGAGATTTTTTAAATTTTATTTTATAACACAGACTAACTAGTGTGTAATTTAAGATATCCATAGCTTTATTCAAACAAACATGTTTTAGAGTATAAAAAGAAATTAGAAAAAATAAAAACAAAAAATCGTGAACAAAGTCACAAGCGTATATTGTTAAGAATATTCATTAAAACCTTTATCTGGTCTCACTGTAAGTGCTTCGAAAGTCTCAAGATTTACGTATTAAATGTTTTAAACCCCTAAACTCGGATAGAACGTCTAAAGTGTCGTTTGACAAAAGAACATAATTTATTGTACTAATTTTATACATTATTTAAAAAATTGCTTTTGTAAATGTCTCTTGAGGAAATTTTACAGCGCCATTAATTATTAACCACTTGACTTTGTAAAGCCTGAGCGTGATCTATTTTTAAATTTGCCATCGTTCAAGAATTAATGTATGCAAAAATATTTTAATACGTGCTGTTTGCAGTTTCACTGCGATTTGTTAGGACAAATACGAAAAAAAAAAAGAAATAAAAAACACATCTTATTAAAACTTTCTCAGTATGATGAACTCTGAATCCTTTGTGGAACGTACACACAAAACACAAACACAAACGCCAAGACCAAGATATACATACACCTATAAGGCAAAGTTCGTCATGAGCGGAGATAGAACCAGTAACAGCAAGTTACTGTAATTATTACGTCAATCACAAAAGCTTATAGCGGTCGATTCAAACATCTTTAATTTGTATGAAACGACCATACGTGACATGTGAGACTAATAAATAATCTAAACGTATTTATGGAAAGGTCATTGATAATCAATGACCTGAATCAGCCTGTAAATGTCCCAATTATGGGTAAGCGCCTCTTCTCCATATTGGAAAAGGATTGGAACTTAATCCATCACGCTACACCCCTGAGGCAACAAGTAACGGAATAACCGGAACTGACGGCTTTACGTTCATTAGGCACGGTGGTAATAACCACAAGAACCCAGACCAGAAACAAATCTTTTTTTTTGTCGCAGCGTTACCCATTTACGGATGATATCCAGGATGTCCGGGTCGGCAGTCCTAGACCTATGTCGGACTCAGCACTTTGGGAGTGCAATACCGTACTAAACCGCTGCGGGAGCCTTCAGCCGCTTTAATTGGAGGGTCCCGGATCTGCAGGCAACAGGATCCCTCCAGCGATAGGCTGGCCTCGGCGAAAAGGCCAGACTTCTCCTCCATGGGGACTGTCCGGCTCACCTCTGAACAGTCCCGACGAGCGTTACTGGAGGCGCATTAAGTCGCGCTTCCAACGCACCCCCATTTGTCGCCCACGGATGGAGGCCACATCGGCGGCCTCCTCTCTCATCCGCTCGTCGGCCTCCTTCTGGGATATTACTGTCTCGCAGAAGGAGACCATCGCCTTCCAGGACTCGTCGTCGCCGAGCATCGCGATGATAATGCTCGAGAGCGACAAGTCCCCCCCGACGACCGACGCCAGACCTTGACGCAGCACCGCCCATCTCGGGCACACCTCGAGGGTGTGCTGGGCAGAGTCCACCGTCGCGCCACAATCGTGACATTCAGTCGTCGGCTTCCTCTGGGCCGTCCGGCACAGTTAGTCACCAAATCAAAGGTGAGAACCTGCGTCAGACGGAAGGTGAGGGGCTTGCGTTTTCCACGCATCCACCACTCAAGGACCAAGCGAATGGCAGCCGTTACGCGTGTGCCGTACGGCTGCCCCGCCAGATCCTCCCCCTACCTCCGCAAAAGCGCTTCCTGCCCTATCCGGTGCACCCGTAGGATCCCGTCGAACGTAGGGTTCCCACCAAGAGCTCTCCTACCCGAGACGTATGAGTAGGTCTCGGCAAGAACCTCCGCCACGAGCTTCCAAGGGGGGGTCGCCGGCTAGAGCAGTAGCTGCAGCCCATGATACCGTACGGTACCCCCAAATCACCCTCACCGTGATTGTTCGCTTCGCAGCGTGCAGTGCCGCCTTATTTTTCGCGGTGAGGCGATCCGCCCAAACCGGAACACCGTAAGTCGCCATACTCCGTCAGGGACCAGAAACAAATCTATCTCGATCTGCCCCGAGCGGGAATCTATTCCACGACCGCCAGCGTTGAGGTAACTATTTACACCACTACACCAGAACGGTTGTCCATAACTAATAAATAAAATAAATTAATATTTTTTGAGACCCATGCTCGGCCTAGTTAGACAGGCGTTTGTTAATATGTTCGCAAAACTATACATTATTGTTTGTCAAATAAAGATAATGATTGTAGTCATTATATTATAAAAAGCAAGGCCCAGTTGCAGTGATCACTTCGACATACAATTATAGTATTAAACAACAAAATAAAAAAAGATTCGAAACAAATGAAAAATTAAACGATAAAAATATTTGCGCGTTTTCAATCGCCCGAAGTCTTGCTTTCCTCATAAAATATATTTATCTTCTTCTATGACACAAACTATCTCTCTATAAAATTTTATTTAAATAGATTCAGCGCTTCGATCGTAAAAACGTAGCAGATAGAATTAATTTCAGTTTCTAATGCGATTGAAATATTTTAAGAATTTTATAGATCGTTATATTTTAGATTTAATTTTTACCAACGTTAAAAAATTTCGGCAAGAAAGAGGTTGGTACTATTCTTCTCTGCCCGTCAACGCAAGGCTGTATTTGGTATTCGGCACTCCTCGGTAAGACGAAACTAGTCAAGAAATGAAATTAAAAAGTATATTAAATATATAACATGCTATAATTATATTTTAATTTTTTTTTAATATATTATTTTATAAACTGTAATTTCATGAACTGAGCTATACTGAAATAGCCTCTAAGAATTTTTTTCCTCCTCTGGAAATTTATTTTTTATATAGGAGCAGGGTTGGAGCTTGAGGAGCTATGCATCTTCACTGCGGGCTGGCTGAAGATTTCCCTATCACAAGAGTTCGTTAGTCTAGAGTTCGAGTTCGAGAGTCTAGTAGAGTTTAGTAGTGATTTTGATTTTGATTTTTGACTACATCAGTACAGTTGTTAATACGAGTATATCATATTAATATAATAATGATAAAATAAAAATATTCTTAGATCTTCAAATAAGTCTTCTATTTTGGTCTGAAGTAGTCATATTAACTCTTTCTTAAGTCAAATAATGAGAGCACAAATGATCGTATAGCTCGACGGCAGCTGTACCTACAATATTTTGAAAGAGTATTTTCCCTTTGACGTTTAATCTTTTCACGAAATTTAACTTTATTTATTCGACTCGAGATAAGTTGTTTAAGACAATAACAGCGAGTTTTTCGTTTGTCTTTAATAACACTTGTGCTCCTACTTTTAATATTTAATTATTATTTATTTAATTGACATGATCGTGGTGTTTTTGTTATTTTATATTTTACTTCAAAATATACACTACATCAGGGCTCGATTATTTAACTGTAACTATTATACTTTAAAGGTTCAAGATTGACACATTAGACTACAATTTGACGCAATACTAGAAGTCATTTCATGGTACAGCATCGGGCTGTATTTAGGCCTTTATCGAACTCACTGGTCAATAGAATTGTTGAATTGTGTATAAAAAATCGAAACGTAGTTAATTTAAGCATACTTTAAAACCACTTTTGCATCGTCGTTTAGTAATGTAAAATTTTCATTCGATGACCACCGAATTCGGAACGCAAATTCTGTTGAAAAGAACCGGCAAGAAACTCAAAAGTAACTCATTAAGAATTCAACATTTGATAATTATAAATTTAGACAAATGTAGATTATGCTGAAAAGAATCAGCAAGAAATTCAAAAAATAATAATTACTGTACTGCACTGTACTGTATCACTTGTATCAGCTTGTCAACAACCCACTACTGAGCGAAGGCCTCTTCTCCATATAGGAGAAGGGTTACTAATTAAGGATTCATCATTTAATAATTATAAATTTACACTTATGTCATTCATGAAAGCCAGCATTACTAAACCCACATTATGCTATGCACGGTATGCTACTAAACACACATGTTTTTACTTTCATCTGATACGATAATAATAAATTAGTAAAAAAAAAAAGATTTCGTATTTCTAAGTTTTAATCGGGTCTTTATTATGAATTCTTCTTCAAATTATAAGCTTTCAAGTATCATAATTATAAACGAATGAATATGTTTTTGTAATTAATATGACCACAGTTCTGGTGTAGTGGTGCGAGTAGTTGCCTCAAAGCCGCTCGCCGGTGATCGCGGGTTCGATTCCCGCTCGGGACAGATTGATACAGATTTGTACTTGTACAAATATTTGTTTCCAGTCTGGGTGTATGTGTGGGTCTCCCCACCGTGCCTCGGAGAGCACGTAAAGTATAGACAACTGACAACGATCGTTACCCATGAAAGCGAAACTATCCGCCAACTCGCAGTGAAGCAGCGTGGTGGATTAAGCTCCAAGCCTTCTTCTATATGGAGAAGAGGCCTTAGCTCAGCAGTGGGTAGCTTACAGGCTGATACAGCAGTACAGTACAGAATATGTTTTTAAAATGACTGAAAAATTTGAACTCCATGTTTAACTTCGAACAGAACGTCCTTTACGTACGAACGTACGTTTGTTTAAATTAATAGCCTTTCAGAAACCATATATATTTCAGCTGCTATGAGATACTTGATCTTATCAACGCATCTTGTTAGAAACGCGAGTATGAAACAACTGCATGAATATAATATTCAAGGATTTTATCGATTTGCGTTCGTTTGAAATTCTATACTGGCGTTATATGCTATTACTTTTATCTTGGTTTTAAATTTTTGAGATGTTACTAGAGTATATGAGGCGGTGAAGTAAATGCAAATACACTTTCACGGGTGCGATTCTGCTGTTAAAATCCTGTAATTCTGTGAAAATTGTAGATCATTGGTCGATTTATAATTACAGTGGTCGCTTTTGATAGGTTAAGTTAGCTCCTGATACAATTCTATCATAATCTGTCATTATGATGTCATCAGGGAATTTATATACAAACTGGAATGCTCACGTGCACTTCAAAAACGTTCCTACAGCCGGGATTGCGTCTCTTTCTACCATGGGTTCAAGGTAACTCTCGTAAGAAAGAGACCAATACCACTTGTCAACGAAATGCTCGGAACGATTTTTCACTTTACATGTTATAAGCCAATGTCAACCTTATGTCAAATGTTTCAAGTTGCATATTTAGATATACATTTTTTAAAAAGTGAGCGTTCCAGTTATGATATAAATTCCTTGGATGTCATATAGCAAGCATTTGTATAAAAAGTTCTACGTCGTTGACTGTTGGAACACTACAAAAAAGCATTATTTTGCGCAATAGCGTGGTTATATTTGCAATTTTAATAATGTAATCAAATAATACTTAAATCGCTTTTATGGGCAGAAGATCTTCAGGCTCAGTATGTACATGATCTGTTACTCAATACCACGTAAGACAACATTTGTCGTGCAACTGTTTACAATACACCTATCAACTACTGATTGACGTATATTACACTATCACCGGTGGGAAATAACGTAACAAAACGTGAGACGCCTTGAACAGTTTTGTGCAGTTGGTAAACTAAACGGTCATTGCCCGGACACTCGAGCGGATACATGTATAAAACCGCGTATTTACTGGACAAAGATTACTACGTAATATATTGCTCATCATATTAAAAGATGACGTGGTAATTTTGATTTGCTAAGTTGTGCAAGCATGATCAATTTTGTACAAACTGTCCAAACATGTTTAACAATTGGTACCCAGAGGATATATGGTTTAACTATATAATACGTAGGTGAAACTGGTATACTAAATCTGCTGCTTTAATGATATAGAGGATATTAATAAGTGAACTTTGGAGCAAATCAGTCGTGTCATTGAATACGACGTTACACTGAGATCTTGAAACATAATGATTATGCACTTGGCAGATCCCTAACGAGGTAGATATAGGACCTTCTAATATTCAACAATACGACAACCCATACTCATTGAGCCATGTTGGTTCAGTTAATGCGTAGAAAGCGATCTTCCATGTGTTTTCTGGATAATTCTACTGTGTTTTCAAGTACTAAATTTGAATTGGAAATTTATCTTGTATTCGGCAGTGATCATAAACATGCTAAGGATTCCTTATATTTCTCGTACATTTCAGGAGAAATTCGAAGCCATTTTATGCCGTAACGTAGGCTACGTTTCAAAGTATAATTATTACATTATCATATAATTATATGTCACTTCTTTTAAACCTAATTTGTTAATTTAATAAAAATAGTATATCTTACTAAAAGTTCTGTAGTTAAGTGAATAATGCTTATTATATTCAAGGATTTGATCGAGTTGCGTTTGCTTGAGATTCTACATTGGCGATATATGCAATTATTTTTATCTTGGTTATAATTTTTTGAGACGTTACTAATCGTACTATAGTACATGGGGCGGATAATGGCCCTCGTTGAGTCTGAGTGTAATAATATATACTTATTTATATATGTATTATTCATATTTATATTAGTATTATTGGAGTAGCAGTGCAAAAATTTTTCTAAAAAAATTAACCCCACGACTCATAGCCTCCACTGGTGACAAGAGGGCTGGTGCAGTTTTTGCCCAAAGAATCGGAATTGCGATTCAACGGGGAAATGCTGCTAGTATTCTTGGCACCATTCCACGCGGACATGATTTATACCAAAACTGTTTGTAAATATTTATATTAGTTAAAATAATGTATATCAGTCGATTGTTCACGGGTAATTAAGAACCCATAAATGTCGTTGTTATATTAAAAAAAAAAAGTTAAAAAAAAAACGCTCGTAAAATTAATTTACTCACAACGGATATATTCATGAATTACGCAGCAGTTGAAAATACAGCTAACTTGACGGTTTCCTATAATTTCAAATGACAAAAAACTGCTCAGTATAAAACACCTGAAACAATTTGAAAAACCTGAATACCGGTTATATTTCAACGTTTCTGGGATACTTGAAGACTTACATTCCGGTCCCGTGAAATATGCCCGAGGTCACCGCAGAATGTTATGAAATCGTCGTAAAAAGTAATATATTGTTATTACACCTTATAAATCCGATCAACGGCTCCGCGAAGTGCCATTTTAAACTTTTTAATATGTATTTAACGCTATGAAATTATGTCGAAGATTAATTATATGTAGTGGTCATTTTACTGTTGTATTATTTAGCCTTTTTGGGATTTGAAGTAGTGAGGCTGCCATTGAAAAGGAAGGATCCTTCGACCAGACGGTGTTGCGTCTGGTGGGCTACGCGCCACTTAACGCTTATTGTCGAGTTCTTGTATATGTACTCAATCGCTTTGAAAACTTCGATAGCGGGATGTAGGATTCGTTAGTTTCTTCTAGTTCGTATATAGCGAGATAGATGTCGCTACATCACTCCCCCTCCGAGACCGGAGGTCGATAGCAGGTTGAGTCGTCCATACATCTTCTTGTGATGCTTGCCGGGCCAGTGGAATGTTCCAGTGAGTCGGAACCAGATGCCGCATAGTTCACGGTGAGTCGGAACTGTCTGCGGTGATGCCCCAGTGAGTCGGGGTGGTGCGGTGCTGCGTAGTGGCTGGCTGCTGCGTCGACCAGGAGAGAAGTGCGTCTCTGCTTGCTGACCGGCCGAAGTGCAGTGTGCTGTGCCAAGGTCGCTGCGAAGGCTGTGGGCGATGACCAGGAATGCGCGTCCGCTGCATGCTTGTGGTCAGGATACCCGTAGTAGCGGTGAATGCTGGCTGGCTGTATGACTCACTACTCGAAAGTTTGAGGAAGTGATGATGACGTAGATTTGCGAAGGCTGCGCTGACGTTCATGCTCGGGGTCACCAGTTTGGAGGTAGTGAGGCTGCCATTGAAAAGGAAGGATCCTTCGACCAGACGGTGTTGCGTCTGGTGGGCTACGCGCCACTTAACGCTTATTGTCGAGTTCTTGTATATGTACTCAATCGCTTTGAAAACTTCGATAGCGGGATGTAGGATTCGTTAGTTTCTTCTAGTTCGTATATAGCGAGATAGATGTCGCTACAGATTTATTCTTGAACTACCACCACCATATCAGATTTTATGTCTAGTGGTAAACGTAAGCTTCCCTTATCATCTCTGAGGGGGTTCATTAATATTCACCACGCTCAGTGTATTGTGGCAAGATATAATGACGCTGCTGCCCATCACCATCATGGTTGGTGTATAATTGTTGGCACCACTATGGCCTTAGTTGACTTTTACGACACCTCGGCAAGAAAGAGGTCAGCACTATTCTTCTCTACCAGTCACCACATGGCTTATTAAACCATTTTGTTGTTAATAATTATTGTATGTTAAATTATTGAATCCAACACGATTGTAGCAGAATCACGTCTCAAAAATAAATAATTTAAATAAGAAATTTTATCCACTGAGCGTTCCAGTTCTGATATAAATTTCTTGATCGTGAGTGAATATAGCATGCCTTCAAAATATAAAAATGTTAAAATTTTAGTGATGATATATTTCATCTGTATATAAAATCATTGCTGCTAATACTCTTATATTGCCTCAGCCTAGAAACCACCCATTGCTGAAAAAAGGCCTTTTCTCTGTATAGAAGAAGGGTTTCAGCTTAATTTTTCTACCATGAGTAACAGTCATTATCAGGTGTCTATGATAACAACCGGGACTTTCAACTTAACGTGCTCTTTGAGGAACGGTAGGAAGAACCACAAGGACATACACCCAGACAAGAAACAAATATTTGTACAAATACAAATATTGGTCCCGAGTGAAAACCGAACCCACGACCGCTGGTGTTAAGATAACACGCACCACTACACCAGAACGAATATATATTCGTAATATATTCTTATATTAATCAAATTATATTATATTTATATTATTTTTATTAATATTCTTCTCTAAATGAAAAATATGAATTAAAATTTTATATTTGTTTTATACGATCGATTGTGAATGTGAATTTGACTAACGATTACTTTAAAATAATAATAATAATAATGGATGTAATATTTTTTTTAATCGTTAAAAAAATCAAAACGAGTATAATTTTTAAACTCCAAACTCTGAATTATGTGAAGTCCGTCAAAATTTCTGTCCGTTCGTCGTTAAAAATTTACATTACGACGACCTTGTTAACAACTCATAAGCAATTAGTGGGTTTAATTTGCCAGATCCCCTGTGCTTTGTTTCAGGTCGTGTTCCACTTTAAGCTTTAACAAAAGGTCGCTTTTTTATAGGTATAAATTGTAAGTAATTGTAAGTGAACTGAACTGACTCAACCTTTAAACAACCCACATGTGGGCAAAGGTCTCTTTTCCATGTATTTATTTATTTATTTATTTATTTATTTATTATAATGCGCCAACAAGGTAGACACTAATACATTACAATAACAGACATAAGATTACAAAAAAAAGAAAAAAATTTGAGTGTTACCTCAATTATAGGCACATATAGCTTACTTAAGAATATAATAAAAACACAAATAGAAACAAAAATAAAAAGCAAAATCAAAATTAAAACAACATTAATATCAAGATAAAAAACTAAGTCGAAGTCTGAATTAAAAATACAAATTAAAAAAATTAAAAAATTATCAATTCAAAAATAGACAGTTAAAATCCAAAAATACAATCAATAAATTGTTAATAATTAATAAAATAAATAAATAAATAAATAAATATTAACCAACAATCACACCACGTTAACCTAGCCCCGTGGTAAGTTCGTAAGAACTTGTGTTACAGGTACTAGGAACGGAAATAAATTTAAGATATAAATACATATATACATAAATACACATCCATGACCCGGTGCAGACATCTATATTCGTCATACAGATTATCTGCACCTGGCGGGATTCGAACCCGCGACCGCTGCGTAAAGTGTCCAGTTGCCTGACCACTAGACCAGCCGGCCGTCGTAATTAGATATTAGACAGTAAATACAAAATAAAAATTAAAAATTTAAAGTCAAATAAAATACAAAACCATAATCGAAATTTGTTATATAAAAATTAAAATTAAAAAGAAACATTAAATACTCAAAATTAAAAATTAAAATTCAAAATGTAGTAATTAAAAAATTAAGACTAAAAATAAAAATTAATATCAAAATCAATAAAACCGAAATCAAAATTAATATTAAAAGTACAATACAATGTAATAAATCACATATTATATATTGTAACATGAATTGTAAAATGATTTGAATGTCAATCACCAATGAGCTCAGCTGTTAACAGCTTAAACAATTTAGGGCAGTTAGAGAAAATGTCGACTATACGATTGCTGTCGGTTGCCAAATTGTGAACCGTGTTGTAACTTCTTAGAGAACGGTTAAGCGGGGAAAATTTATCCAAATTTGACTTTGCACTATTTATTTTGAACGGAGGTTTCCTAAGTCGTTGCGGTATTTTGGGGACAGTAAAATTTATTTTTGACAGTATGTTAGGAGTATCTAAATCACCATTCACAAGCTTGTACAAAAACATTATATCAAACAGCTCTCTACGATGACGAAGGGATTTCATGTTAAAGTGGATTAGGCGATCACTGTAACTAAGAAGTGTACCAGTCATGTTATAATTATAGGACAGGTGCCGTAAAAATCGCTTCTGTACACTTTCTAAACGATTAATGTGGACGTTGTAATGTGGATTCCATACAACACTGCAGTATTCAAGCAAACTGCGCACCAGACAATTGTATAATGTGATTTTTGTTCTGGGACTCTTAAACTCTTTACAGTTGCGCAGAACGAAACCTAGCATACGAAAAGCCCTACCAACAACATCTTCGATGTGCAGGTTAAAACGCAACTTACTATCCACGATCACTCCCAAGTCCCGTGTGTGGTCTAGTTCATCCAGCGGAATATGGTTAATATAGTAGGTTCTTGTTAGTGTCGCTCTCTTCCTACTAAACCGAATCACGTGACACTTACTCGGATTTAAGCCCATTCCATTTACATCACACCACGCCACCAAATCACTAAGATCTCTCTGCAATAAACGCGAATCCTGAGGGGTATCGACGAGTCTGTATAATTTAAGATCATCAGCAAACATCAAGAACTTTGATCCATGAAAGCATTTCTCAATATCGTTGATAAAAATATTAAAAAACAATGGACCCAAGAGCGATCCCTGAGGAACACCGGACGCAGCCACAAATTCCCCGGATGCATGTCCACCAACAACAACTTTAGAATATCTATTTAACAAGTATGATCTGCACAAACTCAAAAACGCACCAGTGACTCCTATGGAGGAAAGCTTGTGCAAGAGCAATCCGTGACTTACTTTATCGAAGGCCTTGCTGAAATCGGTGTATATTGCGTCATATGAATGTCCATGATCAACCCCCTCAGCAAGGTCCTCGACAAAGGAGAGTAAGTTGGTTGACGTGGAACGGGACTTCACAAAACCATGCTGCTCGGCTACAACATACTGCTTGAATTGACATGCCAATATTGGGTACAAAATCGACTCGAAGATCTTTCCAAAAGTCGTTAGTATTGAAATAGGTCTGTAATTTTGTACCACGCACCTGTCACCACCCAATAGTGGCATTACAAGGGCGTTCTTCCAAGCAGATGGAAAAACTCCGGAGCAAAGAGACTTATTAAAAATAATTTGAAGTGGTAAGGCCAACGCTTTTGCACTTTTAACCACAAAAATAGACGGTATTCCGTCCGAACCGGCACTCTTTGTAGGGTCAAGTCTTTTTAAAACTCTGAAAACTTCATTTGTAGTAACTGACACCATTGCCAGATACGTAGATGCTGATGGGAGTTCCATCGTATCAGGGACAGGAAACTCATTTGTGTTAAAAACCGAAGAAAACTGTAATGCAAACAGATTACAGATGTCTGGCCCCGAAGAAGCTACCCTGTTATCTAAAGACATCCTGGCAGGGTAGGAACTAGATCTACGCCCCTTTTTATATTTAATATAACTCCAAAAAATCTTAGGATTAGAAGACAGTGTTGTTTCCAAGCTATCCAAATACGACCTATAGTTAAGATTATGAAGTTTTGTGCAACGTTCCCTGAGCAACTCAAAAGTAATCAAATCTCGAGGGTTGCCATATTTACGATACTTGGTACGGTATTTAAACTTTTCATTAATAACCTTTACCAGCGCTCCGGAAAACCACAATGGATACTTATTGGTTCGAGGTTTGGATTTAGGCACATGTTTAGCAATTACTTCCCTCAAAATCTTATAAAAATGCGCAACCATATCATCAACGCAGTCATAACTCGACAACTCCTTATCCCAAGAAATATTACTTAGATCAAACGTTATTCTATCGTAGTCAGCTTTGTGAAAGCGGAATCTGGTCCCAACACATGATTCGAGCCGTTCCTGAAAGTTAATTCCAATAGTAAACTCAATAGGAGGATGTAACGGGTCTATCCTGGAAAGAGGATCCTCACTTTCGCTTAAATGGGAGACTACCAAGGAACTCATCACCAGATCCAAAGTGCGGTTTTTATTATTGAGACAATAATTATACTGTGATAATGCGTTCAATGACATAAAATCAACGATAATGTTATTCAACATACTGTTCGTAGCCATCGGAGTCAGTGCAGATCCAGCCTTACCATCCCAAAACAGACCACCCAAGTTAAAATCCCCAAGAACAACTAAGTTTGAGGTGTTTAGTTTCTCATTCTTCTTCATGTAGAAGAAGGGTTGGAGCTTAATCCACCACGCTGCTCCACCGCGGGTTGGCAGATCATTTTCCTAACATGAGTAACGATTGTTATTAAGATATCTATCATAACAACTGAAACCACCGGCTTTATGTGCTCTCCGAGGCACTGTGACCCAAAAATTAATATTTGTAAATTTCTTCTATATGTTTCGTAGGGAAAACCTCATGGATACTCTCCACCCTGGGAAAGAGAGAGAGTTATGTCAGACTCTTCTACTGACTAAAACCCCACGGGTACTGTTACAGCGCAATTAGCGGGATCATGGGTAAGCTTTCGCATTCTTCCACAGTCTCGCCTGCTATCTTTCAAGTTGAACTCAATTCTACATCCCTAGTTCTGCTCTTTTTATATCGACAGATGTGCCAACTACCTCGTCAAGCATCTAAATATTCTCATTAAGTACATAATTATAATTTTACAAGGTCCCTGCCATCTGTATGTAATTAATAAAATTGATAAAAACCATTCAGATCAAAAAAAAAAAAAAAAAACTTGTACCCCAACTTATTTACCTAATACGAGTAGGTAAAAGAGTTATTAATCAAATAGCAAGTAGGAAGGGAACCTAACATAGTGTGAAAGATGATGGATGAAAGAAAGATTTATTATGAAGAATGAAAGTACGAGCAGTATAAGAGCGAGAAGTAGTATGAATAAGCAGATAATAAGTAATTGTAAACACAGGATCTAATAATGTTAGAGGGATAGTATTAGAAAAAAAATGGTCCCGGTGCCTTCTACGCATGACAAATTGAAGCGACGTATTCTCTTGATAATAATTATTAAGGTGCAACATGTTACGCTAAAAATGTTTGGCAACTTTGTACAAAAGAGTTAGTTTGGCAGTCTATATTCAACAAAAGATCATTCAAATTCTACGTCATCAGTAGGCATTACATGATACTGCGTAGTAATCTTTAGATTACGTGGCTTGAAACTTCACTAGACGATAAATGACGACCGTCCTGGTGTAGTCGTGCGAGTAGTTGCTTCAACGCCGGTGGTTGCGAGTTCAATTCCCGCACGGGGCAGGTATTTGTATTTGTACAAATATTTGTTTCCGGTCTGTGTATGTAATTGTGGGTCCCCCTACCGTGCCTCGAAGAGCACATAAAGCTGTCGGTCCCGGTTGTTATCATAAGCAGCTGATATGAATCGTTACTAATGATAGGGAAAAGTTATCTGCCAACCTTCAGTGGAGTAGCGTGGTGAATTATGCTTCAACACTTCTCCTTTATAAAGAAGAGGCCTTGGCGCAGCAGTGGGACGTTTAAGGACTAATTCATTCAGACAAAAAACGAAAAACATGACCCTCGATATGTTTGGAAGATTTATATACCATTACTGAGGATCCGTGTATTATGTTCTTCTTGTTATGAAAATAATGAGTATTTTCACTAACTGATCACATATGGACAGACAATGTTGTTGAGCAAGATCTGCGTTGTCACTCAATATGTTGCATTAAGATCTTTGTGTTGACACGGTATTAAGTTGAGTGACAGACCGCGAATATCCTGAGCTCGATAATCTGCTACATTTAGACAGCACTCCATGCTATATAGCATTAAGAACTTTTAAGTATATAAGAAATAAAAGTTTGTATATTGTTTTTAATGCATGCCGATAAAAATTTCATTAGACTGGACATTTCAACTCTAAAAATGTTTAACGAGAAACTACAGTAGATAATTGATTTTATCTATGTATCCTATCTTATTAATCCTCTTAATATTATATTATAAATGCGAAAGTTTGTCCAGATGTTTGTTACTCTTTCACGCAAAAACTATTGAATTGATTTAGATGAAACCTTACAGTAATTCAGTTTATACATCAGAATAACACATAGGCTATAATTTACAAAGATTTTGTGTAATTTGGCCATAATATAATATAGTTTAAAAAATATTACGCGAAAACGCGTAAGTGCTACCAATTCCATATCGCTTACGACTTTTTTTTCGCGAGAATTGGATTGGCCAGAATGGAGCATCAATCAGCGCATCGTGCAGGGCGGAGGTAGAGGGATAGTCCAAGTAATGACGCTACACCACCCAGTGTGCGACCCGAACTCGGGCGCCGGGACAGACACGTGAGGAGCGATTTGTTACTTACGATTAGTACAGCAGGCATAATTATTATTTTTAGTTAGTATGTTTTAAGTAGAAATATAAATTACTTTTAATTTTTATTTTAGTCGTATTAGAAATGCCTTTTTTATTTGATTATATGATTGTAGTTTTAGTGATCAAATTTGTATTTATGTAAATGTATGTTTCGTGGCTAATCTGCTGCGCCATTTGTTAGGACATACTGACTGAAGACTTGGTATTATAAATCCGAAAGTTTGTTTGGACGTTTGTTACTCTTTTACGCAAAAATTACTGAACAGATTTAGATGAAACTTTACAGAAATATAGCTTATACATCAGAATAGAACATGGGCTACAATTAATAAAGATTTTATGTAATTTGGCCATAATATAACATATTTCAAAAATTATCATGCGAGAAAGCTTAAGTTACGCCTATACCATAGCTCTTACAACCTTCTTTTCGCGACAATTCACTAAAGTGTTAATTGGGAGCATTTATTTCTGTGCACTCTGCTAGCGTGGAGGAACGTTTTTTGTACGAGAGTCTCTATTACCGAGCTTTTGTAAGAATTTGATACGGATAGTCTGAAGCCTGGGGAAGGACATAGGCTACTTTTTGTCAATACAACCACGCGGATGAAGGCGCGGGCCGAAGCTAGTCTTATATAAAATAACTATAAGTAAAATGAGTATTAGTCTTATTAACACAAAAAATTAATAATAATAATTATAATGTAAAAAAGCCTCAAGATAAAGCGAGTTGCGAATCCAGCGAAGCACATATAATACAAACGCCGATTAGACAAATGTCTGTATTGTCTATTATAACATTTGACATTAGCGGGAATCGAACTTGCAGCCACTAGCTCAACAGCCAGGTCTGTGAAAACTGCAGCAACACAAATTATTTCCATCTGTACTTCATCTACAGCCAACTTTACGATGTAAAAATTTTATTTTTGACGTGATAACGTCTAGTAAATCAATGAAAACCAGCTTACGCCTGAAAAAGCATGACTCATTGTCACGTTCCGCGAGCGAGAGCGCAGAATAAGCGATAGGAAAAAGAAACTAATTTCTGTATGTAAATTTTAAACTTATCTCTATCTTGTAACTAATATGATTCATAATAAGATGACAAACAAAAATGGCTATCTGCAATGATTAACATTTTCCAATAATTAATAAGTAATAAATGGAATAATAGAAACTGAGAAATAAAATGCAAAACTAATATTATGTAATTATACTAGTCATCTTTTATTAGTAAAAGCTTGTTTTAAAAACAGTTCACATATAGGTAGGGTGCTGCCGCTGTCTCGTTTACTCGGACGAATCTGCCGATGGAGTGGAAGAGAGATAGATGCGTACCAAGCCGAACGCTTTGGCTTATTGTGCTTCTCACTTTTGACGCCAAATGAGAAAAAAAAAACTAAATTCGATCACGTCAATTGATACTTTAAATTCAATTTTTTTTATTTCGTTAATATTTTACTTTTACAATAAAAATTCATGAAAATTTTACTTTCACAATAAAAATTGTTCTTACTTACAAAAGACGAGCAGACAAATAAACAACTCGTTCGAGGATTTGAGAGGACTCATACTTTTGTATTCGATTTGAATGAAAGAATACGTGGTACTGAATCTTTAAAAAAAAAAGAAAGTATCTATTGTTTAATAGGAATAACGGAATTTGTATAATAAAGAAAAGGTGAACGATAAGCCTAAATTATTATAGATCTCAATCGACTTATATTTGGGGCTTCATCCACGTTGATTTTTAGGGTTCATTATCCAAATGTTATATTATAATTCCGCTGTCTGTTTATTACAAGTACCTCCATCAAGGAACTGTATCTATATTTCATTAAAAAAACTGTTTTTTTTTTTCGTTAGTCAATAATTAAAAATAGACAAACGCCTCACACTTAAAGGTCCTCAGTAGGATGAAAAACTATATCATGGTCCGACTCAAAACAATGCAAATGTCTAGACAACGTTAAACAGACAAACACAAACATTCGCAACAGCCTGTTGCTATAAATACGCAACCAACTCATCGTCTTAAGCCATATCTTCATACCCTTTAATAAGAGACTTCATTGTGGGGGGGCTGCGTAGAACGGATTATAGTCAAAATGTATAGAGGAACAGATAATAAATGGTTGCTATAAATATTTTCAAATGTCAAATGGCTGTCAAAAAACAAGCTGTTTCGAATTTATTTACCGCTTAAAATCGACAAGTTTTGATTTGTACTTATACGTTTTTACAATTTAAATATATAAACACTAATAACACTATACGTAGGTACTGAGTGTCGATAAAACAGCAAACGAATACTCTTTTATACGGAAAATTTAGGGTCACAACTCGTTTCAAATTTAACGGTTCGTAAGCAAAACAAATCGTTTTCTGAATATGGGAACCGGTGATCTATTACGTAACTTACACGATCGGGAGGAATTGCTATGGTGTCGAATTTCAATACTACATAGTTGAGCCTCAATTAGTATTAAAATTCAAGACAACGGTCTTAAATGTGCGTTATTAAATATTGGTACGAACACTTCTTTAGAGTCCGACTCGCACTTTACCAAATTTTCTTTACTTTTTTAATATTGTAGATTGCTCGTTACTCTCTTCGGTGTTAATAATTTACCTTTAATGTTATTTACAAGTTCTTCTCGCATATAACATTTTCCTTTTAGTTTAATTTCGTTTTTATATTTGTTACACAAGTACTCATTCTTTAATATTATCAATTTGACACGAATTGCAAAGATTATTTTGCTAATTTCACGTTGAATGAATGAATTTTGAATGTCTTAAAATGTCCCAATACTGGGAAAAGGCTTTTTCTCTACATAGAAGAAGGGTTGGAGCTTAATTTACCACTCTACTTCAGGTTTACGGATAATTTCCCTATCACTAGTAACGATCGCTATCAGGTGATAACAACCGGAACCGATAGCTATAGGTGTTCTCCGTGATACGGTGGGGAAACCCACGATGAAATACAACCAGACCATAAACAAATTTACATTAACATTATTTTAATTAATGTCACGTTGTCTTTGTTATTTTTAATCGCAACTGACATTTTGATAGTTAGATGGATTAAATAAGTCTGGTTAATAATCAATTAAATAATTTAAATAATCATTCTTGCAAATTTTCATACATAAAAGAGATACTTATATACTTTAGTAGGTTTTTATTATGCTATTATTTTGCGGTGATAGTAGCAGTGATAATCTAATGCTAGTGCTAGTCTTATGATCGAAGATTACGAAAGCACGAAGAACTTTGCCTCTAATATTAGGAAGGCGCACTTTGTATGTTAAAAAAATTAAGTAAGGATGTCATTTGTCCATGAGATAGAACAAGATTCTAATTAAAGACAAAGGCTAAGTCAATAACATATGGTCGACAGTTAGGGTGCAGATTGACGGAAGAGGTAAGCGTATAATATAACGTTTGTGCTCTGATGTAATTTTTTAGAAGACACAGACACAGGTCACCCATACGGGTGACGTTTTACACGTGTTGGGTGACGGTTCACTCGCAGCCAGGATGCAGAAGGCGGTATTGCTTGACTCGGCTAGAATTGTCCGCCGATTTTTCAGCCTACAGCCTTAACCCCCGGCTGTTTGATCTCCCTGCCCGGGCGTAATCCTCCACCTGCTTATATTTATCTATGTAAATATATTATATGCCTTATATAAGTATTGTATTAAATTATGTATGTCTATATGTATTATTGAACGGGTGGAGTGAACTAGTTAGATAATATTAATAATAAAATTAATTTATTGCCTCATATTATATACTGGATTAAATAACACATTAAGTAAACATACATTCAGAAAAAAACATGAAAACATAACATAGGTACATAAAACGTATTAAAATTTAACAAAATATAAAATATGAATAGGCAATAGGAAGTGGCTCAGCTTCAGTGACACAGGACTAAGGTCCCATGCAGTGCTGTTTTTCAGCCACTCTCTTCTCCCTGTGATGCTAGGCGGGAGTAAAGCGCCTTTACAGTCGCGACCTATTCTTCAACTGTAAAATTTAAATGGGTCCCGTCTGTAAATGCTTCTATTTTGCAAATTATTGTTTATTTGTGTGTCGATTATTAAACTATTTCAATTGTATAGTTTTTCAGTATTATTTTTGACAACATTCTAAACTACTGGGCTTGTTTTATTATTTTAAGTTTATTTTTTAATTTAACGTATTTTTTTAGTTTTTTACGCAGTCGGGTTTTTTGTTTTTAATAAAAAAATTATCATAAAAAATATTAGCATTCTCCATTTCTTCTCCATTTATAAACTTTAACTGTGCCAAATTTCATACTTCTCCGTCCGCGTAATTTTCGTAAACAGGGGTTTTTGCTTCACGTATTAATATATAAATTAGTTATATATAACTTCCCTCCTATCCTAATGATTCTCTTGTTTTCCCTATATTAGACGTTATAAATAACTTTAATGTTATACATATAAATGAGAAAACCATTTCTGTACATTTTCCTGTTACATTATCCTCATTTCAACCTACAAGCTTACATATACTGTTAGTGACTGAATCATGGGAAAAGGCGTGTCTCTAATTCATTTCTTATTCCATTCCTAGATTTAATTTAATCTATCGCTTCACTTCGCTTCAGCCTATGACAGTCCATTTGTGGACACAGGCCTCCCCAAGTTCGCGCCTAATATCCCAGTTCTCCGCAATACTCATCCAGTCTCTGCCGGCGACCTTGCCTAAGTTATAGGTGAGGTAAAAATAAAATAAAGTAAAAATATATTTATTTGGGAATCATAAGCATTGCAGACACTTATTGATTTTTTTTAATTTTTTTCTAAAAAAAAATATAAAAAAAATAAAAAAAAACACCAACACTAAATTATAAAGTTAAAACAAGTAATAAAAATTAAAAAAAGAAGGTAAAAAAAGGATATAGCCCAACACTGCGTTTTTCGATATGCAGTCTCCACTCCGGGACATTATTATGAGTAAGTACATTACATCTTATAACAAAACTATAACAGTTTCACTTCATTGAAACATATGAAAAAAAAAAATTGATGGCATTCTGTAATCGACATTGAATAAAAAAAAAAATTTTTTTTTATTTTCGTCTATCTGTCTTCTACCTGTATCAAGGCAGAGTATCACGCCAAAACTACTGAATTAATTTAAACGAATCTGGTCATGCTTTAAGGAGTAGTCACGTTTCCTTGGGAATGGGATGAAAGTCAGAACGTGTGCTTAATTATTTCATCAACGCTTAGTTCTTATGCATTTATTATTATTTTTTGCTAGAAAGAAGATATTTTGATGACAGTCCAGTAAATATTTCACGGTATTTGATCTAACAATTTAGAAATTATGGACATCTTAACTTTAAAAAAACAAAACGGAATTCCGAATGTACAAAAACCTTTAAATGTATTTCTCATCTTAAGCTGGTTTATATACTTTATCTTTTAGACCAAAAGAAAGGGTAAAGTAAGACAGATACAATATTCCTTACACTGCTGCAAATTTCTCGTAATTTTAATAGTAGAGAGCCAGAGCACATTCTACATAATTGAAGTTTCTCTCTGATTCAAGCAATTACTGCTAAGTATACTTCTTGCAGTTAATCTTTTAAAAATCTTTTAAGATCCTGACTAAAAATATACGAGTTCATCTAAAAATTTCAGTGCAGCTATTTTCCACCGTAGACGATTTACCTACTCCTTTTTTAACTGCGTTAATGTTAAATTTCATTATAAAACTATGTTGAAAGACATAACCAAATCCCAGAAACAATAGCATTTTTATTTAATGATCTGCTTTTCCTATCAAATAAAATCAAGTGATCTGAAGGATGAAAGCAAATTAAATAATACCGTCATTGTCGGACCATGTGCTAGCTTTCTAGACAGGTCTAGATCTGAAGTGGAATTTGTAAACAGCACGTTGTATAAGCATTACAATAATATTCAAGATATAAAAAAGTCACGGCCAATTAACTATTTTATTTCTTCCTGCATTTTCCTCATTCTGAGAAAAAGACTCAAATTATTCCATTACCAAAAAAGTCAATCTCTCCAGTAGTAGTAATTATTTTCATATTCCCCTCATTACATTCCTCTCCAAAACCAGATAGTCTTTTGTACCACGAATATAAATATTTACATAACTATATATGTAGATACTAATTATTTCTTCAATTACTTTATTCTAAATGTATAAAACAACTTTGTGGTGTAGTAGTATGATTTGATATATATGATTATATATGATTTGATGTATATGATTTGACGACGCGTTGGCGCAGTGATCACAGCAACTGGCTGATGCGCTAGCGGTCGCGGGTTCGATCCCCGCACATGACAAATATTTGTATAGGCCATACAGATGTTTGTCGTGGTCTGGGCGTTTGTGCTTGTGTATCGTGTGTGTTTCCGGACCCTCGACACAGGATTCACATCCTACTGGGGGCCGTTGAGTGTGAGACGTTTATTATTTTTTTATTTATTATTATTTTGATTTGTGTCGTTGAATAAATAATCTGTCTATAATCGTTTACCCCAAATCTTATTAATTGAAGAACCTTTGCCCAGCTGACGGATGGGTTGTTACAGAATGTAATTATAACAAAAATACTATGAAATATATCTTGTTAAATATACTGAAGTTAATGAGATATTCCTAAGAGGAAATCCGTACCAACTGTTGAATACTGTTTTCATACCCGTGAGATCCAGGTGCCGTGTTGAGATTCCATTCTAATATAATTAGGACTTGAGTTACATTAAATTACCCCTTTCTTAAAAGTTTTAAAACGTAAATAATGTTTAAATTTGTACAATTAATACTATTTTCTTTACAATTCGCTTACGAATACATTAAATTAACATGCTCTAATAATTTTATTGATTAAATATTACCTTTTAAGAGAAGATGTATATGTGATGATATATGATGTGATGATGTATATATGATGATATATGATGTGATAATCACTGCTTAAAATAATATACTATAAATTAATAAATAAACTACATATTTAAGATTTTAATATGATTATTGTTTTTTTTTTAAATTAATAGTTAAAAAGTATTTAAATATATTGGCTTAAGGCAAAAGGACAATCGAAATTAACGCTTGATCAGCATTTAAGGTATGTCACATGAATCGCCTCATACCTTGGGAAACATTGTTTTCATATGAACATTTACGATTTTATGATTCAGTGGATTAGAGCATACACATCTGTTCGGTCAATTCATTACTTTTTGATTAAATAATTTGATTATAATTTTTCAATTATTTTTAAAAAAAGCCCACTCTCGCTTTCTTGAATTTGTATATTTTACTATAAATCGTTAATTTTAATTTTTATTTTTATTATTACGTTTTGGTATTGTTAAAGATATTTTGAATATTATTAGTAAGTACCATTCTGGTATAGCGGTGCGCGTAGTCTCCTCAACGCAGGCGATCGCGGGCTTGATTCTCGCTTGGCATATATTTGTATTTGTATAAATATTTGTTTCCTGTCTGGGTGTATGCCCTTGTGGGTCTCCCCAGCATCCCTAGGAGAGCAGGTAAAGCCGTAGGTCCTGGGAGTTATCATAAACACCCGATAGCGATCGTTATTCATGATAGGGAAAATTACCTACCAAATCGCAGTGGAGCAGCGTGGTGGATAATGCTCCAACCCTTCGCCTACATGGAGAAGAGATCTTTTCTCAGTAGTGGGACGCTTACAGGCTGATTTAGTTCAGTTCAGTAGTATGTCACTCGTTATTTACAACGGACGGAATTGTGATGTTTCGGACCATAACCGTTGGCACGGAGCACGGGTAAAGAAATATAAATAGTTATAATAAGTCTTTTACTAACTTTATACGTATTATGAAACTACGCGTGGAGTGTATTGGAATATTTCTAGGTTCATAAATTTATATCCGTGCGGCTATTACGTAATGTGGCCGATCGTGAAAAATCTCCGTGTTGTTGAATTTAAATGCTAGTTGAGCGTCAATTAGTATTTAAATTCGACACCATAGAGATTTCTCGCGATTGCGAAAGTCACGTAATAGTCCCAACGTTTTTAAAATCAGAAATCTATAATTACTAATAATTTTGCATTATTTCAATTCATCATATTTGAATTAAGTGAAAATTACACTTCATATAGATGTTAACGGCACGCGTCATATAAAATATTACAGGCTGAGTTTAGTTTTCAAATTATTTGACATTACTACATTGATTCGCTCCCGTAACTCATAGCCTGATGATTTATAGCCTATGATCAATCTCTGGTAACCTTGAAGTCTAGCACTTTGAAATTAATTAACATTATTCTTTGTCGAAGGTCAATGGTGGGGGTAAGAGGTGAAATTGCTTACGCACACATTTGAGACACATTTTTGATTATGTTCATTGCTTAAAGGAAACCGCTGTCCGATTGCTATTAAATTCAATTAATTAATTATTATAGAATAATTTAATTACTTGCGGTATTATGCTTAAAAATATTTCGGTATTGAATAATATTTTGTATGTCGAATAATGTTCTAGTAATTTTGTGCAATTTTTTTTTAATTTTTTAACTTCTGTTTTTCCTAAAAATATTTATTTTAGTATTATACGAGTATATAGATAATATAAATTTGCTTTAAGTGACCAAAGATGTATGTATGTATTTTTTGTTTTTCAAAATAATTTTAAAACGTATCTTGAAGTAACGTTTAAAATTATTTTTACGTGAGATACTTTACAGCTAAAGAAAAGTGCCCAGATGATGATAATTTTATAGTTTTTATATTAATTTTGATGATTTTGTAAATTCGTAAACAACTAAAAGAATATTACGGTATGCGGTTTTTCAGAAGTAAATTTTAAATAGACATAAATGAAACCGCATGGGTCGCCTCGTCTGGTATTAAAATTAAAAATAAAATTAACTCAGACCATACAGCACGAAAATGACAAAAAATATTGACAAACACTTTAATCATTTAACGTGATGAAAAAATAGAGAATATATATTTCATTGTGAACTTAAACTGCTGACGTTGAATTTTGTGGAATGAAAATATGTAGAGTTAAATTAAGGAAATGATCCTTGAAACTCAACGGCTGTATGCAGAATGCTCTTTCAAATTTATGGGATTACTTACGCTCTGTACCGTCATAGTCGGGTCGAGAAAACTGATCTCGGAGGAAAAGGATTATGTAATTAAATTATTTGAATAATCTTGAGTTTTAGAACTTTCATGTGACAATTCAAGAGGAGCTACATTTTAAATCGGTGCAATTGTTCTGGAAAATTTCTTTTAAATTAATTTATCGTTATGTAAGAAACCACTGGTATCAACCGAATGAATACTTTAATTTCTCTCTACCCTCTTACCCTTTATGCCCTTAAAAAGAACTAGACGCACACACATACACACGTAAATGTAACTTTCTCTTTATAAAAAAGTAGGTAAGCATTTAAAATAACAAAAGCCTGTTTCATAAGAAATTTCAAATCATGTTTGTCAATGTTGTTGACTTGTCCGACTTCTTTCACCTTAAAACGTTTTGTGCAATTCAAATGAAGTCTTAAAGTAACTTGAAAACTTGACTACTTTTTTAAGCTTCTCTCGAAATAATAAGTTATGGACGGAGGAGATCTTTAAATAATTTTCTCTTGGTAATTGTTCGTACGGATTGGATTTGGATAAGATTGAATTCCTCAATATAGTTTTAAGTTGGACGTTGAGCAGTTTTATTTTGTTTCTATTTTTAACCGACTACAAAAAAGGAGGAGGTTTTCAATTCGACTGTTATTTTTTTGCAGGTTTGTAACGCGATTATGCCGCTAATTATTATTTAGTTTTGATGATTCTTTTTTTAACCGACTTCAAAAAAGGAGGAGGTTCTCAATTGGGCCGTTTTTTTGTATGTTTGTTACGCGATTATTCCGTTACTTATGAATCGACTTTGATGATTTTTTTTTACTCAGTAGGTTATATTTCAGAGGTAATCCCGGGAATCGGACCTCCTACCGACGGTGTTGAAGTGACTACCCGAACCACTACACCAGAAAGATGAACTAGATAGTGAATATAGATCTCTCAGAATGTCTCTCATTACTAATGAAATTAAATAAATCTCTTATTTAATTTAAATCCTATCGGTTAAATCTATTTTTACCCGGCTGCGACAGAAGGAGGGTTATGTTTTTCGAGTGTATGTATGTATGTATGTAGTGTCTGACCGAAACAGGTTTTTCAGCCGAAACCGAAACCGAAACCGAACTTTCGGCCTTGCTCTCAGTTTCGGCCGAAACCGAAACCGAAACCGAAACCAGCGTGGTTAAGTGTAGTCCTACCTTAATATAACTTCTGCCTTATATCGTTAGTTATAGTAATCTGGCAACGTTGCTCTGACAATGAGTGTTTTCTGAGTGTGTCTTAGTATATACAAATAGTATTGCGCTTTCTAATAATAGTTTTATTAAATTAAAAAGATGAGAGCGTTGTGCACAGTGTTGCCAGATCACTATAAATTTGAAATTTAAATTAATTTTTATAATTTTAATATCTCGATAACAAAACCGTAAAGTGCTCCTTTTCTTTCTTAGCTTATTCTAAAAACATTTTTCAACACTCTCCTAGTTTTTTTTCCCATTTCTGTCGAGAGAATTTTTTAATATAATAAAAAACCGGAAATTTTACAAACATAAATGGGACATTACTCTCAAAATCGCGAACTTTGTCTTTAAATATCTCGCGATCTAAACCGTCATAAATTATGAAATTTTAGGAATTCATAAATAAAGCTATTTTGAACCCGTGAAAAAGTTTTTAGCCGAATCTATCGAAAAGTGGTTTTATGCTGGAACTACCTTAAACATATTTAAAATTTTAATTGTAACTAACAACTAAAATCTAGTTCGTTTTTACCTGACTGCGCGATGCACAGAAGAGTAATGTGTTTATCATTACCTGACTGCTCGACGCAAAGAAGGGTAATGTGTTTATCATTAACCGACTGCGCGACAGAAAGAAGGATAATGTGTTTATCAGCCTATGTATCTATGTATGTATGTTTGTTCCTATGTGGCGTTGTTGAGATCAAACGTGTTGACCGATTTTAATGACTCTTACGAGAATCAATTCATCTTAACTCCGCGAATGTCACTAAATATATGATAATAATAAATATTCACCACAGCCACAACCAGATGCCATATTGTCAAAAAAAGATGAATTACGTCAAGTAGGGTTTCGTTGAATAGGTATTCAAAAATGATTTTTAGGAATCTCTCATATTTTTCAAATAATGGTTTAGAATATATAACGATTTAAATTAAGTTTTAAACAACCAGTTTCGCTAATTTTCATACATAAAATAGGTACTTATATACTTTATTATTTCGTTATTCTGCCCTTATTAGGCGGGGATAGTAGCAGTGATATCCTGGTGCTAGTGGTATGGCTGCAGATTGCGAAAGCAGAGGTCAGGTTCAAATCCAAGGCACACAAAACAAGGGACAAGAGACGTGGGTCTCGGCGTCTTGGGTCTCGGAATGTGATTGCGAAATTTACCATCTTATAATTCTAATAACGAAACCAATGAATCCTAAATAAGAAGTGTATAATAAAAATAAAATTTAAAAAAAAACGGACTGCGTAAAAAAAACCAAAATATACAGATAAACTAAAAGATACAGATAGATGAAATTAAAAAAATAAAAATAAATTTAAAAGAAAAAACAAGCCCTGTAGTTTAGAATGTTGTCAAAAGTAATACTGAACAACTACACCATTGAAATAGTTTTATAATCGATACACACATAATCAAATCATAAACTCTTTGCAAAATAGAAGGATTTATAGTTGGAATCCATTCTTTAACCGATCAAATCTTAAAAAGGATCCCTGTAAAATTTAAATGAGTCCCGGCTGTTAATCCTTCTATTTTGTAAAGAAAGAAAAAAAAAGAATATAACTTTTTACAAAGTTTACAAAAAACTTTAGATGAATTGCTAATACTTTTTTCAAAAAAAACTGTCAAATCGGATTTTTTTTGTTTTTGTGACATTTTTTACCTGAAACAAATGAAGTAATTATTATAAGATAAATAAATAATACTTATTTCATAGATCACATATAAAATAAAATTACTGTAATAACTGATGAGGTAGGCACACGGCTTTCTGTCTAAATTTGGGAAAATTTATTGGGGCAAATAAATATGAATTATACCTACCCAAACTGACTGGGCACCACGCGCGATCAACGGGAAAAAACGAGGTGAGATGACTGAGTAGGTAATTGGCATAAGCTATACCTACGCGTTCTCACATAGTTAAAATAAAATAAACAAAGGTCATGTAATCCAACGACATTTACCTATAAACACGTAAATTTGTCATTTAAAAATAAAACTCAACAAAATGAAGTTCAATACTCGAGTTTCGGCGCGGCCGAAAGTTTCGGCCATTTTTTGGCCGAAACTAGATTTCTTGGCCGAAACTGGCCGAAACCGAAACCGAAACCGAAATTTCGGTCGGACATTATATGTATGTAAGTATGTATGTATGTATTGTATGTATGTATGTATGTCCATTTCTTTGGCACGCCCTACAGCCCAAACGGCTGGACGGTTTTTGACATATGAGGTGTCGTTGGATTTGTCTAAATTGTAGTAGTGACATAGGCTATATAAAATTTCAAAATGGTGCCCGCAAATGGCGGAATGAGGGGGGGGGGTTGAATTTTTTTTCTTACTGTAGCAATATGGGTATCAAATAAAAGCTAGTAAATTGTTTTATTCTTTTTAGTTTATAATAAGAGTATTTTACGCAGTCGGGTTTTTTGATTTTTTTAATTAAGCATACTTGTTTCACGTTACTATCTCGATTTATATTTTTTCACTAACCTAGTAATAAGATTGAAGTATACCATATTATTATCTTCGAACTAAGCCATAACAATAATATCTAGTTCACGCGTAACATAAGAAAGGTCACAAAAAATATAATTTTTGACTTCTTATAAAAATCATTTCCCAACCATTGTTTTTTTTCAACACCACAAAACGATGGACTTATAAAACCATTACCGTCTTCAACACGCAGTATAAAAATTGTTAAGACTATTTTTTAACCCAAATAATTCTTTTACTTCAGGTGGGGTCAGACCCGCTATAAATCTAACCTTCTTAAGTTGTTGCGCCATAAACTGTGTGGTCGGAGGGGCCCCTGGTTGCTATCTTGATTGCTTTTATCGAATATTGCCTATTGGAAATGTATATTTATATTTTTCTGGTTTTAGGTTTAAAGAACTTTATTTCTCAAGAACATTAATTACAGTTCACTTATGAGCATTATAGTATTGTAAAGTATTGTAAATTTTTAAACTGTTTATCAATGTTTGGAAAAAATATTATGTTGGATTTCTATAAAAAGCATATTCTATCATAATTTATTTAGAAAAAAATCTTCAATCCGATTCTATTTTTATTACGGTGTATTTAACTTATATATTATATATATTTTAATTGAATCAGCCTGTGAGCGTCCCACAGCTGGGCAAAGGCGTCTTTTCATATAGGAGACGGTTTCGAGTTCAATCCATCACTACTCCATTGCGAGTTTCTGGATAATTTTCCTATTATGAGTAGCGGTCGCTATAAGGTGTTTGTGATAATAGCCGAGACTGACGACTTTACGTGCTCTCCGAGGTACGGTGGAGAGGCTCACAAGAATATCCACCCATACCACTAAAAATAAACAAATATTTGCACAAATACAAATATCAGCCCTAAGGAGGAATCCAACCTGCGATCGCTGGTGTTGAGGCGACTACTCGCAACACTACACCAGAATAGTTGTCTTTAATTAATTCGTTATCTAAACTGTATATTTTTTATCACAATCCTAGTGATTGTTCACTTGATCTAATTGTTAGGATACATTCCTGTGTTTTTCTTTAACCCTTTTCTAAGCCATTTGTTTTTGATATAGCTTTTTTCAGCAATGGTTAAATATATGTTTAGATTATATATATATTGTTAGATGTACCCACACTTTGTAAAATATTAGATGTACCAACTCTGTTAGATGTACCCACATTTTGTAAAATCACTATGGTGGGTAGAAGTATAAAAGCATGCACTTAGCGATGCACGCCTCTCTTCTTTGGGAGCCAGCGCTCAGAGCAGACGTATTTTTTAATTGTAATACTACCCGGTATACGTGAGCCATTTTATCTTTCTTTTTGCAGTGTTTGGTTTTATTATTCTTTTGTGTTGATTTTAATTGTTTAGCTTCTATTTAATTAATTTTGGTTCAAATTGTTAATAAACAGATTTCTTGTTGTTTTTGTACTTTTTTTTATTATTAACCACTTCTGATGCTAAATTCAGAAGTGGGATAAAGAATTCATTTAGCCCACTTTTAACGCAACGATATTATTTTTATGTACCCACGTAGTTTACGTATTCTGTTTTGGTTTCTTTGTTTCTTTTTGTGTTTTCAGAAAATATTTCGTGATTCTGTTGTTCACGAGGCAGATCGAAACGCGAGTCTCGTTCTCGTGATAGCTTGCGACACGGATCGAGCAGCTCGCGAAGCCCGCGACGTAGTTTGCATCACGGATCACGCCGAAGTCCTCGTCGCGAGCCTAGTGATGAAGAGGGTAGCTCATTCCATCGCTGTCATAGCGCCCGTAAACGTCGCCGTTCTGTATCCAAGTCAAGATCGGCACGCTTACGTAGAACTGCCTCACAACCTAGGCACCTACCCTCGTAAAAAAAAAGGAGGTGTTGTTTTGTATACAAAGGGTGATAAAATCTTGTGGTTAAGTGCAACAAAAGTTTTGGTGAGTACGTTCTAGTTTTCCTTTTTAACAAAAATGTGAATAGAAGGTTTATTTTCAAAACGGCTATTTTGCGTAATTTTTTGATATTTTGATTTGAAATACACCTAATTTAAAGTAATTTTTAGAAAATATGCGTAGTAAACAGTGAAGTGTAGTAGCCGTTCGTGTAATCGCAGTTCATATTCTAGTCAACGTGATTCGCGTCACAGACGACGTACCCCTTCTAGCAATGCTCTAATCGAAACAATGCAACTATTTTTTTAATAGATTAGTGTCACTGGAGGAACAATACCACACGGCTTCGTCTCAACGAAGAGAGCCGAGCGGCGGTGCTCCTACGGTGATGTTAGCCGAGTCTGCAGCGCCTGTGGTGGTCGTTGGCGCAGAGCATGCAGTGGTGGCCGAGCCTGCAAGTACGCCACAAGGGCGTGTAAGGCTACCAGCTTCAGTGGCCCCGTCCTAACCGGAGCGCCCCGTGAGTGCCACGGCGGACCACTTCAGCGTTGCTGATCGCATCGTCGATGCGTTACGGTTCATAAATATACCGGTAAGATCTAACCAATCTTATTATTTTGATCCGAATGTCAATGACATAGAGACCTGGTGCGAGAAAGTGGACCGTCCTGAGTTTTCTGTCAATTTAAAGAAATGTTCTTTCTTGTCAACCAAGATAGAGTATTTGGGACGGTAGTGAACGTTTGTCTAGAATAAGTAATTGTCTCAGGGGTGATGCCAAGTCTTGGCTTCAAGACTGGTTTACCAACGATCGCAGTTACACAAATTTTAAAATAAAATTTAAGCCCTTATGTGCAAGAAGAATCGATATCGCTGACATTTCATTTAATGTAATGTGCTCAAACTTCGATCATTATACCACGTAGTAGCGGATTAGGCAAGGCGATCATTATTGCGCTTGGACATTGTTAAAGATCTAAGTGACTAGTTAAAAGTTGCGATCATCATACGAGGTATAACAGATCCAAAGATTCGTGCGGCGGCGCTAAATTCTAAATTATCCCCTAAAGATTTGGTGGGTTTCTTGTCTAATTATTTAAAGCCAAAGCGTTCCAATGCCTGTGCGTAGCGTGCGAAATATTAATGAACGAATCTTACGAAAACTTTCGTATAACAATCACAATTCTAAAGCCATAAAAATGTTTTTCGTATGGAGATGTAGATCATACTCAAAAATCATGCTCAAAGCGTTCAAACATTGTATTAAATAATAAGCGTGCATACGGTAATTTCATTAATACTTGTACAAAGGAAACTCAAAATATCGTGTTCTATTTGTAAAAAGACGGGACAAGACGCAAGTGAGTGTTTGTCAAAGAAACTTTAGAAATGCATAAACAACAAGTAATTTTTTGTTCTAGACCCTCCAAGGGTAGATCGATCGATAAGTATGTAGTGACCGCGGTGATATAGGACGTTCCTACCGACGTACTTATAGATAGTAGATCGTGTGTTTATTTTAATTCCTCGACACCACTTAAACATTTTAATTGCCGACAAATACCTACGTAGTAGACGACCGTTCTGGCGTGGTGGTGCGAGTGGTTGGCTCAGCGCCGAGCGCTGGCGGTCGCGGGTTCGATTCCCGCTCGTGACGGATATTTGTGTTTGTACAGATATTTGTTTCCGGACTGGGTGAATGTGCCTCGGAGAGCACGTAAAGTCGTCGGTTTCGGTTGTTATCATAGACACCTGATAACGATCTTTACCCATGATAGAGAAATTACCCGTCAACCTGCAGTGGAGCGGCGTGGTGGATTAAGCTCTAACCCTACTTCTATACGGAGAAGAGGCCTTCTCTCAGCAGTAGGTGGTTTACAGGCTGATACAGTACCTACGTAGCAATGTACCCACAATTATAGGTACGGATGTATTAAACCGAAAGGGCGTTGCATATATACGGGTTCATAAACAACAGCGTGTTGACAAAGACGGAACAGTGTATTTCACATTATTTTCAGTGAGTACTTGTTCGTCAATACACCACTTGAGGGATCTGATCCCGATGAATTACTGTCGATTGTTGTCGAGTTTAAGAGTAATTTAATAAGAGGCACAGCAGTGGCAACCGTTAGTACTGGTATCATGCGTATACAGTTGAATAGTTACACACCGGTTTGTAACAGGCCGTAAAGACTTTCTCTTGACGAGAAGATTAGGGTGCGAAGTATTATAATTCAACACTAACTAGAAAAGTACATTCGTGACTACGGAAGTAGAATACTTAGGTCGTATAATTACTCAAGGTCAGGTTAGGCCAAGCGATATGAAGGTACAGGTTAGGTTAGTTTAGGTTTATAGCCAATTCGCTTAGACCCACAAACGTAAAGCAAGTTAGACAGTTATTAGGTTTAGCTGGATACTCTTCCATCGTTATATAGCCGATTACGCTTTTAAAACTGTGTCTAGCGCCAGTATCATATCCGTGACAAGGTCTCTCATACACGATGTTGCCCTGAATACTCCTAATCCAAATCGTGAGGAAATGTGAGAATTACACTGTCAAAGAGCATCTGAAGTGATGGAGAGCAATAAAGTAAAACAAGATGTTTACATTTTTGAAACGAATGATTTTGTGTTCTTTTCTAAATCTACACAGACACGCGGCAAACTAGACTCTGGAATGTGTGGTCCTTACCGCGCTGTGAAAATCTTGTCTCACGAGTGGTATGAACTGCAACTGTTAAGAACGTCACTTGGTAAGACCACTCAAGCCACAGCACAGTACAAGTTGTCGTGGAAAAGGGAATGGTGTCCCGAGTCTTGTGCTGCATTTTATTTTTATTTTTTGAAAGTGAATTCTTTCAGTTTTTATAATAATTTTGTTTTCTGTGCAGAGTAACTGAATGCTGCTGACTCAAACCGAGACGAGTCGGCAGGAGTCTGATGCGGCCTTACAGCCGTCGGACGCGGGCCTGTGTGGCGCGTGGCGGCCTGTGTGGCGCGTGGCGGCCTGTGTGGCGCGTGGCGCGTGGCGGCCTGTGTGGCGCGTGGCGGCCTGTGTGGCGCGTGGCGGCCTGTGTGGCGCGTGGCGGCCTGTGTGGCGCGTGGCGGCCTGTGTGGCGCGTGGCGCGTGGCGGCCTGTGTGGCGCGTGGCGGCCTGTGTGGCGCGTGGCGGCCTGTGTGGCGCGTGGCGGCCAGTGGGCACTGGTCTTTCAGACACGATTTGAGACAGGGGCTCTATCGTGATCTGGTTAGCGGACAATGTCCGGGCAGGCTTTGGCCTTTCAGACACGATTTGAGACAGGGGCTCTATCGTGATCTGGTTAGCGGACAAGGTCCGGGCAGGCTTTGTTCATTCGGATACGATTAAAGACAGGGGCTTTATCGTGATCTGAATGGACTATTGCCTTCGAATGCATCGTAAAGACAGGGGCTTTACCATGCATTTGAGACACACGTCGTGTGGCGTGGAAAGTGACGGTTGGCAATCGCGAGTCAACCGCCACCTGTAGCTAGTCGTGTATGATTGAGACGGTGTAGCGAGTATGATGTATGAAATTCAAAATGCGTGGTTTAGCTAGGAATTCACTTGAGTGCCAGAGTAATGCCAGAGTGTGTACAAGAGGCCTTGAATGATGAAGGATGAAAGATAGGCAAATTTGGCATCGTGTTTTCGATATTAATTTTATTTTTGTGTTCTACAGACACTGATTCTGAAACCGAGGCAGATGATGTGGAAGCTGGGCCCTAATCTGCACGCTTTGCAAAGTTGGCAAGTGACGACTTGGAAGCGGGACCCTCGTCGGCTGCTGCAGCAAACGAGCTGCTGCGGGTTGTGCGTGTGCGGCGCGACAGCTACCTATGGCGTGTGCTGTATTGTTAACCACGTGCGCTTGCCTTCTGGCAGCCGCCTATGGCGTGTGCTATGTTGTTCTGGTATCTCGAGGGCTCTGCCAGTCATACATCCCGAGGGCTCTGTATGGTGACTAGTAACCTGAGGGCTCTGCTAGTAAAGTGTCTATTTTCATGTTTTACGTCCTAGGCCCCATTTAATATAAAAATGGATCGTTCTTTTAACTTGGGTTAAAACATGCTCTTATGGGTACCGATTCACACATGCACAGTTATGTCTCATAGAGACCCCTATCGAGTCATGAGGGCGCACTCCCCCGACGGGAACTGCCCCGGGTGGTTGGTACTCATATCTGTTTGTTTTATATCCGCTGTGTTTAAGCTGTTCTAATTTTGTCAGTTTAACCTACAAGTATACCAATTTGAAAGATAGCCTTTCGCGCTGACAAAGGATTTTACAACTTTGATAATTGCCTTTTGTGAATTTGTTCTGTGCGGTTATTTTATTTTGTGCAGGTGTAGACGATAAGGACGAGGAGTCGACAGCTCCTAGCGTCACCCAGCCTTCCAATGTTGACGTTCCTGGTAACGCGATTGAGCCGCAACTCAGCACGCCAGGGACGCAATCGCGAGGCGAAGAGCCTGCTGCGCCACCCACCTTCACGTCGAGCGATGACAGCTCTCCATGCCGATTTTATCTTCAAAGCTAGAAGACGAAGGAGTCCGAGGACGGTCTCCTGTCAGGAGAGGCCGTGTTAGATGTACCCACACTTTGTAAAATATTAGATGTACCAACTCTGTTAGATGTACCCACATTTTGTAAAATCACTATGGTGGGTAGAAGTATAAAAGCATGCACTTAGCGATGCACGCCTCTCTTCTTTGGGAGCCAGCTCTCAGAGCAGACGTATTTTGTAATTGTAATACTACCCGGTATACGTGAGCCATTTTATCTTTCTTTTTGCAGTGTTTGGTTTTATTATTCTTTTGTGTTGATTTTAATTGTTTAGCTTCTATTTAATTAATTTTGGTTCAAATTGTTAATAAACAGATTTCTTGTTGTTTTTGTACTTTTTTTTATTATTAACCACTTCTGATGCTAAATATATATATATATATATATATATATGACGGGGGTAGCTGATAAATACAAAAAAGGACAGCGTTGTCATGCGCTAGCAGAACGTGCACCGGTCGTCATCACCTCCACTACGTTTGGAGGGTATAAAATGTGCCGCTCTGTGGTATCGGCACGCAGTTCTAACGATTGCGTCTCAGTGCACGGACTGCTGTCCCAGTACGAGTCTCTGCCTCCTTCACTGTCATTAGTCAGTACTCTTGCTAACTATATGGCTTGTGTAAAATCTTGATTTACTGTATAATCTATGTTAATACTAATTGTCTGTGCACTACTATAAAATTATTGTTAATTTAATTAATGACGGCTCATTTATTAAGTCATTAATAAGATTTGATGTAATAAAATATTTATAACTGTACTGTATCCTTCTGTTTTACTTCTGATGTCCGAGCCTATCCCGACATATATAAAGGACAGTATAATGTTTATTTTGAACAAAATTGTATTTGTTCTTTAATAACATTAAACTGTATTTGGCAAGATAGTGTAGTAAATAGAAAACGTGAATTGCAATGATATGAATTTCAACACTTAAAGAAAATATCACCTATCTGTGTTTTGGAAGATTTTCCCGGACAAGTATATTCGCTAATTCAAAGCGAAGTAGTGTGACAGATTTAACTTCGATCTATCTTATCTATATTCTTTCCTCTTATATTCTTCACTCGTATAAAGAATATGAGTACTTGAAGCCTTTACCCAGTAGTGGAATGTTTAATATAGTGTCCACTATTCGTAGAGCTTGGTCCTATTTAACAATTTAATGAAGGTTGCTGACATAGGCCTACGGATTTGCTGAAGTAGCAGTGGGCAGGGCGCATAGCTCGTAGAACTCACGGCAGATTGAGCAGAAAGTCTTTCGAGTGGAGACCACGTACCGGAAGCGCACCGTCAGACGAATTTTCACGAGATGGACAGATGACTTGAGGAAAGTCACCGGAAGCCATTGGATGGAGGCTGCTTCGAACCAGTCGCTCTGGAGGTCGATGGGAAGCTCTATGTCCAGCAGTGGACATGCAATGACTTATATGATGATGACAAAATTTAACAAAAAACTAATAAAGAACAAACTGTTTTTTTCGAAACCAGAAACCAAAAATATCAAATCCCTATCGTTTCCGCGAACTCTCAGCTCATTTTAATCTACGGCACAACATCTACGCAGAATACATTATTTCGTCTACCAGGCATGACGCCTATGGAGGCTTGGGGCATACAAATTAGAAAGATCAACCCAACGGATATGTTATGCGAAAATCAACTCTTTCACGCCACTACAGGGTCTTTTATCATTTAAAGAAGTTTCAGCCACATCCGAAGAAAGTCATCATCGTTAAAACCTAATCGTGTACAGAACCTCATTATGCAAAGTACTCGCTTCTCCATTAAATGCCTGCATCAAAATTACTTGCAGATCTCAGGGGTTTTATGTCATGAACAGGTATTTCTGAAACTATAAACGTAGGCTGTGAGTAATCAATGTGAGCTCTAAAATATTTTTTTGTAGATCTGATGTTCTTAATTCTGTTCCGTACGTATATACATATTTTGTAAAAATATATTATGAAAGGAAAAAACGAAGCCTTATCGATCACGCTGCTTCGCATCGGACTGGTTTCGTAACTCGATACAATAAGGTAAAAAAAAAAAAACTAAAAAATATATTTTAATATTTCATTTTCGTCCTATACATTGTTTTGTTTTGGTGTTCTCACAAAATTTATCATAAGATCCATAGAGTTCAATAAATATATAACCGTTGTTATTATTGCTTATATTATAGATAATAAAAAAGTATCCAAATTTTAAGAGACCTCTCATAAATCTTAATAAACAGAAACATTTCAATTTCGGGACACTATTTTTGTTTAACATTTTGAATATTTACATACAAAATAACAACTCGACTCACCTATCTCTTTCTGGGTCACGACACTCGGGGGAGAGAAAAACATGGAAAATAAAAAGAAAATTTAATAATATCCGCTCCCGGGATTACAGATTTGTGTTAGGAAATTGAAGTTAACAAGATAATATCATCAGACCGATATTCGCTCTGATTGGAGTCAGATTAGGTTTATCGCCGTTTTCAAATTGAAAGGTGAACATGTCAAAGGGTTTGTGATTTTTCGTTTCGCATTGATAATACTTATTAATGGCCATATATCTATATTAACGACTATGTTTTTACGAGTATAAATTACGATAAAAAAATAGTGTAATTAATATGAGTTAACAACAAATTTTAAGGAATTAATAATGGAAAGTGAAAATTATAGTACCAAAATAGTGGGTACAGCGTTACTTTATAATTATCGTGCGACATCGAAAACAACGTAGGGCAATAAAAATTTTCAATTTTCGTCTTTTTGTCCGTCTATTTAAGGAACTGATCAATTTGATCTAGTTATTTGTTCAAAAGGTAACTTAGTCGAGGAGTTTTCCATCAACTGATTTTTTTTGAAATACTGTTAAGTCGTTTGAAGATTGATAGTTCTTTTCTTTTTTTTCGAAATGATATAAGAATCTGACATATCGAGGATTAGTAATCACAACATAGTTTTTTTCAGGCATATTATAATTTTCAATGAAAAACTTGTATTTATACAAATGTTTATTTAACTTAAAAGTGTATGGTGTATGTGTTACTTTAAAAATTACTTGCTGGTTGGTTATCTTGCGAGCTGGAAGGCTTACATGTTATGTTAGACACTGAGAGTGTTATGTCATGATACTGTCGAATCAGTTTATGATGGATTTGAAAAGTGTCAATATAAATTTATAAACGACCAGTGACAAAAGCATTTTTATTTATTTCATTTGTCGTTTGCAAATAAATTCCCGAAGTTTTAGCTTTCAAACTATAGTTTTACTTTGTTCGATTAATCAGTTTTTTTTTTGCGTAATTAGTTATCGACAATACAGGCGAGACGTACAACTTGAATTCCTAGAGAAAAATTATTTGATCGATCTCTTAAAAATAAGAATGCTTTTTTATTATGTAAAAAGTTCTCAATTTCTTCTTTTAAAAAAGTGTAAATCTTTGAAATTAAACATTGAATTTTTTTTTTGTATATATAAATTAAATAAATAAGCCCAAGGATTGTCATAAATCCACCACTGTTCACTTTATTTTAGCTTGTACCTTATTATGGTTGGCGTACAATTGATTATTCTAATGACGTCACGGTTTTTACGTCACAAATTTTCTACTGTCTCTTGGTTCAAATTCAAAATTAACCGTTAGAGAATTTTTAATATTTCATTATAACCAGCTCTTGCGTGATTTCACCTGCGTTATTATTAATTGTTACTGCTCCGCTTACATGATTTGTATTTTAATTTTTTTATAGCCTAAGTTGGTTCCAAGTATATAGTCTATAATTGTACTAATTTTCATCAAAATAGATACTTTTCGGAATTTACGCCTTCATATCTCGTTTATTTATTTATCAATTAACACAGTCATGCTTAGATCACCTCTTAAAAGAAACAAATAATTATACCCGCTTAATTTATTATGTAAATATTCTTTGTATTACTGTTGGCATTTCTGTTGGTAATCCTAATAAATACATAAATATAAACAATATTACCGACTGGCTATTGTAGAATTAGCACGACATGTATCAATTATTGTTTTATTGTTTTGAAATTAATTACAAGTATCATAAATAGACATCGGATTATATGCATTTGCATGTTTGCATATGCAAATGCATATAATTCTATTTTTATAGCGTTATTGCATATTTTGAGACTTTTCATTGACAGTGCTTTTTTCAGTAGTTACACATGTTATCTATGTTATTATATGTTAAATCGTAAATAAATGTAAATTCTAATAATAAATGGTTTTTTGATAGTGCATATTTTGTACATATTTCACCCTTCTTTAGTGCATATTTGCATGCATATTTTGGCATTTTGATAGTGCATATAATCCGATGTCTAATCATAAACCAGGTAGTAATATTTATATATTTCTTAAGTAGTTATAAAAAAGAAAGAAATTAAGAAAAAAAGCAACATAAAAAAAATATGACGAAAGAGCTCAATAAACTAGCCATGATAATATATCCATCCGCAGTAGCAAATATAATACTCAAAGCAATCAAAATGTCTATATATAATAAATATGCTTAAACGCTCATCTTTAGTAATTTGTTCACCAGATAACGAGTATAACGTGATCGACTATCCAGTTCTTCTTGAACTCATAAAACTTATAATTTCTGCAGAGATTGCTAGTTTTAAAACAAATTTAAATATTTTATGTTACCTCATAAAAACGAAGTTATAACTTTAAGACAGCTATTCCTCAGTGAAAAAGAAAGTTTGGATATTTTCAACTTGAAATTTGAAGATTTGTGAAATTAGAATATTGCATTGCAAAACAGAGGTTAAGCTAAGATCAAACTAAAAAAAACTATAGTAAAGTTGATGTAGTTATCACAGAAACTGGCTGATGCGCAAGCGATCGTGGGTTCAATTCCCGCACATGATAAATATCAGGTGTCCCAAAATTTACGCAAGATTTGAATTAAATAGAAAACATAGTTTAATTATATAATAATATACTAATGAATGATTATGATATTTTATCATTCACAGAAACATGGTTGCAGAGTGATATTTTAGAAACTGAGTTGTGTGACAGTAGGTATATAATATTTCGTTTCGATCGAGATTGCTTAACAACAAACAAAAGTAGAGGAGGTGGTGTCATGTTATGTGTGAGACGAGAGCTAGCTCCATCGCCTTGTGGTGAGTGGCGAGGCACCCGTACCATTGAGTCACTGTGTATATCTATACCAGCACGTGCAATAAACTCAAGCCGCACACTGCGTATTATTTTAGTTTATCTGCCGCCTGACTTGAATGATTTTAATATTCGTTACGAAGAGTTTGAAAAAAGTGTACAGCATTTAATTGATACGTTCCGTCTCGATAACTTATTTTTGCTCTGTGATTTTAACTTGCCCTGTTTATCCTGGACCAACAATAATGAATATATAAACCTTTACTCGGGCTTTAAAATCGTATCCGACAGTGCTAATTCGTTTGTAGATCTAATGTACTTCCTAGGGTTGAAACAATATAACTTAGTTCAAAATGAATTTGGAAAAATATTAGATTTATGCTTCAGCAGCACTCCGTGCTTCGTATCACATATAGTATCGAGACCAATCGTCGGGGAAGACAGATATCATCCAGCGTTAAATATAGATGTATTAGACTTACAGGTATCCCATTTAATCGAGAACAAAGCACAAACTCCCAACTTTTATATATGTAATTATGATGACATCAACACTTATCTCAAAAATATCGATTGGAATGTTTTGTTGTCTTGCGATTCAGTTAATGACGCTGTAAAAATATTTTATAATAAAATTAGATCTTGTATTTCTTTATTAGTACCAGTTAAAATTTCTAATAAAACTTGATATCCTTCATGGTATAGTCGAGCCTTAATTAAAATTATTAAAAAAAAAATTAAAGTTCATAAGCGGTGGAAAAAATATGGTAACCCCAGAGACTATGACGAGTTCAGTATACTAAGAGAAAGACAGCACCGAGTCCAAAAAACTTGTTTCGATTTATTTACTAGCTCGTCTGAAAAACTTATTAAAACATCACCTAAATACTTTTGGAAATATATTAAAAACTAATTGGGATCTACAAGCTATCCCTCTAAATTTACACACAATAATATTGACTATACCAAGGGCGATGATATATGTAACGCATTTAACAAATTTTTTGAAAGTGTCTTTTTAGAACCTCAGAGAGCTAACTCTACAATCCCTATTTCCTTCACTCACCCTTGTAATGATTATTTGTCTAAAATTAATGTTAACAAACAAAATCTATTAAAATATTTACGAACTCTAGACAAAAGTAAAGGTGCAGGATGTGATGGTATTCCACCATTGTTTTTTGCTTCTTGTGCTGATAGCCTCTGTTATCCTATTTCAATTTTATTTGACAGGTCACTGCAAGAAGGAATTTTTCCTGATGTTTGGAAAAAAGCTCAAATTGTCCCCATCCATAAAAAGGGTTCGAAATCGTTAATCGCTAACTATCGTCCCATTTCCATACTCAATACTATCGCTAAGCTGTTTGAAAAGGTGGTATATGAAGATATCTACTCAATCATTGCTAAAGGCATTCCACGAACACAACACGGATTCCTACGCGGTAGGTCCACCTTATCTAATTTAACTTTATTTTCTGATTTTATTCTAAAAGCAATGGAGAAGGGTGGACAAGTTGACGTGGTATATACGGATTTTGAAAAAGCTTTTGACCGTGTAGACCATGCCATCCTTCTTCAGAAACTACACAATCTCGGAATCCATGGTGACTTGATACGTTGGGTGCAGTCATATCTTACTAATCGTGCACAAATTGTTGTACTTGAAGGTTATAGGTCTGACTATATCAATGTACCTTCTGGAATACCATCTCATACATCTCATCTTGGCCCTCTCTTCTATAGCGCGTATATTTATCACATAGATACGGTTCTTGTAAACTCAAAACACCTAGTCTATGCTGATGACAAAAAAGTGTACATTAGTGTGCGCACAGTTGATGATTGTAAGCGGTTACAACATGATCTAAACAATCTATTTGATTATTATACAAAGAATAATATAAATGTTAGTATTCAAAAATGTCAATGTATTAGTTTCACTCGTAAAAATAATCCTATTGTGTTTAAATTTTAATGGCATTGAGATCGGTAGAACACAGATGGTCCGTGATTTAGGTGTATACTTCGACAACAAAATGTTAATGTCTTCTCATATTGACATAATTAGATCCAAAGCACTTAAAAATCTTGGTTTTGTAATGCGAACATGTAGTCCATTTAAAGATCCTCTAACCATCAAATAGTTTATTTCGCATACCTTCCGAAGCATCTTAGAATATGCTGCTCCTGTTTGGTCACCGCGGTACGATATTTATATAAAACGCATTGAAAATGTACAGAAGAAATTTATTCATCACCTTAATTTTAAATGCAGAAAAGCTGACATAGGCGATGAATATATAAATATCTGCCGAGCTTATAACCTTCTGACATTAACGGAACGCAGAGAGGTGTTAGACATGGGGTTACTGTATGATATTATTCGTGGCCGCCTAGACTCTCCGGAACTAGCTAAACATATTTTGCTGAACACCCCTTCACGGCGACTGAGACACACTCCCTTATTACATGTCCCGTACTGCCACACTAACTATGTCCAGAATTCTGTTCTTACAAGATTACCCAACATCAATAATATGAAATTTAATTGCATAGATATTTTCAATGGTTCTAAAAATATATTTAAAAATAAAATCAAACGACACATCTTGACCCAACATAATCTAAACAACAAGTAATAAAATGTTTATTTATTATTTGTATACCTACGTTTTATAAATATTTATGTATTCTTCTTTTAGTATTCTATTTTTATTAGTTTTATATATTATGTATATTACTATTCAAATATAGAGAAAATTATTTGTACTCGTACTATACTATACTTCCCAAGAGTAATAATGAGTTTAATAGGATAATAATAAGTTGTTTTTTTTTTGCACGTTTGTTTTATATAATTAATTTAATTTTAAACGGATGGATGGTCGTAATTGGCCTTCATAATTGTATTACATTTTTTTTCTTTTATAACTTTTTCTGTGCTGTGTACCATCCCTAATAAATAAATAAATAAATAAATAAATAAATAATGAGTTGAAATACCATAGTGGATAGAAGACGTGAAATATAAACGAGCAGATACGTACTAAAATATTTGCTAGCACAGCTAAATATCCGTAAATATACTGTAGAACATAGTGGCGGGCTTCAATTCTTCTCTCTAAAAGAAAAACATAATCTTACTCTGCTGTTATATTACAAGTTCTAACAAGTATGCTTAATTTAAAAAATCAAAAAACCCGACTGCGTAAAATACTCTTATTATAAACTAAAAAGAATAAAACAATTTACTAGCTTTCATTTGAGACCCATATTGCTACATTAAGAAAAAAAAATTCTACTCCCCCCCCCTCCCCTCATTTCGCCGTTTGCGGGAGTCCATTTTGAAAATTTATATAGCCTATATCACTACTACAATTTAGACAAATCCAACGACACCTCATATGTCAAAAACCGTCCAGCCGTTTGGGTTGAAGAGCGTGCCAAAGAAATATACATACATACATACACTCGAAAAACATAACCCTCCTTCTGTCGCAGTCGGGTAAAAATGTATTGTACTGAAATTTTTAAATGATTACAATACAATAATAAAATATCAATTCATTTTAAATTGAACGATTTTTGTTCGTGTAAGTGACATGTTTTTTTTCTAAATTGCTTAATTTTATTTCAATGGAAACCCCGGACACTTTTTGCGTCAACAAAAAGTATCCGGTCGAAACATTTTGGACAGCTCCCGAACTCCCTCCCAACTAGGACAGATCCGGCGTAACGCGGATGGGTGGCAGCCCTACTTTTGCGACCCTTCATATAAAAAGTCGATTAATCAATAGTTTGGGGAAATTGCTTGTTGACGCTCAGGGCGGTATGATAGAGAATGTTATTATGTGTTTTTTCAATGCATTTACTAGACATTGTCTAATATTGCCTTAATATAATATTCAAACTGAAAATTTGTAATTTAGGGAACACGAGTTTTTAATTAGTATTATTTTATCATTTTAAATCGATATTTTACTATGTTATTTTAAATAGTTTTTGTAACTTATTTAATCATTTTAATGTATCAACTTTTTTATTTTGGAAAACATTTTACTTATTAGAATTGAACTGATTTGAATCTACCTGTAAATAACCCACTGCTAGCCAAAATTGTCTTCTCCATATAGAAGAAGTGCTAGAGCTCAATCCAATACGGTCCTCCAATGCGGACTGGCGGTTTATTTCTATACAATTAGTATCTAACGATCACTATCAGGTTTTTATGATAACAATTCGGATCGACAGATTTATTTGATCTCTGAGGCATAGTGGGGAGACTCACAAGGATATATACATTATACATATATTTATAGCGTGTTTTTGTGCGATTATATAATCATTGTTGACTTATTCTCCTTTTGTAATATTTCTATAAATAAGTTTAAAAAAAGAACATTGTAGCATTAGTACTAGTTTGTAATGTATTTCTTGTTCTCGAATCTTTATAGCTCTTGTTTATAAGTTGAAATAAGAAAATAAATGAATTAGGTGAAAAATATTAATCAGGAATCCATATGACGCCCTTCTCGCCTCGTCGCTAAATCCACTTGGAATAAGATAAGCCGATTTATTAGATGGTCGTCTTGAAGCGAACGTTTTATATTGGCGAGAGATTTGATGCGGAATTGAATGAATATTTTCTATTTCGTAATCATAAAAATACGGTATATATATTTTTTTATTAAAGGAAGACGTATCTGTACACTAAATAGAATGAATAAGATAGATTTATTTATTTTCTCTTTTGAAGTGAAAACTTGTTATGGGAGGGTAAGTCGCTACCTTTCGTAACGCGTAACAGCGCTAGTCTGTTTGGCTGCCTGGCATACCGCTCTCTCACTCTAACCCACAGCGCCATTTTGGACAGACGCTTTTAATCATATATATATATATATCTCGAGATAAATTGTTTTTACCCTTAAACCAGGGGCTTACTTACTTTACCTTCCACTTCCTGATCTCAGATTACCCGTAATTTGTTTTTCCTTTCATTTTTGTCCCATTCTCTTCCTTTTACAATGGATTTCATCCTACTATTATATTTTTTGGTTTTAAAAATTATCGACACTGGTCTACTAAGCTTTTCTCGAGTTAAACAATTAAAATATTAAATAGTTTAACTTAGATTAGTTAAAGTTATCACTTCTGTCGGGCGTCCAGAGACGCACACGCGGTTTTTTTTTTCTTTGTAACAGATACTTTGAACGACTAATATTTTGATAATATTTAAGGCTAGCTGTGCCCGCGCTCATTATCTCTTCCACGAAAACCGTATTGAATTATGTGATGAAAATTATTATGGACTCAAATAGTACTAAATTTCATCTAAATACAATTACCAGTTTTGAAAATTCACGTCTGTATTTCAGATGAACAACATATAATAACTCTTAATAGGACACATTTTAATTGTATTACCTAGAAAATGTTTAAGAACAGACTACCGTATTATATGTGCCTCAATGGTGATAGTAGAGTGGTATAGCGCATTTTTTAATTTATATTATACTAAATAGTGACTTTTGTCCCATGCTTTTTTTAGATAACTACATCTTGATGAATGTAAAATAGGTTATATTTTCAGAAGACAGAAATAAGGTAAAAAAATAGTTTTACGCACACGACGTAGGGTAATATGTTAGTAAATAGATTTTTTTTAATAACTCACACTTCTTAAGAGTTCTTATTTCTAGTTAAGACTTGAACACAAAAAGTCAGATAATTTAGTTTAATAATATCGTTTGTGAACTAAAAATACTGTGGTTTTTCTATGATTTTTTTGTAATTTTTAATAATTCTTAAACAATTTTTAAACACTTTTATCTCGTTTTATTTTGGATTTATTTTTTTTCATTTTTATTGTGTTCTAATAAAACAATTAACAATAATTCTCTTTTAAGAACATTCAAACTTGAATTTGACCTCTCCACATTAACCTTTTTTCTATAAATGAAACTTTAAGAGTATCTTTATAGAATTGTTTAAGTTTGATCCGCTACGCTTCTCTTCTGTGGGGTATTGGATTATTTAATTAGAGGTTACGTTTTATTCTAGAGCAATTGTCACCTGATCTACGTAGGGGAGAGTTGGATATTACCGAGCCTCTAAGAACTTGGACCTATAATTCGGAGAAGGTTCGATATTATATATTCAAAAATGCAGTAAATAGTACAGAATTTATTTAGCTACGCATACATCACGGCAAAATATTTCAAAAAATAGACAAAAATTAATTATTGCAAAATAATAGAAAAACGGGAAAGCGTGGTATTATCAGACTGGTCTGATAAAACCGTGCCCATAATAATTTCGTGAATTTCTATCAGTAAACTTAGAATTAAAAAAAATGCGTTCGTAGAAAAAGAAGCATAGACTCCTTTCTATACCTAGATATAATTATTATTTTACGACTAGATTAATTATCATAACCATATCGGCCATTGGATGTCCACTGCTGAACGTAGGCCTCCCCCTATCGACTCCGGTTCAAAGCAGTCTCCATCCAACGACTTCCGGCGACTCTCTTCAAGTCGTCTGTTCATCTCGTGGATGGCCGTCTGACACTGTGCTTGCCGGTACGTGGTCTTCACTCGTACACGCCCTGGGCGCGGAATTGACAAACTCTGTTATTTCATTTTATAACCTCAAAATAATACAGTCAAGTTAATTGTATATTCAAATCAATCTAGTCATTAATTCTATAATATGTTAGGATTAAAATAAAAGTAATCAATGTGTTACAATACAAATATAGAATAGCTTACCTCTTGTCAAAAATGCCCGCGAAATTATAAGGAACGAGAGTAAAAACTTGTAAGACACGATGTGTCTTAATCGCTGCTCCGAGTAAATTAGCGTCGTGCACGGGGAGGGGTAGAGGACTCGGACTGTGATCTTTAAGGACTAGATAGCGCAATTAGCGTTTAGTTTTTGAAATATGCTAGGGCGTGGAATTATCAAACGCGCGGTATTATCCAACTCTCCCCTACGATTAACTTGACTATTTAGGACTCTGTTGTGTGACCTATTTTTTATTAATTAATTTTATATTAATAGCGCTCCACCTATAAAAGTCTCACTGCTGGGAAAAGGACTCTGTTTTGTTGTTAATAATAATAAAGTCATTTTTACCGAAATAATCAGTAAACTCAAAATACAAAACTATAAAATTCTCTGAGTTTGCCGTGCCTATTAGCAAAAGCTTGCTCCAACGATCTCCATTGTTATTTGTCTTGAGTAGCCCATCTCCACTTTGGACCTGCTGTCAATTTTATTTCGTCTTCCCACCTTGCGTGTCGTATTTCGTTCGTTTTTTTTTGCCTTGGATACTACTTTATGATTCTCTTGCTATACTTGTCCGTTTTATTTCGCAATACATCTGTTAATCGATTTACTCGAGTAAATCGGAGAGTTTTTTTTCTTATCCTCACGTTTGTAGCTTGCCATACTTCTCTCAATTGCTCTTTATGTTACGGTAAGCTTTTCTCTCGATGCTATAGTGAGGCTCCAGGTTTTACATCATGCACATGTACAGGTAGGTATTAAATGTTTTCTTTTTTTAGCGACATGCTCAGGTCTTTGGATTCCATTATCCAGGCGCCCAGTATTTCTTCAAGCCTGTTCCAATTGTAAGATTAATTTAATTTGTTAAATAGTCTTCTGGTAAGACGGTTTAAATACCAGTTATACGTAATCTTCTACATATTCAAGAAAAACGCATTTTATTTTGATGTTGACTTTTATGGTGTTTATCATTACTTTGGACCTTCTGGTATTCATTTGTTGTCCAACTTTGGTGCTTTCTGCGTCTAAATTATTCATGATCTGCTTAAAGTTTCAAGTCATATAAGGTTTATACTAAATCTGCCTCTTTTTCACTCCAGTGGCAGATATGCATGTCTCAGAATTCCTCTCGAGAAACGCAAGTGCCCTTTAGACGTTTCTTTCACAGCCCACTATGAGTTACAAATTTTACCGAAATTCATTGCTTTCTTCGGGACTGGTTTTGAGGTAAAATAGATTTTTTTTGGGAGTAACCAAAAGAAAAACAGCAAATATAAAGTATTTATACCAAAATATACACAGATATACACATGAAAAATAATCGTCACCAAGCAAGTATCGAACGGGCAACTGTCGGTGATGAAGTCACAGTCGTTACCGCTACAGCAGAATAAAAACATTTTAACCAACCAAAAATAATAAATTTTACTATAGCAAAAGCGTCGAAATAATTGGGTCAGAAATCAATAATTGTGTCCTGTTCGTGTCGGTATATATTTTGTTCGACAGTTACCAGTCAATTTATAATATAAATTAATTTGAATGTCCAATCAAAACTACAGCTATGATATAATTTATACGGTAGCTTTAGGTAGTGGTTATAATATGAGTAGACTAAGCGTTTCTCGTGATTTCACCTGCGTCATGTTTAGATTTTTCTCATATTGGTTGACGTTTAATTACTGCTTCGTTTTATTAGAATTTATTATTTATTCTTGAATTAATATATTATAAACAGAAGTATTTATCGTTTTCCATTCAATTGGCAATCTTGGCTCTTTAATACATAATACAGTTGTAACGAATAAACGTTTACTATTTTGTTGTTGTTAATCATTTAAATTTTATTTTATGACAAGCAGTGTTCGCAACTGGCTAGCACTAGCACTAAGAACTAGCACTCGCGGGTTCAATCTCTGCTCATAAATGTTTGCTTCAAAATGTTTGTTTACGCCATATTGATGTTATTTTTGAAACTGGCACATATTTCATGCTACTTAATGTTTTTGAGAGTGTGGCGTTTATTGTATTTTCAATATAAGTCCCAATACCAAATACTTAGAAAGAGAAATTAAAATAATAAACTACTAACAGCATTACGAAGCAAAGTCACATGGATATTATTTGAGTTCAAAAATAATATATGTATAATTAAATATATTTATTTAAATATTGTAGGTATATAATTATGTACTTGAAAAAATCAAACGAATATTAACTTTTATTTCCGTGCCAGGAAAAATAAGTTTATGAATTTAAATTCCGTATTTTAAAATAAAACTATTTCTGCTACATTTGCACTTTCAGGAAAACCCATTTTTCTTTTATAGAAAGACAATTCGCCTCGTATTTGCGCCGGGGGACTGGAAGTCGACAGCTGATCTGGCGTAAAGGTATTCTGTTATAGAAAGAATAGCTGCTGCTAACTTCTTCTAAACGGTCCCCAGACTCGACGACTCATGGCTCTAAAGATATATTAAGGAGTCAAGACATATCGTGTATTGCTTTATAGAAACTTTTTGGTGAGATCCCTACCTTTAAGTTTTAATTCTAACTAATTTAGTTATTGATAGCTATTGTTTGTAAGTCGCGTTTTTACTGTTTGAAATTCAAGGTATATAAGCCTGTTTTTTGTTCTAGATATCGGCCTGCCTACGTTCTATTGGAATCTGCTTAATACTAATTGATTGGAAGAGTTAAAAGCAACCAACCAGCTTTATAAACTTTCGCTTTTATGTTATAAAATATTTATATAGCAGTTAAATTAGTAGTAGCAGTAGGAGTAGAAGTAGCAGTAACAATAGCTGTAGCAGTCGCAATGGTAGTAGTAGAAAATATTTTGCCGTATCATCAGAAAATAATAATTACCAATCTCATAATTGGTATAATAGCAATGCGCCCAAACAAGATACATCAGATGTAAGATTACAGGGAGTCGATCATTAGGCAGATTCCAGATGGTGTGAAAGTTAAAGTACCTATGTTCTTACTATATCGTTGAAGTATCGGATTGAACTCAACTGAATCAGCCTTTTTTTTCGCAGGGGAATCCATTTACGGATGATATCCAGGACGCTCGGGTCGGCAGTCCTAGACCTACATACTACAGACCTAGGCATTCGGACTCGGCACTTTGGGAGTGCAATACCGTACTAAACCCCTGCCTTCAGCCGCTTTAAAATCAAAATCAAAATCAAAATATTTTATTCGTTATTAGGTGATTGATTACACACACTCAACGAACGTCAAAAAAAAAAAAATATGTCTCGGTAGACATCTACAATTTCATCATCGGCTTTACTAAATATTACAATAATATGATAATGTTCCTAGTGTAGGCCGAGAGAAAAAAAGCCGGAGGAAAAAAAACTCTCGGTACTCTTTTTACCATATCATATTTTGTACATACAATATAAAAAAAATTATTCACAAAGAACGAGCAAATCATGTCACTGCCAAGCAGCCTTGTCATTTAAAAAATCTTTAATGCTATAATATGCCTTACTACATAATTTGGATTTAATGAAGTGTTTAAATTTATTTAGGGACAAGTCTTGCACATTACCAGGCAGTGTATTGTACATGCGTATACAGTTACCTACAAAAGAGTTACTTATTTTGTGGAGCCTAAAATTAGGAATGGCCAATTTATTTTTATTTCTTAAATTTATATTATGTCTATCACAGTTCTTGACAAATTTATTTTTGTTTTTATGTGTGTATAATAAATTTTCAAAAATATATTGAGAATAAACAGTAAGTATTTTTATTTCCTTAAATTTATTTCGTAAAGACTCACGGGTGCCCATACCGTAGATAGCTCTGACAGCTCTCTTTTGCAAAATAAATATACATTGAATATCAGCAGCGTTTCCCCACAGCAGTAAACCATAAGTCATGATGCTGTGGAAATAGCTGAAATATACTAATCGCGCGGTTTTGATATCCGTCAACTGCCGTATTTTTTTTACTGCGTAAGCTGCGGAGCTGAGTCTGCCAGATAACTTCCCAATATGAGGACCCCACTGTAATTTTGAATCTAAGGTTATACCCAGAAAGACAGCCTGATCGACCAATTCTATTTCCTTATCCCTAATCCTGATACTGGTTGTAGCCAACTTAACATTCGGTAAAGTGAATCTCACACATTTTGTTTTGGATTCATTTAATAGTAGATTATTTACATTAAACCAGTGGATAACCTTAGAGAGAGCCCTGTTTACATCGTCGAGTGAATTTTGTCCACGTTTAACCTTAAACAGTAAAGATGTATCATCTGCAAACAAGACTATCTCATGATCATCTCTAACAAGATGAGGGAGGTCATTAATATAAACCAGAAATAGAAAGGGACCCAAAATCGAACCTTGAGGTACTCCCATTGTTACAAGAGAGCCGGGGGACCGCTTGTCGTTGATCACCACGCTTTGGGTCCTGCCACTCAAATAAGAAGTGACAAAATCAAGAGCGGTACCCCGGATTCCATAATGATGTAGTTTCCTGATTAATGTCTGATGCTGGACACAATCAAATGCCTTAGAAAGGTCACAGAATACACCAAAGGCATCGTGTGACTGATCCCAGGCCTCATAAATAGTCTCTAAAAGTTAAATTCCAGCATCAGTAGTAGACCGGCCGCGAGTAAAACCAAATTGTTTATTGTGTAAGAGTTCATTACTTTCAAAATGTTTTTGAAGTTGATGTAGGATAATTTTTTCAAAGATTTTACTGAAAGTGGGAAGTACCGATATTGGACGAAAGTTAGAAGGATCTGCGGTACTTCCAGATTTAAATAAAGGCATTAACTTGCTAAATTTCATCAAGTCAGGAAACACACCACTATCAATACAATTATTAAAAATTAAAGCCAGTTCTGGAGCAACTATTTCAATTAGGGAGTTTATAAGATGTACAGAAATGCTCCAGAGATCTGGTGTTCTTTTTATATTTAACAATTTAAAAGCCTTTAAAATACAATACTTATTCACATGACTAAATTTAAATTCTACATTACACATAGGTACGTTAGATTTCAACAATGATTCTGCAATGGGAGTAGATGAGTTCAGGGTTTTAGTTAATTCTACCGGTATGCGAGTGAAGAATTTTTCAAATTCGTTGGCAATTTCTAGGTCTTCAGTAATGATTTTGCCATTAATATTAATTTTATAGTCACTCTCATTACTTTTTAATTTACCCGTTTCCGCATTTATAATTTTCCAAGTAGATTTCACTTTGTCGACACTATTTAATATTTTATCACTAATATATTTCTTCTTTGCAATTTGACAGACTACTTTGAATGTTTTTGAGTATAATTTAACATAATTTTGAAATTTATCCGTTGTGTTAAACTGTCTTTCTGCGTACAACTCATACAATCTCTGTCTACTTTTATATATACCTACAGTAGCCCACTCACTAAATATTGGGGCGTCACAAACTGTAATCTCCTTGGATTTATATATGGAGTTAAATTCATTTAAAAATGTCTCAAAAAATATTTTATACATTAAATTGGGGTCCATGTCATTACTCAAGAAAGGAAGCTTATTACACAAATTAACTCTCATACAATTCAGGCGACTTGCTGTCATTGGCCTACATACTATTTTTCGTTTCTTGACCCTTTTTTTTTCTACACTAAAACTTGCTAGTTGACCACAATGGTCTGAATCTAATTTATTGAATATTATTTTACTATCAGCATTAATGTTACAGTATATATTATCTAAACATGTTGAGATTGTATTGCAATATCTAGTTGGCTCCAAAAATAAGTTAAACAAGTTATATGATTTAAATAAATTTAGGATGTTGTAAATCTGCGAACAATTAATAAGAATATCGACATTGAAATCGCCACATACAATCAAATGTTTATTAGATTTTGACAATTTGCTTAAGGCTTGATCAAGAACTTCCTCAAATTTAAAATAATCAGAGGAACCAGGCCTGTATACGCACACTATTATGAATTGCTCAAGTTCTACACAAGACATCTCTATTGTGCATTCTACAGAGAGAGACACAATATCTTTCCGTTCTTTACATTTTATATTATTTTGTAATAAGATTAACGACCCCCCATGTATTGTGTTGACTCTGCAGAATGAACTACCAACCCGGTGGTTGCTGAAACTAAAGATGAGTTCATTTCCCTTACGCCAGTGCTCTGTAATACATAAAATATCAATTTGTTCTGAACTCATGAATAGTTCCATCTCTAATTCTTTGCCCTGTGTCAAACAACAAATATTTTGATGTACCAGGTTGATATTATTTATTTTATTTGATTTAACAATATTTATAGGGCAATTATGAGCTAATTGTGTGTTACTATTCAGTATAACGCTAGAGGGAATAATCTCTGTTGTCTTACAGACTAATTTAAATGATTTGGAACGAATTCCAAAGCATTGGTAATGTCAAATTTAAATTTATTCTGCTCAATAGAAGCAGATAGTTTAGCTAAATTCTTAGCTGTAATATGTAAAAAATATGATAGCGACTTAGCTATCCGTCTTGATAAATAACTAGGAAGGGAAGTCCTTCCTTTGGTCAATTTTAATTTGAGGGTCCCGGTCCCTTTAATTGGAGGGTCCCGGATCTGCAGGCAACAGGATCCCTCCAGCGACAGGCTGGTCTCTGCAAAAAGGCCAGACTTCTCCTCCATGGGGACTGTCCGGCTAACCTCTGAACAGTCCCGACGACGCCGTGTCTAGCAGGACCGGGTTCCCATCCCGGCCCGACACGAGCACAAGGGCGTTACTGGAGGCGCATTAAGTAGCGCCTCCTACGCACCCCCATTCGTCGCACGCGGATGGAGGCCACGTCGGCGGCCTCCTCTCTCATCCGCTCGTCGGCCTCCTTCTGGGACATTAATGTCTCGCAGAAGGAGACCATCGCCTTCCAGGACTCGTCGTCGCCGAGCATCGCGGTGATGACGCTCGGGAGCGACAAGTCCCCCCCGACGACCGACGCCAGACCTTGACGCAGCACCGCCCATCTCGGGCACACCTCGAGGGTGTGCTGGGCGGAGTCCACCGCCGCGCAACAATCGTGACACTCAGTTGTCGGCTCCCTTTGGGCCAAAGCAACCGTGCCCGGTGAGATCCTGCGTCAGACGGAAGGTGAGAGGCTTGCGTTTTCGGTCCTCAACTGAATCAGCCTGTAAATGCTGAGAAAAGTCTCTTCTCCATAAAGGAAAAGTCTTATTAATCCACCACGCTGCTTCACTTGTTGTGGTTTGATGGATTCCCTACCATGAGTAACGATCGTTATCAGATAGATCGAGACTCACGAGGTCATACACCAAAACCGGAAACAAGTATTTGTATAAATATCTTTTCCTAGCGGGATCGAACCCGCGACCGCCGGCTTTAAGGTGACTCCTTCCACCACTACACAAGAACGGTTGTCGTGTGATAGTTATCTGTGGAAGTTTCTTATATCCTTTTCTCGAACTAAAAAAGAACTGCTGATATTCAAACAGTAGAATATATTTCATATTCATTCCCATCTAAGAATACTCTCGATTAAAATCTTTCAAACAAAAACATAAAAGTAAATAATATTTTTATTTTATTGTAATATAAAACAGTACATGCACGTGCACATATTATCTACATTTATTTATTTATTTATAAAAAGATACACCATCGACATTTTTTTTAGAAGTACATGTAAATTTAATGATAACAGATACGTCTTTATAGGTGTATAAAACATTTTCAATAAAACTAAACAACAAATAAAACTTTTAAAGAACTTTTACTTTTTTAAGAACAGACGACCGTTAGTGGATGTTAAAACACATTTAATTTTATTGATTATAAATTTAGAAAACAAATCTTTCCACTTTATATTAATAATAAATAGTGTAAGTGATAAAAATATGTATATTTTAATTTTAGTTAATCTCTCATAAATGATTTATTTATCAGTACGAGCTTTTTATAACTTTATTGTGCTCGTTCGGATTTATATTCAAATCAATTTAACAAGCAATTGATTGTTAGCGTTAAATTGAATTCAATTGTTCAAAGGTATTAAGCAAATAATTTAATTGAATTAATAATAGCAATATCCATTCTTTAATCGTATTAAAATTGCTAAAATGTTAAAATATTTGTTGAAAACTAACTTCAATAAACTAATGTGTTGTTAGCATTTAAAATTGTCTTCTAATATTATTGTTAAATTATTTGATTTTGTAAGGAACAGCATAGTTAATAACAATTATTTATTTTTTATTTTTTTATTTAAACACTTTATTGCATACACACAGTTGAGGTGAACATTAACATAGTATATTATATTTATAAATGTACAGAGAAAAAAAAATTAAGTAAAGAGTAGAAAGATTTACTGACAGCATGCAAAGGCGGTCTTATTGCTCTAAGCAATCTCTTCCAGACAACCCCAGGCGAAGGAGACTATTCATAATAAAATAAAATGCGGGATAGTGTAAGCGTAGATAAATAGAATTGTAGATACAAAATATAAGCGTATGTACTGATACATATAAATATTAAAAGAAGGAAAAAAAAAGAGAAAAAAAAGTATACAGAACATAAATTGATTTATATAAAAATATGTATACATATAAAATACTTACAACATATATCTACATAGATACATAAATACATACATAAATATACAACATATGAACATACAAAATACATAGCATATAATAATATCAATTATTGTTGTTTGTTTTATAAATATAAAGTACCGGAAAGTGAAAAGATGACGAAACTGTCTTCCGAATGTTTAATACTGATATCTGAATGGTTACTGGCCATCTTTGTGGTCTATCTGGTGGGATTATTGTCCTATAATTAATATGATATGTTGTAAGTGACTAACTGTCAGTTATTGTTGACTATTGTAAGAATTAAGTAGCTTTTAACTATCGGTAAGTGGTGTATAAATGTTCAGAAATTAATTGTGTTAATTTGTTTAGGTGTAATTTATTAATGTTATTTATATTCAAATAAAATAATGTACCTTATTTGTGAAGATGTAGCGATATTTTGAGTGTTCGTACGAATATAAGAAATTGTTCTTTGCGCTAAGCAAAATATGAAATAACAATTTGTCTATGATCGTACACGTATAATTTCAAAGTTTGGCTGGTTGACTTGGAAAGCACGCTTTAAGTGAATACACATCTTTTGAACTTCTATTTAAAACTTAAATTTAAATTATTTTGTAAAAACCGTGTTTATTAGCTTTGTTACAAAGATTATCTCATTGATTTTATTTATTATTATATGTACATATATTAACATGTATACCTATAGCATATTGGTATGTGTTCGCGTATGAATATTTGGTGAATTAAGATAACAACCACCACCACATCAGCCTTTGGATGTCCACTGCTGAACGTAGGCTTCGCACACATGAACAACCCCATTGTCCATCACATGGCTGCCCTTTTTATACACGTTTATATTTTTGGAGTTTACTCCTTAAGAATCGATTTTCATATATAAGGCGCCCGGTATGAGAAAAATATGAGAGGTAAAATCTACTATTGAATGACCTCGTTACTTTTTCGGTGCGCGCGGACCTATGGTGCGGTGCGAAAGTAATGTTGCTCTAATTAATATTGAAAAATAATATTTAAAAAATAAATGATAATTGTCAGATAATAATAATTACATAATTTATCAACATTCCTAATGAAATATTTGTGCACATCTGAAATTGACTATTGTGAAAAGTTTAATGTAAAATATTTCGCCGATTAGTTATAATAAATGTATATAAAATGAATAATGAATATTTATATATGTATATTATTTTCATTAATTTGTTAATTTACCCTTTCATATGGTATTAATCTTATTTTCAGTTGGATAAACTCTTTTTGCGTATGTTTAGACAATCGTACTTAAGGAGTAAACTCCAGTCGTGCGTCGGAGCTGACACACACAATTTTTTTTTTTCTGTTAATACATAAAACTTTGTTTTATTTACATGTCTTGATTGTTTTCGAGCCTTAATGAATAATGGATCTGAAATATTTAATCCATATAAAGAAAAATGACGTGGTAAGCGCCGTCCGAGAACTGCACTCTAACGCCATTGGCCTAGATGGTATTTCACTGGACATGCTGCTTATGTCATTATCACATACGCTGAGTATTGTTACTACTTTAGTCAACAAAAGCATTACATCTTCTATTTTCCCTGACCTGTGGCGTGATGCTGTGGTGAGTCCGATTCCTAAAATAGCTCAACCTCTATCATTTAAGGACTTACGCCCAATAAGTATTCTACCGTGTATTTCCAAGATCATGGAGAAAGTTATATGTAGGCAGTTGACGGAATATATAGAGGGTTGCAATATACTTCCTGTATTGCACACAGGTTTTAGAAAACATCACAGCACCATTACTGCTCTTATTAATGTAATGGACGATGTTCTTCTTGCACAGGATGATGGTAGGGTAACTATTATGGTGCTCCTCGATTTTTCTCGAGCGTTTGATGCTATCAATATTGAATTGCTCCTAGCCAAACTACGTTTCTACGGATTAGAAAATTCAGCTGTCCGGTGGTTTGAGAGTTATCTACAAAATAGATCGCAAGTCGTAGAAATCAAAAATGAGCTAGATGGTGTGATTTCGTCGCGGCGTAGCCCAATTAAAAGAGGTGTCCCGCAAGGCTCTATACTGGGGCCAATATTGTTTAGTATCTATTCAGCTGATGTAACCAAATGTATACAAAATTGCAGGTTTCATATATACGCAGACGACATACAGATATATCTGTCTTTTAAGCCGGATGATATTAATCAGTCGGTGAGTAAAATCAACGATGATCTTGACCGCATTTTTAACTGGTCTCAATCGAACGCGTTGGTTCTGAATGCGACTAAAACAAAATATATTATTCTTGGAACTCGTCAGCAGGTACAGCTTGTTAGGATGAGAGGTCCATCTATTGTTATAAATGGAACTATATTAGAATGTGTATCGGAAGTACGAAACCTTGGTCTCATATTAGACGAGCACATGAGATTCGAAAAACACGTGTCTGAAATAATTCGTAATTGCTTCTATCGCTTAAAAGTGTTATATCGTATCAGAAATTCAATCGATGAACAAACTCGTATTAAACTGTGTGAAACTTTGGTGCTCTCCAAGTTCAACTACGTTGACTCTGTAATAGGACCGAGGCTGCTGGAGAGAACAAAAAAATCGATACAACGTGTGCAAAATGCATGTGCACGTTATTGCTTTAATATACCGCGGCGAAGTCACGTCACCCCGTACATAAATCAAGCGTCGATGTTGAATATGGAAAATCGTAGGAGGCTGCACTTAGCTACAATGCTCTTTGGCATTGTTAAGTACAAGGTGCCCACATATCTCTTTGACAAATTGAACTGGGCAAGAGACATTAACACTTCACACAGCACTAGGTCCCGGAACTATGCACTGAGCATGCCCATTCACCGCACAGCGGCATTTCGAGGCAGCTTTAAATATGCTGCTACGAAGTGCTGGAACAACCTCCCGCCTCCGCTTCGGAGTATTGGCACGCAGCCGAATTTTAAGCACCATTATAAGCGTTATCTATTGATCTAACAAAAACAACTGTTATAGTTTAATGTGTGTGTGTGTTATATTATTTTGTACATTATTATATGTGCTCGTGCTTTTGGTGCGTGTGTGGGTGTGAGTGGATGGGTGAATGGTGTGTGTTGGGGCGTCGTTTTCTGAATCTTTCATTATGGTAATCTGTGGCAAAAAAAAATTGTATTTAAGGTGTTGATATATTGTGTGTATATATGTTTATGTATGGCTGTGTATGTGTATATATATATATGTATGTTTGTGTATATGTGTTTTTATTTATTTATTTATATGTTGTTTAAGATAACGAATAGCATGTTTAGTGTTCATATATGTTCATGTGTATGTAAGTATATTTTATGGTTTCACATTTTTTTTTCTTTGGCTGTACCACTGCCGCCAAGATAGAATAAAATAATCGACAGGTGGTCCTGAAAATCGGTGTTAGGGTTTATCCCTAACTGAAGCCGAGGACTTACCTTTTTGTGAGACACGCTGCCATCTTCATTAGTTTTATTTTGAGTTTAACTTTGAGGTCAATTTCTGAATTCAATTGTTTCTATTTGCTTTTTTTTGTTTGTTAATTTTTGTTTTTTGTTTTTTTTTCGTTAGTTCTTACATATTTATTTTGATGTTTTATTTTAATGTATATATTTTCATCTAATGTTATCATCATTGTGTATGTAGCATTGCAGTGTGTTATCACAAATAAAGCACTTTATTAAAAATCAACTGATGTAGCCTCTGTACATAATTCATTTGCAACATGTTTACCATAGCACGACTTTCCTTTATTTAATTGGTAATCCTAAAGCTTTAAAATAAAGGTTCTGTTCAATCAAATAATGGGAGCGATCCATAAACAATATTTTTTAATGATTTTTGACATAAAAAAGTTCATGTATATTTGTCATAGACTTTCCGACGGACTACTTCATTGATCCCTACAAATCACTTCATGCATGCATAATAATGTTAAAATATACACATATCAGCTGAGTATTTACAACGCTCTTCACAATGACATATATTTTATTTTATTTTTATTTTTATAATTTTTTATTATTTAGTTGTATACAACCGACAGCACTTACAATATAAGGTACAGGTTAAAGTTGAAATCACATACAACACTATAAAACAAAATATAATCTATCTATACATATAATAAAATGGTAGGAAAGTCAAAACTGTACATTGAATATTTATTTAAAAGAATTCTTGGCGTGTAATCTACAACTGATACCAAAGCCAAAAATATAGTTTTTAGAAATTTTGTCTGTTTGTCTGTATGTATGTCCGGAATAAACTCAAAAAGTACTGCATGGATTTACTTCAAATTTGGCACGAATATTATTAAGAAGTCGGGTCAACATATAGGCTACATATTATCACGCCATCAACTACGGGGGAGCAGTGAACCTTTATTTCTTCAACGCATTCTGTAACAACGTGTAATCTAATAGCGTTCACGCAGACGACGTCACGGGCAGCAGCTAGTAATGAATATAATTAACTTATAGTGTTACTAAGGTTATAATTTGGTTGCTTGCAAACGAAGGTAAGCACTTACTCCTAACTAGAACCCTGTGTATAATTATGTTTTGGTTATACGTGGATGGCCAAAATTCATTATTATAAGGGACACAGTTCTTTGAGCATTTGAACCTCGATCGAAAATCTCGATCAACTTCTCTCTCTTAAACACAAAATTAACTATTTATATTTACTATTCTTGAAAATTTGACATGTGTCTGAACAGAAGTAACCTGTAAACGCCCCACTGCTGGGAAAAGGTCTCTTCATCATATAAAAGAAGGGTTGGAGCTTAGTAAAGCAAGCTGATCCACTGCCCAACAATGAGTAACGATCGCTATAAGGTGTCTTTGATAACAAGCGGCTGCTTTACGTGCTCTGCGAGGCACACTGGCCAGACCCAAATGGACATCTACCCAAGGCAACAATTCGCACCATTATACCAGAACGGTTTTCTAGTATAGTGCTAGTTCAAGGTGCGAGAATGATCCACTACAAGGGAGATGTGTCGATTATATTTCTCTGTAATATATAGAGGTGTAATAAATAATATACTATATATTTTTATTGTTTTTCTATAGTATTAGTATCAACAATATTATTTTTATGTTAATCTCTTTTGTACTATTGTATTTTATTTATCCTTTATTTTTTATCTTTAAACGTTTCCTCTGGTACTTGTAGAAAATTCTTGTTAAAATAAGCAAACGTTTTAGTATTTTCACATTTCACTGTATACATTTTTGTATTATAATATTGTATTATAATATTGTAGTATAATACTATTTAATGAGTACAATAAGCAGTGAATGTTGTCGCGTCACTTAATTGTTCTAAGCGAGACACGCGAATTTAACGTCCTCAAGCATCCTCGCTGCTCCAGTACGGTCATATATCGTCGTCATAATATATCCTCAAAATGTCTTGACAGTGTAAAAGACATAAACTACCAACATATCAGATTGTCCACTGCTGAACACAGGCCTCCCTTACTGGTTGCACTATCTTTACGATTTGGTAATACTCGCTACGTTTGGCAGGCGAACTGATGAACGCAGTGAGTTGTCGCAGGATATGGTGACGCTGCTACCATCATTACCATTTTGGTTAGTGTACGCGAAGAAGTTGGGATTCTTCTCTGCCGGTCAATGGACAGCAAAAAGATATAAACACACACACATATAATATATTTATATATGTGTGTGAAAATTTAAAGTGTACAACATAGTATCTATTAAACAAGCGTGTGACTTAACAAAGAAAGCATTCGGTGTGAAAGATCAGTTCATTTTAAATCTGAATAACTTTGTCTACAGTCATGACGCTTGGAGACGTGGAGAATATAAATAAGAACAATTCGACAACACAGATGAGTTTTTACTTTAATGCCTTGGGATAAGGTTGATTATCATTTGACAGCATACGTCATATAAGAAATCTGCAAAGCTAATCTAGTTCTGGAGTTCACTACCTCACTAATTACCCTATGTTCGTTTCCTCATTAGACATCTTTATCAAAGATATGAAAAGATCATTTGATCATGTTTCCGATTCTGTATAGTTAAAAGCTTTTAATTTTTATCCGGATATAATTATTTAGATCGGAACTTTTCTTTAAATTTTTTTTTCTTAATTGTGTCTGTATTATTTTTGAAATATGGTTTCTTCATGAGTTCCAAAACGCCAGGCGGTCAAACGGGCTTTGTGTAAAATATCTTGCACTAAGATACCGTTATTTTTCCGTCGTTGATATTAATAGCTACTGCTTAACCATACTGAGTTACAGAAAAAAAAAACAGATGAAACAGGTACTTAAGATTAGCGAATTAAAATAAAAAATCAGTTATCAGTTTTTTTAATATTTCTATTGATATAGATAAACAAGATTTATAAAAGCTCTTATAAAGTCTAGCCTGCGGTGACCGGCAGAGACGAATAGTCCTGATCTCTTTTTTGCCGAGGTGTCGTAGAAGGCGACTGAGGCAAGAGTATTACGAACAACTGTGCACCAACCGGGGTGTATGGATACAATAAAAGATAAATATATTTATTTCGAAATTTTACAATATTGTCCATATTTACAATGCAAAACTTAACTTGCCAGTATTATTGTGAAGGCTTAAAATATTATTTTTTAGTTTTTAGAGTTTATTTTTTGTATCGGGGGTTTTTTAAATTTTTAATGTTACTTTGATTGATTGATACAGCCTGCTGATGTAAATGTATTTAAACCTTTGAGGGTAGAACGGAAAAATCCAATACCACTGCAGCCAAATCACATGAGTAAATACGGTTTATTTATTATATATACAGAGGCAAAGCTTCATACAAGCGCGCCACGATAGGTACACTACTACAAGCATGAGACGCGTGTGTGCGTCAGCACACGCACCTCGTCACATACGAGAGAAACCGGCCTATACTATACTTAAACTCAAGGGCAAGGGCAATTTATTAATTTAAATAGTGTTTTAATGTTATTTTAATAGTGTTTTAATATAAAAGTGTAAAAGTTTCCTAAAAATATTTAGGAGAGAATCAATTTTTTCTTTTTTAAATCGCAATATCATTAAAAAAGATCAAATTTGATAGAAGAATTTTTTTAATACCTTGAAAAATGATAAAGTTACTTTTGAAAATATTAAAAAAAAAAACAACAAAAATAAACTTTGTCATCTTGTTGAACAACTAATTATTGTTTATTAAATTTTATCCTCCTATGCCAACCCTACCAAAATAGGTATAAATTTTGCTCGCTCCTTAGAAGCTTTCACTCTGTATGGTTTCTTTACTCATGTGGCCAAATTACACTCAACTTACAAGCGCTCATCATTTATAACAAATTTGTGTTGTTTTGTATATGAAGAGATATATATATATATATATATATATATATATATATATATATATATATATATATATTTAGAGCTACGTTTTTAGTGGCTTTTAAAATAAAATTGATTGTTACTTTTTCACGAAAGCTAATGTTTATATAACTAAAAACGAATATAGGATTATAAATCCGTATTATTTTTGATGTACAATATACATTATTGTTGAAAATGAAAACAAAGGGTTAAAATGAAAACGATGTACAAAATAAATTATTGTTACAAAAAAATATGTTTCCGGAAAGTGCAAATAACACGTAGGTACTGACAAATGTGACTTTGATAGGACAGTGAATGAGGTAATATGAATTCTGAGTCCCACAAAAATCTGTCAGTTAATTTTTAAGAGAAAGAAATCAAGTGATCTTTTAAACAAATGGGTCTACAAAACTCTATATTAGTATGGTCAGAAGTAAAAAAAAATATACTATTATTATTATGGAATTTGTTATCAAGTGGGAAAACATAATTTCTTTCACAATTTCAAAATTATTGGCATGATTATTTTATTAAAAGTCTTTTAGATAAAGCCTGTTCTAGTGTGATAAAATATTGGAATCATAGATATTATATTCAATTAGCTAGTTACATTCGGGGACGATTCTTGATATCAATGGCCTGTGGCCTATCAGTTGATCGTTCGTTTCAGTTTCACGAGAGTTATTGTTCATCGCCTGATTTTTCGAATGAGTGTGGCATTAAAATAAGTTTGTGATTAGTGACATTAAAATACGTTTGTTAAAAACTGTAACAATAATAAGACTAAAAGTACTTTACTTAACCCAAGATAAAAATGGTGAAGTGAAACAGTAGTACTGTCTGACGAAAACAACTAACGAATTGAAAACTTTGGAATTATATATAAATAATAAGTAGCTGTAATAAGCAGTTATTCAATTTCTTGGTGTAAATGTGTAAATTGAAAATATAAAATATGAATGATATCAAATGTACAAATAAAAATCTATATCAAAGTTCATAGGGTAGGTATATATTATATAAAATATCATAAACGTGCTTTTATTAAAATTATATTTAAAAAAAAAAAACAGGGGGTTGTATAAAACAAAAGGACTGCAGCGTGTTAAAGTATTGAGATATATAGTACTCGTATTATAGAGGGTTGTAAAGAAGCTGTCTATCAACAGAAATACACAGTATGAAATACTGTGTAATATAAATTTAAATAATGATAATCAAAATGTTCAAAAATTATAATAAAAACATGTGTTTTCTATAGATATAGGATAGGTTACACAAGATATGATAGTGAGACATCATTATTGTAATTTTTTTTTAATAAAATAGTTAATGTTAATAATTTGCCAAAATCTTAGAATATATATATTTACAAAAGGTCTGAATTCAGTTAAGCGTCGTATTATTAAAATTTTATATGTAAATAACGGCCGTTCTGATGTAGTGGTGCGCGTAGTCGCCTTAACGTCAGCGGTCACGGATTTGATTCCCTCTCGGGCAGATATTTGTATTAAACAAATATATTTTTCTGGTCTGGGTGTATGTCCTTGTGTCCTTGGAAAGCAAATAAAGCTGTAGAAACCGTTTGTATCACAGACAATTGATAACGATCGTTACTTATGGTAGATAAATTACCCGCGCCAGCACGCAGTGGAGTAGCGTTGTGAATTAAGCTCCAACCCATATCCTATATGAAGAAGAGGCCTTTGCCCAGCAGTGGGTCGCACAGGCTGATCAATATCAGTTGAGTTTATAATAATTGTTTCTGGAATCCCGACAGGTGATTTAATCCTACTGAGAGCTTTTCAGTATGAAGCTTTTTATTTCATTATTTTCTTGACACCATAATCCTAAATGTGTTTATAATAATTTATAAGTATTTAATAAATAAAACAAACGTGACTCGAGATCCTCAGGCGTTAAATCCGCGAAGAATAGAATAAGCCGATTTGTTGACGACGAGGGAGCGGCAATTTTATATCGACGATAGAAACGGAATTGTGAATAAAGTGAATATTTTTCTATCTCACGATATTGCGTTGTTGCGGACGGATTTCTTTGATTATTTCACGTCCTTTAAGCAAATCGTGTGAACTTAAAACATTTGAACACTGATAAAGAAAAGGGAAAATAAATTATGAAAAACATTAGATGGAATTTTAAAAGGAAAATCAATGACGTATTATTCTTTTAGTATTTGGTAAGTTTGAAATCACTATTCATTTAATGGTGGTAATTTAGTAAATTTAAGTAAACGTTTTAGCAACTTATCGCTATATAAATAATACTGGATTGAGATATTAAGGTACAAAAAATTATAAATGTTTCGATGATATAAAAAAGTGAACTGTAAAAACACACTGTTGAATATCGTGACCGATGTGACGGTGTACTCTCGTGAAATAATGCGATATCGTAAAATAACACATCATAACAGCTTGTCACGTTTTAATTAAAATAAAATTGTAAGGTTTCGCTTTTGAACCAATAAAGTAATATCCATAATAACCGCCATCTATAACAATATCCATAACAATCCAAATAACGTTCATCATCATCATCATCATCATATAAACCATTGGATGTCCATTGCTGAACCTAAGCCTCCCCCACCGACCTCCAGACCGACCAGTTGGAAGCAGGCCTCATCTAACGGCTTCCAGTGACTCTCTTCAAGTCTAATTAACTATATCAATATTCAATTTCTATCATAAGTTTCAAATATCATCTCTAAAATGAAGTCGTGTCACGTCTATCCACGCATTATCAAGATGTGATGCTGTATGACACGATAACATATACAAACGTACGAAAACGGCATCACACCGGGGTGATATAGCCAAGCTCTTCTTAGTTGTCACGCTGCTCTAAATTTTTTATTCTTTCAAGGTTTTTACTTACTAAAAAATATTTCGTTGTCCCGAATCAAAATGACACACACGATTAAACACCTTTTTCTTCTTTATTTATTCTTTATTGTAAAGTACAAAAATAAAGAACAAAAAAGTTAGACAATTAAAAACTGTGTACTAGGCGGTTTCGTGGATAATTTATTTCAATTTTCTCTTTCTTCACGATAACCCAAATCGAAATAAAATATATCAAGACTGACTAAGCGGTATATAACAAACTTTAACCTATATAAAAATTAGTTACTAGATTCGATTTAAATATAAGTTATGATATACCTAATACATATTAAATAATTTGTTTTAAAAAAACATCATAGCTATATACAAAACAGAAATTCTTAAATGTTTTAAAATCTGCTAGTACTTTTACGTTTTTATAAGTAAATTATACCATAATTCTATTATTTGAAAGGTGAAGGACTGATCTAACAATTAAGTTAATCATATATAACTAAAGTATACAATTTCATTATGATCCTCAAGCGAAAAAGTCCTTTATAAATTGGTCGTCAAAGCCACCTTGACTTATTTGATGTGTTCGTGACGTTTATTTACCAAAAGCATCGCATTTTAATAAAAGTAACAAAATAAATAATTAAAAAATATCCAACTAAACAATATATCATGATAAACCATAGAACACAATACGGTAAATATTTCACTATTACGGTTGAGTTGTTAAGCAATTTAAGGCTTTTGTGGAACAGAAGGGTTTGCGGTCAGCGGTGAACGTGAGCCAACGTACACTGGTATGAATCAAAGGCATTTGATTTTATTTATTTTGGATGCACTTTTGTGGCTACGGATTTAACTGTTTCATTAGTTACATTTTCTACTGCGTTTGTCTTTTAAAATTTATTTTGTTGATACTAAAGGTAGATATAAAAAGATGTCTTTACTATTGTTTAAAAATAGGAACCAGCAAGTATGAGCCAAACCACCGGGGCGTCGTGATTGCAAGCGACATTGCAGCTGACGGTGTTGATGGGCTTTAGTGGGTATTCTGACCTGCCTGACTGACGTGCAGTCCTGGTGCCCAGTCAGGAGTCCCACATACCCGCCTCCTCGGTACGGCGGGATGTGTAAATGCATTTCCCATCGTGAAAAAAAAAAGGTATGAGCCAACCCAGAGAAGCAGCGAAACAATAAAGACCCTTGACTGGAATCTGCAAGATACTTTGCATGCTCATGCACATTACAAGTTTTAATAGAGGATTATAAATAGTTGCAAAATATAGATTTTTTTGTTTGTTAAAAGATACTCTTCTGTGTTTCGATGGATATCTTAATATATAAACGCATATTTTTGTGATGATTTTTTGTAGATATCGTACCAAAAACTATTTGTCTATAGAAGATACTGATTTTCGTATCCATAGGAAATAACAAAACGGCAAGATAAGTCAATTTCAAGATATTAGATTGGTGAGGGTCGGGATGGACCAGTAAATAGAACTTATGAATCGATATCAGACGATGAGATCGGTTCAAATTCAGACTGGAACCGCTGCGTTTTCAAGTGCATTTGTCTTTCAAAATCATCTCATTCTCGATTGTGAAAATATTATATAGATAAAAATATTGATGTATGCTTCTAAAGCACCTCTAAATCGTCGTTTTACAGAGTGTGTGTTTTCTTCTTAAATTAATTACTTATAGTTAATGTGAAATAGGGATGTGCGATAATTATCGATAATTCGTAACTACTCGATAATTTTTTATTCGATACTTATCGATAAGTGTTATTCGATAATTTTAATCCGATAATTATCGATAATTTTTCATTCGATAATTATCGATAGTTATACATCCGATAATTATCGATAATTTTTTGTTGATCCGATAATTATCGATAAGTATTTTGTGATCCGATAAATATCGATAATTGTGATTCCATTCCATACTTATCGTATGGGTATATGTCAGCCGATAATTATCGAGTTAAAGGTTTTGGCAGAGAGAAGGGACGACCTGTTTTTTTAGGTATTCCAATAGGGTACTGAGGTAAATGTTGGTTGTAGATGGCGTATGAGGTTTTTTTTTGTTTTTTGTAGAAATTCGGATAAGCTACTTTTTATTTTTTATTTTTCGTCGTCCGATAACTGTACCGATAATTATCGATAACTGTCGTTACCTATCGAATTTTTTTATCCGATAATTATTGATAACTGTCGCCAACTATCGATCATTTTTATGCGATAATTATCGATAACTGTCGCCAACTATCGTTATTTTCATCCGATAATTACCTATAACTGTCGCCAACTATCGATAATTTCCATCCGATAGTTATCGATAACTGTTCATTCGATAATTATTGATAAGTATCGATAACACAATACGAAAATTATCGATAATTTTTTCCAATGAACATCCCTAATGTGAAACGACCACAAATTAAATAGTTACTTTTTTAAAATCGTCAATGCGTTACTCAACTCATATCTTTTGCAGGATATTGTATATAATATAATATCCTGAATAATATATGGGATGTATGTGTTGACCTCATACCTATACGATCAGGTGTAGTGTATGATTAGTTCTCTTAATGTTGGCGGTGGTGGGTTCGATGTCCTCCCGGGGCAGATATTTGTATTTATACGAATATTTGTTTCCGGTCGGGGTGTGTGTCTTTGTGTGTCTCCTACCGTGCCTCGGAGAGCACGTAATGTCGTTGATCCCGTTTGTTATCAATGATCATCTGATAGTGATCATTCCTCAAGGTGAGCTGAACCCATCTCCTATATGGAGAAGAGGCCTTTGCCCAGCAGTGTAAAATTTACAGGCTAATTCAGTGGAGTTCAGATCAGTAATTTATTGATGTCAATTTTGAAATACAAAGCCAAAGGAGGTTGGGCATTTTGGGCAACGAGTGAACAAAGATGACATCTATAGTAAAGTGTAGGTCTTATCAGGTTATGCTTGCCGCTATAAGACATTTTCCTAAAAAACCACTCTTTGACTTAGTTATGGTACAATTATATAGTACCATTAAATCTGCTTGAAAATGTGAAGTTTCTTGACGTTTTAGAGTACTCATAAGGATCCGCCAAGGTGGCGCCAAAAATTTTATTTATGATTATTTATTATTTTTGAATTACTAGCAAACCCGGCTAACTCCGTTTCGCCACCAACTTATTTTCATGAGGGATACTCACAGCACGTACTGCCGCCATACAAAACCATATTGGTTTATAGTACATGCTATGTATCAGAGATGGCGCTTTATGTGAAAAATGATTTTCCATGTTTTCCTGTTTTTCTGTTGAAAATTTTCCTGAATTTAGTTTTAGAATTTAGTTTGCTATAAAGCTCACGGAGCCCGAGACCTTTCCAACGAATGCAAAACCGTGGAAATCGGTTCGTGCGTTCTGGAATTATAGCGTCAGGAAGGAAAACCCGACTTATTTTTATATTTACCGGTGGGAGGGATGCGCTGTGCCGCGATCCCGGCTGCATGGGTACCACCATCTTGCTTATTTCTTCCGTGAAACAGCTTTGTTGTGTTTCGGAAAGAAGGGCAAGACAGGCAGTGTAATTACTGGCACCGAGACTTAACATCATATGTCTCAGGATAGGCAACACATAAATGAGTTGGCTGGGCTAGTTCCAGGTAAACTAGTTTATGTTCATGGGCGACGTCGACCACTTACCATCAGGTGGCACGTCTGCCAGTTTGCCTATCCAACTAACATATAAAAAAAAAAAAAAAAAAAAAATATTATAGATAATATTACAAAATTTATAATTTTTAAACCATTTGATGATAGTCAATGATGACCCTTTTTCTATATCGAGAAGAGGCCTTTGCCAAGCAATGTGTTGTTTAGAAGTTGATTCAATGCACTTCAGTTCATTATGAGAGTATAAGATTATATTATTATGATTTTCCCTGTTTTCCTGCTTTTCTGTTGAAAATTTTCCTGAATTTAGTTTGCTATAAACCTCACGGAGCCCGAGACCTTTCCAACGAATGCAAAACCGTGGAAATCGGTTCTTGCGTTCTGGAATTATAGCGTCAGGAAGGAAAACCCGACTTATTTTTATATTATAGATAATATTACAAAATTTATAATTTTTAAATTATTTGATGAGAGTCAATGATGACCCTTCTTCTATATGGAGAAGAGGCCTTTGCCAAGCAATGTGTTGTTTAGAAGTTGATTCAATGCACTTCAGTTCATTATGAGAGTATAAGATTATATTATTATGATTTTCCCTGTTTTCCTGCTTTTCTGTTGAAAATTTTCCAGAATTTAGTTTGCTATAAAGCTCACGTAGCCCGAGACCTTTCCAACGAATGCAAAACCGTGGAAATCGGTTCATGCGTTCTGGAATTATAGCGTCAGGAAGGAAAACCCGACTTATTTTTATATTATAGATAACCAAGGTGTCGCTCGTGTTCTTTCATTCTACTTTAAACAATAGTTCTGGCATATCCTTGTTTGTCACGAAAAAATCCTAATCATGTACATAACTTTCATTTGTGTTCGCTCATGGCCCAGATATCCATATAAAATGCGCATGGTCCTTTATTTTCTATGTGAACTTTTTGCTTGGAGCTTTTTCAAACACGCGAACGAAAAATGATTAAAATTTATATTCAAAATACTGTTTCTTAAATGTAAGTTAAGTTCTTCACAAAGAATTTTCAAACAACTAAACTTAAAAAAAAATCTTTAAAATTTTAACTGGAGTCACAAACGAATTTAACGTATGAGAAACGAAAAATTAAAAAAAAGACACCAAACGTCGTCTCGTTTTTGTTTCATTTCTCTGCAACATTTCCGTTACGTCTTTTATTTTTTTACGACAACTCCGTTTCTGGCACATTCGTATTCATTAATGGTAAATTGGTATTAATTTTAAAATGAAAATTTATGTCATACCTTTGCTATACATATCCAAAACTTAACAGGAAAAAATCAATGATTTTCGTACCTCGGCCAAAATAAAAAAAAGATGGACGTTATAAAGATTTTAAGACCACACCATCATCTACCTGCTTATATATTTTTAGTTCTATCGAAATTTTCAAACGAATTAACTAGTTACTTTACGCTTTAGAAAAAGCCTTATTTTCGATATATTTATTTGCTGAACCTAAAAAAATACGTAAGATATTTAAAGTCTGTTAACTCTTTGCTAACCTGTTACTCAAATGATATTACAAGCAGTATTTTCGACCGAAGCTGCATTACCTGGAATCAGTAGTACATTGAGCTCTTGTCTAAGTAACGATCTTAAAATGTTTTGACGGATTTCCGTTATCTTGCGCTAAAATAGATAAATAAATGCCATAATGGTATAAAAGATTAAAATAAAAAAAAGGATAGAAGAGATAAAGAATAGACAAAGTGACTAACGGACAATAGAATCTTGGCAATTTAATTCCGTCGATATTCTTTAGATACACCCTAGAAAACGAAAACAAAATCAAAATATTATAATTTATACAAACTAAAACGGGGACATATTTCTCTCAGCCTATTTTCTAAAGTATCAAGAACATCTGAGGTATACACTATACATTACGTGTATTTACACACTGAAGTGGATATGCAAATTTAAAACACGATGGTCCTCTAAAATATTTTTCATACTTGAAAATATTTAATGTTTCAGTCATAATTTAGAGCAAGTGTAATCACTATAAAATTTTGTCTTAATTCTTCGTAACGAAATTTGCTACGAGATTTTTTCATTGAAAGCAATATGATATATAAAAAGAGACTCGCGTAATTTATGAAATGAAATATATTAAATTGTATGATGAATATCAAAGTATGGAGATTTTAACCTAATTAAATAATTGCCTCTAAAGAAGTAATGATGCTTGTACCACAGTCACTGTAATTATATAATTTTCAGTCGCTTAATATTTTCATTACTTGTAATTTTTTTGTTGGATAGATTTAATGTTAATTATGTTATTAAATCCAACCAAGTAAAAGTGGACCTGAAGGGTTCTTTAAAATGTACATATTTTTTTATGATCTATTTATAAAAACAAAACAAAAAACAACTTTTTTTATAATTTCGTCGTTTTAATAGCGTTAGTCGCAGTTTCTAAATTGGTGACGAAGAAATAGTTCTGTGACAGAAATAAAAACACGGGAAGCGGATAATATCTTATTTTCAATGTCACCACTTGGTCACAGAACCCTAAAAGTGTACGACGTAATCAATGTAAATGTTTAGAGTTTCAAGAGGAATAACTAAATCCAAAATGATGTTAAATGAACAAGTATCAGCAATTATATATTTCGTTGGCCCGTTGGCGCAGTTGGCAGTGACCCTGATTTCCACTCCAAGGGTCCAATTCTCTCGTCTCTGAGTCGAGAAAATATTTACGTATATCAAGTCAGCTGTTATCTAAAACAGAAATATTAACTACTTTATCATCAGACAACCGTGTTTGTTTGTGTGTTGTGTGTGTATGTTCAACATATTATCAATTTTTATTTTTTTATTTTTAAGCATTTTATTTTTCAACCACCACTATTTTCGTCACATGAGCCGTTGAATGTCCACTGTTGAACGTAGGCCGCCCTCCATAGTCCTCCCTCCCGAAAGTATACGTTATTTTTATTTATTTATTATTATTTTTTACGATGGGAAATGCATTTACGCATCCCGCCACTCGAAGGCGACGGGTATGTGGGACTCGCTGACTCTCACCGCTAAAGCCAGAATACCCACTAAAACCCATCGGCCGTCTGCGCCGTAGTGGGGCGCCATGGGATCGCAAACGCATACAGCCGTGACGCTCCGACGCTTGGCCCGGCGGCCCGTCCGTATGTGATTGGAGCCGCTCGACCGGTCCACTCTGCTAATTCAGAGAAGTACCCGAAGCGGCCCAACTACCAAAGTGGAGGGAGAAAGTACCCTCAATCTCCCTCCATCCTCCCTCCTGCGCTTTCGCGCCCACCGCTGCTGGTTTTGGTCCGCGGCGTCCGAAGACCCCAACCACTCGTGGTGAGCGAAGAGGGCCGCCACCCGGGGACGCGTCCAGTAGGATACCAGCAACTCCCGTGGGAACGTATACGTCACCTCTAGAGGTGATTTCCAAAACTCGCTACGATTGGCAGGCAGGTTGGCAAGCTCAGTACGCTGTGACAGGATATGGTTATGCTGCTGCCATTCACCATAAATTTAACATATTTGTCTACATAAATGTCACAAAATCATTAATGGATTTCGAAATTTTATGCAAGAGCAACCGCAAGATGAGTCTAGAAAACGGTAGGAAAATCTAAAACTGAAGAAAGAAATGAAGTTAACACTAAGTAAATACAATTAAGCAAACATACTAAGTAACACATCAACCACTATCAAGACGTGTCTAGGGTGTCCGATAAAACCTACATTAAAGCTATTTTTTAATAAAGCGGTCTTGTTAAAACACTTGGACGCTTCACATAACTCACTCGTCACGCGATGTTTTCCACTAAGCTGTGTGTTATCAGTGACAGTTTTAAAATGAACGCGCTTTGTGACACCGTGACATGTGTGTTATTTAAATGCTAATTAGGGGACGCTGTGTTAAATAAAATTTTCGTTAAAACGTTTGTAGACTTTAAACTGATTCAAACGAATAAGCAATTAAGCAAATTTGTCACTGGCTAATCTTTTTCATTCATCATCATATAAACCATTGGATGTCTACTGCTGAAGTTAGGGCTTCCTCATCGACCTCCAGAGTGACCGGTTCGAAGCAGCCTCCATGTAACAGCTTCCAGCGAATCTCCTCAACTCATCTGTCCATGTCGTCATTCTGTCACGTCATGTCACGTCTGTACTTGCCGGTACATGGTCTCCACTCGAGAACATTTCTACTCCATCAGAGATCAGTTATTTGACCTATGTGTCCTGTCCATTGCCACTTTAGAGTGCAATTCTTTTTCATTGATTCGGTGCTAAGTAGCCAGCGTCAAAATAGTATTAGTTAATAAGCGTGCTATACAAAAACTGGTCTTATGTTTGACAGCGTGAGTCTTATGGCGATATAAAATTGTGTAGTGTTCAATAATTTGGGTAGTACTTGTTTTGAGCAGTACTTATACTAAAATTGGAAAAATACATAAAACATTAGCACGGTCCGTGCGCAAGGATTACATCAGTGTTTCCCAACGTGGGGCTCACGCCCCACTGGGGGGCAATTTGATAGTTAAGGGGGGCAATTTAAAAATGGACTCGACACGACTTTAACCCTTTCGCTTTGGATTATTTGAATCTTTTTGACAGCTTACATCTATAAATTTCAGTTTTTTTTGTTCATTATAATATGTTTTGAAATTTTACTTACGATGTTTTGATAACAATTTCATAGTGATTTCTTCCTAAAACTTATCATTTACATTTCTTAAGGGAACAAAACAATTTTAAAGGTTAAAAATTATGCATAGGGGCATAAAAAATTTAGAAATGTTAAGGTGGGGCATGGCCTAAAAAAGGTTGGGAAACACTGGATTACATGAAACATTAAAACGCATTTCACTTTATTTTATTTTATTTTTTTTCTTTGGTATCTCAACCGCCCCGAATTATCAGTTTTCTCAATCACACATAACATAGGCGAATGTTGATTTTTTATTTCTAACTGCGCCTCGCTGTTTTACCCGCGTGATTTCCAATTCTAAGAGAATTTCAGAACAAAAAATAACTTTTGTAATATTTTGGACCTCCATATATTTATACACCAACAAGTTTTATCACAATTGGGTCAATAACTTTTATTTGATTGAGTAACAAAAGTCCATAAAAACATTCGCATAACATCAGTTAGATAGATTTTTGAAGATCAAGAGTTGGTCGTATATTACTTAGAATATAATTTTATAACACTGTGGGTGGGAGGATCCTCCGACCAGACGGGTGTTGAGTCTGGTGGGCTACTGCCCCCGACGGTTTTTGTCGGGTTCTTGTATCGATAAATTCGATAGCGCGATTTAGGATACGTCAGTTTTGCGTATGTGACGAGATAGATGTCGCTACAAATATATAAATATTTTCATTTCATTAAAAAAAAATGATAGTTTTTCAAACTGACGAGTACAAACCGATCCTAATTTAAACAAACGAAATTTCATCATTATAATATTAGTATGGATATATTCGTAACATATTTTACTACAAACAACGAGTCTCACGTTTTACATTTAATTTTTTTGTTTCAAACTGATTTATTGCTCAAAGCATAGTTCACATTTAGTGTGAAAATTGTTTTTAGTATTTTAACTGAATTGTCGCAAAATGTTATACCGTAGTAATATTGTCAACCGTTCTGGTGTAGTTGTGTGAGTATTTCTCTTAACACCTGCGATCACGGGTTCGATTCCCGTTCGGGGAAACTATTTTATATATGTTTCCAGTCTAGGTGTATAAGTATCCTTGTGGTTTATGATACCATGCCTCGGAGAGCACCTAAATCCGTCGGTCCCAGTTATTATTACATATACCTGATAACTAGCGATTGTTACTCATTGCAAGAAAATTATCTGCCAACCCGCAATGGATCAGTGTGGTGAATTGAGCTGCAACCCTTCTATTATATGGAGAAGAGGCAGACCACAGGAGAGGAGTGGGACGTATAGACTGATTCAGTGAGTTCGATTCAGTATAAAATTTAAATCAACTCTATCACAACACCTTATTAATTTTCCACTACTGAATAACTACTTTCATGTAGGAAAAGTATTGGAATGCCCCATTTTTCGGTATTACGTCAGATATTTTGAAAGCAGGAACACCGATACTTAAAACCCTTTAGAGGGTCTTTAATGCCGTCTTGTTTGAGAGTGTACCGCCGGAAGCCTGGAACAGCGTTGTGGTGGTGGTGCTCTTCTTCAAAAAGGGCGATAACACTTCGTTGAAGAATTACAGGCCCACTTCGCTTGTGAACCACGTTTATAAGCTGTTCTCTAGGATCATTATGAGTCATCTGATGGGCAAGTTTGATGACTGCCAGCCTCCCGAACAAGAAATGTGGCGATCACCGTACGGCAAATATAACAAGAAGAACGCGTATAAAGTATTTTTAATTTACCCCTGCAGAAGATGTAATGGTTGTTTTTAGTAATAACGTTCTTATATTTAAAGCTACGATCTAGTCCTGAATGTACTGGGAGTAATGGCTTGTTTAAGACAAAATAGTAAATAATTACATTTTTTTACACGGTCTGTTGTCACTTAGGTATTTAGAGACACCCTCGGGTGTCGTCGGCGAAGTTGAATTTGATTAAACGTTATCAACTAAAAAATGAAAGGGACAGGCGAGCTTAGCATTGGCAGCGTTCCTGTTCAAAATTGTGTTACTAACTTTCAATTACTTTTACATTGTAAAACACAATAATCGAATTTTATATCAACGGAGTGGAAGACGGGTAGCCATTTTCGATATAACTATTTATAACTTAATTACTTACGACCGTTGTTACAATGACTTTCCCGTTGGCGCTTTTGATATGTACTCTAATCTCTACACCAGGGTTACGGGTCTAGTGTGTATATGTTTGATTTCCGCTCCGAATCTGGTTGTGATATACATTGATTTAATTATAATTAATATTTGGTTTATAAAAAAAAATACGAAATGTGTGTAGGGACCTTCCTGGCTGCTGCCTGTAAAACTTCAAGTAAAAATTTAGTTAATTTTTCAAATCGGACAAGTACATTAACAATATGCCCATAAAACTTAAAGTATAAAGGCCATGGGACGATAAGAATACCGAATCGGTCCCAGAAAGGTATCGTGCTCATAATTTCAGGACATGTTGGTACTCATAAGATACTTCGATGCTGCAAGTTTCAGATCTTTATCTATTACCGTTTTTGAATAAATCGAAAAATACTGAAAATCAGTAAAAATTGTTATTCTCAGCATCTTGCGAATCGATTGATCTAAATACCGGATATGTTTTGGGGCATGATGAAAAAATATGAGCAATATCTGTTCATAACCACTTTTAAAAAAAAAAACAAGGCTATTTTCTTAATTTTAATTTTTAACCATGTTACGATAACGGTAATTCTTCATTCAATTTCCGATGAAATTATAAGCTTGGGGAATTTTTTAAAACGGTACGAAATCGTCATCATCGTCGCCATGAAAAAAATTAAAAACCGATTTTTTTGGTCAAAAATCGGTTCCTTTTTATGATTTAACTCTTGAAATGCTAAAATACAGAACTTTTTCGATTACTGTACTAGTGAAAACAAGTACTATGACTATGAAAAAAAAAAAAACGGTCTATGAACTAATGTCTTTGATTAACGCGTTATTTATATCGGTTGAATATATAAATCAATTTACACAACATAATATGGTTATTTTAAAGTTTTACATTTGACTAACAATTATATTATTTCTTTAAATTAAAAAGTTTCGGTCGTGAGGGTTATTTAATGGGCACTGACACTGACAAATTTAGATGTGAAATGATGTTAAGATGATGAAAAGTATGACAGATTTTAATGTCACTCCTAGTAACGATAATTCTAAAGTACTTCACATCTTTTTCTGTTATCGTTATATCTAAAACAGACGTTTTAACTACCATGTTGTCTACTTGGAACTGACGATCGGACGATGTTGATAGTAAGTATTCGTTTATGTTGGCAACGAATCAATGTTGTGCAAGATTTCAGCACATAATGTCAGGATAATATTGACATTGATTTTCAGCAACGTTGACCAAAAAAAAAGGTTTGATTACAAGTTACTTCCCAATACGATTTAAAATAAAATGTACTAGTTCAAATATCATCGAGAAAAAGAATAAAATGCCACACCTCAACTCATCGAAGCGTAACAGTCACCACATAAGTGAAACAAACCTTCAACCAACAACGGATTCAATCTTGTTAATCCGTATTTATATGGTTATTTTTTATAAGAAACGTATCTTTGCGTTAAAATGGAAGTGAAAACATTTTGCGTAAATCTTGAACGGAAATGTAGAAGAATACTTTCGTTAAAATCCAAAAATGTTTTGTGAAAAGAAACTCTTGTGCGTTAAGAGTAAGTACGCAACTAGTATTTGCTGTATGAAATTACATAAAATAAAACTACATAAATGCCTGTCTCACTGTAATATCTTTTACGTATTTCGGATAAAAGTGAAAATTTACATTTGAAGTTGGTATTTCTCGTCTATTCTCGTTCGCTCCTAGTTTACTGATCTGTTATGAAGATATAATATCACTGTAACAATTACATCAGAATTGATATATGTTGTATGATTTTTTACCGTAAACTGTGTGTTAATTCTGTAAAATAAGTTAGAGTAAGCCATCTTTTATTATTCTCATCTCTCTTCAACTCCTCTTCATTTCAATAATTCATTTTTCGTTTCTTTAATTTAAGTATAACCAGCGGTAATCACTTAACCTACAGTAAGCCATCTGTATTTAAGCCTTTGAGGGTAGAACGCGAAAATCCATCACATCAGTAGTTGATATCCACTGCTGAACTTAGGCCTCCCCATCATCTCTGGGGGGGGGGGGGAGGGGGGTTTAGCCAATACTCTCCACTAGCACCTGTCAAGTGTGACAAGTATTGGGACACCCCTCCCCTAGAGATGACGGGGGGAAGCCTACGTTCAACAGAGGACATCCAACAGCTGATGAGGTGGTAGATTTTTCCATTCTAAGAGAAAATATGTTTCTAATGAGAATACGAGTAAATTTATTTAAGCCTACGTCTACATCTATGACTTATACTATCGATCTTTACGTAATTACTAATCGTGATGACGCGGCATTATGATGAAATTTTCGCCTACATACCGATTTAATAAACATTTCCTATATCTGTTTTCTAAACCAATTAAAATTTAAATGCATTTCCTTGAAAATTATTTTCAACGCGAAGGCACTTTTGCACATTTCTTTGACTTTGAATCAAATTAATGACTTGCAAATCTTGGTTTTAATTGATTTTACTTAAAATTTATTTTTGGATAGTCTAATTTTATAAGGTCTGACTTAGCACTGAATCCTCTCTTACACTCCCTCTTCCTGTCTGAGTTAATCTAATGTTATCAAAGATGTTGAATGTGTAAATATCGTGATCAGTGTGAACTACTTGAAAACTTTTACAATATTTTTTGTAGAGATAGGTTGTTAGAGTTCTTTACTCAAAGTATACCAACGGAACTTTATTGCTAAGATTCTGTTCCGTCTATTGACCACAGGGCAAAAAAGATCTTTCAGCGGATTTTTTTTAAATTTAATCTTAAAAGCATATCTTAGTTTTAAGGTGTACTGAATCCTGCAGGTGCGAGTTCGATTTACATTTGATTAGCACATCACATTATTACATAAGTGCGTTAAATTATCAGGTAAAAAACTCAAGGCAGTTGAGATTGCGCGAGACGCTTAGTCAAGTAAATGTTTGTTGATTATTTTCGTCTTATGTTGATTAAAATAAAATCAATTAACCACATTAGCAACACTTCAAATAAACCGTTTAAGTAGAAAAAAATATCTTTTTCCGAAAACAAAAGCTGGCTTAACGTCTGTTTGAAAAGCGATCGAGCCGTATCGCGGCTCTGCAGCCGTTTGATAACGGCACTGAAAAACTTGGACACCTCGCTTTGGTATTAAATTTAAACTTCTATCAGGATTTCGTTCAGGTTAAACCAATTTATAGTAGTTCTGGAGTTCGGACTTCACGGGGTTTTTGGTTTATTTGATGGCGTTTTGGTTTTACGACTGATATCTATAATATGCGCTATTTTTTTACATTACTTGTGATGTTATAATATTTAATCAATACTCATAAAAAATTGATAGCTTAATATAAGTTTTTAAGTTTTCACGGTGATTATTGATACTTGCATTTAAACGGGAGTTACCGCTATTATTGTTTTGAGACTCCCGATATTTGTAATTGCCAGCAATATCGCAGAAATATTGATAATCTATAACACAATCTATAACAAAATCTATATTTATTTATTTATTTATTTACTCTTTTTGCACACCAATACACAAAAGAACAATACATTTGTTCATACATTTACAATAGAATTTAAAACATTCAAAATGCATCAGTTGCAAGGCGGCCTTATTGCTAATTCAGCGATCTCTTCCAGTCAACCTTTGAGCAGAGAACTTGCATAATATAAACTAGGGGAAGAGCGCAAATATTTATATATATAAAAAAATGAACAAAAAAAATCAGATATAAATAAATAACAATAGAAGTTATATTTAATGACACATATCTATAATAAATACGATAAGTCTCGTTTAAATGGAAGTAAAGACAGATTAATGCAATAATATTAATTTAATAAAGTTAAAAAAAAAAAAAACACCTCGTACTCAACTGCTTCCAATAGAATGAGAATCCTATTTCAGGTTCCGGAAACATTTACAACATAAACACAAATTCCTAGAAAACGACAAGTATCCGTATATAAGATTTTAAATTAACATGGTTATTTTTATAACTAAAATTATTCAAATCGGGATATTTACCATGTTTTTTGTTTTTATTTGTTGGAGCTCGATATTTCGACATTATCTACGAATGTCTTGTTCACGAAACATGGTAAATATCCCGATTTGAATAATTTAAGTATCCGTATGACCAATACAAATATAGGCATATGCGGGGATCGAATCCGCGACCGCTACACAGAGTTTACCGTAGTGGTCGGTATGACTACTGTGCCAAACTGTCGTCAATATACATGTTGATACTAATGAAAGAAACTTTGATAATAAAACTCAAGTGTTAGTTTTGCCTAAGCGTTTGTGTTTTTGTCACTTGGCGTATAGAATTGTACTGGATCACGATTCTGCTTTAGGGGTGTTCATCGGAAAAAATTATCGATAATTTTATTATCGATAATTATCGTATTGAGTTATCGATAGTTATCGATAATTATCGAATGAACAGTTATCGATATTTATGGGATAAAAAATTATCGGTAGTGGCGAAAGTTGTCGATAATTATCGGATACAAATTATCGATAGTTCACGAAAGTTATCGATAATTATTCACACAATTTTTGGACGACGAAAAAAAAAAATAAATAAATAAATAAATAAATAAATAAAAATAAAGGTCATCCGGCGTCTCGTGCTGATATAATCCTCCGTTCCCTATCAGAATAGCTAAAAAAAAGAAACGTCGTCCGCTGTCCCCTATTCATATAATCCTCCGTTCCCTATCAGAATCATCCGCCGTCCGGTATCGAAATAATCTATCGATAATTATCGAATCACACAAAAATATCGATAATTATCGAATCGGAAAAAATTATCGATAATTATCGGATCGCAACTAATTATCGATACTTATCGAATGAAAACTTATCGATAATTATCGATAATTATCGAATGAACAATTATCGATAATTATCGAATCAAAATTATCGAATAACACTTATCGATAATTATCGAATTAAAAATTATCGAGTAGTTACGAATTATCGATAATTATCGCACACCCCTATTCTGCTTTTACGATCGTGCTACAATCAGTAACATTATAATGGTTGTTTTTGACGGTTTCAAACAATAAAAATCAATGTTTCATAATGGTGACACGGTGCTTTTTTTTTACAACTCGTAAATTTACTTATTTTTACATTCTATGACATTCATTATTTGAGTACAATATCAGGTCATTAAACTATCTGATAGTTTAATTATATTATAAAATGATTGATATCGGCGCCTTATTGATAAGATCTTAACAGCTGTACAAAAGTTCATATAGCCTAAAAACGGTCTGTTTACGGACGATAATTTTTCGTGATAACGTCATAAGAAAACATGAATGGAATTGAATTATTATCACTGAATTATCATTATTTTGTATAATATATATAAGCTACAGGTAATTAATTGTATTTAATATAAAAGCGAAATAAAGCTAAATACTTTGATATGTAATACAAGAAATAATCAAGTTTAATAAAGAAGTTAAGTTTAATAACTTAAAGTTAGCAAAACAAATCGAATTTACAGACAAACAATTTTTTTAATCAGTTTTAATTTGATGAATTACGTTTATAAATTACATTTTAATTAGTGTATTTAATATAGCCTACATTACATCCTTCTAGGTATTGATGTATTATTTGGTTTTTTAGCAATGTGGGTAATATGACAGTTTGGAGCTTATTTTTCTGTGAAGGAGAAATATTGGAACTTAATTCAATACGCTTCTCCATGGAGGGTTCGAAAATGTTTCGAATTTTAATAAAAATGTATATTTCAAGTGACTTTTTAAGCCCGTAAAGGACGTTTTAAGAGGTTTAATTCTAAAATAATAATAATGTAATAATGGTAACATTTTTAACCGCAATAATTATGATTTACTTTTTTAATTAAAGCCAGACGAAAAAAGTTAATTTTTTAAATGAATCATCATAAATAGAAACAAATGCCACTTCACAATAATAAATGGGAAAAATCTCTTAATTAACTAATTGACTATTATGTTGAGACAAAAACTTTACAATTAATTAAGTCTCGCCTCGGTTTTGAAGTCGGACGTAATAAAATATAAAATAAAAGAATTTTTAATTACATCCTTAAGCTTTTATATTTTCATCATTACGTGAAATTTTATTGTATCTTTTTTTGTCGTTTCGTATTATACAATATATCTGTCAGTGTTTTAACCGGAGATTGATTTAGGTGCTCGTAATATACTACCAATCATAACCACCAGAATTCGTAGTTTATACTATACATATAACGCTCTTGTAAGTCACGGTAGAATGTTTAATAGCTTATTATTGGCTACAGTCAAAAATTCAATCAATAGCTCATTTACATCAAATATTTATTCAATTGTTTTTCACAGTGCAACATTCTAAAACAACATTCAAGAATTACCTTAGCTGTCCAGGAGGTGTGTTGACCGTTTGCGCTCTGTCTAGATAATTCCCCTCAAATTTTAGTTAGGGTGCTTTTTATCCTTTGTCCCAGAAACATCAATATCGTTTTGCCGGAAGCATCAAAACAATATCGACAATAATCTAACACAATAATAAATCCGAATTATAATTAACATAATTATAAATATCATTCAAAATTAAAACAATCATAAATCTTTTACAATACCAGTAAATCAAGATATTAGAGATTAATATAAGATTTTAAACTCCTCATTTTTCTTTCAATTAAAGAGAATATATTTTTAATTCAATCATATCTTTGTGTTTTAAGCTGTTACAGATCAGACAATTTGTTTTGTATATTTTTTATTGAATAAAACATATGTATTGTGATTGATAACCGTGGTGTCGCTACGTGAGGTCACGCGTTTACTTGGCGTTGCTTCGTGTTGCTTCACAATTGATACCACACTGTAAAAGATATAGATGATAACTAATGTCCATTGGTTTTTAATAGGACATCATATAAATTTAATTAATAAATACAAAGTTATTAAATTGATTTAAAAAAAGTTATTATTGAGTTTCTTATCAATATCTTTCCAATAAAAACTCAATTTCAAACCGGTAATAAACTTACATTGAACTAAAATTAGATTGTACGAAATGACAATCTAAAAATGTTTAGTAAAGTCCTCGAATAAAGTATGAAATGTATTTGAGTTTTCGCTATTTTTTGCGCAATATTTTTGTCTTAAGATTTCGTCTTAGAATACACAGAAATAGCTTTCGCAAAGTCAGCGTCTTCGACTTACCCGTTCGTGCTTACAATGTTCTTAGCGTGAGATATGTAACGATGCTCTTAGTGTAGGATGTTAGCTTCTATTGTTTTATTCAAGGGGATTAATATTATTTACAATTAGGGTACAGGTTGAGTTAGTTAAATAAAAAAATAAATAAATAATTAACACACACATAAGGTCGTCTGTTCCTAAGGTAGGCAACTTAATGCCTGTGTTTTAGGTAACAGCCGACTGATACGAGTACACATTTTATTAATAGATATACATATAAATAATACATATATAAATAAATATATATTACACCCAGACTCAGGGCGGGAATCGAACCCACAACCTTTTGGAGCAGAAAACAGGGTCACGGCAAACTGCGCCAACGGGTCAGTCAGTTCAATCGATAGAACACGCATATCGCGACTACTCGCATCACTACACCAGAAAGGTCGTCATATATATATGAATTTTTTTCAAGAATAATATTCATACAATTTAAGATAAATAATTTTGAATTATTTTTGAAAAATTCGTGATCAAACCAAAATTAAAATCAAAAACAACTTTATTCAAATAGGCCCCACGAGCACCTTCGAATCGTCATTTTACAAAATTAATATTTTAGTGATTATTATTATTATTATTTTTTTGTATAAGTAAAGCTACCACCGGGGATCGAAGAATTATAAGTATTTTCTACTTGGACAATAGGTGCTAACCCTTACTTACCTTAATATAGACTCCACGTAATGTATCCCAGAAAAACAGTCCTTGTAACAATGAAATAATATAGAGCACGGCGAAGCATACTAATGCTTACAAAACGTGTTCGGGTCGCACACGCCCTCAAGGCGTGGTTGTCTAAAATATAAGTGATATGATTTCGTTGACAGCAGTTTCATTAAAATAGGGGACTATTTATTTAATTATTTATTTAGAATAAATTTAAGACTACATTAAGATGTTGTTACATATCTTTTATGAACATAATAGTAAGTAAAAAAGGGAGTCGAATTTTTTAATTTGAAGCAAAAAATACTGTGTGGTATTTATTGGTAAAAATACATCATATTTATTATTAAATATGATATATAAAATAGACAAATACGGAATATATATAATAGCATAATGAGATTTTATAATTAATGGGGGTCTAGGAAACCCGACGACGGTGCAAGACGTAACTTAGAGTAACGTGGTTTACGAAGGGTTAAAGGAAGGTTCGCTACAAATTTCATTTATCTCTTGTTATCTTGGTTGAGTGCGAGATCCTTGTGCGAAGCGGGTTGGGAATCTTTTAACTGATTGTGGTCGGGAAATAGGAAATTTTCGCTTAAATTTACTAAATATCCATTAGCATGAGTAGTTTTTTTTTATTACCGTTTACAGCCGAAATTTGTTACATATTGATTTCCGTATCTTAATGACTTGATTTTTGAGAAACTTAATTTTTATTACGTAAATTTTTACGAAGTTCAAGAAGTAGAAAGGTTACTTAACTTATTACACCTTTTTTATGTCTACGTTAGGTAACTTTAAGTATTTTTGAGAATATTTTCGATAATTATTAGTAAATTTTATTAAACTTATTAATAATTAAATTATAATATAAACATGTATTTTTCTAAGTTTCTAAGTTTTATAGTTCTAAGGGCTAAAATAACGGTGAATTAAACTCTGCTTTTATCATAGAAATAATATTAAATTTTTGTCATTATAATTATTAAGTATAGGTTTTCTCTTTTACTTCCCGTTTCAAGTACCTCCTCTTTGAGAGAGAGGTGAGTGGAAGGGAGGGAAAAATAAAGGGGAGGAAGAGAAAGAGAGTAACATGTAACAAGATAATTCTCAGCTTAAGCGAAAAATCACGGCACAGCCTCGTGCAGGGTGATAGGCGGGGAGTTGCTCGCCGTCTTGCAGTCATTCTTCTCTGGACGTTTAAAGCTAGAAGACATATTCAAATTAATTAAATTTGTTTAATTTTTAAGTTATTGTGTATTTTGATATTTAATTCATTAATTATAAGTATTGTTTATTTTTTTATACGTCTGGTCCATAACAAAAGTATATTTAAGTAGATAGCTCATATCAATCTATACATATAATAAAATGGTAGACAAAACTGTACATTGAATATTTTTTTAAAAGAATACTTGAGGTGTGATCTACAATCGATACCGAAGCCAAAAATATAGTTTTTAGAATTTTTGTCTGTTTGTCTGTTTGTCTGTATGTATGTCCGGGATAAACTCAAAAAGTACTGCATGGATTTACTTCAAATTTGGCACGAATATTATTAAGAATTCGGGTCAAAACATAGGCTACATATTATCACACTATCACCTACGGGGAACGAGCAGTGAACCTTTATTTCTTCATCACATTCTGTAATAGCGTGTAATCTAACGACGCCTATTTGAATGTTGTTATTATGTTAATAACCATGCTATAAGCTATCTTCACACTATAAAAATCACGAAATATAAGTAACTTACGCCGAGTTGTACGAAACAAATTTTAAATTTAAGTGTTTATTAAACTAATTTAATCATAAGAATCGTGATTATCTGTTGCACTAAACCTACATCTGATTAAGTTAACAAAAAAATTTAGTTTAATTAAAGACCTATCTAACGGATGATTAATTCCAACAGCTTTAAATTAATCATGAGATCAACTAATTTTAAGATTAATTGCAACTTAACTAACGGAAAGTTAGCGACGGTTTCGTGCAACTCGCCGTTAGGCTGATAAACATAATGAATGTAAGAATGAATGTAATATAAGAAATGAATATAAGTAGTATCAAGACAATTTTAGAGCAGCGCCATCTATGAGATTTCAAAAACATCAAGTCGAATTACTAAAAGGGTTTACACATACCCTTTTTGGATATAACTAATTTAAATTTGATCATGTTAGCGAGGTTAATAGTTGTTTTTAAAAGTCATAGATGGAGTTGTGCATTTTAATAAAAATTGTATCATTAATTCGTTTCAGAGATGAGCAAGACAATTAAAAAAATGTGTTTATATAAGTTTTAAGCTGCGTCATCTATGTCTTATAAAATTCATCGAGTTTTTCTGTATGTAATAACAAACAGAACTCAAAAAGAACTGCATAGATGTATAACAAAATTTAAACTCGAAAACGGCACGCTATTGCTGTAAGCTAAATAACGAAGAAAGAGAAAAATTAAGCATGCCATATATATCATAAAGATAAGAAATGCTTATGCTTCTCCGGAACCTATTTCCTCCAAAGTTGTGTAACGGGACCCGCCTTAAAGTCATCTCGCTCCACAGACACACCATTGAGGCGGAAATTCTTACGGGTTGTGGCGTTTGCGAAGCAGTATATTTTATACCACGTATTCCCCTCATACCTCATAACTTCCCGTTCCAGTTCAAGCGCGTAGAGTTTCCCGAGAGTGTTTGCTTCGCGATGACCATCAATAAGTCGCAGGGGCAGACACTGAGGGTAGCTAGTGTCAACCTCAGGACGAGCTGCTTCACACGGGCAGCTGTACGTCGCTTGCTCCCGCGTCACCAGTCCTGACTCTCTTTACATTTTGGCTTCGGAGAGCCAAACTACTAATGTTGTTTATCGAGAAGTCCTATAAATATGTATTTTTACCCTATTCTGTATTCCTTATTTATTATTTTCTCCATCCGTTTCAGTCACAACTTACGACTTAATTCAGCAGAATCACCATACATTCATTTATTCAAAGCAGGCTAAAAATAAGCACTTTTTGAAAGTCAATTTTACAAAAGACAGTCTCCCTCTGTTACTGTACTTTCTGTAGATATGAAATGTAAAGAAGAAACGGGTAAATTAATGTTATTTTAAAAGGTATAATCGTAGGTATTTTTGGTGCTGCATAGCTTTCACGCAGACGACACGTCGCGGGCAGCAGCTAGTACTTAATAAACGAGCTCTCTAAAGCGTTCTTAAGTTTTTTTCTAAAATTTAACGAAATTTGTCGTAGTAAAGATTGATTGTACAACTTCAATAGCTATGTCTTATAACAAGATACTCTACAACAGATACGTCGATGTATAATTAGAGATAGCGTGATCCGATCCACAAAAACATCGTAATGATAGTGTATATCTTGTAATGTTTTTCTAGTATTCTTTTTCTTGACAGATCTGTTAGTTTTTCTTGATTCATTAGATGGCTCGTAGTAGTAACGAAATGTTCTGAATGTATTTTACGTAGTGATTAAACGTTATTTATTATTTTTTTTCAAAATTGCAATGTAACACACATTAACAATTTTTGTTTCTCTACTGAAGATTAATAATTAATTTATATTGAACTAAAGTTGCCTGTTAATATCTCATTGTATAGAAAAGAGCTCGTATAATACGTAATAGAAAGGTTAGATTAAAAAAAATCAGCCACGTGCTACCGGATAAATTTGCTACCAAGAGTGACGACCAGTGTAAGATGTTTATAGATATATAATAACTGATACTAATACAAATACAAATATTAGCTCCGAGATGGAATCAAAGTTTCGATTGCCGGTGTTGAGTGAATTTTCGAGTCACAGTTCAGTTTTATATTAGTTTTAATATAACATGATATTTTTTATTTTTAAATCACCACACATTGTAACCGTGATATAATTATATTTCTTGTACACAAGTCTCGACCTATTTCTTGTCGAGGTGACGTAAAAGGCGACTAAGGCCATTCTTATTGAGGACTTCATTGAGGATGTGCTCAAACAGCTGAGGAGTCCCTCGGGGACATATTATAGGGGACATATTATAGGATATATACATATATATATATATAGATTTGATGGTTTTTTAGCTGAATAAAGACTTGTTTAGAATATAAGAATAGGTTAATGAATGTAATAATAATAATAATAAATAACTTTATTGCACACAATTACATACAAAATTACACAAAAGGAAAGCTTAACAACTAACTACAGAGCGTGCAATGGGCGGTCTTATCACTAAATAGTGATCTCTTCCAGACTACCCACCAGAAAGAAGCTTGCAGTGAAACGGGCTTGTGCAACATAACAGTATATAATTATATATTATATATATATCTATATTATCCATATCTATACATAAACATACATACATTCATACAAACATACATACATACATACACATATACATACATACATACATATGCATTATACACAATATAAACAGTGTAAATTAATAAATAATAATAACACCAATAAATAACCAAGATGCTTAATATACCCACATACTAGTGGATTAGGAGAGTAATAGCGGCAGTTAGGTCAAAGTAGTGTAAAACTTCTTAACACGATTTTTGAAGACAGCTATAGTAGGGGATTGACGAATTCTAACTGGAAGTGCATTCCACAATCTTACAGCCTTTACCGAAAAAGAATTATAATAAGAGTTCGTGTTACAAATTGGTATACTTAACTTGTTGTCATCTAGTGAGCGAAGGTTTAGGTGAAGAGTAGGGTTACCAAGAAAAGAAAATCGTTCTTTAAGATAGAGCGGAGAAGAGGGACGGAAAAGAATGGAATAAAGGAGAGTTACGGCATGGAGGTTACGACGATGCTTTATTGGGAGCCATCCGAGCTTTGAACGGTACTGCGAGACATGATCGAATTTTCGAAGTCCAAATATAAATCTAATGCAGAGATTTTGTAAGCGGTCTAGTTTATTAGTTAACTCTTCCGATAAATCCGGATAACATGCGTCTGCGTAGTCCAATATCGGAAGCATTAAACTGTTTACGAGCGATATCTTGGTCTTAATGGGTAAAAAATTCTTCCACCTTTTTAGCGAATGGAAGGTAGCAAAAATCTTTTTACTTATCTCAGCGATTTGAGGACGCCACGAAAGGGAACTGTCAACAATGACACCCAGATCCTTGACGACGCTGGAATAGCATAGAACAGTCCCGTTGAACATGACATTCGGTAAATTGGTATAGTTAATTTTAGACAGCTGCTTAGATGTTCCTATGATTGAGAGCTGTGACTTGCTGGCGTTGACAGACAAACCGAAAGACTGACTCCAGGTGATAATGGTATTTAGGTTAGTGTTTAATGTCTCTATGGCTTCTGTAATGTTCTCAACAGGGGTCGTTAAATAAATCTGCAGGTCATCAGCGTAAAGGTGAAAGGAAACGGTAAGAAGTTCGGTGACAGTATTTATGAAGATGGAGAACAAAAGTGGGGAGAGCACACTACCCTGGGGAACACCAGCACTGAGACGGCAGGACCTGGTGGAGCAGCCGTATGGCACACGCGTAACGGCTGCCATTCGCCCGGTCCTTGAGCGGTGGATGCGTCGAAAACGCAAGCCCCTCACCTTCCGTCTGACGCAGGTTCTCACCGGGCACGGTTGCTTTGGTGACTACCTGTGCCGGACGGCCCAGAGGGAGCCGACGACTGAATGTCACGATTGTGGCGCGGCGGTGGACTCTGCCCAGCACACCCTCGAGGTGTGCCCGAGATGGGCGGCGCTGCGTCAAGGTCTGACGTCGGTCCTCGGAGGGGACTTGTCGCTCCCGAGCATCATCACCGCGATGCTCGGCGACGACGAGTCCTGGAAGGCGATGGTCTCCTTCTGCGAGACAGTAATGTCCCAGAAGGAGGCCGACGAGCGGATGAGAGAGGAGGCCGCCGACGTGGCCTCCATCCGCGGGCGACGAATGGGGGTGCGTAGGAGGCGCTACTTAATGCGCCTCCTGTAACGCCCTTGTGCCCGTGTCGGGCCGGGATGGGAACCCGGTCCTGCTAGATACGGCGTCGTCGGGACTGTTCAGAGGTGAGCCGGACAGTCCCCATGGAGGAGAAGTCTGGCCTTATCGCCGAGGCCATCCTGTCGCTGGAGGGATCCTGTTGCCTGCAGATCCGGGACCCTCCAATTAAAGCGGCTGAAGGCTCCCGCAGGGGTTTAGTACGGTATTGCACTCCCAAAGTGCCGAGTCCGACATAGGTCTAGGACTGCCGACCCGGGCGTCCTGGATATCATCCGTAAATGGATTCCCCTGCGATAAAAAAAAAAAAAAAAAAAAAAAAAAATGCACTGAGACGGCAGTACGAGGAATAACGATCTCCAACAGAGATACGTTGTTGACGCCCAAATAAATAAGAGTGAAACCACTCTATAACATCACTGGATATATTTATTGACTCTAACACTGCTAAAAGTATATCGTAATCAACAGTATTAAATGCGTTGCTAAAGTCTAGTAGAGCTAATATGGTGACTTGTTTGTTGTCCATTCCAAATCGGACGTCGTCAAACACCCTTGTAAGTGCCGTCACAGTGCTGTGGCCAGGTCGGAAGCCAGACTGGAAAGGACTTAGAATATTATGCCTTGTCAAGTATAAGGTTAGCTGGAAATGTATGATACGTTCAAGAATTTTAGATAAGAAAGGAAGAATAGAAATAGGCCGATAATGTGAGGGTAATGAAGGATTAGAGAGTTTAAGGATAGGTATAACATTAGCAAAACGCCAGATATTAGGAAAAGTCTTAGAAGTAAGGGAGAAGTTGAAGATATGACAGATGATAGGCATAATTTCATCCAACACCAAAATAATCATTTTCCGGCTGATACCGTCACAGCCAACAGCATCAGATGAGATAGTGGATGCGTGTCTTTTAATTTCATGTGCAGTTATTAGATCGAATTCAAAGAGAAGATGATTGGGTTTGATTCGTGCCTTAAGAAGTGGTTGTTGAGGGCGTTTAGGTCTGTATTTAAGGAGATTTCCGCCTTAGAACGCCCAATCCCAAGAGACTGGAAGAATCTCCACACTTCTGATGAGCTCTTTTTATCTACAGATGCGTGCACAAACTGTCTCTGAGCATCTCTACACACCCTGTTACATTTATTACGTAAACTCTTGTACTTACTTAGGTTAAGATCATTAGGCTTTGATTTATACTTAGACTTTGCAGCGTTACGTTTGGTCATCAGTGTTCTTATATCCTCAGTAATCCAGGGGGCTGGGAGATGTTTCAGTTTTGTAGGCCTGAGCGGAGCGTGTTTGTCGTAAAGTTCGATAAGTAGAGAGTTAAAAATGCTAATTTTCTCATCTAAAGATGTAGCATTCAGAATTGCGTCCCACTCAATTCCTCTCAGATTTGTCATGAAGTTTGACTTATTAAAGTTTTTGAAAGAACGGCGCATGATTATAATAATAATAATAATAATAATAATAATTTATTTATTTATTTTCTCACCACAATATTGCAAACATAACATTGGATAGGTACATAATGATATATATAACGAGCACTAATATTGTGGGAGACTGGTGCCTAAGCTAGGCTCGAGGCCTGTGTTTCAGGACACCAGGTCTCCCCCCACTTAATAAAGTACATTTCAATTATTATCCTTAATACAGTCGTTAACAATTTCCTTGTATAAAATATAATAGGAGATAGAAAAATTATCTATTTATATCTAAACTTAATACATTTTACATTATTCATGATACAATACGGATTAGCTTGTGTTTGTGGATGTGAGTGTGACTGTGTGTGTGTGTGTGTGTGTGTGTGTGTGTGTTTGTGTGTGTGTGAGTGTGTGTGTGTGTGTCTGAGTGTATGTGAGTGTGTGTGTGTGTGTGTGTGTGAGTGTGAGTGTATGTGAGTGTGTGTGAGTGTGTGTGAGTGTGTGTGAGTGTGTGTGTGTGTGTGTGTGTGTGTGTGTGTGTGTGGAGGTATGTGGGAAAGAAAGAAAAAAAGTGAGAGTGTGAGTATGTTAAGAGTACTCTAGGTCATGGCAGAAAGAATCGCTTCAGTGTCATCATAGTTCAAACTTTGTAACCAGTCAGTTAGTTTTCGTTTACACATATTTTTATTGAGGTTGAATATAGGTAGAATTCTATTGATTTTGTTGTACAAGAAGCCACCCAAGCTGCAAAAGAATCGTTTTGAGAACTTTGTGGAAAATTTACTACGTTGGACTGGATTGTATCGCCTTTTTCCGTCTGACAGTGACCTGTGGTATTCAAGTAGTGTATGTTGTTTTAGGAGGATGTTAAGTATGAACAGTTGGCGCACCGTTAAAACTCGACACTCTTTGTATAACAGTACAGTGGGGTAACGGTACGGCTTAAATAACGACACCTTTAGGATAGCTCTTTGCGCTCTCTCCAGGTCAATCAGTCCGGTTTTCGGCGCACCACCCCAGGATGTAATACAATAAGTTAGCACCGATTGAGCGAGGGCAAAGTAAACAGATTTCAATTGGTTAGCATGCAAGACGTGTCTTATTGTTTTAAAAACATATATAAGTTTTCGTAACCTGTTATTAATCGCATCTATATGTTCGTCAAATCTAAGATTATTGTCAATCAATACTCCCAAGTATTTTACAGTCTCCTTTCTTTGCAAGCGTGCGCAGTCGCATGCAGCATCATGTGGTTCAGGACACGAGTGGACCCGTATGGCGCGAGTAGCAGACTGCGGTACAGTGCCTTTAATGGAAAAAGTTATATAGGTGGTTTTCTCTCTATTTAAAGTCAATAGGTTGGCTCGCAACCACTTCGAGAGAGTGTTGAAGCCCAGTTGAGCATAACTGTAAGTCTTGTCCCATGTATCTGCAGTAAATAAGAGAGCAGTGTCGTCGGCAAAGGAGACTATTTTGCACCCCGGGAGAGCGAGCATACTCAGATCGTTAATATAAACGAGAAATAGAGTCGGACCAAGTACACTACCTTGCGGCGTGCCATAAGTCAATGTACGCTCGTCACTAACGTATTCGTCTATTCTAACTCTCTGGGTACGCCCACTCAAATAATCCTTAAAAAGGCATAGAGGTATACCTCTTATCCCCAGGTTTTCCATTTTCCGGATAAGAAGGGGTACAGAAACTGTGTCAAATGCCTTGGTGATATCCAGAAACATACCTAAGACTTTCTGCCCCCCATCCACCTCTGACACAATAAAGTTGGTAAGTTCATTTACCGCGTCAGAAGTGGATCTACCCGCACGGAAGCCAAACTGCGCAGGTGAGAGTAGATTGCCCCCTTCCAGAAAACTAACAAGCCTGTTATTCATAATTCGTTCCAATACCTTTGAGAGGGCAGGAAGTACGGCTATTGGCCTATAGTTATTAACACAGTCTCCATCCCCACTCTTAAAGATCGGGTGTACAATGGCTTTCTTAAACACCTTAGGAAATTTGCCTGTAGAGAGCGCAAGGTTGCAAATGTAGGTTAAAGGCGGTACTATAGCGAACTCATGTTTTTTTAAAAGGTTGCTGGAAATGTTGTCCCAACCCATTGCACAGTCACTACGGAGTGATCTTAGCAGCCTAGCAACCTCTTCCTCATCAGTTGGCAACATGACCATTGATTGCGGGTTTTTATTTTTTCATCAAGGTGTTAAGTGGTTCGCTCTGTGAGTTTATATTTTGTTCCGCAAGCTGTTTGCCAATGTTTGAAAAAAATTCATTAACAAAGTTTACTGAGAGATCTGGTGTGGCTAGTGTATTCAACAAATTAGAAGATGTATTTACTTTATTTTTGGTTCTGTCTGATATGTTATTTATCACTGACCATATTTGTTTTGGGTTTCTGCCTGCTTTGTTTACTGCTTGCCTATCATAATCTAATTTAATATTTTTTAATAGTCTATTACAATAGTTTCTGTACCTAGAAAAAGTGATTCGCAAGATCTCATTACTAGGTGCCTTTTTGAGGTTCTTATGTAATGCGTCTCTGTGTCTGATACAGCGGAGCAGTCCAGGAGTAATCCATGGTTTTATAATTACTTTTCTATTAGGAATTTTAACTGTTTTAGAATTTGAATCAATTAAATTTTTTATTAAATTTATCATTATCTGAGCAGCATCGTGAGGGTTTTGTGTCTTGTATACTTCGCCAAAGTCAAGATTCTTCATACGTGCATCCAACTGTTCATAATTAATACGGACAACAACTCTTTTTACTATAGTTTTAGTTACTTTTTTTGCAAGATATAATAAGACTGTGTCGTGATCAGTTAAAGCAGAGTGTGCGACTAAGGCTGAAGCAGGTAGCCCAGTTTTAAGAATAAAATGGTCAAGACAGGCATTCTGTCGAGTGGGCAAAGAATGGGCAGGCAGTAGGCCATGTGATGCTAATAGATTCAAGTAACTATGTTTGATAGTATCCCGGCATTGTTGGTGAATGTTAATGTTTATATCTCCCGTAATTATAATATTTTTAAAATGTGCTACATTATGGTGGGTTTCGCCTTAGGTGGGCGGACCTTGTACGACAGATAAACCAGATCGTGGTAAGAAAACGCGTCTGCTGAGAGTTGACCATGCACGCAAACAAGTTCTGGAGAGGAAACGATCATGAGGTCGAGAAGCGAAGGTGAACAGTTTGGAAAAAAGTGCGTAGGATTAGTAGGAAGTAAAGAAAGGTTAGAGCTGGTGATAATATGTTTAAGTTTTTTAGGGCGCGAGTCATCTTTAGCCAAGCACGTTTCAAAAGATTGGAAGTAGTTTATTTGGAGTGACGGAGAATAAAATACTCCTAAGAGTACTTTTAGTTTACCGAATAACACTTCCAAGAAAATGTGTTCTGATGATTCAGAATAAGATGAAGGAGATTTGTGCAAGATCGTAAATGGTATGTGGCTTCGAAGATAAATAGCTACGCCACCACCCTCCTTACCAGTTCGGTCGTTACGAATAAGGTGAAATCCTGGAAGTACGAAAGAAGTAGAAGGTAAAGAAGGTTTCAGGAAAGTCTCAGAAACTAGTACAGCATGAATATTCGCAACGTCGAAAGAGGCCAAAAGATCGGGATAATGGGCAGGGATGCTTTGAGCGTTAAGATGAACAACATTAAAATTTTTTTGAAGACAGGAAAATGTAGAATTAAGAACACTATTTAAAGGCAATGAAGCACTATGAAAACTTTCATCCGAAGATGAATTCAGGGTAAGATAACTGTCTTCATCAGAAATACTTGTATAACTATTGTTAAGCATTATAATTACACGAACGTATGTAAATATGTGTATAATAATAAAATATTAGAAAAAAAAATAATAATAATATAATATTATATAGTAAAAATACAATTAATACGTGCAAAAACAGAAAAAAATAGTATAATAAAATAAAAGAAAATATATATGTATTATTTAAATCTAAAAAAAAAATAATAATAATAATAATAATAAAAAGAGTACTTATAATAAAATACATACACATACTTGCCAGCGTTCAAGTGCAAACTTTAATACATACAAAATTTCTTAACTTTACAGAACAAATACAAGCACAAGTGGCACCATTAGCTTAATACCAAAGCAAAAAAAAAAAAATAGTAATATTGTAAAACAAAAGAAAAATGCAAGAAAAAAAAAAAAAAGAATATACAAAGAAGCAGTATTTTCAACAAGCACTACCAACAAACAGAAAGAAAAAATAATAGTAATAAATACACAAGAAAAACCCACACAGAACTACCAATGAATGAATGAGAGATACGTAAATTATTCTTGCCCCAAGTATCCGAACCTATCCTTGAACCATCTTCAGGCTGCACGTTATACACTTTTGCCTTTTTATAAATAAGTAAAATAATATATGACAACTAGTGTCATTTCTGACATTGTCATTTGTCAAAGGATTGTTCAAAGATAAGTTCAACTTTAATCAAAATATTGTTTATCTACCTATAAATTACAAATAACATGTGAAAATCAAATGAAAGTAAGATTTAAAGTGGGTGTATGAATATCAATACCAAATACAATATGTGTATATAACAGTACACACAAGACTCGACCTTATGAAAACAAATGCTTGTTGTATGAAACAAAGTTGTAACAATTACAATTAATCAATTTGTAATATGGTGCCAACTAACTAAGTGTACTAAAAGAGAAAGAAGAATAATAATAATAAAACAAAAGGAAAGAATGAAAAATACAAAGTGAATTACTTTTTGTTAATCCTTTTAGCCCTTGTTGCATGGAGAGGCTGGACCGTTTTTGTGGCATTGATACTAGATGCTGGAGGTGTTGCATTAGAGATACTAACTGCAGCTGTTGTAGGGACTGACTCTTGCGCTTCAGGCTTATTCAATATGGCCTTTATTTCAGCAGTGGAAACAATGCGATGCCGACTGCCATCTGAACCTATTATGATAATCTGCCCCTCCTTTGTCCAGCAGTTTGAGACTCCAAAGTGCTGTCTTGCGGTCATAAATGCTTCGTGGCGGTTTTTTGTTAAAAATTCAGAGAGTGTTATGCCTGTATTTTTGAGATTAGTTTTTGAGTACCAAACTTTATTTCGCAATTCAAGGTCCTGGAACTTAATTAGAATGGGTCTTGGCTTATGGGTCATTAAGCGGCCCATGCGTTGGCTCCGGCTAACAGCAGTACTAACCAATTCGGGAATCTTAAGATGAACTGACAAGGCATTGATGGCTACTGATGTTGTATTTTCATTTGTGGTCTCGGGAACTCCGTGGATCAGTATAATCTTTCTTCTGCTTCTCATCTCCATATTGTCAACCTGACTAGTTAGGACTTTAAGTTGTAGTTGTAGGCTTTCCAAGGCAGTCAGCACAAAAGTACGAAATGTATTGAACTGAGCTGCTATAGTAGATCCAGGACTAGTACTTGCCTGAATAGTTTCTTGGAATTCGGCCAATTTAGTGTTAAAATGTGAAGCCATCTCTTCTATAGACTGCTTAATCGATTCCATTATTGATGTAGTTGTTTCAGGAGATAGTAATAGCGGCAAAGAATAGCACAATCTCAAGTTTGTTGTAGCTTAATACGAAAATTTAATTGAGAGGACTTTAACTGGCAAGTATTATGAACTTTAGCACATATCATACATTTATATTTAAGTTTATATATTTAATTTAAAAAAAAAAATAAAAAAAATAAAAAAAAATGTGAATGTAAATTGAAAACAAGAAACTATAAATCACATTTAAATAGATTTAAGACATATAAAAAAAAAAAAACATTATTACATAATATATTAAATAAATGGTCAGTGTAAAGACTCGCGTCATAGAGATCCTTAGTTTAGTTTAAGTCTCGTTGTCTGTAAATAAGTACGCATGTAAAAAGACTGACAATTTAAAAATGTTTATAAAAAAGGCACGGGCAAATGAAGCATGTAGATGTACTGCTAGATTTAAAAAAAATTAAATAAACATCCGCAAACTACAAAGGGATCACGGGATGCTCATACAAACCATTATAAAAAAAAATAGTTTTCATTGTATACATTGACAAGTAATAAAATGAGAACATGAAAGTAGTCGAAGTCAATTAAATACGCATTATTAGATAAAACTCAAAAACTTCTAGTCAAATCTCACTCTAATTTACAATATGACAAGCACCAGCTTTCGAATGTAAAAACAATCATAAAAATCGGTACACCCAGTAAAAATTTTTCAGACAACGCACATGAAAAAATACACAGTCGAATTGAGAACCTCCTCCTTTTTTTGAAGTTGGTTAAGAACAGTAGTTATGCATTTGATCTATTATTTTGTAAAATATTTATTAAAGAGTTAACTGACAAATCAGAAATAACTAAGCAGGCGTACGAGACCCTTTTAGTATATAATCATTAATAGGGATGGGAGATACGACTTTTTAAAATAATATCGATTAATATAATAAAATTGTGATAAAATTGATTTGAGTTAATTTTCAGTAAATATTCTATTTTTTTCGTACTAGTGAAAACTTTTGACGAAATTTATTTAAAAAAAAAAGGAAATAATGATTCACTCTTATTTTTGCGACTATAGGCTAAGCTAAACGAATCGCTTATATGGATAATATAATACACATAAATTATTGTATAAACAAATAAAGCGGGCAAATAGTATGAAATTATTTATGTCCTATAAATTTCCTATATAGACAAGTCTAGCGCAGATCTTTAAGTAAGTACATTCAATCAAACGAGCAGACAAACTCGTAACGTTGAAACAATATGGTAAATATAAACAATGACCGAATTTAATTTATTTACACTTTATTGTACATCAAAGCAGAATATTACGTAAGCAGAATATTACAAAATAAATGAACATAGAAAAGAATGGTATGGTACAAAGAGTGGCCTTACTGCTAAAAACTTCTTCCAGGGAACCTTGGGGCAGAGGGCTTTATACTTAGGAAAATGTCGATAGACGCACATCACTGCTCATTAGATGTAATGACCGAACTTCACTTGTTAATTAAAGTTAATTGGACCACGCAAACTTACTAATTAAGTACTCTCGTGATAATTTACACTTATCTATATAAATATTATAAATGTTAAAGTGTGAGTAAATGGATATTTGTTAATCTTTGACGGTATTAAAATGTTTCTGATGTAATTTGGTATAAAACTTGGGTAGTATAGTAAAATTTACATATTATATGATAACATTATACAGGTATCTTGATAGTTCAGTTATGTGTTTGTGACCATGTGAATAAGAAGCTTCGATTTCAGTGATAGTTACACCGCAATCGTCATCTAAGGAACACGTGCTCCTATCGCCTTACTGCACAAGTACAGTCAGTAAAAATAAAACTTGATATTTTTGCAGGTAATTTGTACTATTTTGAATTAAGAAAAATGGGTAGTTGACATATTCGCTTTTTTTTAATCAAAAAATGCACTTGACGGTAATTTTACGCAAGGTATCGATTCGCGATCGAAGATCGCGCGATCCTTGTGGGTCTCCCCACCGTGCCTCGGAGAGCACGTAAAGCCGTCGGTCCCTTTTGTATCGTAGACACTCGATAACGATCGTTACCCATTATAAGGAAATTATCCGCCAACCCGCAGTGGAGCAGCTTGGTGGATTAAGCTCCAACCCTTCTTTTACATGGAAAAGAGACCCTTCCCTCAGCAGTGCATGGTTTACAGGCTGATACAGTTGATACTGCGCGCCAAAATTGTGTTAAACATCTGATATTCAATTTTATAAAGGATCAACATGAGATTAATTTAATGTAATATCTGATTTAATTTGGTCGAATTCAGTGGCGTGCCACTTGTGAGTTTTTTATCTAGTAGTAGACGAAAAAAGGATGATGAGGATATTATTGTAAGAATATATATAATTATATTATGTTTACGTATATTATTTAAAATGATGATAAATTCAACGGAAAGAAAAACAAAAATCACAAATATATCTCTGATATGAACAAATAAACAACACAAAACAAGTGCAAACATACGCAAGTTATAAATCGTTAGATTATTTATAATAGTATTAAAATCACTGGTAATGTAACCAGTGTGATGAAGGGTTGAAAAGATGGTGTGAATGTAGTGTTTGTTGCTGACTTTGGAATAAAATGAAACTCGTATGAATGACGCAATATAACATAAAAAAAAAGGAGAAAAAAAAAGGAAAAAATTAAACTTCGTCTGCGGTTAAGACCTGCTTTGATTTTAATCTATCTTTTTTTTTTATTCAGTCAGGTTTAATATCACATATGTTGGATCGTCCAAATTAAGTAAACATATCAGACGATTAGAATACCCTTTCGTAACATGATAACATCGCTACGAAGGCCACAGTTTGTCAATTACTGACTGAATTTTCCCTCGGGACATTTTGATGACGTGATACGATCCTGCATCGCTTATCCGATCGATAAGGTTTTAAAAATAGATTCCGAGCTTGCCTTTTGAGTGTATAGGCAGTGATTAGGAAAAGGTTATTTCAATTAGACGTACTATCCCTACCGCCGCTCTACTCTACCTATGAATATCTGAGGGTTAACAAAGCGAAGGACCCTTTTTTAATTTCTATTAAAGAGATTGATACGAATATAATCTATAACGTTATTCCATAGTGGATTAACACACGTCCATCTAAAAATTAACATAACATTATATAAAACTATGTTTCTTAAATTATTCAACGATAATTTTATCATATTCAACTTAACTTCGATATTAT